>JAJHZJ010000580.1:3710759-4310759 GCA_023548195.1 Bettongia penicillata ogilbyi
TATGTGTGATCAGTCTACAAAAGTAAATTGCCTTGAGTTTGCAGAGGGCTTTAAACAAGAAAAGATTGTATGGTTTTCAAGGTTGTTATTAATTTGACACAACAAGGATCTACTGAAACTTCCCAAGCAGGGCAGTAACATGGTCAGATCTGTGCTTTAGAAATATCAGTTTAGAAAGAAAATAGAAAGGAAAAGAGAAGGAAGGGCAGGGTCAAATAAACTGGTGATGGGATTACTTTGTAATTTCCATGTTTGAGCTCTCTGTGCTTTTTTCTTTGTAAAACCAGAATTTCCCACCACTCACTTAAGATATTTCTGCTCGTAGACCCCACTAGAGATGTCACAATAGGGTAAAGAGAGGGTTGGATATAGATATGGAACAGTTGTAGAGCATAAGAGCTCTCTGAGAGACTAAAAAGACATAACTGGAAAGACAGAACCAAAGATGAATTGTATTCAAGCTACGTTGAAGGAAGCCCAACACTTAAATAAGACAAAGTTCCTGTTTTTATAGGGTTAATGCCCAAGTTGGAGAATATTACATATAGTCAGATTACATAACATAAAATAATATATTATAGTTCCAAAGATTGTTGTCAACTCTGGAGGTTAGAGGAAATAAAAAATAAAATGAATAAAGCATGAGAGATGTTTCAAGAATGGAGTTAGTCAAATGTCCTGATTTTCAAAAAACGGAGGAGGACAGTCTTCAAATGCAGTGTCTTAAAAGTCTTGTTACAGTGTCCAGTTTTAGTAGCTTAAATCTAGGCGTTTTAAAGGTAGTAGCTTACTACTAAAACTTAAAACTGCACTAAACCTTCTGGGGTTCCCCCATTCCATATATACTTGGGTACTAGATTTGTGTTGCTGGGAAAATTCTAAAATATATGATTAAAATATGGTTTTTGAGAAAAAGAATAAAAAACTGCAATTAATGAGGGTCAGAATGGGTAATAATAAGATAATTAAATTTAACACTGAATGGGACCTTAGAGATCACCTGATCTAATTTCCTCATTTTGCATATAAAGACACTGAAGTCCATAGAGGTTAAATGACTAAAGACAGATAGAAAATATAAGAGACATCTCATCAAGAGTAGTTCATACCAAGTTGAACTTGCTCTTTAGAAGCGAGTAGCTGCCACAGTGAATAAAGAGCATTGGTATAGCAGTCAGGAAGAGCTGAGTCCCCATCCAGATTCAGACACTTTTTAGCTGTTTGACCCCACTCAAGTCACTTAATTTTTATTTCCTCAGTTTCCTTAACTGTAAAATGGGGGAAATAATGGCACCTAACTCCAGGATGGCTGTGAGGATGAAACGAAATAATAATTATAAAGTTTGAGCAAGTAACTTCAGCAAAGGTAATTGTCATTCTTTCCTGTTACCCTTATGGATATTCTAGAGATAAGTGGACTATATCATACTTTAGAAAGATATTAATGAATCACTATTAGAATTCACCAGGGAATTGCTCTTAGTTATTCAAGATTTTTATCAAGGACTGGGATGAAGATATTCTTATCAAATTTGTAGATAACAAAGTCCTAGGAGGTATAACTAATATGTTGTAAGATAAAATCAGAATAAAACAGACCCTGATTAGGGATCTAAAACACATGAGGTAGAAGAAAACAATGATTCACATCCAATGGGATAAAATTTAATATGGATAAATGAAAAACTCCACACTCAAGTTCAAGATAATCAAATACAAAAATACAGAATGGGGAAGGTATGGCTAAATATGGAAATGCTCCGTATTTAATTGGAGTGTAAGATGAATCAATATGTATGGCATGGTGGTCTGAAACAAAACAAAGTGAATAGGATTTCAGATTTAATTTAGGAAAACACTTTTTCCAATTGAGGAAATAATTGTCATGTCTTACTATACCCTGATCAATCACATCTGGAATAACACATTTACTTCTATGAGTTATGTTTTTAAAAAGACACTAAATGACTTGAAGAGTATTCTAGACTAGAAACTATGCCATATGAGGATTGACAAAAGGAATAAGGAGTGTTAGCCTAAAGAGGGAAAGATGCAAGGGAATAATGATTATTCTTTTCAAGGATCTGAAGGGATGTCATTTGGCAGAGGAATTAGCCTTATCCTGGTCCCTCCAGAATGTAGAATTAGGAGTGATGTGTGGAGACTGAAGGGAAACCATTTCAGTTTGTCATAAGAGAGGGAAAAAGCCCTTCACACAATTGCAAAATACAGTGTATTGACTTTCGCGGTGATGAATTTACCATCATTGGAGGTCTTCAAGTGAAAGTTAAATGACTGTTTTTCAGATATTATGAAGGAAGGCCTGATCAGGAAAGAATGAGCTACACTTAGGGGTCTTTCCAAACCCTGAGAGATAGCATCATTCTGATGTTCAGGAAAATTTTCTTCTGTCATGGAGAATGGAATCATCTTAAATTGGTTAATTAAAACAGCATCTGAGGCTGCCATTGGAGGCAGTCTGGTAAAATGTTGTTAGAAAGGAACCCCTATGACACTTAAATTTAGATCAAATAGCTTCTAGTCTGAGAAAAAAAAAAAGGAAGGAGTCTGTTATATTTCCCTAATGTAGAGTATTTCTTAGTATTTGAATACTTCAAAGAAAATATAGTCGTGGATTTGAGTATATCAGAGTGAATGTTCCCTTCTTAAATGCAGATAACAATGCATCCAGGCTTCATCTCATTTGATTTCCACCCTCCACCATTTTCTCCAAAGATCTTCCACAGCTGACACATTCAGTACACGAGAGTCTTCCTTCTGAGTCAGAGGTGTTAAACAGGAGGCCTGCAACACTGGGTGCAACCCTCACCCAGATTAAAGTATAATTAGGAAATATTTAACAGGACAAATAAAAATTCAGTAGAACATATAACATTTATATGTAATTTTCTAAGTCATTATATGGTCCAGAGAGAAAATTATATATGGTTTAGTGGCCCCATTTTTATTTGAGTTTGACATCACTATTCTAGGTCCTGAAAACAAAAGCCAAACAAACAAAAACACTTCATAACTAATACTTCAGCATTCAGGCTGTCCACCTTTTTCCTTTGGTGTTATCTCATGACTGAACTGACTCCTTTTCTTTCCCTTTCTTTTCTTTTCTTTAATATTAGAGTTCTTAAAAATATTTTTACGATCAGCCTTTTTTTCTCTTTTTGGTTTTGATTTTAAGATTGGGTCTCTCTATCTCTCCCAGGATAAAAGTGCAGCTACCACTCATGGGTCAAATCCCAATCCTGATCACAACAAAAGCTTTAACTTGTTCTGTTCTTCTCAGATAAGCCTATATGCCCCTCCTTGGGTAGTTTTGTTGGCCCAGAGGCTCAATACATGGATTACTGACTTAGTGAGAGTACTTAACTCAACTACTTCAGCTCAGAACTCTGGAGGTCAAGTAATCCATTAGCCTCAGCCATTCAGCAGTAGGGATTATAGTCAGGTACTACTACTGACCCATCTCCTTTTCAAATCACATTTTCTTGATGATACCACTTAAGCCACTTTTTATACATAGATAAGCTTTGGAAACATGCTGGTTACTTACAATGATGTGTCTCCATTGTCCTTTGGGGTACTTGCTGCTCTTTTTTTTTTTTCTTACCCAGAGGGGACAGTAGTATTCCAAATCTACAACCACATTTCGTTGTCAGGTAAATATCTGTGTTTTAACAATAGGGCTCTGTACCAATGAGTAGTTTGGGTTTATAAAAGGGCTGCTACACAATATCTCAACTATAGCCCAGCATCTTTTCTTTTCTTATTCAATTCTGGGCCCAACTTATCCATCTGCAGTTCCATGCAAAGACATACTAATTTGGTGGACTGATTATCCAAATTGGTTACATATTATGGTCTGGACCAGGGGTGGGGAACCTGTGACCTCGAGGACACATGTAAGCCCTCTAGATCCTTGGGTGCAATCTTTTGACTGAGTCTAAGTTTCACAGAATAAATCCCTTTGTTAATGGGATATGTTCTGTGAAGTTTGGATTTAATCAAAGGACCACACTTGAGGACCTAGAGGGTCACCTGGCTGCAGATTCCACAACCTGTTTTTCATTCATTTAATTTTTCCTGTATGCATTGTTATGTTAGACTTTCTTGGGAAATCTTGAAGAAGTCAGAAGACAAATTTAGCATGCACAGGAAAACATCACACACAAAAATAAATTGACTATATCTTCTGATAGGAAACAATTATTTTCTGATAGTAATTGATATGAAAGTCATTCAAAATCAGTGGACTGAATATAGGAGATTATTGATAAGTTAGAACAAGGGTCAAAATCACTATGAAATTAGAAAAAAAAAGAAGAGGGGTGAGATGTTTTGAACAACTGTAATAGCTTTAACCTAATAGATAAACCTAAAGTACAGGAAAAAAAGGCAAAAAGCCAGGACATTGACCAGTAACTACTTCCTCCCAGAATTTGAGTGATACGAAAAAAATTCACAGTGAAAAAGCGAAGAGTCATAAGACTGCCTTAGCTAACAAACACCATCCTTACCAGTTTGAGAGTTACAGCAGCCATGATCAATTACTGGTTATAATACAAACACATTCAAAAGCACCATGGAGGTGGATATGAGCAATATTATCTCACAAAATAGCAAAAAGAAGTGGAAATTATAGCACACTTTAAGATAGGTTGGTGAATTGTACTTAAAAAGATAGTCAAAAGAATAGTGGGGTCATGCCAAGTACTTAATAAAGCAAAATCTAAGAGCATTAGGTTATTGTTTTATAAGTCATCTCATTGAAGCTATGATCCCAAAAGAATGGGGGGAGGGAGGAATAATAAACTAAATTATCACCACTCTCATAAAAGGTGACTGAGAGAACACTGATAATTATAAAATCATATGTCTAAATTCCCATTTTCATTTTTATTCAACAGAAATGGTCTATACATTCAATGGTGTTGAATCCATAAGAGATAGGTTTTTCAAACATTTCGCTACAAGACCTCACATCTTGACAAATACAAAGGTGATTAAAAGTCATAAATAATGCATGATTCTAAAATGTTTATTATTTATTGAACACCAAAAAGCATTTGTCTGTGGAGACACACACAGCTTTAAATGTTAACCTACAAGAAGTTTCTCACATATTCTTTCACATCACATCAAGAAATTGAATAAATACAATAGTGAAAACAATTGCTTAATAACATTGGATCATTAACATCATATGAGGCATAATAAAAATCAATATGGTTTCTAGTGTATTTGTCTTTGTCATGGAATATTTTTGAGGCAATGATATCCTCCAGATATCATTTTTAAGCAATATTATCCTGATTGTATCAAGTCATGTAACACTTCAATATGACTTCAGAGATAAATGTGTTTAATGAACAACAGATTGGACCCCAGAAGGAAGACACCTAATTATTTTATACATTCAGTAATAATTTTCAATAAAATTTTTCTTTGTTTTCTGTTATTGCAGTTTTATTTGTATTGTATTGAAATTCTGATGATTTTTTGGATTTATTTTATATTCTGCAAGTTTAAGTTGCTAATTGCTTCAATTAATTTTTAGTTCATACAAAAACATTGATATTATGAAAATGAACAATTCTGAGGTCTTTTACAAACTGGAGAAAAATGAAATGAGCTGAATTAGGAAAACAATTTATATAATCACACTGTAAAAACAACTTTGAAATCTGTTAAAATTTGTAATCAATACAAGGATCATTAATGATTCTAGATGACTGATGATAAGATTGCTATCAACTTCAGAGAGGCAATGGACTACAGAGTGAGAATGTATATGTGTGTATATGTATATGTGTGTCTACATATGGACACATATATTGATAGATGTGTATATGGATATATATATATAGATACATGTGCATATCTATGTCTATATACATACACACATATATGTAGATGCATATATCATCTATGGAGGGTATACAGATATATATGTGGGTTTAGATTATCTGTATCTATCTACAACTCCATCTATGTACACACATACATATGTGTGTGTACATCATCAGGAGAATTTGTTTTGCTTAGCTATCTATATTTGTTACAGGAAATTTGTTTCTTTTTTTCCCAATAGAGTGGGAGTGGAACAGAAAATGTATTTCAGGTTTTTTTTTATTTTAAAAACTTGTTAGATCTTCCAGAGGAGTGAAATATTGTATGTAGTTTCATTTGAAGCCACTGCATAATTAGTTTTATTTTGTTACAAGAAGCATCATGAAGTGGGAATATCCTGTAAATATATGTAATATTTAAAAAGCACATCAATGAATCTAGCTTTTAATGAAAAGAGCAATATTTTGGAAAACTACTTCCATGTGATTAGGTAGATCAATGAACATAATCAATAAACATTAAATATCCACTCTGTGCTAGGCACTATGATGGGCACAGTAAATACAAAAAGAGGCAGAATAAAATCTTTGCCCTCAAGGAACTTCCAAGCTAATGAAAAGGCATGGAGTTTTAAGTTTCCAACATGGAGAAAAAAAATATATTTTGTCTTTGTTTGGATTTTTTAGGCAAATGGGAACTGTAGAAGTAGCTGTCACTCATGAAGATATTTAATGATTACAAAGCACTTTACATATATACATCAAATGATGATCCTCACATTAACCCTGTGAGGTAGGTTGCCATCTTCCATATGAGGGAAACTGCATCTAGTGACTATTAGCAGTAAGATTTGAATTGTTAGTCCCTGATACCAAGTCCAATTCTCTTTCCATTTTACCATGCTTCTACCAGATTGTTTAAATTTCTTTTAATAAAGAGATATCTGGGATATAAAAAACACCTTGAAAATCCATTGTTAAATCTAAGAGAGTTGAAGCAGAAAAATCAACAACTTGAATGGAGCTTAAGCATGAAAATTACCAACTTATACCTTGGCAGTGGCAGGAGATGCGATACATACCTGAACTGCAAGGACAGTGCCCAAATGGTGAATATGTTTTTTGGGAACTGAATCTATCCAAAGAAAGCCACAGGGTGACAACACATGACCTATTTTAAGGTTGTTGACATATCTGAATGTGGCTTCATTTTCTATTCTGTACTAAATTGCAGTATTGGTGGGGCACAGGCCCCCTAATAACACTCCTCTATCTGCTTCACTGGGGAGGTACAGCAGAGGAAGAAGAAGCCTCCAACTGCTGCTGGGAACTTTGTAATTGTTTCATTTGTCTAGTTGTTAAACTGGCCCCAGGCCTTCTGCTGAATATATCTTCTTCCTTTAGGAAATAAAGAATCCTATCTCTGACTACATAATGCTCTCTGAACACCTACTTGCGCAGTGTTTAAATACAATAAGTGATGGCCTCAATAAAGCCTGAGTCACCATTGTCTTTCTCTCAAGGCCAATAACATGCTGCTCTACACAGTTTGTGTCCTTGCCTGTAGAGAGAGCAGGGCCAGACCAGTAAAGCAGGTTTCCTTGGGAATTTTAGGTCAGCAGCCTAGAAAACCCCAGTGCATTGTCAGGGAAATCAGTTTTATCTGTGTCTGGCACATTTCCAACAGCTAAGTCAAGGGGGAAAACATTTCTAATTCTCTCATTCAGCCCCTTTAGCAAGCTCAGGACTCCCTTGGCTTCCTGACCTCCATTCTAACAAGGCTTATATCTGACGAGGTATTTGGCTTGGGAATGCATGGTCCAGTTTGCAAATGCATAGCCTAGAAATAAAGAACATGGAGAGATTGGAAGGAGTAAGGTTATATGGGTCATTTTCAAGTCTGGGTTTGGGAAAGACTAAAATATAGCACTAGACTATTCCACTACTAATTCCATTATTGGTGGAATGGGATAGGTGG
The DNA here is from genome assembly GCA_023548195.1 of Bettongia penicillata ogilbyi. Lineage (NCBI taxonomy): Eukaryota > Metazoa > Chordata > Mammalia > Diprotodontia > Potoroidae > Bettongia > Bettongia penicillata. The sequence goes on from JAJHZJ010000580.1 coordinate 3,718,602, forward strand.
GATTCAGGAGTGTGTATGTCTGTAGTATATTTTAGAGTATGGGGGGGGGGGTCAGGGAGAAAGACCAGTGATCACAAATGACTTCAGCACTTGATTTAATCTATTTTTCTTTATACTCGTAAAGAGTTGCAGTATGACATATAGATTTAAGTATGTTTGAGTGGACGTGTATATGTCAAAGTGGATCATCAGATAATAGTGATCTAGCAACCAAAGTGAAAGGCAAAGTACAAAATAAGCAAGTGGTTGGTTAGAATTCATGAGCAGGGAAGTCAGCTCCTGCATGATCTAGAGAATATAACTGCAAAATATACTTTCCTAAAACACAGATCAGATCACATCACTCCCCTGCAGAACTATTCTTCACTCAAATCAAAGTCAACTAAGTTGCAAATCATGTCACCATCTCAATGTCATGGTCCTCTTCAGTGGCTCCCTTTTATTTCTAGGATAAAATAATGCAAACATGGAGAGGAGTCTCCGGAACCAAATTCCCTATTTAAGGATCCTTGAGGTCTGAAGATCAACTTCCCAGGGTAGTCCCCCTTTATCCTAATTCAGACCTGTGAAAGGGGTATAAACTACATAGGGAGTGGTTGTAATCCAAGAGCACTCACTACCTCCCGTCTGGTTTGGGAAAGGGGAAGGTTGTGCCTGGTGAGAAAATCGCCACCACTGGAACCTCACATTATGACCTATCATGGAGACAGAAACATCCAAGTTTTGTCCAGGTGAATTGCCCAAGGTGACACAGTAGCTTAACAACTCAGTAGAGAGTAAGCAACATGAGAGCTGAATTCCAGGGGATGTGTTTAATTCACTGAGCTTGAGCTGTTTCTCCAGAATATAAACAAACCCTTTCCTAAGCTTAACAGTAGCAAAAGACTCCACTATAAAACAAGTTTTCACCTTCTTCCCCTTCCCCTTGTCCTACCAACCAATTTGCTAATGGGCCACCATTTGAACTCAGAATGATTCAGCCTCTGTCAGGTTGATGACTTCAGAAGCAGCGTCTGTGTTCCTGTTTTTCCTCAGTACTTTGCATTCTGTGAAACAAACAAGTAACAACCCAAATAATAATGATCTTTGTGACTTGCAGAGTGCAAGGCTCACACAGTATGAATCCAGCCTCTGTCTGTTCCCTGCAGGGACCAAGAAAATCTCATAGCCAAAAAGTAAATACTGCTTCCAAATCTGCAAGTCAATAATAACCTTGTTGTTCTAAGGAAGGGAAAAAATTGTTCCTATTTCAAAAATGTTTTGGTACGTTAAAAATCTTTTATTTCATTAACTAAACTTATGAAATTGGAGGAAGTCAAAGAACCCATGAACAGTCTATATGATCACATTAAGCATATAAGGAAATCAAACATATGTGAATATTACTTTCATCCTGTGTTTAATAGGGCAACCTTAAAACAATGTGTCAAAAAAAACCCTCAAATTGTTAACTAGAGAAAAAATAAATACTTATAAGTATTGATGATCAGCTTCAGCCTCACAGAGACACATCAAATTACCCCAATGCTACCTTCTGGGGTGGGTGGGGGACTTGTTTCTTTTCATGATGCAGGCCTCATTATTTTAAAATATTCTGACTTTAGTAAGTGATCCTTTTATTGAGGAAAGAGGGCTCAGACAAGTTACAATGGAGACCTACCATTATTAAGAAGAAACATTTTCATAGACAATTGTCACTTAGAGGGGTAAACTGCTACCTAGTTGTGTTCAGTTATTAAAGAGTGATGCTGCTCTCAGGTAGACCCAGAGTTGCTGCTATAACACCGTCACTGGCTTTATCATCTTCTATTTGGCATTAGGAATGCTTAACCTGGAGAAGAGAAATCTTAGAGAGGCCTCTCTTAAAATATTGAAAGTTGTCATATAGAAGTAATTGAGTCATTCTGTTAGATCCTAACTGGTCTCTGTGGCAGAATTAAGATCAATGTGGAAAAAGTTACACAGAGGCAGAATCCTGGTCATAGGATCAGATACTGAGCAGAAAGAGTCTTTAGATACCATCTAATTCAACTCCCTTATTTTACAGATGAGGAAACTGAGGTAAACAGGTTAGCTATTTTGCCTTTCTTTAGATCTCTAGCACTTAGAAGAATACTTGATGCGTAGCAAGCATTTGTGTATGTTTGCTGATTAATTTTTGTTACTTGACTTGGCCATAATCTTATGCTTAGTAAGTATCTAAGGTAGGATTTGAATACAATTCTTCCTTCCCTCAAATTCAGCATTCTGTCTTCTCTGCCATTTTGCTTAGTATAAAGAAGAATCACCTAACACACTTAGAGCTTTCTGAAAATGAATAGGTTACTTTCAAAACAGTGATCTCTATATCCCTTAAAGGGTTCAAGCACAGCATCAGTGGCCTATAACCAGCCTCTTAGCATGGGACCAGTGAAGTCCCCAGGTTGCATACAGATGGAGAGGTCTGCTGTCTCAAAAATTCAACAAGAGCAAGCAAGGGAGATATTTCCATTGCTATCTGTTGTAGTTCAATGCTGGTCTGGAAAGATAAAAGCTAGGGGATGACAGGAGGAAGAAAAAAGAATCTAGAATAAGCCCTTACCCACACTGCATTATTTTTTCAGAAAAAATGCTACTTCATAAACTACAACAATCTTTGTAGCTATCCACTGACCTAGCCCCATATTTTGGTACCAGGCATGCTGGAATACATGGACGAATTGATATAGAATTCATTAACGGAAACATCCTTTAACAGCAGAGGTCAGTGACACTACAGGCTCTATTATGCTCTCATATGTTGCAAAGACATAATTTCTACTGATGACAGAGTAGGTAAAATAGATCTGTTATCTTTTACTGTGATTAGTGAGTCATCTACTGAAGCCAGAGCTATTGCCAGTTGTCTTGACTTCTGTCTTGCCACTAGGCTTCAGTGTCGTTGGTCCCCTTTGAAAATGAAGGATACACAGCAACAACAGTAAGACGGTGGGTGAGCTACTTACTTAATTAGTCCTGAATGTTATCATAAGGAAGCTGTGTTGATACATGCTGCAATTTTCAAATAATCATCTCAGAGAAGATATTTGACTGAATCATTCAATCAAAGTAACAAAAAGTTGTGATAAAAATAATCACTAGCATTTATATAATGCTTTACAAATATTATCTCACTTGATCCTAACAACTCTGGGAGTTGGGGCTATTATTTACTCCCATATGATGGATGGGAAAACTGAAGCAGACAAATATTAAGTGATATGCCCAGGGTCACCCTGCTAGTAAGTATCTGAGGCTGCACTGGAATTCAGGTCTTCCTGACTCCAGGTCAAACACTCTATTCACTGAACTACCCAGCTGCCCCATCTAACAGGAAGCCCATTACATAGATTCATTTTTAATACTTTATAATAAATACTTGTTTGATAGAACTGAATCAAAATGCTAAAAATAAAAACAAATCTCCTCTTCCTACCCTTAGTTACTTTAGTTCCAAAATAACTTGGGATTTTTACACTAGAATAAATATTTTTCTATATTAGTAAAAATCAGGTTTTTTTACTTGATTATTCCTTTGTCCTTGTTATTAAGTTAATCCGAAAAAATATGGTTTCAAAGAACCTGTGGCAATATCTTATTGTTAATTACAATATATTCTTCAGAAGTGATCAATAATTTTCTGATTTAAAAAAAAACTTGATAAAAGCCATAGACATATTGTTCACTGCAATTCTGTCCTCCACAGCAGAGTAAACATGTTTTACTCTAATTCTACAAGATAAATATCCAGTAATTCAAAAGCCTGTCCTGTCAGATCTTACTAAATTACATGGTGTTTGTGAAAACACTAATTATTTTTAATTACTTAAATATTACTACAGAATTCTCCTTAACATGATGAAAATTTGTTAAAGTACAAATTCTTTGCAACATTGCCCATGAATGTTACTGAATATTAAAACCAGATTTTATAGAAATTTAACGGGGTGAGGAGGAGAAGGATGAGGCATCAATTAGCAGACATTGTTAAATCACCTGGAATATATAGACCTACATAAATTCAGGACGATTAATCCATTTCATCTTTCTTAAGGTCCCTTATTCATCTCATCCCTCCCCCTCAACACCTCTGTCAATCATTTGGTCTTATCAGATCTGTTCTGGGAAGATCTGGGCTACAGAAAACAAGTTTCTGATTTAGGAAAACAAGCTGTAGTGATTACATTTTGCTCTCCAGAGACAGGCTAAATGTGTGTGCAGACATGGCACAGAGGTTGCTCTAAAAAATACAGACCATTGTAATGAAAATTGGAAGACTTGGAATCGAGTGAAAAAGTCATTTAATATTAGGTAAAGCCTTGTCTTTCTCATTTGTAATATAAGGAGGCTGATTTAGATTGCTTCTTAGGGCGTTTTCAATTCTAAAATTCTAAAAATCCTTAGAAAAATTTGTATTTGGATCTCTGAGACTTAATAGAATCACATATAATATCATACTTAAAAGGGACTCAAGAGACTAATTTAGTCAGACAACTAACATCTTTGATAAGTTTCCAACCAGTATTTGCCAAAATGGGGAGAAGGCCCCAATTCATATCCAATTCCATTTCCATTTGGGAACGTGATTGAATATACTAAGTGTGGATAAGCTACTATTGATTCAGGAAGCACCCTGAAGATACAGTATAGATTATATGGATTTAAGTTATCCAGGCCTCCAATTTTGTTTGCTGTTTTGCTTGATTTTTTTATTTTTATTTTCATGACTAATTTTTTTTTCAATTGACAAGGCTTTATTTTCTTTTTAAATCAAATGATTTTCAGTTAAAAGTTTTTCTTCATTTTCCATTTCAACTTTTTTGAAAAAAACAAACATTTATAAAAAGATGCACAGTGAATCTAAACAAATTAATAACCTAAACAAACATATCTAAGAAATATATGCTTCATTCACCATTTTGAGTTTACCTCCAAGTGTTCTCTGTCAGGGAGTGGTCCGCATTTTTCATCATTGATTCTATGTAATTGTGATTGTTTATTGCATTGTTATGAATTGTTCTCTTTCAAAATTGATGTGTAAATGTTTCTTACTCTATTTACAACCTCCTAGCATTGGAAATAAAAAAAAATCCTCCAAACAATTATGTCTTATCAAACAAAGCAAATTCCTTTAGTAATCATGTCCAAAAAGGTATGTCCACTCTTCTTTTCAAGTCCATCCTCTCTCTGTCTTTGGAGATAGTAATAGCTAATATGTTTCATCTTTGCCTCTCTGGAATCTTGGTTTAGCTTTGTATTCATCAGAGTTCTAAAACCTTTTGTTTTTCTTTGTAATTTTATTATTGTATACCTATTCTCTTGCTTCTCCTTACTTTACCTTATGCCAATGTATACAAGTCTGTCCATTTCATCATGACTTATGGCACAATGATATTCAACTGCATTCAGAGAATTTGTTTAGCTATCTCTCAAGAGATGCACAGCCTTTTACTTTCGAGATCTTTGCTGCCAACCAAAAAAAAAAAAAAAAAGAATTGTGCTAAATATTTTTTCCTCTTCCTTGGACTTTGGGTTGGATACAGGTCCAGAATGATACTGCTACATCAAAGAGTATATTACAATTTAGTGACATTTTGAGCATAACTATAAATTTATTCCCAGAATGACTGGATGTCTTTGCCTTTTCATTATATATTTGTCCATGTGTCATAACGAAAAAGGGAATGGGGAAATGAACATGATAACACAATTTCATATTCTTTCTCAGTGAGATCCACATCTGTCTCCTCATGGCAATATGGAAGCCAGGGGGAGCCTTTCTGTCTGTCATTAAATGCTTTTAACTGTTAGTAATTATGGTATTATAAGTACTGTGGATTTAAAAGTTTATTTAAAATGATGCATTGTGAAGAAAGTTGAAACAGAACAATATGTATACTAACTATAATAATATTAATGAAATCAACAATGTGTATACTAACAATAATAATATTAATGAAATCAATTAATGATATCAAATAAAATTAATGAAAAATAAAAACTCAAATGCAATGACTAATCTTGATTTTAAAGGACAAGTGATTAAATGCAACTCCCTCCTCTCAATAAACAGGTAAGGGATGTGGAATATCACATGTATGCAAAGAGTGGTCTTCCTTAACACTTGGGAAGATGTTATGGGTCAAGATTCTGAAGTAACTGTGGTCTGAAGAAAAAAATCATAAATCTTTGGGGTATTGATCAATTAGTGAATGACCAAACAAGTTCTGGCATAGAAATGTGATAGAATAGTATTGTGATTTAAGAAATGATAGAGAAATTTTAAAGAAAACTGGGAAGACCTGAATGAATTGATGCAAAGCAAAAGGAGAATAACTAGAAAAAATTCTAGATAATCACAATGATATAGTAGAGACAATAAAACTTTAAAAGTCTTGGGAACTCTGATAAACATAATGTCCAACTACAATTCCAGCAAATTCATGAAGCACAAAAGCCACCTCCTGACAGAATTAGCAACTTGTAAGCATAAGCAAAATGGGATTTGTTTTTTTTTTTTCTTTTCTTTTTGGAATTCAGTTTCCCAGGCTCAGGTTAAACTGTAAAAACCTGAAGGATTAATCTCCGTTGAACCCTGATAATTCACAGCTGTGCTGAGTCATGTAGGTTTCATGCCTTCTGACTCTGAGACAATCAGGGACCAAGTCTGGAAGGTTGGTATTTTTCTTTGGGGGCTCACTCATGAGAAGGATCTTTTGATTCCCTGAAGGAGATTCCTAGTAGTCATTTGCTAAGACCCCAGCCCTGCCCCAGACTTCTCAGATGCTGGTGTTCTTCTGATCTAGTGCTGTATGTAGGTGATTGTATTACTGTATTCAGACAGTTGGAGCCCTATCTGTTGAATTTCTGTGCTAATTTCCCTGCTTGTATTTTCTATAGTCAACTTCTATCTATTTATTTGTAATTAAAATAAGATTATTAACCCTTTTAAACCTGTCTTTTCCTTTAGAAAAGCAGATCAAAGAACCAGTGTTAGCAGTCTATCCTTGTGTGCCAGTGTGGCTGCTACTACACAACTAAAATGATCTGAATAGGCTATAGCATTGGGTTACTTGAAACTGAATAACAAATGTTATTAATAATAAATTGTTACATGGTTCTCAAAAAAACCTCCACCTCACAAGCAGAGAATTGCAAACATAAGCTTGGTAACAGTTTCATGAAAATGACCTGTACTCTACACTTGTCAGACCTCATCTGGAGTATTAGGTTCAGAGGACCATGGTTTTGAAAGGGCATTAATAATCTGTGAAACATCCAGAGAAAGATGGGAAAGAATTTTGAATCCATGTATATATGAGGATGGGTTGAAACAACTAGGGATGATTAGCCTGGAGAAGAGAAGACTCAGGGATGACAAAAGAGTTGAGTGCAAGTATTCAAAGGGCTGGCTTATGGAAGAGGGATTAAAATGATTCTTCTTGGACAGAACTAGAATCAATAGTTGGAAGTTGATAGGTAGATTTAGGTTTGATATATAAGGTTAAAAAAAAAGTCAGTCCTGAAGTACAGTAGACTTCTTTAGGAAGTAGTTCATGTCCCTTGACTAGAAGAATTCAAGCAAAGGCAATGTGATAAAGAAGAAAAGAGTGCTGGATTTGGAATCAGGAAGATTTAAATTCTGATATTTATTATGCCTGTAACCATGGTAAAAATAAAATCAGATTTCTAACTGTAAATTAACTAAGAGGCCATTAAGTCCAATTCTTTAATTTCACAGATGAGAAAACTGAAACAGAGGTTGATTTGCCTCCAGTCACATAGTTAAAAAGTGATGGAGGTGGGATATGAACCCAGGTCTTCCTAACTCTTAAGTCCAACGTACTATCCAGTACATCACCCCGCCTCTCTAAGTCATTTAACTCCTCTTCCTTGATTTACTTGCAAAATGAGCTAGGTAATATCTCAATTGTGTAAATGAGTTTTTGTGAAGCTCAAGGTACCTTAGAGATATTATATCAGATAAAAATGACTAATTTACATTGTACTGTCAGGTTATCAAGATCCCTACATATATTTTCTTATTTATTCTTCACAACTCAGTGAGGTAGGTGTTATTATTAATTCTCATATTTTATAAACGGAAACTGAAGCTGAAGGAAGTTAAGTGACTTGCTCAGTATCACAAAACTAGAGTCTGAGACAGATCTTCCTGACTCTAAGTCCAGATCTAACTTCTACTATCATACAGACTCCTGAGAGTATGTAGCACATTGACTAATAATAACTAGCATTTAAATGGGATTTCATTTGTGTAATACACTCTGTATGCTTTTTCTCATTTGATCATCTCATTTGAAAACTTGAAAATACTCCATAAATGTAAATGATAATGATGACAAAAATGGCAACACTTTTCCTCCATGTATCAGTCTCTAAAATTATATAGATCTTTACTCCCATCTATCCACTTTCTGAGTCTTTTGCATTTTTGTCTTCTTCCTGTTTTATTCTTTCCATTCTGTCCCCTTATTCCTCTTATCAAATATTAGCATGCAAAAGTATCTGAATGATCAAGAATTGATTAAAAATGGGTTTGGTGCAAGCAGGAAAATTGTTTTACAAAGGCAAATGGGAAAATTTCACCCATCAATATATAGATCATCCAAGAAAATTGTGGACCATATAACTAGGCAATCATTTAATAATACAAGCTTCAAAGGAGTAATGGTGTCGGTATTCTATGTTCTGGGCCATCTCCACAATTCAATGTAGAACAGCCTGATGCACTGTGGGAGATTTCATTTAGCAATTAAAACAAGCAAAACAACTGATCAACTAAGTTGTGTCTTAATAATTTTATTTCATTGCAACTCAATTCAATAAATATTTATTGGGCACCTGTTAAGTTAAGGCTATGCACCTATGCTAGGTGCTAATTTAATACAAATATTGCTTTTGAAATCCAACAGTTGCTAGACTAATGTGGGTCAAAATAACTGAGTCAGTCAATTAAGCATCCTACTATGTTGAATAGATGGGACAGGTAGATGACATGGTGGAGAGAGTGCTAGCACTGGAATAAGGAAGACTTTTCCTAAATTTAAATCTGACCTCAGATATTTACTAGTTTTATGACCCTAAGCAAGTCACATAATTCTGTTTGCCTCAGTTTCCTCATCTGTAAAATGAACTAGAGAAGGAAATGGCAAACTGCTCCAGAATCTCTGCCAAGAAAATCCCAAATGGGGTCAATAAAGATTTGGACATGATTGAAATTGACTAGATGAAAATATGGTGGCCTCAAAATCAGAGAGACCTAAATCCAGGACCTGACTTAGCCACAGACTAGTTGTGTGACCTTTAGCAAGTCACTTAAGAGCTCCAGGATGCTCCCTCACTATGTAACACAACAATTCTCATTTCAATCTGATTGTTTGATAAACAGAGTCCCTTTAAGAGTAGCTCCCTACACCCAGATCCAGAAAAAAATCAACAAAAAAATTATTATTCTTACCATACCTTGAAATTAAGTTATTTTTTCATAGGACTTTTACATGCTTTGTTCAGTAAGTACAAACCCATCTTAACGCAATAATGCATTCAGCACTTTCTTTCTCTTCCAGACTAATCAGATAAGAATATAGATTTACTGGAACTTTGCCATTCAGCCTTCTGTCTGAATATACTTGTAACCATTGGAGAACACAGATTAGAAGTTATGTTTCCATATTGTATATACTCAATCTCTGTGCCCTAGAGGTAATTTGACTTCTGAAAATGACATTTTTACCTTTTCAGAGATGTTATGCACATAAATTATTCCCAAGGGCTTATTTACTGCACTTATCACATTACAAAAGTGAAGTTTATCCCATCTTCTTTTCTTCTCCTAGAATTCAACAGCTCTTAAGAATTTCATGAAACATTAAGTCCTATTAATTTTTTTGCAAATCTCTCTATTTTGGTGCTGCTGATGTTCAAACCTTCTCTCTCCCTTCTTCTTCTGAAATATGTTTCACTGGTTCACTGTATTTGAAGGGTACTTTTTTATTAAATTCAGTTAATCTAGGCCTGCCCAAAGTTAAAAATCAATAAAATAAGCGAACCCATGAGCTCATGTAAATAAAAGGCAAAAATACCCAAGATCTAAATTGTGGATACTTGTAAAGCCCAGAGGCATGAGTGTATGTGAATTATATTATCTGTATGAAGAGAATCATAAGATAGGAAAGCAGGAATGGATGTCAAAAGGTAATTTGATCCATGTACTACTACACACAAGAGTGCTGGGAGAAATAATGGTATAAATTCTATGAAGAAATGTGCCCCAAGCCAGCCAATTACCAGGTCTCTTCATTCTGCTGTTTAATTAATGGGAATCCCATACCAATACACTTGGTGCATGAAGGAAAATCACTGGGTAGCTGCCACTAGTTTCTACCCAACACCTTGGGGAGTCTTCCTTTAATTTCTCATGCCAGCATAAATGTAGGTACACAAAACCTGATACAATAAGGCTTTGGTACATGCCCAGATCACCTAAGATAAAAGCAGTAATGTGGAAGATCCCAGGGACCAGTTGCTGGGAGAAGATATCCTATGTTACCTACTATGTGGATAAGAGTAAACTATTCCCGTTGGTTGCACAACCAGAATTGTCTGAAGCTTTAAATCCATGTGATAGAGACAGAGAAGCTCTCTCTTTCAAGTGGCATCTGAAAGTGAAGGGTCATGCTCCAACAGCATGATCATCGTGCCCTAAGCTGGGAAGGGGAGAGAGAATCTTCCTTCTCCCTTCAAAATCCATGCCTCCAAGAAACAAATGTAATTCTTTTGTTTGTCCTCCTCAGTTCTAGATTTAGGGATTGAGCCAGGAGCTTGAGCCATGGTGACTCCATAGTCAACATTCCAGGACAGAAATTGTTGTCCCTAAGAAGCTAGGGTGCCAAAATTCAAGCCCAAGAAGGCTTTTGACTTGGAACATGATGGCACTAATGCTACATAGGAATTGAGCTAAGCTGTGAACCTAATTATTCATTTTCCCCTCTCCAGAGACCAGGGATCTTCAAGAGGAATATGCAACCATGTATAGAAGGGAATGTTGTTATATTTGTTAGTGTTATACTTAAGAAATAAATATTGTAAATATTGTAAAAGCTAATCTGATTATTGTGATTAAGTGAAACTGGGATGGATAACCTCCTAAAATTGAGGTGACATAATGAGTAGAGTCTTGAACTAATGCTAGACACTAAACTCCTCACCCTAAACCTCTAAAGGTACTGGAGAACCCTGAAGGAGAAGTGAATCATAACATACCTGACCCTTAGACAGTGAGTACAAAAGTAAGCACAGTTACATCAAAATATTCAGAACTTTTAAGGGAATTAATGGAGTTGGCATCTCTTCTCTTATGGACATTAACAAATGAAGAAACGTAAACAGAGCAATGACTCATTTATATGGACATGCCTTTGCATTCCTCAGAAAGCAATATGTGGCAAGATAGCAACTAGACAGTAGTAACCATGATTCAGGTAAAATTACTGGAAAGTGTATAGAAATCTTTCCTGTAGCTACTGATGAGGGAGATTGTCTGAGACCCAGTCCATGGTTCTTAAGAACCAAAGGGATTTAAATGCATTGTTTCTATACATTTATCCCATAACAGGTTACAGAAGGTTTAAAGAGCAACATATCTCTTGCTCCCATCATAGTACTAGATTCTGCTCATACTTCACCTCATTTATAAAATTGTTTTTGACGGAAGTTTTCCCCTGTGGGAACTGACCTCATATTGCTACTCTAATGGATTTGTGACACGAGAAGTAGAGAGATTGTGGAAACTTCAATCAACTCTGTATGTCCTTGAGACTGCAAAAATGAGTTGAGATTAATTTGAAAAACTGCCTCAGAAGATAATATTATCTACATCCTTTGAAAGTATATTATTGGAGAACTTTGAGGTGTTTCCTTTAGCTAAAATACAATTTTAGAGAAGAAACAGCAATACCTTTTTCTCCATTCTGGTAAGGAGAAAATATGCTTTTCTTCCTATCTTATTGCAAACAAAGATCATGCTTTAGAATATGATTTTACTTGATAATAAAAGAGAAGAGTTAATAGGTAATAAGATGCAAATTTATATGGACAGTTGCAAAATATGGGATTAAGGAGTTTGCATAAGAAATTGTTATTCCATCCCTACCCAGTCTTTCCCCAAAATATGCAGGGAAGGTCTTCTGTTTTCATCCCCCATTTAAATAGAAGATTTTCTATCTTTAAAGATCCCCAAAGGAGGGTCTTCAGTCTCACTTAAGTAAACTATTTCAGGTTTTTGTAACCCCAGAAGTAATGAAGTTCTTCACTAATTTTAACCTAAATCCCTTCTGACTCATTCAAGTGTAATCCCAACTCAAAATCCAAATGGATTTTGGAATCTGTTATTAGGAGTAATAGCAAACACCTATTCCCATAGGAGACATCAACATAATTATCTTAATGCAATTGAAATGTTTGACCAAATCCTCATCTTAAAAAGTAAGCGAAGTTTTCATAAACTCATAGAATTTCAGAGAGGGAAGGAACTTAAAAGGTCAGTCATCTAGTTCAAAACCTTCCCAGAAAATTATGAATACAATATCTAAATCAATAAATTCATAGTCAATAGTCAACAAGCACTGTGCTAGCACTAGGAGTACAAATAACAAAAGAAAGTCTCTGCCATCAAGGAGCTTACAATGTAATAGAGGGAGGCAATACACAAAAGGTAGCCAAAAGGCAGGGCAGGGGATAGAGGAAGGGGAATATAGTGGATACCCAGCATGAATGCATGATGTTCATGGATTTGAAACCAAGCAGGGTTGTTGAAGAACAATGAAATAAAATCCAGTAAATGAAGTAAGATGACAAAAAAGTCTTTACTTGAAGATCTCTTCTGAAAGAAGACTTTCTGTTATGCTCCACTGCACTCTGTCCTAATGCAGCCAATTCCATCTTCTGGAAGCATTATTACAAAATTTCTTCTTTTATTGAGCCAAAAATATGCTTCCCTGAAGCTACCATGTGTCTCTAGGTTCTGGTTTTGTTGTCTGAAGTCGAGGAATAATGTCTAATCCTTTTCCCCCATGCAGGCTCTTCAAATATTTGATGAAACTTCCAGCTCTACAATATTCTTTTAGAACTATAGATTTCCACTTGGAAGAAGACTCACAGGCAGCATGGTCCAGCATTTTCATTTTGCAGATGAAAACATGAAGCTGAGGAAGGTTAATTGAATTGACCAAGATTACACAGGTAGTGGGAGAGGTAGAATTTGAACTCAGGTCCTCTAACTCCCATGATCTTTCCACTGTACCACAAATATCTCCATTTTCTTCAACATTTGCAACCTTCCCCTACCCAATACAATTCCAGTATTCCAATATATTCCATATTCCCCCCCAGATGGAGAAAAGACATAGACTAACCCTAGTCTGCTGACCACACTTTGTAGTTAAAAACTGAACTACCTAATACTTGACACCATTATTTCTAGGGATTCTCTGACATATACTGCTTCTCTTAATGGAAATAGTTCCTTCCTCTGAAACTATTCTGATTTCCCTGTTGTCCCAGGGATCAATCTTATGTCCCTAACAAAATTTCAAAATTTTCCTCTATCAGGAAGCCCACCTGAACTGATACTCATTTTTCACAGTAGAAAGAGGGCTTGACTTCTTGTGAGAATATCTGTGTTTCATCCGTTTAAACTGGTAGCATTTAGCTTTGTGCTCTCTGTTGTCAGTCCACAATGGTAATAAGACCCTTTCTCAGGCCTTCTTCATCTTATAGAGTGTTTTCTTGAAGAACTCTTCACTGTGACTAGATATGGACAATGGAAGGAGTAGTTTTTAACCGGGGGTTATATGGCTTCTAGATATTTACAGAGGCATGAAATAATATTAGGTTCAGGAGTCACCTGGTAGTCTAGCTTGGGTGTGAGGGGGACTTGCAGCCTCGAGGCCAAATGTGCCTTCTAGATCTTGGCTGCAACCTTTTGATTGAGTCCAAGTTTTAAAGAACAAATCCTTTTATTAGGGGATTTGTTTTGTGAAGTTTGGATTAAGTCAAAAGGCCACATCTGAGAACCTAGAGGGCCACATGTTCCCTTGAAGCTGCAGATTTCCCACTCTTGGTCCAAATTGATTTGAACCAAAGTTCACAGATGAATAAAGGAAAAGAAAAAGCATTTTTTAAGCACTTAGTATGTGCTGGCTGCTGTTCTTGCTCTTAATATATACAAAATACAAGTGAGTAAGACAGCACTTGTCCTCAAGAAGCTTACATTCCAATGGGTAAAGACAACCCATAAAGGGGAGTAGTGGTGATGGAGAAGTGTTTTTTACACAAAAGTTAAGAGGAATGGAACCACGGAGCAATTGATTGGCATCTTTTCAGGAATGGTGGTGTAGATTTGATTATTGTTCTTAGAAGTTGGAAAAGGGTCTTAGTAAAAGGTACATGTGCATAGTGCCATAATATAGATACAGTTGGGAAAGGATTTGGATAGGTTTGGGTTTGAGCAAGATAAGGTATGTACTGGATAAGGATTTCTGAGTTCAGACAAAGAATAGGTAGAATTTCATGATCTAAAATTCTACCAACTGGCTGAAGCAGGATAGGAATCTCTCTAGGATGAAATTCTTATGGCATAAACAAAATGAGTTCATTGAGAAATAAAAGGGAAACTGTATAAAGAAAGCAATGAATATACATAAGGAAATACCTACGATACAGTTTTAATTAAAAAAAAACAAGTCTAGAAGAGTACATCTTTGTGATACCAAAGTATTAGAAACAATGTAGGTGCCATTTGGAGAACTGCTAAATAAACAAAGATACATGAATATAAAAGAATCATACTCTGCTAGTTCTATGAAAAAATGAATATGAAGAATTCAAAGAAGTATGCTTCTGGGAAAGCATATTAACTGACAAAGAGTATAGAACTAAGATAACTGCAACCATAGAGATTCATAATGTCAATGGAAAAAAAATTTCAAGAAATGAAAAGAAAGTGAACACTGTCTAATTATTATGACCATGCTTATTTCTTAAGAAGAGATGAAAAAGTATACCTCTCTCCTCTCTGTGCAGAGGCAAGGGAACATGGATGGAGAACATTGCTTACATTATCATATTCATATAATAAATTAATTTTCTTTAACTGAATCTCCCTCTTTTTGTATTCTTTGTTATAAGGAATGCCATATTACTTACAAAAAAGAGATAAATATTTGAAAATTGTGATATAAGAAGAGACCAAGAAAAAAGAGATCAATAAAATATTTTTTAAAATATGTTTTTAAACTTTTAAGGAAGATGGAAGCAAAGACAGGAAATTGTAGCTGAATTAAAAATAGTAGGTTAAATCTAGAGGAAGATATCAGGAACTTGAAAACTTAAAATGAGTTGAGGTTGGTAATAATGGATGGGAAAAACTAATTACTATTATTACAGTCATGGCAGGGTTTAACAATTACTGACTAGTAAAGTCCTATGAACTACAGAACGGGTAACTCCAAGAAAATAGGGAAAAAGCATGGAAGGTAATTTTAAGGGTATAGCCATCACTGACTTCATGGTACCCCTCAGACCCTCTGATGTATGGTATGATATATGATGTTTGGCAGTTTGCACCCCAACTCACAGATGAGACCTTCCTCAGAAATACACAAAATATAGGAGGACACAAACATTTCTGGGGAATATTCACTAATCTGACTCCTGAAACTTGTACCACTCTTTTACATAACAGGCATGCAAGTATATATGCATGTGTATACATACATGTGTATATATCTACACCTGTATTTCTTTGTATATGTGTCTGCATGTGTGTATTGTGTGTGTGTGTGTGTGTGTGTGTGTGTGTATAACCTGATTCTCTTGCTCCCCGTCCTGACAACATAGTTCTGTAATGTGAGAAAAGATTTAGAAGAGCTACTCCATAAACCTAACTATTGTCTTTTCATAGACTGGCTATTGACAACATCAGGAAAGAAATTCTGTTGCCCCTCTGGCTGACTTCTTCCTCTGTAAATCTTTAATCTCCTCACACTGGATATTTTCACTGGCTGTCCTCCATGCTGGGACTCTCTCCCTCCTCATCTCTGCCTTCTCTCTTTCCTGATTTCCTTCAAGTGTTAGCTGAAGTCCCAGCTTCTATAAGAAGCCTTTCCCAATCCTTCATTTAATACTAGTGTTTTTCAATTTTTGGTTATCTCCAGTTTTATATATTAGTACGTAGGGTTTTTGCATGTTTTCCCCCCATGAGTGTTTAAGTTTCTTGTGAGCAGCTACTGACTTTTGCTTTCCTTTGTATACTTAGGAATTAGTTCAATGCCTGGCACATAGTAGGCACTTAAAAATTCTAGTTGACTATAGATCAATTGTAGATGACAAAATTCTTCTCTACCCTTTCTTCACAGAAGTGAAGGACTTTGGGAGTAAGAATAAGACATGGAGCCAAAGAATCAGGTCATAAAGGAGTCACAGAAGATTTATATACTCAGTGATCAATTGTCAATGGTCAATCCTTATGCAATAGACTACCCCTATCACTGGTAATTTCAGTCCTTGGTACCCCTGATGTCAATTAAGCCTGGACACAAGCACAAACTACAGGCTATGATTGACCTGGTTTTATGTTAATTGAATTTAATATGGCCACATGACTTCCCACATAACTCATCAGGTAGGCAAAGGATAGTCAGCTTATCGAAAAATAAGACCAAATAAGAGCTTCCAGGTGTTATAGAATGGTAACTTTTACTGGGAACCCAGCAAGACCATCACACCCCTTTCTATCTGTCTTGTTCCTTGATTTACAGTATATCAATGGTAAGAAATAATTGGTAGTTGGTGATCGTTGCAGGAGAACAATGATGTTGCCCTTTTAAGTTACAGCAAGAACAACTTTTATTTCCTAGTTTTATCAGTTATTTTTGTCGCTAGAAAAGACAAATTCTTACTATGGCTGCTTCATGTTCCAAACAGGTGTCAAGTATAAATTCTGGGATGGAAAGCCACAGCAATCAGCTTTTCACAGATTGATGTCACTCCTTATCCATCCTCCAACCTCCAACATCTCGATAGTTACTTGTGAAACACCCATCAAGCCATTAGTGTTAAGCATCCTCCAAAGAAAAAATAAAACAAAAAACAGTAAACAAGGAAGGACTCTTGAGTCCTACCTAAATTTGAAGACAGTTTCCCATCCATGTGACCCTCCAGGGTTTGTCCAAGATTGAGTCAAATTTTTACAGGAGCATCAAGAGAAAGTGTCCTGTTATGTTTTAGCCTGAAATATAACAGCAGACTTCAACTATAAAAATAAGTTTCACCAGGGCCTCATGTTGGTCTGACATTTTTGTTTTATAAATAAAAAAATTAAAAGCATTCTTTTTGATAGAGGCAGGAAGAGTTAGAATTTCTAACCTATCAATCAATTAAAAAACAAATACTAAGTGTCAAGAGATAATATTCCTGGTAGTTTGATTTGGGGAATATCATGAAGAATGTCCTTTCTCCTTCGGTTTCATCCAGGAGTAGGCTTTCTGCGAAGGAAATGGAGCTGTCTTCCATGACTGGAGTTTGACAACATGATGTGGAAATTATGTAATGCTTTGAGGTTTTCTAAACAGTTTCTGTATATTATTTCATTTGTTCCTTCTGACAACCCTGTGAAGTAGGTGCCGCTATTATCCCCATTTTATGAATAAGAAAACTGAGGCTGGTAAGGTGAAATGGTTGGGCCAACGTCACACATCTAGGAAATGTTTGAGGCAGGATTTGAACTCAGATCTTCTTAACTCCAAGTCTATTGCTGTATCTACTATGCTACTTGCTTTTTCAATACAGAGGGGTTAAAAAAAAACAAAAATCTGACATTAGGCAACTCTTTTCAGCATACAAAAAAATCATCCTTTTGGCCAGCAATAGGTCTTTTCATAGAGAGGATATGAGTGAAATTTGAACTCAGATGTAGTCATTGACATATTGAACAGCATATTTCACTTAACCCCTGTCTGACACAGATATACTTCTGTGCTAAACTAGATGAGTAACAATTCTATTTTCAGGTAGACACACTTCTTATTAACCAAAATATCTCTCCTACTTCTTGCGCCAGTACCTAACATTCCAACAGTTAAAGTGTCTTCTTTGGGAGTTGAAAACTTTTTCATATATTAATCAGAGACAGAGAGCGATGGCATGGCATAGTCAACAGAATAGTATACTGAAAGTCAGTAAGACCTGGGTTCAAATTCTGTAGCTGGCATTTACTAACTTATTAATCACAAACAAATCTCCAAGCCGTTCTGAATGTCAGGCCCTTCTCTCTAACTATACATTTGTACATAGGGTAAAGGAGTTCTCATACTGATCACAGGTCCTTACCAAACAGTGTATTGTGCCAAAAGGACCGATGTTTTGTTATTTTAATGCTTCATTTGGAGGTGCTATATAATTTTGGACAAATCAAATTTTCTCTCAGGTTCAGTTTCTCATCAGTAAAATGGAAATACAATGTTTGAATTGCCTATTTCACTGGTTAACTATTAGGAAGTGCTTGATAAAACTATAAATTCTGAAATACTATGGAAATGTAGGTAGATGAGAGAGAGAGAGAGAGAGAGAGAGAGAGAGAGAGAGAGAGAGAGAGAGAGAGAGAGAGAGAGAGAGAGAGAGAGAGAGAGAGAGAGAGAGAGAGAGAACAATATGTTACTATGGGATACGCACTATGGTAAGCCCTAGGGGGAGGACAGAAGAGGAGAAAGATGAAGAAGAAGAAAGATGAATTAACATTTGTTTAGACCTTTAAGATTTATACAGCACTCTATATATGCTAATACATATGTGTGTGTATAAATGTATACACACAAACATACACATATAATATGTATATATACATATACATGTATAATCTCATTTGGTACTTGCAGCCACCATGTGAGATAGATGCTATCACCCTTATTTTACAGATGAGAAATATGAGTCTGAGAAAAGTTAAGTAAGTTGCCTAGGGTCATGCAACTAGTAAGTGTACAGAGCAAGATATAAACTCAGTTCTTTCTGATTCTAATGGGAATATTCTATGCACTAGTAAATGTAAACAAAAAAAACAGTTCCCACCCGCAAGAAGTTTATCTTCTAATGGGAAACACAACACATAAAGAAGAGCTAGAAAAATAGTAGGGGCAAATAGGAGGTGGAAATGATGGCCCCAGAACAGGCAACATAATTTGGAGATGACCAGAAAAAAAAAACAAAAGCATGGGATCAAGTAAGATACAGTGAAAGAAAGATACCCTTGGAGGAAGCGAAACTTTAAACATTATCCACATAACATTATATCGAGATCAATCAAAATTTGAAGACATGAAAACCTTTCCAAGACAAGGCTTATGATAAATACTTTGAGGGCCCACGAAGAAGGGAGGGATCAGGGAAAGAAGAAGTTGATGAATTTCAGATTTTAAATATATCAGGTGACCCCAAGAAACAGAAACTGACAAGCTTAATTCTAAGAAGTTCATGTCACCGTTGGATCATCTGCAAAGAATCCTGAGAAGTCAGATTGGTTTTCTTGGAATTTCTTCTTACCATAGTGTGACTCCCTCCACAATATTTGTCTAAGGATTTCCTTATGTCTTCCCCTGTTTTACTTGGTCACCTCTTTCATTCTGGCAATGAATGAAGTCACCTTCTAATTCCCAGGTTTGACCAAAACTCCAGGTAACATCCATTTCAACAAAAATAAACTCATCTATTCAGGATAAATGAATGCATTTATCCAACAAACGGTGACTGAGCACTGAAGAATTATTTTTTTCCATGGGTTCAATATATTGGCACATCCAGGCACATCATGTTCTATTCATGCCTACAATTAAGCAGCCACTATATAACACTATAAACAACACTATAAACAAAATTTTATGGTACAAGTAGCTTTCCCAGGGACACACAGCAAGTGTATGAGGAAGGGTGCATTCCTAGGTCTTTCTGACTTCATTTCTCAGTGGCTGAACAAGAAAAATATTCCACTAAGGATTATTATTGTAGTTATTGTTGTTGCAACTATTTCTTTCTGATACTTTGGTTTCTTTTGTACTTGTCTTCTTGCTTTATTGAACATGTGGTCAGTGAAGTCAGAATAAGCACTTCATATTTTCCATATCAGGCAGTGAGGTGACAAGAGATCAAATGTAGCTATTTGATTGATTCAGTTCGCTGGAAGATGATGATGACTTCAGCACAATAATTCTCAGAGGGTTAAGCACTCAAAGCTTCAAACTGTAGTGCATGTGTGTGTGTATGGGTGTGTGTGTGTGAGTCTGTGTGTGCGCGCGTGTGTGTGTGCATGCATATGAGAGAGTGAGAGAAAGACAGAGAGAGAGAGAGAGAGAGAGAGAATATATGTATTTCCAAATAATTTATTTTGTATGACTTACATTAAGGTATCACACCCTGCTTTATTTGGTGTGCTTTTAAGACACGTCTGACATTATTCTTTCTCTTCAGGGCTTGCTGGTGATGTCATATTTGTTTAGTGTGTCTAAACTCAGTGCCTGCCTCGCTCTTGGGTTACCAAAATTTTATCTCAGTTTCTAAGTATTTTTAGAGCTAGTAACTCTCAGAAGTTCTCACAATGTGTATTTTATTTCTTTTATAACTTATCCAGATATATTTACTCAAAGCAAAGGCATTTAGTGAAAGAGCATAATGACAAAAAAAAAAAAAACAACCCTCTCCCCAAATTGATCTATTGATCTGGAGTTCACTCTCCCAAAAATATACATACACTTTGTGAGGAGAAAAATGATCAGGCACAGAGACTGAAAAAGGGAGATCTGGGGGAGGGGTGGGGGAGGTGGAGACAAGATGGCAGATTGAGAGCAACTACTCACCTAAGCTCTTAGACAAACTCCTTTAGATACTTTTACAAAGAGAATCTGACCAGATTTTGAAGAGGCAGAATCCAGTAGGAAACAGACTGTGGCAGATTCATAGCCCAGGACAGACTGGAAGGTTGATGGCAAGGATCCATTATGCAGGGTTGGAGGAGTGCACAGCCCACAGGCTGTACCAGTGCAGTCCCCGCAGCAGCAAGGAGGAAGCCCCTGGGCAGTCCAAGGCAGTGGCCTGAACTGTGGAATCTCAGGAATATCAGCCCAGGATGAGAGTCCAGTGGAATGGAGCAAGTGAGAGCATGTGAGAACCGCAGAGCTCCAGGTATCTGCAGTAGCTGGCCCTGAGAGTATCAGCCCACAGATTAAATATTTGTAAGTCACCTACTTGAACTTCTAGGAGGCAAAATGGTGGAATGATCAGTAAAAAACTCTCCCCCATCCCTTGTTGACATTTAAAGACCCATAAAATATTTTCCCAGAAAAATTCTGGAACAGTGGGATCAGTCGAAAGGGGCAAACAATCTCTTAGCATGTAAGGCTAGGAAAATCGCTAAAGAGGGTTCCTGTTGCTGTGGGTGAAGGGGCCTAATACAGGACCAGAGCTGTCCCAGACAGACCCAACTCAGCAAAACAGGATGAGCTCCTGAGACCCAAGGAGGCAGAGCCTGCAATCACCAACACCAGGACCCCAGGTATTCCTCAGCACCCCAGGGGAATCAGGAACACACTAGTGCAAATTAAAAACATCAAGGAATATTTTTGCCAAATACAGATCTATCAAGTAAAGGAAAAAATACTACAGGCAGCCAGAAAGAAACACTTCAAATATTGAGGAACTACAGTCAGGATCACACAGGACCTTGCAGCTTCTACATTAAAAGATCTAAGGAATTGGAATATGATATTCCATAAGGAAAAGAAGCTGAGAATACAACCAAGGATGAATTATCCTGCAAAGCTGAGCATAATATTTCAGGCAAGGAGATGGACTTTCAGTGAAATAGGGATTTCCAGACCTTCCAGATGAAAATCTCAGAGCTCAACAGAAAATTCTATCTTCAAACACAGTTTTCAAGGGAGGCATAAAAAGATAAACAGCAGAAAAAAAAACTTGTTATTCAATATGGGCAAACTATTTACATCCCTATAAGGGAATGACACTTGTTAATCTTCAGAATTGTATGTTTATCACGATATATAAAAGGGATACACATAGATAGAGGGAGCATGTAAAAAGTAAATGATATGATGATAAAAATGTGATTTAAGATTGTAAAACAATTGTCACAGGAGATGTGAAAAAGAGGAGGCAGAAAATGGTATATTACATCACAGGAAGAGGCACAAAATTATATCACAGTAGAGGGAAAGAGGGCAGGGAGATGAGCATTGTTTGAGAGATACCGTCATCTGATTTGGTTGAAGGAGGGTACAACAAACTCAGTTCACTATAGAAATCTAACTAGCTGTATAGGCAATAGGAGGGGAAAGGGGAAAGAAAAGGGAATGGAAGCTAAAAGGAAGGAAAGTAGTAAGGGTAAAGGGGAGTAAAATGGAGGGGGGCTAAAAGAAGGAAGGGAAGACTGAGGGAGGCAATGGCCAAAAATTGAAACTCTATTGTGGAGGAGAATGGAGAAGGGAGGACTAAAAGCACAACTGGGGGGAAAGAGAATGGAGAGAAAGACACAGATAGTAATCATAACTGTGAATGTAAATGGGATGAATTCTCCCAAAAAACAGAAACAGATAGCAGAATGAATTAAAAACTATAATCCAACAGTATGTTGTTTACAAGAAACACATTTGAAATGGGGGGATATACCCAGGGGAAAGGTAAAAGACTGGAGCAAAATTTTCTGTGCTTCATCTGATGTAAAAAAAGCAAGGGTAGCAATCCTAATCTCAGACAAAGAAAAAGCAGAAATAGATCCAATCAAAACAGATAAGAACAATACTATATCCTCTTAAAAGCCACCATAGAAAAAGAAGCAAAATTATTAGTAAACATATATGCTCTGAGTGGTATAGCATCCAAGTTCTTAGAGAACACATTAAGGGAGTTATAGGAAGAAATAGACAGCAAAAGTATACTAGTGGGGGACCTCAACCTCTCCCTCTCTGAACTTGATAAATTTAACCTCAAAATAAAAAAGAAAGAAGTTAAGGAAGTGAATAAAACTCTGGCTAAGGTAAATATGATAGGTTTCTTGAGAAAACTGAATGGCTATAGAAAGGAATATACCTTTTTCTCAGCAATACATGGCACATATACAAAAACTGACCATGTACTAGGGCATAAAAACCTCACAATCCATTGCAGAAAGGCAGAGATGGTGAATGCATCCTTCTCAGATCACAATGCAATAAAAATTATATGTAATAAAAGACCATGGAAAAATAGAGCAAAAATTAATTGGAAACTAAACAATCTAGTTCAAAAGAATGACTGGGTTAAACAAAAAATCGTAGAAACAATCAATAACATCATTCAAGGGAATGACAATAATGAGACAACCTATCAAATCTTATGGGATGCTACAAAAGTAGTTCTTAGGGATAGTTTTATATATTGGAATGCCTACATGAATAAAATAGGAAACAAGGAGATCAATGAACTGGGCACATATCTGAAAAAGCTAGACAAAGAACAAATTGAAAATCCCCAAGTAAATACCAAATTAGAAATACTGAAAAGCAAAGGAGAGATTAACAAAATAGAAATTGAGAAAATGATTGAAATGATGAATAAATCTAAGGGTTGGATTTATGAAAGAAACAATAAAATTGATAAATCTTTGTTCAACTTGATTAAAAACAAGAAAGAAGAAAACCAAAATACCCATATCAAAAATGAAAAGGGAGAACTTACCTCCAATGAGGAGGAAATTAAAACAATAATTAGAAATTACTTTGTCCAACTGCATGCCTGTGAATTTGACAATCTCAATGAGATAGATAATTATTTTAAAAAATATAAATTGACCAAATTAACAGAAGAGGAAGTTGAATACTTAAGTAACCCCATTTCAGAAAAAGAAATTGAACATGCCATCAATGAACACCCTAGGAAAAAATCTCCAGGACTAGAGGAATTTAAAAGTGAATTCTATCAAACATTTAAAGAACAGTTAATTCCAATACTATATAGACTATTTGGGAAAATTGGGGAAGGAGTCCTCCCAAATTCTTTTGATGATGCAAATATTGTTCTGATACCTAAACCAGGAAGAGACAAAACAGAGAAAGAAAATTATAGACCAATTTCCACAATGAATATAGATGCAAAAATTTTAAATATGATTTTAGCAAAAAGAATACAGCAACTATCATGAGAATAATACATTACGATCAGGTAGGATTTATACCAGGAATGCAGAGCTGGTTCAAAATTAGAAAAACTATTAGCATTATTGATCATATCAACAACAAAACTAACAGAAATCACATGATTATCTCAGTAGATGTCGAAAAAGCTTTTGACAAAATACAACACCCATTCCTATTGAAAACCCTGGAGAGCATAGGAATAAATGGACCTTTCCATAAAAGAATAAGCAGCATCTACCTAAAACCTTCAGCAAACATTATATGCAATGGGAATAAGTTAGATGCATTTCCAGTAAGATCAGGGGTGAAACATATATGTCCATCATCCCCACTATTCTTCAACGGTTCTAGAAATGTTAGCTGTAACAATAAGAGAAGAAAAAGAAATTGAAGGAATTAGTATAGGCAAAGAAGAAACTAAGTTATCACTCTTTACAGATGATATACTTAGAGAATCCCAGGGAATCAAGTGAAAAACTACTTAAAATAATAAACAACTTTGGCAAAGCTGCAGGTTACAAAATAAACTCACACAAATCTTCTGAATTTCTATGTATTACTAACAAAGCCCAACAGCAAGGAATAGAAAGAGAAATCCCATTTAACACTAAGGTAGACACTATAAAATATTTGTCAGTCTACCTACCAAAACAAACCCAGGGACTATAGGAACACAAATACAAAACAATTTTCACACAAATAAAGTCAAATCTAAGTAAGTGAAAAAACATCAGTTCCCCGTGTGTAGGCTGAGCCAATATAATAAAAACGACAATTCCACCTAAATTAATTTACTTATTGAGTGCCATATCAAAGTATCAGATAATCATTTTCTAGAGCTACAAAAAATAATATCAAAATTCATCTGGAAGAACAAAAGGTCCAGAATATCAAGGGAACTAATGAAAAAAAAAATGCTAAGGAATATAGCCTAGCTCTAGCAGTTCTCAAATTGTATTATAAAGTAGCAATCATCAAAACCACCTGGTACTGTCTAAGAAACAGAGGTCAGACCACTGGAATAGGTTAGGTACTCAAGTTACAATAGTAAATGAATGTAACAATCTACTGTTTGATAAACCCATGGACCCCAGCTTCTGGGATAAGAACTCACTCTTTGACAAAAAATGCTGGGAAAATTCAATAACAGTGTGGCAGAAACTGGGCATAGACCAATGCCTGACACCATACACAAGAATAAAGTCCAAATGGGGATATGATCTAGGTATAAAGATTGATACTATAAACAAATTAGTGGAGCAAGGAATAGTGTATTTATCAGATTTATTGAAAATGGAGAAATTTTTGACTAAACAAGAGATAGAAAACAATATGAAGTGCAAAATGGATAATTGTGATTACATTAAATTGAAAAGATTTTTCACAAACAAACCCAACGCAACCAAGATTAGGAGGGGAGCAGAAAACTGTGAAAGAATTTTTGCAATTAGTGTCAGTGATAAAGGGCTCATTTCTAAAATGAGTTAAATGTACAAGAATACAAGTCATTCCCCAATTGATAAATGGTCAAAGGATATGAACAGGGAGTTTTCAGAGGAAGAAATTAAAGCTATCTATACTCATATGAAAAAATGCTCTAAATCACTATTGATAAGAGAGATGCAAATCAAAACAACTCTGAGATACCACATCACACCTATCAGATTGGCTAAGATGACAAAGTAGAAAGATAGTAAATGTTGGAGAAGCTCTGGGAGAGTTTGAACACTAGTTCATTGTTGGTGGAGCTGTGAGCAGATTCATTCATTCTGGAGAGTAATTTAGAACTATGCCCAGAGGGCTACAAAAATGTACATATCCTTTGACCCAGCAATATTTCTTCTAGCACTGTATCCCCAAGAGATCATTAAAATGGGAAAGAGTCCCACATGTACAAAAATATTTATACCCACTCTCTTTGTGGTGGCCAAAAACTGGAAATCAAGGGGATGCCCGTCAACTGGGAAATGGCTGAATAAATTGCAGTATATGAATGTAATTGCGCTTTAAGAAATGATGAACAAGAAGACTTCAGAGAGTCCTGGAAAGACTTCTACAAACTGATATGAAAGGAGTAGAATCAGGAGAACTTTGTACACAGCAACAACCACAGCATGTGAAGATTTTTCCTGGTAGACTTAGTGCTGCATTGCAATGTAAGGACTTAAAAAATTCCCAGTGTACTTTTGAGGCAACTCCACATCCAGAGAAAGAATTATGGAATTTGATCGCAGAATGAAGTACACCATTTTCTTTTCTATTATGTTTTGTTTTGTTTTATGATTTCTCTCATTTTAATTCTTCTGTGCAACATGACTAAGTAAAAATGTATTTAATAGGAATGTTATGTGTAGAACCTATATGAAATTGTATGTCATCTCAGGGAAGGAATGGGGAAGGAAGGGGAAAGAAGGGAGAGGAAATGAAAGAAAATCTAAGATGTATGGAAGTGCTTGTAGAACACTGGAAACAAAATAATTTAATTTTTTTAAAAAATGGGGAATATATGTGGACAGAGCATATGTGTGGAGAGGTATCTTATTCCTCTGACAATATGGACCTAATGATGCCTTCTGGTAATGGCATTATTATGCTCCCTTTCTCAGTCTACTACTCAGTAGTCATCTTATATGTATTCCAGGAAGTGCGTAGCTAACCAGCTGTTTTCAGGGTTACCTGCTACTTTGTCTACCATCCACTAAAGATTTCATGACTAAAAACCTTCTCTTCTATGAGGGAGGGCTTCAACTCTGTCAGCCAGATATATCAGATAACTTTACCTACCCATTGAAGAGAGGTAGCACTGTGCTTAGGAAGTCTCTCTCCATTACATAGGAAATTGCTATGGTTCTTATGTCACATAGACTTCCATAAATAACCTGCTTTTTCAACCTTTCACTATACTTCCATCTTAATCTATAGCTCAAGTGCTATCTTAGTTTCACCTTCTGTTTTATCTGCTATACATTGGTACTGCTCTGGTTAGTAAGTCTTTCTCCTAAAGGGGAAGGTTTTAGATCTTTAAGTAAGCTCTTCTAGCCAATGTCTATACAGCTCTTTTTCCAGTCATTGATTCTGAAGACTTTCTTTTAAGACAACCTTCTTAAAAGATTGCAGATGCCCAGGCTAATTTTATATCCATTCTATTCATGCCTCTCTCCTCTTTTCTTTTAACTCGTATCTGATGTGGCCAGTAATCTTTGTTAATTCTTGCCTTTCATCAGACAAAACTCCCAATCCATAACTAGCACTAATGTAACTATTTTCAAACTTCTACTTTCTTAAATTAAAAAAAAATGAGTGTGAAACTGTAGTGAGAAAACTGCTTTCAATATATTTTCTCATCCCTGCAAGGTCCTCCATTCTACAAAAATTACAAGGACTTGGTTTGTTGAAAAAGACTGAATAGATCAGTGATCCACTGTCCCATTATCTTTGTCACAAAGCAATAAATTTTTTATTTATTTATAAATAAATTTATTTATTTATTTATTCTCTACATTTTGTTGTTTTTCAGTTGTTCAGTCATATACAAATCTTAGCTACCTATTGTCCAAAGCACATCAATATGGCCCTTGGAGTTTTCTTGACAAAGATAAGGGAGTTGTTTGCATTTCCTTCTCCAGTGGCTTAAGGCAGAGACTAAGTGACTTGCCCAGGGTCAAATAGTAAAGTGTTGGAGTAGATAGCTGAACTCAGGTCTTTCTAACTCCAGGCCCAGCACTCTATCCACTAAACCACCTAGCTGCCTCCATTCTCTCTATTACTCTTGGTAAACTACAAAGATTTAGGTGGGACATTCCAATTCCAGTATATCAGAAGCACTGTAAATTTCCATAAATAAATCCAGGCCTCTCTTAAATGCATATGAATACATTATATCACAAAAAAAAAGGACCAGCTAAAGACATATCCCAAGTTCAAAAAAGTCCATGCCACTTTATTCAGGCACATTCATTCATTCTTACATCCATTCATTTATCATATATTTATTAATGCCTACTACATACAAATTATAATACAGGGCATAAGAAATACAGAAATTAAATAGATAAGAGTCCCTACCATTATAAAGCTTGTCATTTACTAGAAAAAGATATTACACGTAAAATAATTATGATAAAATAAATAAGTGCATTGTAAAAAATAGTCTATTGTAGTTAATAGTCAAGGTCATTAAGATCTACAGGGATTCATAAATATGTCAATTAAGTTGGACTTAAAAAGATGAATAGCCTTTCAAAAGTCAGGATAGTAATAGACTCCTAATAAACCTGCCCCCAGCCCCAATATTCTAACTTCTTTGCAGGCCCCACTGAACAGCAGGCATGTCCTGATTTATCCACATAATCTATAATCTTTAACCAGATTCAATACAACCATTGCCCCTAGCCAGATACAACTGACATATTTGTACAGATGTGTTCTTGTACTCAACCACAATCACACCATCCATGTGGCATAAGGCAGGACCACAATAACTAGCTATCAAATTTGACCAGATAGGAACACAACAGCTAGCCCATTGGAGGGCAGCATGACCAAAATCTTTAACTACTGAACCATAGAAAAACCTCTCCCCTATTACCTAATCCCCTGACAAATCCCTCCTGTTGTTTTAATATTCATAATTTCTGTCATGGTATTTCATCTTTTCCCTATAAAAATCCATCTTGCTTTCTCTGAAGTTGCTGGTTTCTCTTGGAACTTAGCCAGCTCCATGAAAGGTATCAACCTCAATAAATGCATATATTTGTATTAGAGATGGCTCTACTGCAACACATCATGAAACCACAATAGTTTTTTATGTCCCCAGGTGGGAAAAACCAAAATCTTTACCCCTGGGTGGGCAGAGTTTAAACCTCAACAGTATGACTAGAGGAAATAACATAATCAAAGGAATAGATGCGGGAATGTTTATGAAGGAAAGGAGTAATACAACTTGGCTAGATGAGTGGATGGAGGTGATAGTACAAGATTGGGTGGTTCCAGATTCTTGAAGGTGTTGAATGTAAAGAGTTTTAGCTTTGTTGACCAGAAGATAGAGAATCAATAAGAGTTTTGAGCAAAAGGATAATATGATTAGCTTTGTGAATAAAGAAAATTATTCCAATAATATTATAAAGACATATTAGAAAAGGGAAAGGATAAGATCAGGAAAACAAGTAAGGAGACTATAACAGTATTTGAGATGGATAAAATATTTGAGATGGATAAAGGGACCTCTCTGCATGGTGGCCATAGGTGATATGTGAGATATTACCAAGATAGAATGGGCAGCTAGGTGGTTGAGTGAATAGAGCACTGAGCCTAGAGTCAGGAAGACCTGAATTCAAATTTCACCTCAGACACTTAATCTCTGTTTCCCTTAATACACTGGACAAGGAAATGGCAAACTACTTCAACATTCTTGCCTAGAAATCACCAGGAACAGTATAGTCCAGGGGGTCAAAAAGAGTTGCACAAAACTGAAAGATAATAGCAAAAGAACAGAACTGAAAGATAGCAGCAGAAGAACAGATGTCTTAATTCTTAGTCAGATAGGAGAGGTAATGGAGGTGAAAGGTATGTTTCAGAAAAAAGAAAGAAAGGAAAAAAAAACTATTGGTATCACTGTCAAGACCAGTGAAGTCTGAAAGAAAAATCAATCTTTGGAAGTAGGAACAGTTTTGACATGATGATTTTAATGTACTGGGTAAATGAATGATATACAACTGAAGATTGAGTATAGAATGTAGGATAGAAAACAGGGATAGAAATTGACTTTTTGAAGTCATCTACATATTAGGGTAATGCTTAAATTTGGGGTAGGGAGTCTGGAGAGGAAAAAAAGGAGAGATGAAGATAGAATCTTGGGGAACACCACCATTAATTGTCTGAGAGGATGTAAAGGAAGCAGCAAAGGAACAGGAAATGAAGGTGGAAGGGTATAGGAAACATTAGATGGTGATGTGTGAAAAACAAAGGAAGAGAGAATGTCTGGAAGGAGGAAGTGTCAACAGCGTCAAAGTCACAGGGATTTGAAGAAGGAAAAAAGCTGAAAGGGCGCCATTGGATTTGTTGAAAAAAACAAGGCATTTGCAGCTTTTGAGAGAGTAGCTTTAGCAGAGTGGTGGGTTCAGAAGGTGGATTATAATGTATAATGTGATTGTGATATGAATGGGTGGTAAAGAAGTGGGGATATCAACTACTTTATCAAAATGTTTATCAACAAAAGGGAGGAGCGAGATACAATGGTGACTGGATGAGATAGAAAGCAAAAGGAACCGTGCTGACCTAGGGTATCTAGTAGGTTGAGCAGAGTGGACTGGGACATCCAAAAGAGCTAGGCATGTGCATTTTAAACTTGCTCCCTCCACAAATGCAGATTCCAACTTTTATATCTTCTTATACTATCACAAAGTAGGTGCTTAATGAATGGTAGCTAATTTCCCTGCATTAAATTGAATTAAGTAAAAACAACCATAATGCAACCAGAATTGATCGGCTAATTTATTATTTCACTTTTCAAACCAAAAAAAATAAGGAAAGAAAATCCACTTGGATTTTCATTGAAATTAATGCTGATTGTTCAGTAAAGTACAGTTGGCTATTTGTGTTTTTATATCTGTGAGATGATTTCTATGGGGAAAATATTTCTGTCTCTTTGCCAGTAGTTCCTTTGGAAAATTTTCTATGGTATCATTTTTCCTTGGTACCAGTCCAGACAGTAAAATAGCTGGCAACATAAAACTAAGAAATAGCTTCGTCAACAGAGCAATAAGCCTCTCTCTTTTTACACAGTGAACACTGGAACAGTCAATGTCAAAATATGGAACAGTGACCAAAAAAAAAGATATAGCCATTTGTAGCAAAAAGCCCTGCACAATCCTCATATGACAACAACTTCAGAGACTCAAGGTTACAGTTAGATAGGTGTGCTCTGCATAACTTTGTTGGCTGGGAATTTCATGGTTCCTGAGCTGTGGTTGCTACTGTTTTCCCCCAATGGGTCTCATTGTGTTTACCGTTTCATATTTGGGTTTGAATTTCTATTAGTTTTTCTTCAATAACCAATCCAGAGGTAAAATAGCTTCATGGAAGGTAAACTGACTCTGGGATAAATAATAATTTGCCCAAAGATATCCAATTTGTTCATTTATTCACTCATTCACTTTGAGGGGTTGGCAGAAAATTCAATACTATTTTAAATATCATATGATTTTAGTCCTTCAGAATTTTAAGAAAAGTAATACGAAATTTAGTTTCCTACTTTTCCTTTGAGAGGTTTTCTCTAGATAGACAAATAGAAATATAGGCTTATATATATACATGTGTAACTACATAAATATACATATACACATGCATATAGTACACATATATGTATATGTGTGTATTTGTATGTACATATAATATATATATACACACATATACATTCCCATGTTCCTGAGTTCAAATTTGGCCTCAGATTGTGAGGGATTAGCTAGGTGACCCTGAGCAAATCACTTAACCCTTTTTGCCTCAATTTCCCCATCTACAAAATGACTTGGAGGAAGAATGACAAGCTATTTCAGTATCTTTGTCAAGAAAACCTCAAATGGGGCCACGAAGACTTAAACACAATTGAAATGACTGTGAAAACAAAAACAAACAACATATATATGTATATATGTGTATTTATATTTATGAATGTATGTTTATATGTGTGTGAGTTATTTACTAAGCTAAAAGTTAAATTAGATAAGGACATTCTTCAGCAAAATCAAGAAGGTGATATATAAAATATGAAAAAATCAAATACAAAATAAGCCTAGAAGGGAACATATGAGCATGCAAGGGAATCAGGGAAGCTCTCTCAAATAAAATGGTATTTGATCTGAGTCTTGAAGGAAGCTAGCAATTCCAGAAGGAAGGGGAGAAGAGGAGGAACATTCCAGATTTGAATCACAGGAAATAATACAAAAACAGAGCTGAAAACAAAGAGCATTATGGGTGAGGAATAGCAAATAGGCTGCTATGGCTGGGAGATGTTGAAGAGGAAATAGACTGAAAAAAATTGGAAAGGACCTGATTATGAAGAGTCTTAAATGCAAAACAGGATTGGTTATTTGATCAGGGAGACATTAGGGAGGCACTGCAGTTGACTGAATAACCGAGTGTCATGGTAAGACCTGTGTTTTATGCAAATCACCTCATGGCTATGTGAAGGATAAATTGAAATGGAGAGAGATGTGAGGCAGGGAAACCAAATAGGAGACTGTTATGATGGTCCAGGGGCCTGAGCTGAGCTGAGTGAGTGAAAAGGAGAAGAAATATATAAGATATGTTCAGGAGTTGGCAATAGTAAAATTTGATAACTGATCTCAAGATATTCATGGTAACATTTCTATTATAGCAAAAAACTGGGGAAAAAGTAGATGATTATGAAATGAGGATTAGCTGAACTAACTGTAGTATATGACTAGAAGATGATTTTATTATAAGAAATGACAATTATGAGTAATTAGAAGACACATGGTTAAGACTTATATGAACTATTGAAGAATGAAGAAAACAGAATCAAGACAATATTACAATGAGTACAGTAAGACAACATTAGCATGACCCAGTCCAACTATCTGTCTGGTCAATTTCCCAGTCTCTGCTCTCTCCTTTGTAATGTGTGTGAATTTGGACCTACAACAAACACTAAAAGGTATCCAAATTCAAATCAAATGCAATGATCATTATTGATTCTAGAAAATAGATGATGAAAATGCATGTAGGCTTGATGAATTTTCATAGTGATGAGCGTTTGTCTGGGACTTTTGATAAAATCCTGTTATAGAGCTATGGACATGCCCTTTGATACCTTTGTGGAATGACTAAAGACATCTAATTAAATATCACTGACTAGGCCAATCCTTAAGATTAATTCATTGATTTGGAGTCTTACCTTGGGGCTTCCTGATTGATGGATGTAGCAACAAGCACCCTGACACATCCAGGATGGCCTGCTAGCACAAGTTCTTAGATCAGTTTTTCTTAAAGGAAAGCAACTCTTGAGGGGTTAACAATCTTTTTTTTATTACATTCACCAACAGAGAAAATATAGGTAGAAAAATAAAGACCAACAGACATACACACACACATATAGGTATATACATATATACAGACAGAAGATATATATGTATGTATGTATATATAACAGAACAGACAGATTCAACCTTCATATATACCTACATAATTACCAAAGAGAGAAGTATTAACATCTGAATTTTCAAAGAGAGGAGGGGGGACTGAGTCTCATCTGGCACAGAAACCTTCTTCCAAAGAGTAAGCCCCAAAGAAAATCCTCCCCTCAGAGTTTATATACACTTTTCAGATCTGGAGGACATCATGACCCTCATGACTCAGTGCCTCACTAGAAATTACAAAAAGTGTAGGCCTTCCTACAAAACAAACCTCCCCTAATCCAGCTTCCCTTATTGAGCTCCACATGAGGCCTATTAATGGGTGGGGAAGATCTTTAAATCTTATTAAAATTGATTCTTTCATGGGAGTAATCCACAGGATAAATTGATTGACTGTGACTCTAAGGAGAATGGATTATGATAGAGGGAATCATTTCCTCTAAATTGGTGCATAAAAGAAAGCTGATAGATCTGCCCAGATCATTTTTCTCTCTCTCTTCCCTTTTTTTTTTTTCTTATAGAGCATAGAGGGTGTCTAGACTGGAGCGGGGAGAGGAAGAGGAGGCAGTCACTGTGGAATTCTTCCTCCTCCAGAGCCATTAATAGCTGTTTTGTAATAAAGGTTGACACATGCTTATTCATGTAGCCTGATAAAGGAATTCCCATTTTCCTAATGTTCCTGTTGTCCCTGAACCCTCAGCCTCCTTGATGGAGCAGGGGGAGAAAGGCCTGAGGTTCCTGAGCAGCATGATCCCAGAATCTACTTGATTAAAATCTTGTCTTCTTCACAGAGAAATCAGATCTCTTCACTAGTGTTACACTTGGGGATTGCTATGTAGGAGACTCACTTCAAATCTGAGTATCATGACTTTTGATGAAAAAAGTTTCAATTGTTTGCATTGTGGGTAGAGCAAAAGAGGGAATTTTAAACCCCTGTTTGGAGAAAGAGGAAACTTGGGTTTTTACATCCTAGTATTGACATGAATTGTTTGAAGAGTGCAGGCTTGATGAAAAGGGAGTGCCTAATCTGCCAATATTCTAGGGAATACTGGACTTCTAGGAAAGCTGAAGTATACAAAAGACATTTATGATACAAAAAAAGAGTGACTTACTGGAATGACAGGGTATTGACTATCTAGAAGTCTTAGGTTCTATTCCCTCTGTTAGGGAATCTCAAAACATGGTTGCCCTAAATTAAAAACTTTGTTGTTCAGCTCATTTTCAGTTCTGTCCAATTTTTCATGACCACATTTGGGATTTTCTTGGCAAAGATACTGGAATGGTTTGCCATTTCCTTCTCCAGTTCATTTTACAGAAGAGGAAACTGAGGCAAATGGTGAAGTGACTTGCTCAGAGTCACAAAGCTAGCAAGTACTTGAGGCCAGATGTGGACTTAGGAAGATGAGTCTTCCTAACCCCAAGCCCAGCACTCTACCCACTCTGCCACCTAATTAACTTTAGGATTCTTTTAGGAACTTTAGGATTCTATGGCCAAGTGGAATCCAATGGAGAGGAATATGAATTATATGGGTTGCTTACAAGTTTTTGTGAGTTCTTTCTGCGTGTGTGAGTGTGTGTGTTTACTGTCCTATTTATAGGTTTCTGTGAATCATTTGAATCTATTTAATCTTCTGTAGGGCAAAATATGTACAGTCAATGCCTTGATTTTTTATATTGAAGGTAAGGATTCTAGGGCCCATATTTATGAAAACTAGACAAACATAGCCCAGTGGAAATGAGGCTGGATTTAGAGTCAGAGATCACAGACCTCTCATTAACTGTGAAAACTTGGGTATTACCTCTCTTGGTTTCAATTTGAGGCAAATGAGTGCATTAAGCTACATGACCTCAGAAGTCCATTGTAGCTTTAAATCTATGGTAAAATGTCCCTAGATATAAGACTATATTCCGAAATTTACCTCCAGAAAGGGACAACCAAAGCCAAAGAGAGAATAATATTCTGATAAGGCCCAGTTCATGTGACCCTAGATTTCAGACTCTGACCCATGTGTCACACATATTTTCTTCCTCTAGGTAAATTGGAGGAGTACATGGAAGGGGAGATATATATTCCAAAGAAGAATTTGCTGTGTTGATTGATATTACTTGTTTTACTCTGTGACAAGAAAAGTTTCTATATAACAAGAGAAGAAAAAGAAATTGAAGGAATTAGAATAGGCAAAGAAACTAAGCTATCACTCTTTGCAAACAATATGATGATATA
Organism: Bettongia penicillata ogilbyi; assembly: GCA_023548195.1. Classification (NCBI taxonomy): domain Eukaryota; kingdom Metazoa; phylum Chordata; class Mammalia; order Diprotodontia; family Potoroidae; genus Bettongia; species Bettongia penicillata. The sequence goes on from JAJHZJ010000580.1 coordinate 3,754,247, forward strand.
TTTAGAGAATCCTAGAAAATCAAGTAAAAAACTGCCTGAAATAATAAACAACTTTGGCAAAGTTGCAGGTTACAAAATAAATCCACATATATCATTTGCATTTCTCTATATTACGAACAAACCCCAACAGCAAGAGACAAAAAGAGAAATCCTGTTTAAAGTTATGGTAAACGCTATAAAATATCTGGCAGTCTACCTGCCAAAACAAACCCAGGGACTATATGAACAAAATTACAAAACACTTTTTGCACAAATAAAGTCAAATGTAAGCAATTGGAAAAACATCTGTTGCTCATGGGTAGGCCAAGCTAATAGAATAAAATGACAATTCTACCTAAATTAATTTACTTATTCAGTGGTATATCAATCAAACTACCAGAAAATTATTTTCTAAAGCTATAAAAAATAATATCAAAATTCATCTGGAAGAACAAAAGTTCCAGAATATCAAGGGAATTAATGAAAAGAAATGCTAAGGAAGGTGGCCTAGCCATGCCAGATGTCAAACTGTATTATAAAGCAGCAAGCATCAAAACCACTTCTTACTGGCTAAGCAACAGAGGGGTAGACTAGTGGAAGATGTTAGGTACTCAAGAAACAGCAGTCAATCAATATAGCAACCTAATATTTCATAAACCCAAGAATACCAACTTGTGGGATGAGAACTCACTGTTTGACAGAAATTGCTGGGAAAACTAGATAACGTTGTGGCAGAAATTGGGCATAGAACAATGCCTGGCACAGTACACAAGAATAAAGTCCAAATGGGTCCATGATCTAGGTATAAGGCTGATGCTATAATCAAATTAGGGGAGCAAGGAATGGTGTATCTGTCAGATTTATGGAGAATGGAGAAATTTATCACCAAACAAGAGATAGAGAACAGCATGAAGTTCAAAATGGATAATTTTGATTACATTTAATTAAAAGGTTTTGCACAAACAAACTCAATGTAAACAAGATTAGGAGGGAAACAGAAAACTGGAAATTTTATCTAGTGTCTGTGATGGTCTCATTTCTAAAACATATCAGAGAACTGATTCAAATTTACAAGACTACAAGTCATTGACCATACACAAGATTAAAGTGCAAATGGGTATATGATCTAGGTATAAAGATTGATACTATAAGCAAATTATTAGAGCAAGAAATAGTGTATCAGATTTGTGAAGAAGGGAAGAATTTTTTACTAAACAAGAGATAGAAAACATCATGAAGTGCAAAATGGATAATTGTGATTATATTAAATTGAAAAGTTTTTGAACCACCAAACCCAATGCAACCAAATTTGGGAGGGAAGCAGAAAACTAGTGTCTATGGTAAAAGTCTCATTTCTGAAATACATAGAGAGCTGAGTCAAATGTACAAGAATACAAGTCATTCTCCAATTGATAAATGGTCAAAGGATATGAACAGGTTGATTTAAGAGGAAGAAATTAAAGCTATCTATACTCATATGAAAAAAGTTCTAAATCACTATTGATTAGAGAGATGAAAATCAAAACAACTTTGAGATACCACATCACACCAATCAGATTGGCTAACATGACAAAACAGGAAGAGGATAAATGTTGGAGAAGATGTGGGAGAGCTGGAACACTAATTCATTGTTGGTAGAGCTGTGAGATGATCCACCCATTCTGGAGAGCAATTTAGAACTATTCTCAAAGGGCTACAAAAATGTGCATTGCCTTTGACCCAGTAATATTTCTTCTGAGGCTGTATCCCCAAGAGATCATAAAAATGGGAAAGGGTCCCACATTTACAAAAATCTTTATAGCAGATCTCTTTGTGGTGGCTAAGAATTGGAAATTAGGGGAATGGCTGAATAAATTGTGGTATATGAATGTAATGGAATACTATTGTGCTACAAGAAATGATGAACAGGAAGACTTGAGAGAGGCCTGGAAAGATTTCTATGAACTGATGCTGAGTGAAAGGAGCAGAACCAGGAGAACTTTGTACACAGCAACAATCTTAGTGTGCCAGGATTTTTTCTGATAAACTTAGTACTTCAGTGCAATACAAGGACTTAAAAAATTCCCAACAGTCTCTTAAGGCAAAATGTCTTCCACATCCAGAGAAAAATATATGGAATTTGATCACAGAATGTAGCAGGTCATTTTCTTTTGTTTGTTTTATGATTTGTCCCATTCATTTTAATTCTTCTATGCAACATGGCTAAGGTGAAAATGTATTCAACAGGAATGCATGTATAGAACTTATATAAAATTGCATGCTGCCTCAGGGAGGGAGAGGGAGGGAGGCAGAAAAATCTAAGTTATATGGAAGTGATTGTAGAATATTGAAAACAAATAAAATAATAATAATAATAATAATAATAATAATAATAATAATAATAATAATAATAAAAAGAATACAAGTCATTCCCCAGTTGATAAATGGTCAAAGAATGTGAACGGGCAGTTTTCAGAGGAAGAAATTAAAGCTATCTATAGTTATATGAAAAAAATACTCTAAATCACTATTGATTAGAGAGATGCAAATCAAAACAACTCTTAGGTACCACATCACAGCAATCAGATTGGCTAACATGACAAAACAGGAAGATAATAAATGTGGGAGAAGATGTGGGACTGTTGGAACACTAATTCATTGCTGGTGGAGCTATGAGCTGATCCAACCATTCTGGAGAGCAATTTGGAACTATATCCAAAGGACTACAAAAATGTGCATATCCTTTGACTCAGCAATACTGTTTTAGGGCTGTATCTCAAAGAGATCATAAAATTGGGAAAAGACTCCACATGTACAAAAATATTTATAGAAGTTCTTTTTGTGGTGGGCAAGAACTGGAAATCAAGGAAATGCCCATCAATTGGGGAGTTGCTGAACAAGTTGTCATATATTAACGTAATAGAATACTATTGCACTATAAGAAATGACCAATGATCAGATTTCAGAAAAATCTGGATTTATATGAACTGATGGTGAGTGAAATGAGCAGAACCAGGACAGCATTACGCGCAGTAACAGCTACAAGGTGCTAGGACTGCTTCTGATAGTCAAGCCTTTCACCACAATGCAAGGACCTAAACCATCCTCAAAGGACTCTTGAGGAAAAATGCCATCCACATTCAGAGAAAGAACTATGCAATTAGAATGCAGAATGAAGCAAACTATTTTCTCCTGTATGTTTCATTTTGCTTTTTTCTCATGGTTTCTCTCATTCATATTAATTCCTCTACACAACATGACTAATGTGAAAATGTGTTTCATAAGAATGTATGTATAGGACCCCTATAAGATTACATGTCATCTCAGGGAAGGAAGGGAGAGGGAAGGGGAGAAAATTTAAGACTTATGGAAGTGATTGTTGAAAACTGAAAACAAATAAATTACTTAAATCTTTTAAAAAGTTTCTATAAACAGAAAGGTTATGCCAGGAAGTACTGTAAAAAGAGGGGGCACAAATAAAAAAAAGTTTAAAAAAATTAAGAAAAAGATGTATAACTGGACAGAGTGATACATACCTGTAAAATATGCTATCAATGAGATTGAGGTGAGCAGATCACTTAAGCATGGGCATTTCAAGCTGGAGTAAGCTAAGGCAAATGTATGTACACTAATATCAACATGGTGAGCCACAAGAAGGTTGCCTAAGAAACCAAAGCAGGAGTTCACCATTTCTTTTGTCATAAATTAATTGGCAGAATAATGTTTTTAAATGCATAAAATGAAATATTTAGGACTACAAAGGAAATAAATTATACTGAAATAGTTATTTTTATATCTCTGTTTGTGGATGCGAGGAAGGGAAGGGAGAAGTAAGGAAGGGAAGGGAAGGGGAGCCGAGAGAAAGAAAGGACAATGCCAGAGTGTTAACACTGAACGAACTGATGTTAGCAAGGGAAACTAAAGACAATGAAAAGGATTTGAAAGGATCTATGTTGGGTAAAAAAGGAACATCAATACTAGAAATAATCTTCCCTAACTAGATGGGATAAATATTATAGGCCATGGAGATTAGATAGCACCACTCAGCTCTTATTTTCCTTCTTTTTTCTCTACTGAGAATTATCTTTGAATGGAAAAGATAGAACAACAACAAAGCAAAAAAACCCAGAGCTAATGGAGTGTGGAAATCCAAGATAAGGAAATAAATAGTAATGGAACACTTAGCTGCTCTTGATGAATTCAAGTCATTTGACCCAGATAAGCCACTTTCACAGGTATTGAAAGAAATGCTACATGAGATTGCTGAGCAGACAGCAGAGATCTTTGAAAACTTTTGGAGAAGAGAAATACCACAGGACTAGAGAAGACCGAATGTCCTGATTTTTGAAAAAAGGAAAATAAATTCTGCAAACTACAGGGTTTGGAAAACAGCTTCCATTCCCCAAAAATCTCTAAAATAACTTAATGCAAGCAATCATCTAGAAAATGAAACAGAAGTTACAAAGAGATCATAGGCTCAACAAGAACAGATCCTTATGGATTTCCTTTGTTTCCTTTTCTCACTGGATCCTAGACTGATACATCTGGAGAATTCTACAGTTAGAGCTCCTCTATATTCTAGAATATGTTTAAAGGTTCCCACATATCCCTCTAGACATAATGATGAGATTTGAGGTAGGTCACAGTTGGTTAGGTCCAAAACTGCTTGACCTCAAGGTAACCTATCACCATCACTGGTGCCTGTAGGGCCAAGGTTTATTCTTGATTGGAAATCTACAACAATAGCATCATAATATATTAGATCCAGGAGAGGCTTTACAGACACTTTGCCTTAAGGATTCTTAACCTAGCATCCACAAACAAATAGACAGTGATATAAAAACAACTGTTTCAGTATAATTATTTCCTTTGAAATCCTAAATATTTCATTTTCTGCATTTAAAAACATTACTTGGCCAATTCATTTATGAGAAAAAATGGTGAACTTCTACTTGATTCACCCCTCCCCATTTTTATAGGAGTTAAAACTGAGTCTCAGAGAGAGAAAGCAAAATTAAAACTGCTACTTCAAAACAAATTCTTCCCTATAATCATGTTTTATCCTTTCTGTGAGTGACTAAAGCAGCCACCAAAAAAACGTTTCTCTCAGTTGCTTCCCTAACCCTATCGTAAAGGGGGAGAAACTTAAATTAATTTACTTATTCAGGGCCATACAAATCAAACTAGCAAAAAGTTATTTTCTAGAGCTGGAAAAAATAATATCAAAATTCATATGGAAGAATAAAAGGTCCAAAATACCAAGGGAATTAATGAAAAGAAATGCTTGTGAAGGTGGCCTAGACTTACCAGATCTCAAATTGTATTATGAAGAAGCAATCATCAAAACTACTTGATACTGGCTAAGAAATAGAGCGGTAGATCAGTGGAATAGTTAGGAACAAAAGACACAGCAGTCAATGATAATAGCAATCTACTGTTTGATAAACCCAAAGACTCCACCTTCTGGGATAAGAACTCACTATTTGACAAAAACTACTGGGAAAACTGGAAAATAGTATGGCAGAAACTGTGCATAAACAAATGTATGACATTGTATACAAAAATAAATGGGTACACTATCTAGGTATAAAGGCTGATAATTTAAATAAATTAGGGGAGTAAGTTGATCTGTCAGATTTATGGAGAATGGAGGAATTTATAACACAACAACAGAGAACACTATGAAATGCAAAATGGGTTCTTTTGATTACATTAAATTGAAAAGTTTTTGCAGAAATGAAGCCAATACAACCAAGCTTAGGAGAGAAGCAGAAAACTGGGAAAGAATTTTTAAAATTCGTATCCATGATAAAGGCCTCATTTCTAAAACATATACAGAACTTAGTCAAATTAACGCTAATACAAGTCATTCCACAATTGATAAATAGTCAAAGAATATGAACAGTTTTCAGAGAAAGAAATTAAAGTTATCTATACTCATATGAAAAAAATTCTCTAAATCACTATTGATTAGAGAGATGCAAATCAAAACAATTCTGAGGTGCTACATCACACTTTTAAGATTGGCTAACATGACAAAACAGATAAATGATGAATGCTGGAGAAAATGTGAGAAAGCTGGAACACTAACTCATGGTTGGTAGAGTTGTGAGCTGATCCAAGCATTCTGGAGAGCAATTTGGAACTGTACCCAAAGGGCTTACCTTTTGACCCAGAAACATTGCTTTAGAGCTGTATTCCCAAGAGATCATAAAAATGGGAAAAGGACCCACATACACAAAAATATTTATAGCGGCTCTTTTTGTAGTGGCCAAGAACTGGAAATTGAGGGGATGTCTATCAACTGGGGAATGGCAGAACAAGTTGTGATGTATGAATCTAATGCAATATTATTGTGCTATAACAAATGATGAGCAGGTGGACTTCAGAAAAACCTGGAAAGACTTATATGAACTGATGCTGAATGAAGTGAGCGGAAACAGGAGAATGTTGTGCACAGTAACAATCTCAGTGTGTGATGACTGGCTTTGACAGACTTAGCCCCTCTCTTTAATGCAAAGACCTAAAACAATTCCAAAGGACTCATGATGGAAAATGCCATCCACAACCGGTAAAAGAACTATGGAGTCTGAATAGAGAAAGAAGGAGAATATTTTCTTTTTTTTTTACTTTTGTTTTCTTTTTCTCTCATGGGCCTTCTCATTTTTTTCTAATTCTTCAATACAATATGACTAATGTGAAAATATATTTAATAGGAATGTATACATTGAACTTATATCAGGCTGCATGCCATCTTGGGGAGAGGGGAAGGAAGGGAGGAGGAGAAAATTTAAAACTTGTACAAATGAATGCTGAAAACTAAAAATAAATAAACTTTAAAAAATAAAAGAGGGAATTTAAGATGGGCAAGGTAGTTAATTTCTTACATGCATGGTTTTCATAGCTATTCCCTTAGTATCTCTGTGCTATTTTGCTGTTCATTTGAGAGGAGAAAGCTATGTTCTATTGGCTAAATGCAATGGTAACGCTGGCATACAAATTCAACTTTCATGCAGGTTTTCTACTCCATTGAGCTGACAAATGATGAGCTTTTTTTTTCCAATGCAGAGGAATTACATTCCAAGGATAAGCACTTTCATTAGGAACAGTAATCAGGGTAGAATGAATAAATTGTGCCAAAAACTAAGCTGGTTATTATTCAATCAAAAAGTATTTATTAGAAAATCTCCGTGTAACTGTGCAAAGGGAAATATCCCATATAGACATAACTCTTTAACGGCATATGAATGTATTGGAATACTGCTATGTATAAAAAAAAAAAATCAAGGGGATGGTACCAGAGAAATCTAAGAGTATTTGTATGCAGTGATGCAGAGGGAAATGAGCAGAACCAGGAAAATGATTTATGTGGTAAAAACAACATATAATAATAAATTTGAAAGACTTAAGGATCCTGATAAATGCAATGGTCGATCAGAATTACAGGACTGATGATGACTGTTCTTTACCTTATGACAGAGGTGATGGACTAAATATTTGCAATGAGAAACACATTTTTGGACATAGTCAACACAGGCATTTGTTTTGCTTGACTATATGTATTTCTTGCAAGGGTTTTATCTTTTGTTTGTTTCTTTACTGGAGGAAAGAGTGGGACAAAGAGAAATATTTTAAGTATTGATTTTGTATATTTAAATATTAATTACTTGATTAACATGAAATGTTGATAACTGTCTCTTTGCATATACAACATTTTATCGAGGATGTTATTCCAGAATGATGAGTTCTTTCTTGGAGCCTGCCTCCCTATTTCAAAATATTTTGCCAAATGCTGGATTTTGCATACTAGCTTTGTAAGTCAATCAATAGAGAGATAGCATTTATATGGCCTTTTAAGATTTACAAAGGGCTATGCAGTATGTATTATTTTTATCTGATCTTCACAAAGCCCCTTTAAGGAAAGTACTTTTATAGTCTCTGTTTTACAAATGAAGAAACTAAGGCCCTGTGAAATTAAATGACTTATCCAAGGTCACATAGTTTAAATAAGTGTTAACTCTTCTTAACTCAATGTTCACCATGATGGCCACTGTACTAGTTCAAAGCTTTGAGTCTCAGCATCTAAATCTATTATATGGAAATGATGATACTGTCCTTCTGTCTAGGTTGTTGTGGAGAAATCAATCTTGAAACATGAAATGTTGACCAGAATTCCCCATCACATATTAAAATCTAATGCTTTATCACAATAAAATACTTCTTCTAAAAAAAATATTTTTACTCAAAACATGCCTCTCTATTTTGTCAAAAGTCACATTTTCTGAGACTCCTGGAGTAAAACCAAGTGATTTTCAGGGAAATTCTGCAGCCATTGATATTAGTGATTTTAGCCCTCTATTTTAAATACACACTAATGAAGAGATCCTCACCCTAAAAGATGAATCGGTTCTTCCAGAGGATTTTCATTTTTGGCAAGCTGAATGGTTCTTTTTTTCAGCATTCTGCTTTTTGAACACTTCTTCCTTCTCCTGTTAACTTTTTTAAAGTTTATTTTAGAGATAGGCTGCATTATCCTGGACAATCAACCATACACAGGGGTGGTATGCTCCCTAAGTATAGTTGGCCAAGTGATATGACTTGTGGGGAGCTGAAACAACCATCCTCTTGTCATCTAAGAAAATATCTTCTTACTGATAATGAAATTTCATCATTTGTAATTTGTTAATCTGTAATAAACTTTTTATGTATGAATGAAGGTCTGCTTTTTCTCTGGATATGAATTATGTCCTTAATCATCTGGGTGACTGCAAGGTAAATCAATGTAATAGAAAAGTTACCAATCCAGAAATCATGGTTTCAAGGATTGGATTTGCCATTTACTAGTTCTGTGGTACTAGTCAAATTATCTTACCTTCTAAAAGTTTACATTTCTCCTTTGAAAAAAGTAGAAGCAATACAACTTGACCAAACTGTTGTGAAGATTTAAGAAGATGATAGATATGCTAGATATGTATGTTCCAATTCTTAAATCTTATATGAATGCAACTTGTCCTAGTAGTGCTAAAAGAGAAGATAAACAACTGCATGAAATATTGGATTCTGAGAGGGATTCTGGAAAGTGATAAGAGACTGTAGAAATGGAGGTGGATATAACCAAAGTTAATCATATATCCTTAGCATTTCATACAACAAGGGTTTGTTTTCCTTTTAAAGTTGTTATTATTTGCTGAGTTTACTTTTGAAGACCTTGCTCATCTCTACCTTCCTCAAGATAATTGATTGGAATCATTGATCCTTTTCAAAGACAATTTATTTAGAAATTTAAGGTGATCTGCAAGATTAACTAACCTATCAACAAGAATTTCTTAAGTGCTATGTCAGACATTGTGTAGGTACTGAACATGTTATATTTGCATGGATTTTCCTGTGGGTTTTGCTTATCATATTTCAATCTTTTCTTTCATTTCTCATCATTAAGTAGTCTTCCTTAATTTAAATTGGCATTCCTTCATAAATTGATTGTCTCATCAGCGGTTCTCTTTAAAAGTATTTTTAAAGTATTTCTTTAAACTTTAAACTCACATTGTAATCTTGATGATTGCAACTCTGTGGGAGTTATACTTGAAGTTTCTCCTTGGCAGCATCCTGGAGGTTCTACATATATTCATTTTATCGGTGACTCCAAAATTCCCGAGCAATTATTCTGTGATTTCTTATAATATTATATTTAATCTCTTTGTTTCATGTAGTTTATTTCCCTTAAAGGTCTATAATTCTAAAAAAGGGGGCAGTAACTGGGCCATAGAGCACCCACCCCCATCCTGTTACTGTGGTTGTGGTTGGTTTTGTTGTTTTGAGAGATTATATGTTAGCTCCCAGGGCCATAATGGGAATTGATAGAAACCCAACTCAAATATCAAGACTACCTGAGGGAGTAAGCACCAAGGGAGAAGAGGCCAAAGAAAAACTTCAAGCAGGGAAAACATGATCAACTATTTGCCTTAGGAACATTATTTTAGGATACAGGTAAAGAGGTTATTTGAGAGGTGATTACAATAGTGTAGGTGAGAGTTGATGAAGCCTGATATGGGGTGGCATTTGCCCAATTTTCTTTTTCATTACACCTTCTGACATGCTGAGTTTAGTTAGAGTGAAAGTATGCAGAAGTTTAGTTTCCATTTGGGAGTGAGGGAGGCAATTAGGGTTAAGTTACTTGCCCAGGTCACACAGCTATTATGTGTCTGAGGCTGGATTTGAACTCAGATCCCCCTGACTCCAGGGCCAGTGCTCTATCCACTGTACCATTCAGCTGGCCAGTTTTATTTTATCTGGGGTGGGGGGGAGTAGAAGTTTTTGAATAATAATTCTTCAGATGAAAATTTTTAGATATAATGGCATGAATGCTAGCTATGGCTTATATACATTATTTTATTTCATTCCCATTATCTCCCCATGAGTCATTTTGGTCAGGTATCATTATTCTCATCTTACAGGTCCAATAACTGAGCCTTTAAAGATTAATTTAACTGAACTTGGGATTCTGGAAAAGGAAATCTAAAATGACCCAATTGGAATTCCCCCTCCCCCCAGGATACAACTTTTTAAAATTCTTTCTATTTTCTTTCTCTTTTGGCTGCACATGTAGTACTGGCACAAAGAACAGTACATAGGCCAGTATGTGAGTTATGCTTTTACATTCCCATCAGGAAGCTGTGCTATTGTCAGAATGTTAATTAAATAGACTCTCTTCAAGTCCTGATTTTCTCTCTCTCTCTCTCTCTCTCTCTCTCTCTCTCTCTCTCTCTCTCTCTCTCTCTCTCTCTCTCTCTCTCTCTCTCTCTCTCTCTCTCTCTCTCCTCTTAATCACACTTTCACTATACCTAGGGAGAGCCTCTCAAAATCAATGGTTAAATATTAACTTCTTCAAAATGTTTCCCTTTCCTAAATGCTGTAATCCTAGGGAGAAACTGTTTATACCCCCCCCCAAGGGGATTTTTCTCACTTGCTACATGGAAGCTGGCACACTTGACTGCAATAAATAACACAAGGGTAAAAATGCAGAAATGTAAAAACTGAGCAAAACACATCCATGTTAGAAATTTTAACATCCAGATGTACATGGCAATTTATCAGAAGGGAGAATACTGTAGAAGAATGACATATGGTTTAGGAGTAGAATGATTTGTATGTTTTGTACTGGCTTTGATATAACTATGTGCCGCCTCTGGCCAAGTCATTCAACTATGCAAATATTTAACCTCCTCATCCACAACATGAATAATGCTATTGACACTGCCCACATCATCAAATTATTGTAAGGAAATCAGTCCATGAACTTGAAAGCACTATATAAATATGAGTTACAACATTGTCATCAGCACAAAAATTATCCTGTGTGAGAAAAATTTAAGAAATTCCTTTTTCTTTTTCTTCTTTTTGTGGATAAGACACCACATCACCATGAAATAAAGAACTAAAAGGTACATGTATGAAACATATTTTCCATTACTTTCTAATAAGAACATTCTGTTTCAATCCTGGAGACTGGGATGGGATTCATAGAAGGTTGCCAGACAAAAACATAATCCAGAGAAGTTCCTTCCAAATTCTCAGTATCAAAAGGGGGACAATATCATCCAATACATATGTCCATTATGTGCATAGCATTGTGCTAAGCAATAAAGAAGGTATAAATGTTAAAAAAGATACTGCTGCTTTATTCAAAGAACTTGCTGAAGGAATAGTGCAATGATAAAACACGGATTACTATAATACACAATATTAAATGCTATATATATATATATATATATATATTAAAATTTCAAAATAAAGCTTCATGTGAAGTCTGAGAGACAAGGTCATAATTATGGGAAGTGGGGAGCGGATATGACAAATACCTCCTAGTGAAGGTAGCATTTTTAGTTGAGCTCAAAAGAACAAATAGATATTCAACAGTGAGAGGTCTCAACGAGACATGCAGGAATGGGAAAGAAAATAAATTAACACCTTTGGACAGAAGAAGAAGCCATATGAAAATTAGTTGAAAAAACTAGGGATAGTAAGTATGAAGAAGAGAAGACTTCAATTAAATACGTTATCTCCATTGGTTTAAAGGGCTATCACATGGAAATAAGATTAGATTTATTGTGTTTGAATTGAGAGGGCAGCACTAGACACAAATAATCACAGTTGTGAAGGGGAAAGGTTGTAAGGCTTAATGGAAAAAAAAAACTATCTGAGAGTGGAATGAGCTTCTTTACCGGTTGGTGGGTTCCCTCTTGCGATAGTTCTTCCAAACAACATCTGGAAAAACCACTTATTAGGGATTCTGGAAGAGTGATTATTATTTTGGCATGGACATGACTTCTGTGATTCCTCCTAAATCTAGAATTCTCTGATATTTACTCTATAGACAATGTATGTTCGTCCTTCATTGCTGAAGAACACCATGCCATCAGAGAAATAATGACATGACTTGCACTTGACTTTGTTTTGAATGAGGGAGGGTCACCAGCTTTACCTCTCCTCCAGAGCTATCTGAATCCAGTGACCAGATATTCATCAGGATGACTGGAGATGACCCAGGATGAGGCAATTAAAGTTAAGTGACTTGCCCAAGGTCACATAGCTAGTGAGTGTCAAGTGTCTGAGGTGAGATTTGAACTCAGGTCCTCCTGACTTGCACTGGTGCTCTATCCTCTGTACCACCACAGTAGGAAGACACTAAAAGGTTTTTTTTTTTGAAATTATATTTAATTTTTTCCAAATATATGTAAAGATAGTTTTCAACATTCATTTCTGTAAGATTTCAAGTTCAAATTTTTTCTCCTTCCCTCCCTGCCCCCCAAGATGGCAAACAATCCAATAGAGGTTAAACAAGTGCAAACATGCAAACATATTTCCACATGAATCATGTTGTGAAAGAAGAAAAAAGAATTAAAAACACACACACATAAAAGTGAAAATAACATGCTTCAATCTGAATTCAGACTCCATAGTTCTCCTCTGTATGAAGATAGCATTTTTCCATCATGAGAATTTGGAATTGTCTTGGGTCATTGTATTGTTAAGAAGAGCTAAGTCAATTATAGTTGATCATCACACAGTTTTACTGTTACAGTGCTCTCCTGGTCCTACTCACTTCACTCAGAATCAGTTCATCTAAGTCTTTCCTGATTTTTCTGAAATCTCCCTGCTCATCATTTCTTACAGTACAATAGTATTCCATTACATTTATATACCACAACTTGTTCAGCTATTCCTCAACTGATGGGCATTCCCTCAATCAACAATTGTTTGCCACAACAAAAAGAGCTGCTATAAATATTTCTGTACATGTGGGTCCTTTTTCATTTTTCATGATGTCTTTGGGTTACAAATCTAGTTGTGATATTGTGGGATGAAAGGGTAGGCACAGTTTGATTGCCCTTTGGGCATAGTTAGAAATTACTCTCCAGAATGACTGGATCAGTTCACCACTCTACTAGCAAGGCATTACACACTAAAAATTTTTGAGGATAGAGATAATATGAAATCTTTCTTCAATGAATGAATGACCAACTCTATGCCCCACCTTGCAAGCGTCTTCAAGTTTCATGACTCTAAGAATATAAAATTTTCATTCCCATACTGAATGTATTCCACAGAAAATTATTGTCATAATAGTTTACCTCAGATATTGAAAGATGAAGAGAATTTTAAACTGGGAATAATACTTCGAAGAAACTGATCAATGTGAGAAATCACTGCTTTAAATTTTTTTTCTATTTTCTTTCCCTTTTGGCTGCACATATAGTACTGATACTAGGCAGAGTACATAGGTCAGTATGTGAGCCATGCTTCTACATTCCCATCAGGCAGCTGTGCTGTTGGTAGAATATTAATTAGATCAACTCTCTCCTAGTCCTGATCTCTCTCCCTTTTCTTCTCCCTCTCCCTCCCACCCACCTTTCTCCCTTCCTTATCTTCCCCTCTCTCTCCCTTCCCCCTCTGTCTTTTTTCCTCTATCCCTCCCTCTTACTCTCCCTTTCTCTCCCTCTCCTTTCCTCCCTGCCTCCCATATCCTTAATCCACCTTGCCTATACCCAGGACAAGACTCTCAAAATCATTGGTAAATACTGACTTCTTCAAAATGTTTCCCTTTCCTAATTACTGCAGTCCTAGAGAGAAACTGTTTTTCCTGCAAGGGGATTTTTGTCACTTGCTACATGGATGTAACTCCCATTAAAACTAATCTAAGTTATAAGTGAATGTCAGAAGGTTGAATGTGCTCTACAAAATTACAGTTGTCAATATTTCTGTCAAAAACTGGGTTCTACTATGACTTCAGACTTGGCTTTCAAGTCCTTCATGGTACAAGTCCTTAAAACAAATGCACTGGATCAAAAAAAAAAATCTACTCACAAATAAAGAGCCTTTCCCCACCTGAAACTTTAATGTAGTTAGAGTAAGAGAAATATTTCAGTAACAACAATGATAAACCACCAACATCAATAGCAATAACTGATGTGAAAATATCATTTCACATTTTGGAAAGTGTTATCTTATTTAAGCTTCATAACAAATTTGTAAGGCAATTATTACAGATATTTTATGCCAATTTTACAGATAAAAAACGGAGGCATATAAAGGTCTAGTGGTCCACTAATGATAACAAAACTAAAAAACATCTGAACTCTAGCACTCTATTTCACTGCTCAGCAGCAGAGAACTATATATCTGCTGTAATAGAATCAGGGTCATCTAAACCAACCTGTACCTGATTAGGCATCTTCCATTTTATGACTTTAAGAAATGAAGAACTCATTATCTCCATAAAATAGTTGAACATAAATTCACTTCTTTTCAACATCCACCCGTTGTTCCTTGAGACAGTATTTGAAGGTTATGTAAAGGATACCAAGGAGATTTGTATTGAATGCAACTCATGCTCTTAATGGTAGAAGGGTGGGGTAGTGGGACACAACCAGGGTCTGAAGAAGACATTCAAAAGATTCCAGGTGACAGAGGAAGCCCTAGGAATATAATGCTCTGAAATTCATTCAGTCAGAACAATCTAAATAGGAATGTATATTCTTAAGAGTCATTTCCATCAATGAGCATTGCACAGGGGCTTTTCTCTAATGTACACAACCAGACAGGAAGACAGACAGACAGACACACACACACACTTATTTAGAGGTGAATTTCATACTTTGATTGATGAAAGAGGATTGCTTAGTTTCGATCCTCACATTTGTTTCTAGGTGACACAGTGGCTAACAGTCTGTATCAGCAAGGGCCCTGGCATACACAGGAGAGCCTACCCACAGGTTCTTAGATCTGCTTTTCCAAAAGGAGAGCAATTTTTGAGGGGTCAACAATCACTTCAGTCAAGCACATATATCATTCAGTTAGTTCAGGGGGAAAAGTCAGCACCCTGAACTTCAGAGAAAATACAGAGAAACAAAGATCAACAGACAGGGCTTCCAAATATCTGACCATAAGCAATACATACCTAGTTACCAGTGAGAGAAGCACCAACATCTGGGTTTCCAAAGGGGAGTGAGGCTCTTTAGCAACACCCAGTCTCATTTGGCCAAACAAACACCTCCGATAAGAAAGTCCCAAAGTAAAACCTCACCTCAGAGTATTCATACACTTTCCAGAGGTGGAGGGCAGGACGCTCTGTCCCAGTGTCTCAACAGAGATTATCAAAAGGTACTTGAGGCTTATTAATGTACAGGGAAGATCTAATTACCATTATAAAGACTGAGTCAGGAAGATAAGTTCAAATGCAGTCACTGATACTTTGTAGCTGTGTGACTGAACAAATCAATTCCTTCATTTCTCTTGAATATGAATAATAACAGCACTTGCCTATTATAGTTCTTGTGAGGATTAAATGAGATAATATTTGTAAAACACTTTGCAAACTTCTAAGCACTGTATAAATTTTATTGTTGTTATAATTACTCTATTCTATTTCAAGTGAAACAGGATGCTGAGAGATACCAAGAAATCTTCAGAACCCCCAACAATGACAACAACAAAAAATTAACGTGCAGTGGAGGAATGGCAGTTGCCTACAAAGAGAGAATTATTTTATTTGAACAATGGTGGCTGAGAAAAATTTATCAGAATCTGAATGGGAAGGCATGTTGAAAACTCTCTAGCTCAATCTATATTGGAAAGTTAATGTCTGTTCTATTACACAAGTGACCATATAGACTTTACCTTAAAACTTCCAGGCAGAGAGAACTTACTACCTTCGGAGGCAACCATCCATTATCAATCTTTCTAGTTGTTAGAAAGTTTTCTCTTACGTTGAACTGAATGAAATCTGCCACTTTGCAATGTCCAGCTATTGGAAGTCATAACTTGTAGGACTAAACTTTTAATATTTAATTTCTCTTACAAAAAGACTACTTCAAATCCTTGTAGACACTTACTGTGGACCTTGTTTTTAAGTTAAACATCCCTAATTCCTTCAAGAGATGCTCATATGGCACGATGGTCACAGAAAAAGCTAGATGATGCAGTTAAAAAAAAGTGTGGTGCCTGCAGTCAGGGAGATCTGTGTTCAAATCTAACTACTCATCAAGGTCTTTATGAAATTCTTCGTCCAAGCCTAAAAGGATTCTTTTTGAAAAGAAGATAGATGTAAAAGTCCCATTCTAGACATAGGCCATTTTAATAATGGTATGGTCCATGAATCTCCATGTTTTTGAAAATGGAGGAGATCAGGAAAGACTTAACATTTTTTATCCAGACGACACTGAAATAAGAACATCTGTATCCACTGGCAGAAAAGAAAACCCTGGCAAACTTCCTCCTTAACAACCTAGGTCTCTTGTCAGCATGTGCCTGCCCATGCCTGGTATAGGCCCTTTGTCCCTCTTTCTATACTAAGAGAGTAAGCCTCCCCCAAACCCAGCATTAGACAGTGATAATAAAGTCAAGTGTTATGATTTTAATTCACAGCTAGTAAGAGCAGCAGATTAGCACAGCAATAGGCCTGGCTACCCCACTGACACTGGAATTTATTTTTTTACATTTCTATCTGAAACTAGAGAAACTCAGGTTGATTTTAACTCTCATGGGTTCATTGTACTTTGAAGCTCCAATTTCCCCTCTTGCTGTGAATTGTGCTCCAGAATTCTTTCCCCCTGCTAGGCCAATCAGATGAGATAGACTAGCAAATTCCTCTAACAGCCTGGTCACCACATGTGCATTTGAAGCTTCTGAGAAGACATTCCAAAGACAAATGACTTTTCCCCTAATACAATGGCTGCTGCTCGATAAATTATCTCAAAGTCACCATCATGGATACCTCCTCCACATTAGGAACAAAACTGTCACTGCAGAAATAATATCACTAGCAATGGAAGCATGCAAAAGTTCCCCAGGCACACATACCCCATGCATGCATGCAAGACAGAGAATAGCTCTGTTTACTTTTTTTAAAAAATAGCAAAATGTAAATAGATTTTATATTGTCTGGTGTGTGTGTGTGTGTGTGTGTGTGTGTGTGTGTTGGTCCTTTGTTGTCAAAGAAGACCATGCCATAAGAGAAACAACGATATGACTCGCACTTGACTTTGTTTTGAATGAGGGAGGGCTCTGCAGATCAACAACTTCACTTCTCCTCCAGAGCCATCTGACTCCAGTGACCAGATATTCATCAGGATGGTTGGAGACGCCCCAGAATGAGGCAATTGGGGTTAAGTGACTTGCTCAAGGTCACACAGCTAGTGAGTGTCAAGTGTCTGAGGTGGGATTTGACCTCAGGTCCTCCTGACTCCCACACCACCTAGCTGCCCCATATTGTCTGGTGACAATCCCTAAAATACTCAGAATGTGCAAATTGATAAGGTTTGGCAGAGCAAATAGTAGATCAATATTTGCACATTGACAAAGAACATGACACTATTTTCAAATGATCATTTCAAGGAAAATGGAGTCTCTGTGGAGGGAGATTCCCCCATTCAAGTATAAGTTTCTACATCAGCAAGTTGAAAACCTGCCAGTTTTCCTTCCCTTCTTGGAAGGGATACCATGGCTAACAGTCAATCACTCTATTGAACCATATTTATTAGACAACAGTTTTGCTCATCACTGTGCTAGACACACTTAAGGAAACTGAACTTGGAGACTGTGAGAGTCCAAAAAAAAGGGGGAAAAATTGTTCTGGGGGTTTCTGAAATTCATAGGGCATAATTATTGGAGGTTGCTTCTACTTTATACCCACTCCTCCTCCCTCTTCCTGCCTAATAAGGTCACACCTACATCTACCAACTAAATCTAGAAACTGATATGTATGTGTATGCATTTGTGTGTGTATAGTATACATATGTATATTTATATATTCATATACATATGTGTGTAAAAACATAGGTGACTCTTCTAGCATTTCCCCTCTTCCAAAACCCTTCCATGTAGGCATCTATTTATATTGTCTATGGAGAAGGCCAACTATGACATTGATAAATGACAATTAAAGATTCTATCAAACCCAGTTTATATTGTACTTGACTCTACTATCCAAAGTTCCCAAAGCATCTGGATTCCCAAACTGTCAAGGAAAAGCTTTCAAATAGTGTTTAGGTGCTAAAC
Organism: Bettongia penicillata ogilbyi; assembly: GCA_023548195.1. Classification (NCBI taxonomy): domain Eukaryota; kingdom Metazoa; phylum Chordata; class Mammalia; order Diprotodontia; family Potoroidae; genus Bettongia; species Bettongia penicillata. Next base: position 3,772,760 of record JAJHZJ010000580.1, read on the forward strand.
TAAACTAATGGCATCCATTACTATCCAACTCTACAACCAATAACTATGTGAACTGAGCAAATCCAACACCCTGTCTCTTTATTTTCTTATCTGTAAAGAGAGAGAATTGCATTATATTTTCTCCACATTCATTCCTAGCTCTGACTTCTATTAATTCTATGACTCTATACAGGTGATAAATCTGTAACTGAAACTAAGGCAAAGCATTTCAGGAAATGTAATTGAAATTAGAGACAGTTAAATAATTCCTTCAATGTATAGCAATGTCAAATTTCCAGATCCTTAATATATCCATTTTCCAGGAACATATATTACTCACTGTAGTTTCCACAAAAGAGCAAAGGGTATGTAAAAAAGGTCTGGAATATAAAGAGAAATTAGTCTGTGAGTAGAGAAGAATTTCTACTTTTTATATCAAGAATTATCTGTATGTCATTCAGAGGTCATTTCACTCCTGTGCAAATACTTGACAATGGAAAGATGATGCTAGCCACCGAAATAAAGCGTGCTCTGCCTTAGTACATTCAGAAAACAATGGATAGGAACTATGTTGAAATGGGTACCAAACTGCCAAAGAGCCAGGCAGATGGTATACCAATTTTACTTACTGAAAAATAATTACCAATATGGTGAGCATCTTTGATGTTTAGAGAGGTTTTCACAAAGCATATTAAAAAGCAAACATATTTTTTTCATAAAAAGTAATGAAGAGCAGCATTCATAAAATCTGAAATCTTTTCAGGAATAAGAACGGGAAAATTAGGCCAGCAAGGGCCATCAAATTAGAAAGCACCTTTAAAAGTAATCTAAACTGACCTACTCGTAAACAGAGGCCCAGCAAAATGAAATAACGTACTCAAATCCTAAAAGTAGCAAGTAAAAGAGCCACAATGCGAACCTAGTTGTTGTTTTCAGTCATATCAAATGTGTCTGACTCTTTATGATCCTATTTGGGATTTTCTTGACAAAGATACTTGAGTGGTTTGCCATTTCTTTCTCCAGCTCATTTTACAGATGATGAAACTGAGGCAAAGAGTATGAAGTGACTTGCCCGAGGTCATATAGCTAGAAGTGTCTGCAGTGAGATTTCAACTCAGGTCTTAACGACTCCAGGCCCAGAACTCTATCCACTGTGCCAGTGAGCCACCCTGTGAACCCAGGTACTTAACTCCAAATCTAGTATCTGTGGCCCTGTCTGTTACTTGTTTTGTATCACATGTTTCCTAATACTCCTCTTCTTCTCCACCACTATGATGAGATCCAACCCTTTAAAAAAGGCTATGAATAAACTCCTCAAAATAACTGCAATTGTTTACAACCAGATGGAAAAAAAATGATGAATAACAGAGAAATGCAAATCAAAATAACCCTGAGGTTCCAATTCAAACCCTAGTAAAAATGACAAAAATGGCAACACTGACTTGAGGTGTTTTGGGAAAATAAGCACACTAATAAATTGAAGGCAGAGCTATGAAATAGTACAACCTTAGAAAACAATTTTTAATTATGCAAATAATATGAATAAAATGTCCATACCCTTTGAAACTCCATTACTGAGTTTATATTGAAAGGAAGATATTAATAAGAAAAAAATCTCCATGTACTCCCAACATATTTACAGAAGTGCTATTTGTGATAGCTAAAAATGGGGACAGAGGTGGGAAGAGAAGAGAGCTCGCCAAGCAGGGAATGCCTAACCAAATTGGGGCATGTGATTTAGTAGAACACCACTGTGCTGGAAGAAATTATGTACAATGAGAACAGGGAAACATTGGAAAGATCTATGTGAAGTGATGCAAAGTGAAGTAAGCAGAGTCAAGAAAAGAATGTAAATATGAACTATAACAACATAAGTGTAAAGAACTATAATACCAAAAAAGAAAAAAAATTGAAAGTAAAGGTGAGCTGAAAGTTAAAGAAAGCTAAGAAAGCGATTAGGTGGAGATGAGAAAGAAGAAAATTGCAGGCATGGGAGACAGACAATGAAAATGCCTAGAGTCAAGAGATAGGGTGATGGGAGATGGAGTCAAGATGGCGGAGTGAGAGCAAGTACTCACCTACGCTCCAAGACAGACTTCTTAGATACCTCTAAAAAGAGAATCTGAAGAAATTTTAGACTGACAGAATTTAATAGGAGACAGAGTGTGGCAGATTTCCTACCCAGGCTGGCCTGGAAAGTTGATGGAAATGATATATTGCACAGAGCTGGAGGAGTGCACAGCATATAGGCCATACCAGCTCAGACCCCCTCATAGAAAAGCTGAGCAGGAAGCCCAGGGCATTCTGAATTGGCAGCAGCACGGTGGAATCTCAAACATATCAGCCCAGGATGGGAGTCCAGTGCAACTGAGTGAGGGAGAAGCACAAAACCCAAGGTAACTGCAGCAGCTGCTCCTGAGACAGCAGGCAGATTAAATATCTGTAAATCACCGACTTGAACTGCCCAGAGCCAAGATGGCGGAATGATCGGTAAATACTATCCCACTTCACTTGTTGACCTTGAAAAATCCAGAGAATATTTCCCCAGGAAAAAAACCTGGAAGAGTGGGATCAGCCAAAGGGGTAAATAGTCTCTTAACCTGGGAGGCTAGGAAAACTGCAAAGGGGGTCCCTCTTGCTGTGGCTGATGGGGACTAGTGCAGGACCAGAGCTTTTCCAGATAGCCCCACCTCAGCAAACAGGGAGTAGATCCTGAGCCCCAAGGGATTGGAGTGCATAATCACTAATGCTAGGCCCACAGGCATGCCTCAGTATAGCCAGGGGAATCGGGAAGACACTAGCACATACCGCTCACCAACCTTTGAATTTTCCTGTGCTCTAGCTCAGGAGAGGAGAGCCAGACCACCCCATCCCCACACCTAATGCAGCTAACTCCAAGGGAACTCAGGGGAAATTTAGAAAGACTTCACCTACCCTCTGCTTTGGAACACCAGGCAGTTCAGCATGATGTAAGCTGAAGTATTTTAGCTTCTGGTTGAAAGAACCAGAGGCCACAATACACATAGCCTCAAGTTCTAAGCACAAAAATTGTGGTACAGATCCCCCTGTGCCCCAGAAGCAGAGATCCACTTAAAAAGCCAGGAAAAGAGTGTTTATCATGATCAAGAAGCAAACCATAAATGAGAATACCATAGAATCTTGCTATAGGGAAAAGTACCAAAACACAAATACCAAGGAGATCAGTTTTGAGACTCTACTCCCATCTGAAACTTCAGAAGGGATTATGAACTGATCTCAAGGCCAAAGAGCATTCTTCAAAGAGGTCAAGGAGAATTTTAAAAGCCTAATTAGAGAAGCAGAAAAAAACTTGGCCAACAATTTTAAAAATATGAAAAAAAGAAATCACAGAAGAATTCAATAGGAAAATTGGACAAATGAAAAAGAAAGAACAAAACCTAATAGGAGAAAATAACTCCTTAGAAGAAACAATTGGACAGATGGAAAAGAGATGCAAAAGGTAACTGAAGAAAACAATCTATCAAAAATTACAATTGAGCAATTAGAAGCTAATGACTTTATGAGACATCAAGAATTAATCAAACCAAATCTAAAGAATAAAAAATTGAAGAAAATGAAAAATACCTCATTGGAAAAACAACTGACCTAGAAAATAGATCCAGGAAAGAAAATTTAAGAACTATTGCTCCACCAGAAAGCCATGATGAAAAAAAGAACCTGGACAATATCTTCCAAGAAATCAAGGAAAATTGCCCAGATGTCCCAGATCCAGAAGGCAAAATAGTCCCTGAAAGAAACCACTGATCACCTCCTGAAACTGAAAACACCACAGTATGTCATTTGCAAATTCCAGAACTATCAGGTGAAGGAGAAAATACTACAAGCAGCCAGAAGGAAACACTTCAAATATTGAGGAATTACAGGCAGGGTCACACAGGACTTTGCAGCTTCTACATCAAAAGATCAGACGGATTGGAGTATGGTATTCTGTAAGACAAAGGCATTGGGACTAAAACTAAGGTTCAATTACCCAACAAAATTGAGCATAATATTTCAGGCAAGGAGATGAATCTTCAGTGAAATAAGGAATTTCCAGAACTTCCTGATGAAAAAAATAGAGCTCAATAGAAAATTTGATGTTCAAACACAAGTCTCAAGAAAAGTATAAAAATGTAAACAGAGAAAAAAAACTTGCTATTCAATATGAACAAACTGTTTACATCTCTATAAGGGAAGATGATACTTGTTAATCTTGAGAATTGTATATTAATTATGGTATTTAAAAGGAATATACATAGATAGAGGGAGTGAGTATAAATTAAACGGTGTGATGATAAAAATGTGATTTAAGGGTACAAAGAGATTGTAATAGGAGATGTGAAAAGGAGGAAGCAGAAAAAGGTAAATTAAATCTCAAGAAGAGGCACAAAAACATATTATAGTAGAGGGAAAGGGGGAGGGAGATGAGCGTTGTTTGAGATTCACTCTTATCTGATTTGGTTCAAAGAGGGAACAACAAACTCAGTTAAGTATATAAATCTAACCAGCTTTATAGGCTAGTTAGGAGGGGAGAGGGGAAAGAAAAGGGAAGGGAGGATAAAAGGGAGGGAAGAAGTAGTAAGAGAAAAGGGGAGTAAATGGGAGGGGGCCTAAAAGAAGGGAGGGAAGACAGAGGGAGTCTGTAGTCAAAATCTAAAGCTCTGTTGTGGAGGGAAAGTAAGAATGAAGAACTAAAAGCATAAATGGAGGAAATAGGATAGAAGGAAAGACACAGATAGCAAATGTAATTGTGAATGTAAATGGGATGAACTCTCCCATAAAACATAGGTAGATAGCAAAATGGACTAAAAACCATAATCCAACAATAGGTTGTTTATAAGAATTTATAATTTTAAACAGGAGATACACACAGGGTAAAGATGAAAGGTTGGAACAGAATATATTATGCTTCAGCTGAAGCAAAAAAAAACAGGGGTAGAAATCCTAATCTCAGACAGAGCAAAAACAGAAATAGATCTAATCGAAAGAGATAAGGAAGGAAAAGGCACCATAGACAATGTAGAAGTATCATTTCTACACAGATATGCACCAAGTGGTGTAGCATCCAGATTCTTAGAGAAGAAGTTAAGGAAGTTACAGGAAGAAACAGACAGCAAAACTATTCTAGTGGGGTACCTCAACTTCCCCCTCTCTGAACTTGATAAACCTAAACTCGAAATAAATGAGAAAGTATTTAACGAGGTGAATAAATAAGGTAGATATAATAGATAAAGTAGATGTAATAGATCTCTGGAGAAAATTAAGAGGGGATAGAAAGGAACACTCCTTTTTTTTTCAGTGGCACAAGGCCTATATACAAAACTTGGCCATGCACTAGGGCGTAAAAACTTCACAATACAGTGCAGAAAGGCAGAGACAGCTAATGCATCCTTCTCAGAACATAATGCAATAAGAATCATATCTAACAAAAGGCCATGGAAAGATAGACCAAAAATTAATTAAAAACTAAATAATCTAATCCTAAATAATGAACAATCAACAACTTCATTCAAGAGAATGACAATAATTAGACAACCTGCCAAAACTTATGGGATATAGCAAAAGCAGTTCTTAGGACAAGTTTTATATCCCTGAATATCTACATGAATAAAATAGAGAAAGAGGAGATCAATGAATTGGGCATGCAGGTGAAAAAGCTAGAAAAAGAACAAATTGAAAATCCTCAAGTAAATACCAAATTAGAAATACTGAAAACCAGAGGAGAGATTAATAAAATTGAAATTAAGAAAACTATTGAACTAATAAATAAAACTAAGAGTTAGTTTTATGGAAAAAAAAATTGGTGAAAGAGTATTACCAAAATGTTTTTATGATTCACATATGATTCTGATTCCTAAACCAGTAAGAGCCAAAACAGAGAAAGAAAATTATAGACCAATTTCTCTAATGAATATACATGCAAAAATTTTAAATAAGATATTAGCAAGAAAAACACAGCAACATATCTCGAGAATAACACATTATGATCAGGTAGGATTTATACCAGGAATGCAGGGCTAGTTCAATATTAGGAAAACTATCATCATTATTGATCATATCAAGAACAAAACTAACAGAAACTGTATGATTATCTCAGAAAAAGCTTTTGACAAAATACAACACCCGTTCCTATTGAAAACACTGGATAGCATTGGAATAAATAGAGCCTTTCATAAAATAATAAACAGTATCTACATAAACCTTCAGCCAGCATTATATACAATGGGGATAAGCTAGATGCATTTCCAATAATATCAGGAGTGAAAGAAGGATGTCCATTATCACCTCTGTTATCCCATAGGGTACTAGAAATGTTAGCTTCAGCAACAAGAGAAGAATAAAGAAATTGAACAATTAGAATAGGCAAAGAAGAAAGTAATCTATCACTCTTTGCAGATAATATGATGATACACTTAGAGAATCAAGTAAAAAAACTACTTGAAATAAGCAGCAACTTTGGCAAAGTTGCAGGTTAAAAATAAACCCACATAAATCATCTGCATTTCTATGTATTACTAATAGAGCTCAACAGCAAGGGATAGAAAGAAAAATCCCATTTAAAGCTATGGTAGACACTACAAAATATCTGGGAGTCCACCTGCCAAAACAAACCCACAGACTATATGAACACAATTACAAAACACTTTTCACACAAATAAAGTCAGATCTAAGTAAGTGGGAAAACATCAGTTGCTCATGGGTAGGCTGAGCTAATATAATAAAAATGACAACTCTACCTAAATTAATTTATTTATTCAGTGCAATACCAATCAAAGTACCAGATAATCATTTTCTAGATACAGAAATATTAATATCACAAAAGGTCTAGAATATCAAGGGAATTAATGAAGAGAAATGTTAGGGAAGGTGAGCTAGCCCTGGGATATTTCAAATTGTATTATAAAGCAGCAATCATCAAAACCACTTGATACTGGCTAAGAAACAGAGAGATAGACCAGAGGAAAAGGTTAAGTACTCAAGACACAGTAATCAATGAATACAGCAGTCTACTGTTTGATAAATCCAAGGACCCCAGCTTCTGATATAAGAGCTCACAGTTTGAGAGAAATTGCTGGGAAAACTGGATACAAGTATGGCAGAAACTGGGCATAGACCAATTTCTGACACTGTACACAAGACTAAAGTCCAAATGAATACATGATGTAGGTATAAAGATTGATAATATAAACAAATTAGAGGAGCAAGGAATAATGTCTTTGTCAGATTTATGAAGAATGGAGAAAATTTGACCAGAGATAGAGAATACTATCAAGTGTAAAATGGATAATTTTGATTACATTAAATTCAAAATTTTCTACACAAAAAAACCCAGGGAAACCAAGATTAAGAGGGAAGCAGAAAATTTGAATAAGAATTTTTGTAACTAGTATCTGTGATGAAGGCTTCATTTCTAAAATGCATAGAGAACTGAGTTTAATTTAAAAGAATACAAGTCATTCCCCAACTGATAAATGGTCAAAGGATATGAACCGGCAGTTTTCAGAGGAAGAGATTAAAGCTATCTATAGACATATGAAAAAATGCTCTAAATCACTATGGATTGGAGAGATGCAAATCAAAACAACTCTGAGGTACCACATAATACCTATCAGATTGGCTAACATGAAAAACAGGAAATGATAAATGTTGGAGAAGTTGTGGGAGAGTTGGAACATGAATTCATTGCTGGTGGAACTGTGGGCTGATCCAGCCATTCTGGAGAGCAATTTGGAACTATGCCCAAAGGACTGCAAAAATGTACATACCCTTTGACCTAGCAATATCATTATTAGTACTATATCTCAAAGAGATCATAAAAATGGGAAAAGGTCCCACATATACAAAAACATTAATAGCAGTTCTTTTTGTGGTGGCCAAGAACTGGAAATCAAAGGGATGCCCATTGATTGGGGAATGACTGAATAGGTTGTGGTATATGAATATAAAGGAATACTACACTGTGCTATAAGAAATGATGAACAAGAAGATTTCAGAGAGACCTGGAAGGACTTTTATGAATTGATGCTGAATGAAAGGAGTAGAACCAGGAGAAATATGTACACAGCAACAACCTCTGGGTGTAAGGAATTTTTCTGGTAGACTTAGCCTTTCACAGCAATGCAAGGATCTAAAAAATTCCCAGCGGATCACTGAGGCAAAAAAACCATCCACATCCAGAGAAAGAATTGTGGAATTGGATTGCAGAATGAAACAGACTATTTTCTCTTACATTTTGTTTTAGGTTTCTTTTTCTTATGATTTTTCCCATTCATTTTAATTCTTCATGACAACATGATTAAGGTGAAAATATATTTAATAAGAATGTATTTAGGGTGGTGGAGCCAAGAGGGAGGGGTAAAAGGATAGACCTGTTCTAGCTCTCCCCCCATAGCCTATAAAATACCTGTAAAAAATGACTCTAAACAAATTCTAGAGCTGCAGAAGACACAAAATGAGTTAGAGATTTCCAACCTAAGGCAGCCTTGAAGCCCAACAGAAAAGGTCTATTGCAGTGGGTTCAGGGCAGAGTGCAGCCCAGCCTTGGCCATGGCACACATCACATACAGGAGTGGAACAGATTTCAGGGTGCAGAATCATAGGTAGCAGCTGGGGTTCTCAGATTTCTCAACCCATAAATGGCAAAGACAACTTCAAAGGTCCATGAGAAAACTCACTTGGGTGAGAAGGGTGTGTGGTCTGGTCCCAGCAGCAGTCACTGTGGCAGCAGCATCTAATTTGGAGGCTTTCACAAGACCCTGGGGGAAATTGAGCAGCTGATCTGGATCTCAGTTCTGAGTGGTGGTCCTGGGGTGGGGAAGAACACTGGTGTAGTTGAGCTGGTAATGATCGTGGATAGGGAATCCTACTCACAGATCTTGGGTAGAAAAAGAGTGCTTGTGGTTGCTCACAGACCAGAGTGAAGGCCAGGAGAGGAGTAAACTCCTCTCCCTTGATTGTGCCACCTTAGAAGAACTGAGAACTTACAGGTCCCTAGACTATCAGGCTTAGGTGTGTTCATCCTTAATTGCTGAAGAAGACCATACCATCAGACAAATAATAACATGACTCGCACTTGACTTTGTTCTGAGTGAGAGAGGGCTGTGCAGGTCACCAGCCTCACTTCTCCTCCAGAGCCATCTGAATCCAGTGACCAGATATTCATCAGGATGACTGGAGATGTCCCAGGATGAGGCAATTGGGGTTAAGTGACTTGCCCAAGGTCACACAGCTAGTGACTGTCTAGTGGCTGAGGTGAGATTTGAACTCAGGTCCTCCTGACTCCTGCACTGGTGCTCTATCCACTGCACCACCCAGCTTCCCCTCACTAGAGTATACCCTCCACTTGACAAAGTACTCAAAAGTCAAGGAACTAGCTGGGAAAATACCCACAAAAGGGAAGGGAAGACTATACAATGTTACTTTCTTGGTGAAAAGGTATTTTCTTCAGTCTTTTTGGATAAGGAAGAACACAACATACTCTCAGAGGAAGACATAAAAGTCAAGTTCCTATATGCAAAATCTGCAAAAAACATATGCAATTGCCTCAGGCTATGGAAGAGCTCAAAAAGGATTTTGAAAATCAAGTAAGAGACTTGGAAAAAATGGGAAGAGAAACAAGAGCAATGCAAGAAAATCATGAAAAGTGAGTCAATAGCTTGCTAAAGGAGACCCAAAAAAATGCTGAAGAAAATAACACCTGGACAAATAGAGTAACTCAAATGGCAAAAGAGGTCCCAAAAGCCAATGAGGAGAAGAATGCTTTGAAAAGCAGAATTGGCCAAATGGAAAAGGAGGTTCAAAAGCTCACTGAAGAGAACAGATCTTTAAAAACTAGAATGGAGCAGATGGAAGCTAATGTCTTTATGAGAAACCAAGAAATTACAAAATAAAACCAAAAGAATGAAAAAAATAGAAGACCATGTGAAAAATATGCCATTGCAAAAACAACTGACCTGGAAAATAGATCCAGGAAAGATAATTAAAAAATTATTGGTCTATCTGAAAACCATGATCAACAAAATAGCCTAGACATTATCTTTCAAGAAATTATCATGGAAAGCTGTCCTGATATTCTAGAACCAGAAGATAAAATAGAAATGGAAAGAATTCACCAATTACCTCCTGAAAGAGATCCCAAAAGGAAAACTACTAGGAATTTTGTGTCCAAATTCCAGAGTTCTCAAGTCAAGGAGAAAATATTAGAAGCAGCCAGAAAGAAACAATTCAAGTATTGTGGAAATACAATTAAGATAACATGGGATTTAGCAGCTTCTACACTAAGAGATCAAGGGGCTTGGAATATGATATCCCAGAGGTCAAAGGAGATAGGATTAAAACCAAGAATCACCTACCCAGCAAAACTGAGTATAATAATTCAAGGGGAAAAAATGGTCATTCAATGAAATGGAGGAATTCCAAGCATTCTTGTTGAAAAGACCAGAACTGAATAGATAATTTGACTTTCAAATACAAGAATGAAGAGAAACATAAAAAGGTAAACAGGAAAGAGAAGCCTTAAGGAACTCATTAAAGTTGAACTGTTTACATTCCTACATGGAAAGATATTATTAGTATCTCATGAGACCTTTTTCAATATTAGGGTAGTTAGAGGGGAAAAAAAACATATATATATATATATATATGTATAAAATGTATGTATGGGTATGCATGTAAGTGCATATTATATATGTGTAGATGTGTATATGTACATGTGTTTATGTGTATATGTACATATATATGAGTGTGTGTGTATACACACACACACATGCAGACAGAGAGCACATGGTGAGCTGAATATGAAGGGAGAATACCTAAAAAATAAAAATAAATAAATAAGATTTACTGTTAAATGGAATGTACTAGGAGCAAGAGAAAGGGAGAGGTAGAATGTAGCAAATCACTTCACATGAAAGAGAGAAGAAAGAACTTTTACAATGAAGTGGAAGAGGGGGGGAGATGAAAGGAAATAATTGAGCCTTACTATTATGGGATTTGCCTTAAGTAGGGAATAACACATACTCAATTGGATATGGAAATCTACTTAACCCTGAAGGAAACCAAGGGAAAAGGGGATAAGAGAGGGAAGATAATGGAAGGACAGCAAATTGGGGAAAGGGATAATCAGAAGAAAACACTATTGTGGGAGGACAGGTCAAGGGAGAGAATGGAACAAATGTAAGGCACGATAGGACAGAGGGAAATGTGTTTAGTTTTTTACAACATAACTATTATGGAAGTGCTTTGTATTGTTACACATATATGACCTATATTGAATTGCTTGTTTTCTCAATGAGGGTAAGTGAGGAGAGAGGGAGAGAATACATAACTTAAAACTTTAAGAATGAATGTTAAAAATGGTTTTAGCATGCAACTGGAAGTTAAGCTATACAGGCAATGCAGTATAGAAATCCATTTTGCCCTACAGGGAAATAGAGGGGAAGGGACATGGAAGAAGGGTGGGTAATACAGGGGAGGACAGATTGGAGGAAGGGATGGATGAGATGCATGCTCTCCTGGGGTCAGGGGTGGGGAGAGATGAGGAGAAAATTTTGAATTCAAATTCTTATGGAATCGAATGTTGAGACTGAAAAGTAAATAAATCATATATCAACAGGTAAAAAAAGTATTTGTATATGCATTGTATATACAAATATATTTGTAGAACCCATATAAGATTGCATGTCATCTCAGGAAGGGAGGGGGGAAAGGAGGGAGCAGGGAGAGGAAGAAAATCTAAGATTTATGGAAATGATTATAGAAAACTGAAAACCAATTAATTAATAAAAAAAATTCAAAAAAATTACCTGAATGTAATTGAATATCACTGTGCTAATAAATAATGAAAATGAAAAATAGAGATAAATTTTTATAGGAAATGATGCAAAATAAATGAAGTAGAATCAGAAAAAAATAAACATAATGATCACAATAATGTAAATGAGAGAATGAAACTACACACTGGATAATTATAAATTACTAAGTTTAGCTCCAAAGAAGATATAAGAAAATGTTTACATCTTTCTTCCTTGCAGAAGTAGGGGACTATGTGGATGGAACATTCCATATGTTGTTACTCATAGGGAATATTGTTTCATTTCATCAAAATGTTTTTCTTTTTTTTATTCTTTTGGTGAAGGAAGGATACAATGGGGAATGAAGATAAGGTAAGAAAAAGGGAAATCAAGAATAGTTTTTAAGGAAAACAAAATAGCAAGCAAAGAGGGTCCTGTCTCAGATTAACCTTTCTGATTAGGTAGATTATGCAATCCCAAAACCACCCACAGAATTCTCTCTTTAGATTTAACCAAGGTAGAAGAAAAAATAGCACAATCACAGATTCTTAGAATTGGAAAAGAATTCAGAAATTATTTAATGCAACAGCAAATAAAGCAAAAGTCATCTCTAAATCATAGTAGATAACTAGTCATGAATGCTTTATTTCATAGACAAGGATCCTGGTGGAACTGGCAGGCTTAAGTTAACCACCTATACCCCTACAACACCATTCATGATTGATGTAAGCAAGGAAGTTGAGATGCAAGCCTAGGACAGCTTCAGCTAACTTTGCTCCTAGGTGGATTGATCTGGGACTCAGTGCTGGACCTTTTTTGTCAAGAATATAAAAGAGATTTTCAAGATTTGGTTAGGTTGCTCCTGAAACCTCAGGAAACTTCCTTGCTGGCAGTCTTTGCCCTCTTTCCATGTGGTTTTTTACCCTCCCAGCTAATGGTTTTAATCTGCTTTTTCTCTTTCTGCACAGTTTTTCGATTGCCTTTGGACGTGCTTTTAACTGAGTCTATTGGAATATATTTGGGTAGCTAAGTGGCTCGGTGAATAGAGAAGGCAGCAATAAACTACGTCAGTATCTTTGCTAAGAAAATCCCAAATGGTGTCATGAAGAGTCAGACATGACTGACAAATGCCTGAAACAACAAAAAAAATGGAATATGCACACACACCTACACTATATATATAGTATACACATATACACACACATCAACATATATTGTTACATACTATCTATACACATGTGTATGTATATATGTATATATGTATATGCATATACATACATACATACATGTATATATAAACAGCTGGGTGGCTCAGTGTATAGAATACCCGGCCTGAAATCATGAAAATGAGTTCCTAAATTCAAATCCTGTCTCAGATACTTACTAGCTGTGTGACCCTAGGCAAGTCACTTAACTGCCTCAGTTTCTTCATCTGTAAAGTGAGTTGCAGAAGGATATGGCAAATCACTCCTGCATATTTGCCAAGAATTGGGAATTGTCACAAAAAGTCAGAAGCAAGTGAAAAAAATGATTGAAATATATAGATAGATATACATCTATATCCATATAGATGTGTATATACACACACACACACATCTATACACATGCATACCTATACACATATAGGTGTGTGTGTATAGATTTTCTTTTACTAAATACATTGCTTGAACTTTCAGGTTTTGGGTGATTCATTGCAGCAGATGTGGAACCCTGAACCCTTCACTTCGAAGACTTTCAGGGATGAGAAACTCACTCTCTAAAGTCACTCATTTCACTTAAGGAAATCTGTAACTGTGAGGACATTTTTTTCTTTGTATTAACCTGATTTTTGCATCTCTGTAACTTCCACCTATTGTTCTTAGTTCCAACCTACAGGCCCAAGCAGATGGAGTCTTCAATATGAAAACCCTTTAAATATTTGAAATGGTTATTATTCACCATTATCCTCAATGCACTCCAATGTTTTCTCTTCTCCAGTCTAAACATTCTTTGACAACAGTATAGTTTCCATTCCTTTTGTTATTGATATGATCTGACAACCAAGCAGTAGAATGAAGGGAAGGTCTTCCTAAGGAAAGCAGAGGTACCAATTTTCTTCTCTCTCCTGACAGCCCTGGAAGAAAATGACAGTGGAGAATACTAGGCTACCACTGAGCTTGCTGAAGGCACAATAATTAATCAATCCATCAACAAGTTTTCGTTAAGTGCTTATTATTTTTAGGCATTATGCTAGGCGCTGGAGGATATTTATACAAATCATGGAACAATACCTACTCTGAAAGTGCTTACATGTTACTGGGGAAGATTTGTAACGTGTTACAAATACGCATATAAATGAACACAAAATAAGTATAAAGTAGATACAAATGCAAAGTAGATAATTAAGAAATTGAAGAATGGAGCAGCTAAGTGGCACAGTAGATAGAGCATTAGTCTTGAAGTCAGGAGGACCTGAGTTCAAATCTGACCTCAGACATTTGATAGATGTGTGATCCTGGGTAAATCTCTTAACCAGGTGTGGGGAACCTTGGCCTTGGGGCCACATGCAGCCCTCTAGGTCCTCAAGTGGGGACCCTTTGATGGAAACCATGATTCTGTCAAAGTACCCCACTTGAGGTCCTAGAGGGTCATATGTTGCCTCAGGGTCACAGGTTCCCCACTCCTGCAATCCAATTACCTCAAAAAAAATACAAAAAATAAGAAATTGTAGGCTTTTGTGATAATTAAGGGGTGATAAACATTAGCAAATAGGGAAGGGAGGAGAAAAAGCTTATGTAGAAAGTGGTGCTTAAGCTATATCTTGAAGAAGGAAGGAATTCTCTGAAGGTGAGGTCGTAAGGAAGTACATTCCAGGCATGGGGGACGGCCAGTAAAAAAGCATGGGAATGAGAAATGATGTGCTACATTTGAAGATCAAAGAGAATGGCAGACTAGGAATGCTGGAGATGGGGTAATATATGTGGAGACTAAACAAATAGTTTCAGGGCAGGTTGTTAAACATTTTTAAACATTACACAAAGTAGGCAATAGGAAGGCACTAGAGTTTTCTAAATAGAAATCACAACCTATAACCAAACCATTCCTACTTAGGCTCTACATAAACCAATGAATTCTTAGCATTTAATAAATGTGAGACTCAAGTACTTACAATAAGCACAAAAATAATCAACAGTAATGTCTGCCACATTGACCCTAAAGTTAAGGGGGTGCTGACATTTTAATTTTAAGCTCCTGGGCTTATTTATTTTTAATACAGTCTTTACAAAGCAAAATTTTCATTGCTAATAAGAGAATGTCCTATCCACCTACTAATGACTTAAAAGGTTTTTGCTTCATAACATTACTTCTCCTGAAGTAAAATAATCACTCTAGGGATATGATGGGAATTTATATTCTTTTGCTACTTCAACACCTTCTTAGTGGTAAGAATTTCGATAAGCAAGATATGGCTAGAAATCCCTCAGATGATAAGAGTTTTTTCTTTGGTCCAATCAGTTCTATAAACTCTACTTAAAAAGGATAATAATGGAAAGATTTCAAAACCATTTTCCTTCTAAAGACCAGCTTGTGTGGGGATCAATTTTATCATTTATCCATGTCTTAAAGGGGAATTCAGTTTGTAATTTGGATAATACATATGGTCACTGTCTTCCCTTGCCTACTTTTCCAAAAGATACAATATCAGGGATTAATACAGTCCAAAACCTAATCTGCCCTTTCCAGTTTCAAGGGCTCATAGCAGTGAGTCTATCAAAAAGCATCACAGCAAAAATAGCTTTTTATCTTATTATTATAATTTTTATTCAACATAATTGAAGTTTATTAGTGCCATATGCCCTATGGTAGAATCACAGGAATGAGACATGAGAAATGAACTCTGGGGTCATCAAATCCATCTGCTGTTTCACCAGGACATTTTGCACAATGCAATCCCTGGTACTTTGACCAGTTTATTGTTAAATAGCCCAAGCATCAGGCATTCCCTGCACTCCTCTTGGCCACATTCAGTATTCTGAACATCTGTGTAAGTGGTATTTTAACTTCATGACAGATAAGATTAAAAGCATAATTTACTAACACAATACCGAAAGTGAAGGACCTACAAGATGCCAATAAATGCATTTAATCTTAGGATTTCTTCCTAACTGGAAATTAGGGAGTTATTAGCTTTGGGTTAAATGACTTGTTATGCTTTTTAAACTTTGATGTTGATGTTTTTGAATTTCATTTTTCTCCCAAACTTGGCCTGATTTTGACTCTAGAGTGAGTTGTCTGACTTCTTAATGTATTTTACCATACTTTTTTTTTTTCCTTGTTGTATAAGATACTTCATCTCTCAGTTCTGGGTGTTCTCTCTGGCTGCCCCCCATGCCTAGAACATGTCCCTCCTCTGGTACAACTGCTGACCTTCATGGCTTCCTTTAAATTCCAACTAAAATCACACTTTCAACATGAAGCTTTCCTGAACCTCCCTTAATTTTAAGGTCTCTTCCCTCTATGAATTTTTCCCTATTTATCTTGTATATAGTGCTCTCTCACTCTCTCTCTGTCTCTCTTTACACATATACATATATAAACATATAAATATATTTATTACATATATTTCTATTTCATATATATGTATATGTATACATACATACACATATATGTGTGTATGTGCATGTGTATGTGTGTGTGTGTATTTGTTTTCAAGTCTCCCCAATAATATCACAAGCTCCTTGAGGGCAGGGACTGTTTTTATGTCTTGTATCCTCAGTACTTAGCATAGTGCTTAGAACATAGTAGGCACTTAATAAATATATTGACTTTTTGTTTTAAACTTGGTTGTGCTCCACTCTTTGTCTTTGTTTCATGGATAAGAAAATCAAAGGTTGGGGAAGTCAATAAATTGTATTGTTGCAAAGTGATGAGTATAATGAATTAAGTTGTAAAAGCCCTTGATGTAGCCTTCAGAATTTATATGGAAAATTTTAATTAGTGGTAAAATATGAAGATTAAAAAATAAATTAAATCATAATTATCAAGGCAATACTTCTATGTTCTTGCTGCCCTCAAAATCAGTTCAAAAACATTTTTTGCTGAACAGTTAATTTGTGATACACTGTCCTAAAAATGTGTGAATATATCTGTCTTATGGGCATATGTGTATGTGTGCTTCTAGGGGAGATGTCTGTGGGGGAGGGCTGGTCAGCTGTATAAAAAAGATAATGCAAATAAGTGGGTCCCCACTTGAATTGTTTGAGGGATGGATGAAAATATCGTGATATATGAATGGAAGTGATTACTCTGAGCCATAAGAAACAGTAAATTCTAGAAATACACTTCAAATACTCTTGTTTTGAGAATACTTAGTCTTCTTTAAATGAACGAGACTCAAAAATTTGGTTATTAAATACTTGAAGGTAGGACAAAGTATGTATGTAATTCTAGTCTACCTTAGAAGATCGTAATGACAATTTATATGGGAAGATCTTTTCCATTCATTAATAGGCTGCCTGGGTCACATAGAAGTCTGAGTCACATGAAGCCTGTGGTGGAAGGAGTTGGCTAAACTGGTGGAGCAGGAAGGGTGGAACAGGAAGAGGCAGAGCTAGAATACAGCTGAGGGAAAATTAGTGAGAGAGCAGTCAGAACTGCAGTTCAACACGAATCCTCCTCTTTTTAATACCATATTCTTCCAAGGAGGTTTTATGTTTCCAAATCATAGAACGCCATGATGTCAGAAGAAACAACATTAATAGTGACCTAAAAAGGAATGGAGGGGCATAAGCTAAATGGAACAAGGGTAGAGTAAGTTATCAATGATAATGTGAAATAAAGTTCTGTTAAACAAAGATATCAAGCCGAATGCCAACTAACAGATTAAAATCAAATTTGCAAGTGATTAACAAAAAAAAAAAACTATTAAAATACAATAGAAACATAAATAATGTTAATACATGGTTTTCTAAATCAATATGTGGGCTGCAGGAATCCTTAGGTACAGTTCAGTGATTTCTATTTCTCTTTGAGATTGGCACCACTAGTATAAAAGAGGTCATCTTTTCTAGGCCATGTATGACCGGAATAATGAGACAGATGGTCAGGTGTCAGTAATGAGGGTAAACAGATAAATGAGTATAAAAGGTGTGGTTTTCTGCTGGGCAATAGTTCTTTAATATAATACCTGGTATATCAGGGTCATGAGTCAAGGAAAACTTAGGGAGAGGGTAGATGGCAAGAGATAAGGAGCTGTACTGGTACCTACAAAATGTTAAAAGGCTTAGAGAAAGATATTGAATATATTGGGCAGATACTGCATAAATGCTTTATGAGAAGTCAGACAATATTCAAACAGCAGTAATACAATGGGAAAAAAACTACTGACTCTAAAGTGAGAGGACCTAGATTCAAATCCTAACTCAAATACCTGAGTGATATACTGTGTGATTCTAGATAAGTCATTTAACTTCCCTGGGCCTGTTTCCTCATTTGAGAAACATGGAAATTGGATTACATAGTCTCTGAGGTCCCTTTAAGCTTTAGATCTATGATCTTTTAAATTTTAAAAAATTAGTAATCTTAGCCCAGAAAAAGACTTTCAGAGGAAATGCAACATCTTTGTTTTAGTTGTAAATATTTATATCATTAAAATAAATTTAAAATAAAATAATATATCATTAAAATAAATTTAAAATAAAATAAATTAAAAGAAAATAACACCTTGAAAAATAGGCTCACTCAATTGGCAAAAGAGGTTCAAAAAGCCAATGAGGAGAAGAATGCTTTCAAAAGCAGAAGTAGCCAAATGGAAAAAGAGGATCAAAAACTCACTGAAGAGAATAGTTCTCTCAAATTTAGAATGGAACAGATGGAGTCTAACGACTGAGAAACCAAGAAATCATAAAACAAAACCAAAAGAATGAAAAAATGGAAGAGAATGTGAAATATCTCATGGGAAAAACAACTGACCTGGAAAATAGATCCAGGAGAGACAATTTAAAAATTATGGGACTACCTGAAACTCATGATCAAAAAAAGAGCCTAGATATCATCTTCCATGAAATTATCAAGGAAAACTGCCCTGACATTCTAGAACCAGAGGGCAAAATAAGTATCGAAAGAATCCATCGATCAACACCTGAAAGAGATCCAAAAAGAGAAACTCCTAGGAACATTGTGGCCAAATTCCAGAACTCCCAGCTCAAGGAAAAAATCTTGCAAGCAGCTAGAAAGAAACAATTCCAGTACTGTGGAAATACAATGAGGATAACTCAAGATCTAGCAGATTCTACATTAAGGGATAGAAGGGCGTGGAATAGGATATTCCAGAAGGCAAAGGAACTAGGACTCAAACCAAGAAGCACCTACCCAGCTAAACTGAGTATAATACTTCAAGGGAAAATATGGTCTTTCAATGAAACAGAGGACTTTCAATCATTCTTGATGAAAAGACCAGAGCTGAAAAGAAAATTTGACTTTCAAACACAAGAATGAGAAGAAGCATGAAAAAGGAAACAGCAAAGAGAAGTCATAAGGGACTTACCAGAAGTGAACTGTTTACATTCATACAGGGAAAGACAATATTTCTAACTCTTAAAACTTTTCAGTATCTGGGTAGTTGGTGGGACCACACATACACATGGTACACGCATGCACACACATACACACATGCACACACATACAGAGACAGAGAGCACAGAGTGAATTGAAGAGGATGGGACCATATCTTAAAAGAAATTAAGGTAAATGGTGAGAGAAAAATGTAGTGGGAGGAAAGAGGGTAAAATGGAATGGGGTAAATTATATGTCATTTAAGAGGCAAGCAGGAGACCTTTTAGTGGAGGGAAAAAGAAGAGAGCTGAGAAAAAAAAACCCAAGAAGATTACCCTCATCACATTTGACTAAAGGAAGGAATAAAATGCACACTCATTTTGGTATGAAAACCTATCTTACAGTACAGGAAAGTGGGGGAGAAGGAGATAAGGGGGGGATGGTGGAAGGGAGAGCAATGGGAGAAGGGAGAAATTTGAAGTCACCACTCAGGGAGGGACAGGATCAAAAGACAGAAGAGAAACAATGAGGGGCAGGATAGGATGGAGGGTAATTCAGTTAGTCTTACACAATATGACTATTATGGAAGTCATTCGCAAAACTACACAGATATGGCCTATATTGAATTGCCTGCCTTCCCAAAGGGAATGGGTGGGGAAATTTGGAACTCAAGTTTTAGGAACAACTGTTTAGTATTGTTGTTGCTACTAGGAAAGAAGACATACAGTTAATGAGGAATAGAAAGTCATCTGGCCCTACAGGACAAAAGAGAAGATGGGGACAAGAGAAGGGAGGGATGACAGAAGAGAGGGCAGATTGGAGATAGGGAAAATTAGATTGCTAGGTGTATTGGGGTGGGGAGAGGGGAGAAAAAGGGGAGAAAAAATTGGAACCCAAAATTTTGTGAAAATGAATGTAAAAAGTTAAATAAATAAAAAAATTTAAAAAAGCTAGGAAGAGGGTGATTATTATTAGTAAAAAGCAAAGCAGAAAAGAAAAGAACATAGAATCTTTCAGTGGGGTCAAGGATCAAAACATAAATACCAAAGAGGTCAGCATTGAGATTGTACACCCAACTGAAACTTCAGAAGGTAATATGAACTGGTTGGAAGCACTAAAAGCTTTCTTGGAAGAGCTCTGGAAGTATTTTAAAATGTAAATTACAGAAATAGAAGAAAAACTGAACAATGATTTTAAAAATATGAAAAAGAATTCCCTGAAGAGAATAGCTCCTTAAAAAGGAACACTGGAGAAATGGAAAAGAAAATACAAAACCTAACTGGTGAAAATAACTCCTTAAAAGGAACAATTGGACAGGTGAAAAAGGAGATGCAAAAGTTACCTGAAGAAAGCAATTTGATAAAAAAAAATAAGGCAAGTAGAAGCTAATGAATCAAGGCGACATCAAGAACCAGTCAAACAGAATCTACAGAATGAAAAGAGAGAAGAAAAACGTAAAATATCTAACTGGAAAAACAACTGACCTGGAAAATATATGCAGGAGGGAAAATCTCAGGATTATTGGTCTATCAGAAATCCATAATAAAAAAAGAGCCTGGAGTATATCATCCAAGAAATCATCAAAGAAAATTGCCCAGAAGTCCTAGATCTAGAGGGCAAAATAGTCATTGAGAGAATCCACCATTCACCTCCTGAAAGGGACCTCAAACTAAAAAACATCAAGGAATATCATTGCCAAATTCCAGAACTATCAAGTGAAGGAGAAAATACTGCAGGCAGTCAGAAAGAAACAATTCAAATATTGAGGAGGTACAGAACGGATCACACAGGACCTTGATGTTTCTACATTAAAAGACTGAAGGAATTGGAGTATGATATTCCATAAAGCAAAGGAGCTGGAAATACAACCAAGGATTAATTACCCAGCAAAGTTAAGCATAATATTTCAGGCAAGGAGATGGACATTCAGTGAAATAAGGGAGTTCCAGACCTTTCTGATGAAAAAGACAGAACTCAGCAGAAAATTTGATCTTCAAATGCAGGTCTCAAGAGAGGCATAAAAAGGTAAACAGGGGAAAAAAAAACTTGTTCTACAATATGGGCAAACTACTTACATCCCCACAAGGGAAGATAATATTTGTTAACCCTGAGAATTGTACATTTATTATAAAATGTAAAAGGGATATACATAGAGGGAGTAGGTATAAATTAAATGATGTGATGATAACAAATGTGATTTAAGGGTGTGAAGGGATTGTAATGGGAAATGTGAAAAGGAGATGGCAGAAGAAAAAAATAAATTCTATCACAGGAAGAGGCACAAAAATATATTGCAGTAGAGGGAAATAGGTGAGGGAGATGAGTTATTGTCTGAGAGGTACTCTCATCTGTTTGGATTCAAAGAGGGTACAACAAACTCAGTTAAGTATAGAAATACAATGAGTTCTATGGGTAATGGGAGGAGAAGGGGGAAAGAAAAGTGGGGGAGCCTGAAAGGGAGGGAAGAAGTAGTAAGGGGAAAGGGGCTTAAAAGGGAAGGGGGTGTAAAGATGGCAGGGAAGACTGAGGGAGGCGGTGGTCAAAAATTAAAACTGTTGGGGAGGGGAAGGGAGAAGGGAGATATAAAAACATAACAGGACGAAAGTGGATTGAGGGAAAGACACAGGTAGTAATCATACCTATAAATGTGAATGGGATGAACTCTCCCATAAAACAGAGAAAGCAGAATGGATTAAAAATGATAATCCAGCAATATGGTGTTTACAAGAAACACATTTGAAAAGAGGAGCTATGTATAGGGTAAAGGTAAAAGGCTGGAGCAGAATTTATTGTGCTTCAACTGATGTAAAAAAAAGCAGGGATAGCAATCCTAATCTCAGACAAAGCAAAAGCAGAAACAGATCTAATCAGAAGAGATAAGGAAGAACTATATCCTGCTAAAAGGCACCAAACAATGAAGCAATTTCATTTCTAAAAATGTATGCTCCAACTATCCAAGTATCTACGTTCTTAGAGGAGAAGTTAAGAGAGTTACAGGAAGAAACAGACAGCAAATATATACTAGTGGGGGACCTCAATCTCCCACTCTCTGAACTTGATAAATCTAACATCAAAATAAAAAAGAAAGAAGTTAAAGAGGTGAACAGAACTCTGGATAAGGTAGATATGATAGATCTCAGCAGTACATGGCACAAATACAAAAACTGACCATACTGGGCCATAAAAATGTCACAATCCAGTGCAGAAAGGCAGATATAGTCAGTGCATTCTTCTCAGATCATAATGCAATAAAATTTATATATAATCAAAGGCCATGGAAACACAAACCAAAAACTAACTGGAAACTAAACAATCTAATACTAAACACTGAGTGGGTTAAACAACAAATTATAGAAACAATCAACAACTTCATTCAAGAGAATGGCAATCATGAGACAACCTGCCAAATTTCATGGGATACTGCAAAAGTCGTTCTTGGGGGAAATTTTATGTCTTTGAGTGCCTACATGAATAAAATAGAGAAAGAGGAGATCAATAAATTGGGGATTTTTCAATTTGTTCCTTTTTCAAGCTTTTTCAACAGCATGCCCAAGTAAATACCAAATTAGAAATACTGAAAACCAAAGGAGAGATTTAAAAAATTGCAAGTAGGAAAGCTATTGAACTAATAAATAAAACTAAGAGTTGGTTTTATGAAATAAACAATAAAATTGATAAACCTTGGTCAATTTGATTTAAAAAAGAAAGAAGAAAACCAAATTACTAATATCAAAAATGAAAAGGGCAAACTCACCCCCAATGATGAGGAAATTAAAACAATAATAAGAAATTACTTTGCCCAACTGTATGCTCATAAATTTGACAATCTAAATGAGATGGAGTATTATTTTAAAAGATACAAATTGCCCAGACTAACAGAAGATGAAGTTAAATACTTAAGTAACACCATCTCAACAAGAGAAATTGAACAAGCCATCAATGAACTTCCTCAGAAAATGTCTCCAGGGCCAGAAGGATTCACAAGTGAATTCTACCAAACATGTAAAGAAGAGTTAATACCAATACTATCAAGATTATTTGAGAAAACTGGGGGTAAAGGAGTCCTCCCAAATTCATTTTATGATTGAAATATCATTTTGATACCTAAACCAGGAAGAGGCAAAATAGAGAAGGAAAGTTACACAGCAATTTCTCTAATGAATATAGATGCAAAAATATAAACTAAGATTTTAGCAAAATGAATACAGCAAATTATCATGAGAATAATACATTATGATCAGCTAGGATTTATACCATGAACGCAGAACTGGTTCAATATTAGGAAAACTATTAACATTATTGATCATGTCTACAACAAAACTAACAGAAACCACATATTATCTCAGTAGATGCAGAAAAAGCTTTTGACAAAATATCACACTCATTCCTATTGAAAACACTGGAGAACATAGGATTAAATGGAACTTTCCATAAAATAATAAGCAGTATCTACCTAAAACCTTCAGCAAGCATTATATGCAATGGAGATGAGTTAGATGCAATTCCAATAAGATCAAGATGAAACAAGGATGTCCATTATCACCAATATTATTCAATATGGTACTAGAAATGTTAGCTGTAGCAATAAGAAAAAGAAATTGAAGGAATTAGAATACACAAAGAAGAAACTAAGTTATCACTCTTTGCAGATGATATGATGATATACTTAGAGAATCCCAGAGAATCAAGTAAAAAAACTCCTTGAAATAATTAACAACTTTGGCAAAGTTACAGGTTACAAAATAAACCCACACAAATCTTCTGCATTTCTACATATTAGTAACAAAGCCCAAGAGCAAGAGATAGAAAAAGAAATCCCATTTAAAGCTACTGTAGACACTATAAAATATTTGGGAGTCTACTTGCTAAAACCAATCCAGGGACTCTATGAACACAATTACAAAACACTTTTCACACAAATAAAGTCAGATCTAAGTAAGTGGAAAAACATTAATTGCTCATGGTTGGGACAAGCCAATATAATAAAAATGACAGGGGAGGAGCCAAGATGGCAGAATAGAAAGCTCATGTATGCTAGCTCCAAACCCACAGCCCATAAATTTCTTGTAAAAAGAACTCCCCACAAATTCTGGAGCAGTGCAAGCCATGCAGCAACGCAGTGGAGGAGATTTCCGTTCCAGAGAGCCCTGAAAAACTGACCCCAAAGGTCCGTCACACACTGGACAGTGGAGCCCAGCCCTGCCTGTGCAGCCCCGAGAGAAGCAGACCTGAGCAGGCTTCAAGGATGGAACCTCCGGTGGAGGCGAAGGTCCCTCCACCCACAGGTGCTACACGTCAGTGAGAGAGATTTCTGGGCTGGTTGAGAGGGGAGTGGGGTGTTCTCCATAATTCAGCCCCTGTTGGGAGGCAGCAGCAGAGGCAGTGCGTCCAGGGGCTCCTGGAGCAGACAGGACCTCCACTCCATGACTGAAGATTTCCACATAAACCCCCTGAGAGAACTGAGCCTGGGAGGCGACCCTGCCCCCACCTGAGCACCAGAACTTAAGCTCACATTGAATAGCAGCCGCACCCATGGCTGAAAGCCCTGAGGCTGGGGAGCAGCATTTGAATCTCAGACCCCAAGCATTAGCTGGGCAGATATAGGTGGGGGTGCAGAGGAATCTCAGAAGTCAAGTAACTGGCTGGGAAAATGCCCAGAAAAGGGAAAAAAAATAAGACCATAGAAGGTTACATTCTTGGTGAACACACGTTTCCTCCTTTCCGTTTTGATGAGGAGGAACAATGTTTACCATCAGGGAAAGACATAGAAGTCAAGGCCTCTGTATCCCAAACATCCGAAATAGATATCCAATGGGCTCAGGCCATGGAAGAGCTCAAAAAGGATTTTGAAAAGCAAGTTAGACAGGTGGAGGAAAAACTGGGAAGAGAAATGAGAGAGATGCAAGAAAAGCATGAAAAATGGGTCAATACCTTGGTAAAGGAGACCCAAAAAAATGCTGAAAAAAATAACACCTTGAAAAATAGGTTCACTCAATTGTCAAAAGAGGTTCAAAAAGCCAATGAGGAGAAGAATGCTTTCAAAAGCAGAATTAGCCAAATGGAAAAAGAGGTTCAAAAGCTCATTGAAGAAAATAGTTCCCTCAAAATTAGAATGGAACAGATGGAGGCTAATGACTTTCTGAGAAACCAAGAAATCACCAAACAAAACCAAAAGAATGAAAAAATGGAAGAGAATGTGAAATATCTCACTGGAAAAACAACTGACCTGGAAAATAGATCCAGGAGAGACAATTTAAAAATTATGGGACTACCTGAAAGCCATGATCAAAAAAAGAGCCTAGACATCATCTTTCATGAAATTATCAAGGAAAACTGCCTTGATAATCTAGAACTAGGGGGCAAAATAAGTATTGAAGGAATCCAGCGATCACCACCTGAAAGAGATCCAAAAAGAGAAACTCCTAGGAACATTGTGGCCAAATTCCAGAATTCTCAGGTCAAGGAGAAAATCTTGCAAGCAGCTAGAAAGAAACAATTCCAGTATTGTGGAAATACAATCAGGATAACACAAGATCTAGCAGCTTCTACATTAAGGGATCGAAGGGCGTGGA
The DNA here is from genome assembly GCA_023548195.1 of Bettongia penicillata ogilbyi. Classification (NCBI taxonomy): domain Eukaryota; kingdom Metazoa; phylum Chordata; class Mammalia; order Diprotodontia; family Potoroidae; genus Bettongia; species Bettongia penicillata. The sequence continues at coordinate 3,798,654 of JAJHZJ010000580.1, forward strand.
ATAGGATATTCCAGAAGGCAAAGGAACTAGGACTCAAACCAAGAAGCACCTACCCAGCTAAACTGAGTATAATACTTCAAGGGAAAATATGGTCTTTCAATGAAACAGAGGACTTTCAATCATTCTTAATGAAAAAAACAGAGCTGAAAAGAAAATTTGACTTTCAAACACAAGAATGAGAAGAAGCATGAAAAAGGAAACAGCAAAGAGAAGTATTAAGGGACTTACCATAAGTGAACTGTTTACATTCCTACATGGAAAGACAATATTTGTAACTCTTAAAACTTTTCATTATCTGGGTAGTTGGTGGGACCACACACACACACATACACATACATACACACATGTACACGTATGCATGCACAAACACATACACACATGCACGCACATACAGAGACAGAGAGCACAGAGTGAATTGAATAGGATGGGACCATATCTTAAAAGAAATTAAGGTAAATGGTGAGAGAGAAATGAAGTGGGAGGAGAGAGGGTGAATGAAATGGGGTCAATTATATCTCATTCAAGAGGCAAGCAGGAGACTTTTTAGTGAGGGGAAAAAGAGGAGAACTGAGAAAAAAACATGAAGTTTACTCTTATCACATTTGACTAAAGGAAGGAGTAAAAGGCATACTAATTTTGGTATGAAAACCTATCTTACAATACAGGAAAGTGGGGGAGAAGGAGATAAGCAGGGTGTGGGGGATGATGGAAGGGAGGAAATGGGAGGAGGGAGCAATTTGAAGTCAACACTCTTGGGGAGGGACAGGATCAAAAAACAGAATAGAAACAATGGGGGCAGGACAGGATGGAGGGAAATACAGTTAGTCTTACACAACATGACTACTATCAAAGTCATTTGCAAAACTGCACAGATATGACCTATATAGAATTGCCTGCCTTCCCAAAGGGAATGGGTGGGGAGGGAGGGATGGGGAGAATTTGGAACTCAAAGTTTTAGGAACAACTGTTGAGTATTGTTCTTGCTACTAGGAAATAAGAAATACAGTTAATGGGGAATAGAAAGTCATCTGGCCCTACAGGACAAAAGAGAAGATGGGGTCAAGGGAAGGGAGGGATGATAGAAGAGAGGGCAGATTGGTGATAGGGAAAATTAGAATGCTTGGTGTATTGGGGTGGGGAGAGGGGATAAATGGGGAGGAAATTTGGAACCCAAAATTTTGTGAAAATGTATGTGAAAAGTTAAATAAATTTATATTAAAAAAAAAGAAAATAGAATTTACAAAAAAAAAGAAAAAAAGAAAAATGACAATTCTACCTAAATTAATTTTCTTATTTAATGCCATACCTATCAAACTATCACACAATTATTTTCACGAGTTAGAAAAAATAATATCAAAATTCATCTCGAAGAACAAAAAGTACAGAATATCAAGGGAACTAATGAAAAGTAATACTAGGAAAGGTGGCTTTACTCTAATAGATCTCAAATTGTATTATAAAGCAGCAATCATCAAAACCACTTGGTATTGGCTAAGAAACAAAAGGGTAGATCAGTGAAATATGTTCGTACTCAAGACACAGTAGTCAATCAATATAACAATCTACTGTTTGATAAATCCAAGGACCCCAGCTTCTGGGATAAGAATTCACTGTTCCACAAAAATTGCTGGGAAAATTGGATAATTGTATGGCAGAAACCAGGCATAGACCAAATGCCTAACACTGTACACAAGAATAAAGTCCACATGATCTAGTTATAAAGATTAGTATAAACAAATTAGTGGAACAAGGAATAGGGTATTTATCAGATTTATGGAGAAGAGAAGAATTTTTGACTAAACAAGAGATAGAAAACATTGTGATGTGCAAAATGAATAATTTTGGTTACATTAAATTGAAAAGTTTTTGCACAAACAAACCCAATGCAACCAAGATTAGTAGGGAAGCAGAAAACTGGGAAATAATTTTTGCAAGTAGTGTAGGTGATAAAGGGCTCATTTCTAAAATGTACAAGAGAACTGAGTGAAATGTACAAGAATACAAGTCATTCCCAATTAATAAATGATCAAAGGATATGACCAGGAAGTTTTCAGAGGAAGAAGTCAAAACTTTCTATACTCATATGAAAAAATGCTCTCAATCACCGTTGATTAGAGAGATGTAAATCAAAACAACTCTTAGGTACCACATCAGACCTATCAGATTGATCAACATGACAAAACAGGAAGATGATAAATGTTGGAGAAAATGTGGGAGAGTTGGAACACTAATTCATTGTTGGTGGAGCTGTGAGCTGATCCAGCCATTCTGGAGAGCAATTTGGAACTATGTCCAAAGGGCTACAAAAATGTGCATACCCTTTGACTCAGCAATATCACTTCTAGGACTGTATCCCCAAGAGATCATAAAAATGGGAAAGGGGCCTACATGCACAAAAATATTTATAGCAGCACTCTTTGTGGTGGCCAAAAACTGGAAATCAAAGATATGCACATAAATTGGGGAATGGCTGAATACATTGTGGCATATGAATGTAATGGAATGTTATTGTGCTATAAGAAATGATGAACAGGAAGACTTCAGAGAGGCCTGGAAAAACTTATATGATCTGATACCGAGTGAATGGAACAGAACCAAGAGAACTTTATACACAACAACGACCACAGTGTGCCAGGACTTTTTCTGTAGACTTAGAACTTCATTATAATGCAAGGACTTAAAAAGTTCCCAACGGTCTCTTAAGGCAAAGTGCCTTCCACATCCAGAGAAAGAACTATGGCATTTAATTGCAAAATGTAGCAGATCATTTTCTTTTTTATTACATTTTGGTTTGTTTTATGGTTTCTCTCATTCATTTTAATTCTTCTATGCAACATGATGATGGTGAAAATGTATTTAATAGGAATGTATTTGTAGAACCTATATAAAATTGTATGCCGAGTAGAGGAGGGAGGAGAGACGGAGAGGGGAAGGAGGGGGTAGGAGGGGGAAAATAATCTAAGTTGTACAGAAGTGATTGTAGAACACTGAAAACAAATAAAATAATAAAAAAAGAAAAAATAAGCAAATGTTAAATGAATATAATTCCACATGAAAATGAAAAAAAAAAAAAGAAAAATGGATGCCTCAATCTAGGATGGGCTCAAAGAATAGTCAAAATTCATGACATACATGATTTGAGGAATAGAGTGAAGGGAAGAAAAAGGATAAGCTGACATAACACAACTGACATAATATACCACCTTCCAAGTAGGTCCGCACCCCATATGGACACACAAAAAGGAAGATGCCACCAGCTACCTGTCCAGTTGCAACTGGAGCTTGTCCTGATCCCTAAAGGCTTATTTCAATCAGTTCCCTTCTCACCTAACAAACCAATTCTACTCAAAAGCAATGTGGCTACAGCCAATCACATCAATCAACAATAGCCATCATTTCTTCTCTTTAAATACTACAGCTAAACATCACTTTCTCACATTGGAATGGTGGCACAATTACTCAGAACACAGCCTGTCTGCACAGGGAGGAACAGTGAGCTTGGATTCGCCTAGTTATAATTTATTACTCTTTCCCCTCTCAGAAAAAGGGTATCACTTTAATGGAATCCTAATATTGCTGCCCCCAGTCCCAAGATTCTAACTCCCTTATGGTCCCCACCGAACAGCAGGCCCACTGTCTCTACCTAGCCACTAAGACCTCTCCCTACTCATTTTCCTAACATTTTCATATATATGCCTCATTGCTCTCTACAATAATAGGTGTGTCCATGGAATCATATTTCTCACAGAAAGAGCAGGCATGTCCGGTAATGGGATCCTAGCCATCACCTCCAGCTAGCCACTCTTTCCAGAACCATTCCTCATATTTACCACAGAAACAGCAGATGTGTCCATGCCCTCAACCACAACCACATCCTTTTAATCTCAGACAGACAACAATAGTCAGCCAATCAGAAAGCAGCACCATGAGGATTCCCAAGCAGGATGTAGACACCAAAACATTAGAAAGTACCTTCCCTGAGTACGCAACTTCACAATAATAGTAAAGAACTGACCTAGAGTGAACTTACGTCATAGAGAGGCTTCTTATAATATTATTATCATACATATATACTCCCCCAAATGGTTTTATTTGTATGCATTGTGGGTTACCATAATGTTCATTTCAATTGTGACTAGGACCCCCTCCCTTATTACCTATTCCTTTAACAAACCCCTCCTGCCTTTTTTTTACATTCATAATTTCTGTTATGTGATTTCATTGTTACCCTATAAAAATCCATTATGCTTTCTCTGAAGCTGTTGGTTCCTCTTGGAACTTGGCCTGCTTCATGAGAGGCATCAATCTCAATAAATGCCTATACTTGGATTAGAGGTGGCTTGATTTTGAATTTTTTTAGACAGTTCCAGCACAAACACATCAGTTTTTGGCATCCCTGGGTGGGGCAGAGTTGAAACTCCACAACTTGACTTTCCTATAGATACATAAGAGAGGTGACTTAGGACTTAGTAAATAAAGTAACAGTCCTGGAGTTAGAATGACCTGACAGCAAATTCTACTTCAGATACTTACTAGGTGTGTAACCCCTAGGAGAGTAACTTAATCTTTTTCTCAGTCTCAGTTTCCTCAACTGAAAAATGAGGATAACAGTATCACCTAACTCATAGGGTTTTTATGTTTTTATGAAGATAAAATTAGATGACGTGTATATATATATATATATATATATGTTGTATATATATATACACACACACACACACACACACATACACACACACACATATGGTATGGTACTTTGTAAACCTTAAAGTACTCAATACTTAAAGTACTACATCAATTTTATATTATTATTAGTGATAATATGAACAACCTCTCTCTATCTACCATCTAGTACTGTTGCTCAATCACCATCCCTAGGGTCTGTGTAACTAACTGTGTATCTTAGTGAGTGCTCCTAAGTCCACTACAGTATTCTTTCTATGCTTCTTTCTTCTAAATATTTCCATATAGGCCTATGTTGTGCTAATGATAACTTCAGTCATTCCCCTGCCTTCTTTGTACTTTTAGAGTTTTCCAGCAGGAGATACAGGGGAAATCCTGTGCCTTCTTTCATTCCTGAAACCTTCCAACTCAGGGAAAGAACTAAAATATTTTATCTAGTAGGAGTTTCTTCTCTCCCTTATAAGTCAAACTCCTCAATTTCCATACTGATAGTAGGAGTGTTCAGATTGACTCCTCTCCCTGTGTTCAGGACCCTGCTATAGCAGCTTTGTCTTTGAAGAGTCACCTCCTGTGGGCCAAATTCAGGGAAAGGACATGAACTCCAGAGGAAGGAGGCTTGTGCTGTGTAAGCTTTAGAAAAACCAATTCTCTGAGGTTCCAGAGTCAAGGGGGACTTGTGGCTGTCTAGCTCATCTTATACACTAGATCTAGTTAAATACACCTTAGAGTGTGAGCTCAAGAGAAGCCCAAATTTGTCACATCCCCAAAATGGGTTTCTTGCCACTGATGGTTTACCACCCCTCCCTATTTGGCTGTTGCTTGTACCACCAGGTCAGTTGTACTTCATCAAAAATTCTAGTTTCCATGAGGCAAGTGTGGTCATATTCCGAGACATTGGGGTTTCCATCCAGCTTTCCTCTTCCACTCTCAGTGACCCCCACATGCACCTTTTATAGGTTCACTTTGTTGGAACTCCTAAACCCAATGCATTGCCAGGGTAGATAAAGGAGCATCACAAAAGAAGAACATCACTATTTATCATTTTGGTACCAAAATATCCAGCTGACACCCAGGTGCATGGGGAAAGTCTCTTCTACTCCTTAAGGGGCTCTAGACAGTTTTCCTGCTCTTGAACTTCATACATTTTCTTGTATTCTAGGTGGCCATTCAGCTATTTGTCCATGTCAATTAAGGTCACCAAATCCTCTGTCATAGCATGCTATAAGTGGCCCATTAAATTCTCATTTAAGCCTTTTCAAAAAGATTTCCATTAGCATCAGCTCCTGTAAGTCTAGGAGAGTCCTCAATTAGTGGAATTCATTTATATTGGCTATTAGTAGATGTCTTCTTGGTAAGAGTCTTAAAATGGCAGTAAGCACATGCCACATGAGATAAAGCTATCCCACAACTGCTCATAATTCCCCAGCAAGGACTTCCCTTTTCCGAACTGCCCACTCCATAGGGTCTAATTTTTCTTATCATAAAAGCCATTTGAACTTAACCTGCTAGAAGAGTATATGTATATTCAAATTTTAAATATTAATACATAGGGACCAGTACCCCTGCCTGATACCCTATACAGACAGATGGGGACACTAACAGGCTCAGATAGGAATCGCCCAAGCTGGGAAAACTGCTCCTGTAATGTGAATCATGAATACTGATGGTGGTCTTTCAGCAATCACAGCTTGCAAATCATGTCCCTGCTTCCTGAGCCTATGCACAACTGTCCCAACCCCTCCAGAGCAAGAAAGTAAGAGTGCTTTCCATTGTTCTGCTGAAACTTTATCACTTAAAGTTTTCAAATATACCCTAAAGATATGGGACAGAATCCACAGCCTGGATTGCTTCTGAGTTATTAGACCCACTCATCCAATAAGATAATTTGCTCAGATGAGCATCAAACAGTGAATCAGTATACATGTAGTATAAAAACTTACTAAGTGCAAGTAACTATGCTGGGCACTTAGGACACAAAGACAAAATAATGAAGTGATTCTTGCTCTCAAGGAGCTTCCGTTCTATTGCAGGAGTTATACACTTATGAGTATATACAGAATATTTACAGAGGAAACAAAGAACATTATGATGTTAAGCATAGAGTAGCTAGGGAGGGAGAGCTCTAGTAGTTGAGAGAGGCTGGGTAGGGTTTTTGTACTGGGTGTTGTTTGACCTCATTCAGGAAGGAAGGGAGAGATTCTATTAAATGAAAGCGATGAGAGAGTACACGCCAGGTATGAGATACAAAGACAGGAGATGGAGGGATATGTGTGAGAAACAGAGAGTGGGCTCATTTGACTAGACAACAGTGCATAGAAAAGGTAGTAATGTCTAATGAAGCTGGAAAATAAGCTCATATCAGATTATAAAGGATTTTAAAAGTCAAGCAGATAAGTTTATATATTTTATTCCAGAAACAATAGGGAGTCACTAGAATTTGTAAGGTTCATATGGTCAGTTCTGAACTTAAGGAAATTTATTTTGGCAGCTGTGTAGATAAGAGCAGAGAGAGACAAGGCAGGGAGACCAGTTAGGGAGCCAAGCGTAGCCACAGGACGTGATACGCCTTGGGGAGGGGAGAATAGAGACTGTAATTGCTACTGTCTTCACTTCCACCTTCACCCTCATTTCCCGCACCACTCTCCCAACAGTTGCCTTCCCATTAGAGCAGTGTCTCAGCACAAATTCCACAAAAAAGGGGGGGAAAGAGAACCCAGGCTGCCCACACAATGGCAACTGTGTCATTTCACATGCTTTGAAGGTTTATTTGGATCAACTCTGCTCTTCCCTAATAAGCTGATTTTCTACCTTTGTCACCAATTCTACCCCAAGGGCAATAGGATTGCAGGCAATGTTATATTCACTGGCAATAGAAACTATCCTTCCTGCTCCTTTAATTAGTTAGGAAAACAGGTCTTCCCCAGGGTAGAATGATATCTTACACACTCATAATGAAATTCCATTTTCTGCCAAAACTCTAACGGGTTCCACTAATCACCATGCTGTAAAAGCAAGCACCCTGACATACACAGGATGGCCTGTCATCACAGGCTCTTTGATCTGCTTTTCTAAAAGGAAAAATAACTTTCATGGGGTCAATAATCACTTTAATCAAGCACATGTATCTCACTTAGTTCAGGGGAAAAAATCAGCACCCTGAACTTCAGTGAAAATACAGAGAAATCAAAATCAACACACAGGACTTCCAGCTTCCTGACAATAAGCAATATATACATCATAAATCAACAGACAGATAGCTGTCTATCCATACATATTTACCAGAGAGAGAAGTATCAACATCTGAGTTTTTAAATCTGCATAGTGACTTCCCAGAGTCTCACCTGACACACAAACCTTCTTACAAAAACTAAACCCCAAAGTAAAGTCTTACCTCAGAGTACTTATATGTTTTTCAGAGCCTGAGGACATCACAACCCTTGAGAACCAGTGCCTCATTAGACATTAACAAAAGATGTGGGCCTTCCTACAACTCCCCTTAATGGGTAGGCCCATTAATAGGTGGGGAAGATCTTCTTTAATAGCATTAAAATAATTAACAATACATACTCAGATCTTTCTGACTCCTAAGTCAACATTTTATTCATTATTCCACCTCACTGCCTCAAGTCACAATCTCCACCCCCCATCAGTAATTATATTTTTTCTCAGCAAACATTATTGCATATAATACATGTACACATGTTATTATACATATATATACACACACACATATATATATATATATACATGTATTATTATGTCTTGAAATTCAGACATGGCATTTATTATATTTTCCCTTACAGAACATTAATGCAATATTTGATTGCCCTTCAACTCTAACATAAGACTGCTATTTAATTTATTAAAGCAATTTCTAGTTATGGACAGACATAGACAAATTAGAGTGGGTTTAGGGAAAGAAGATAGGCTTCATGAGAATTCTTGAGACCCTGCCAGGTGAGAGGTAATTGAAGGAAATAGGAATGTTTATACTGAAGAGTAGACTTATTAGAGGAGAAGGGTGTGATAGTTGCATTCAAGAATTTAAAAGACTCTAACATGACAGAAGGAGGACAGAACTAGGTTGGAAATTCCAGAGGCAGGTAATAATTTGGATACAGAGACAGAATAAGTAGGTCTATCCAAAAATCAAATAGGTTGCTCTTTTAATGAATTCTCCATTACTGGAAGTCTTTAGGTAGAAGGCAGATCACTTGTTAGGAATAAAGAGGGAGCTTTTTTATAACTCTGACTGTGTTTATGTTATATATCCTAGCTGTGTTTGTGTTTTGTTTTTTTCCCCTTTAAGAGACTATTGTTAGGGCATCTAGTGTACCATATTCAAACATATCCCCATCCCTTGATATTTAACACGGTTACTTATAGATAACAGGTACTTAATAAGTGTCTTCTCACAGAATGAATACATATATATATATATATATATATATATATATATATATATATATATACATACATGCCATATATGTATGTACAATATATATGTGTACACACACACACACATACACTACCTTCAAATACTTGAAGAAAACTCTGAAGTCCCTCTATAGGGACAGCTAGGTGGCAAAGTGGAAAGATTGCCAGGCCTGGAGTCAGGAAGATTCCTCTTTCTGAGTTCAAACCCAGCTTCAGATTCTTAGCTGTATGATCCTGGGCATGTTTCTTAACTCTGTTTGTCTCAATTTCCTCATTTGTAAAATGCACTGGAGAAGGAGGAGATAAACCACTTCAGTATCTTTGCCAAGAAAACTTCCAAAAGGATCATGAAGAGTCAAACATGACAGTAAACAGTGACTGAAAAAGGATGTCCATCTAAAAACGTTTTCCTTCAGCGTAAACAACATCAGTTATTTTTTTTTCTTTCCAAATTCACTGTTGACTCATCTACACAGGACTACCATGTTACAGAAACCTCTTCAATTTGAAAGCTCACTTCACCCCTGCACAACTTCTTACACTAGAAGTCCTATCTTCCACTGAGGCCTCACCTTGTTCTTGGTTTGTTTCTTGTAGAAATTCCCATTTAAGGAGGAGGCATAGGCCCGAAGTGTCATTTCTCTCCAGCCTGCACCACTGATTCATCTCTGCAGGACTTTTGCTATCATGTCTCTTTGTCTGGTACCTCCTCATATCCCCAGTTCCCTTTGATGTGTTGTTGTCCCCCATTAGAATGTAAGGGTCATGGCTGTCTCTTTCTGTTTGTGTTTGTATTCCCAGCAATAAGTACACTGATTAACCCAAAATAAAAACTAATTATATGCATGTTGATTCATTTATGCCAATATGGTTTCCATTCTTTCAGTTATTCTGAATATCTTCTATTATCTTCCTATGGCACCCAGAACTAAATTTTTTTTTCAAATGTGGCTTACCTGAGGCAGAACACAACAGAAAGATGTCATTCTGAATGTTGTGTTTTGGTTAATTTCAGAAAACTCCTGCCCTCCTCATGGTTTAGGACAGAGGTTCCCAAACTTATTTGGCCCTTTTCAAAAAAAAAATTACTCAGCGCTCTCTGGAAATCTCTCTTTTGTTTTTTTCTTAATTTGCATCATTTCAAACAATATATAAAAATATAAAATATTCATTTTTTGAAATGATGCATCTTAAATTTAATAATTTATTGTAAATTTGTGGAGTTTTTCTGTACTGAAATTTTTAGGATGCAATATTGCATCATGTAACCATATAGTATTATATTATAAACAAGTCATTACACACACATCTTTCTGTTGACATATGCTGTATTTCCCAACAATGCACCCACCTGCCAACACTTGCTTGTTAAGACCTGTTGGCAGACTTGACCACTGATTGGTTCTAACTTACATTTTGTGTGCTTATTTGGAAAACAATGTAATCACTATAACTTTAACTCTGTTATGCAACAGATGAAACATGTATGAGCAGTTTTTCAAAATTTCCTAATCTTCTTTATGCTCCACTGCCCCTTTATTTTCATTCAACATTCCCCCAGTTGCACACAAGATTAAACCACCCCCTGTATTTTTCCAGTGTCCCACCCCCATCTGGCAGTATTGCCCACTTTGAGAACCTCTGATAGGACAACTGTACACACCAGCACCATCTAATCCCATAACTTCTCTAAAAAGTAAGTGGTTCAGCCTTCATTGATGGAAGAATAATTACCTTCATCTACTTTACAGGGCCATTTTAGGTAATGTTTAATCAAAGCCTGCCAGGGAGTTAACAGAAAAGAAATATTCTTTAAATATATCAGGAGCAGTAAGAAAGTAAATGAAAAAAGAATTAAGGAAAACTGATGGAGATGACAAAGAGAAATGAGATATTTATTCCATATAAATAAGATCAAAAATAAAAAACCCAAAACTTTCTAACTTTACAAAATAAGTGAAGTCAGAACAGGGATGGAGATTGGTAGACTGAGACAGCAAAAAGTGGAGAGGGACTATATAAGAGATTATTTTAGAGGCAGTCTGGTACAGGACAAAGAATGTTAAAACTTGCAAGCCAAAGGCCTGAATTGTAGTCACTGCTTTGACAGGCTAGATGTTTCCTGGATAAGTCACTTAACCTTATTAGGCCTCACTTTACTCATTCTTAAAAAGAGAAAAATAGTTGGAGAGCCTGTACTCATGTGGCTACACAGTATAAATTGCTTTGTGAATTTTTAAGCATGATGGAAATTGGTAATATCAACCTCATCATTATTACTATTGTGATTATAAGATTGCTATGAATTTATCACCCTTTATATTCTTCACAGCATACCCCTGTTCTTTGTCCTGACAATTAGGGTTCAAACACACTTGGGACAAGTGAGGGAAGGATAGACTGAAATGAGAAAATTTCAATAGATTTCAAAGAAAGTGAGTATTCCCACCATGCTTTAACCAAGAAGGAATGAACATGGACAATTGTTTGGACATTATATAGGGCACAGCCAGCATAGAACCTTTGGGGAGGGGCAAGACAGTATAGATGTGAAGAAACTTTCTGATAGAACTTTGGTGGGAAGACTGTGCCACTGAAAAGAAGCAGTTTCCTGAGACTAACAATGACATGTTCATTTTTCTTTTCTATTTTAAAAATAGATTTTTCTTCATATGTTTTATTATCTTTTGTATTTTTTAATCTCTTGTATCCTTCAGGCTTTCCCTATCTGAGGTCCTTCTCATAATAGTAAAGGTAGGGTTCTAGTAAATACCTTCTATAGGTAAAAACACATTGATTGAACCACTCCATCATAATTGTGAATAGGGGTGGCACTTATCCTTGATTTAATCAAAACCATTGATTGAGAGACTTGGTCACACCCTAAGGAATTTCTGTAAATATGAGAACATAGTTCAGAATTATTTACAGATTCAGTGTCAAGAAGTAAAAATGAAAATGTGCCCTCCTACAGAGTTGATCCAAGATCCAGTAGCACTGGGGCAACCAGTGAAAGGAGGAAAAGAAAATAGATCTACACTATGGGAGAGAAGGATGAAACTGAAGAAGGTTATTGATGATATAGGAATCTTAGAGCAGAAAACCAATGCTGACACCAAGAATGAATCCAGAAACTTGAAGACTAAAAGAAGACCCTGGAAAAAAGTCAGCTCTTTCCACAACTTCCTCTTACAATACCTCTCTAACCAAAGACAATTTTCATATTCACGTTTCCAATAATTTATATTTTGCCTGAACCACAAGGAGTCCAGAGGATTCCTAGAGATAGAGATAAATGTCAACTTAGACCAAGAGCCTAATCTCTGCCTATTAACAGAGTTCATGTGATTGAACTCATAACTTTTCACCTAAAAATCAATTCCATAAGGTCATAGAAGAGGAAACCACATAGAAATTGGGGGCATTCTATCATCCCTAATCTTAAAAACAAGATAATTATTGGAAAAGGGTGTTACATAAGAAAGATTTTTAAAAGAAAATGAAGAGACAAAAATGTTTAGTAAACTGATCAATACCTTGAAAAAACCTGACATCAAATGTAATGTTTCACAGCTATGCACCCTGACCTCTTCAAAGCAGCAGAGAGAGACACACCTCTAGTTTTCAAAAAATGGAAGGAAAAACTGTTTACAGACATGAACTAGAAGCAGAAAGCAATGGTATGTGTGAAAGACAATATTGTTTTTGAAAAGAACTTACAAAAAGACTGATGAAAGCAATATATGGCTAGAAATGCTCATTGAGGTTTTCAATTGACAGTAATAAAGAGTCTTTGTCAATTATATGGATCACATAATATCTCAGCAAGAATTATGAACAGAGCCCTGGCCCAAAAATTGGCCTGCTAGAGAGACTGACTTTCCTGGTTGGGAGTGGGATGTGCCTAGCCAGACTAGGCTTCCCCAGCTTGAAGCAGATGCCCATCACTACTCTGCCCTGAGGATTCAGCCTTTGAAAGGTCTAGTGATAGCTGAGCAGAGAACCAGGACAGTAGGACCCAGGGTGCTGCAAATGTCTCGGTCACCATCTCTGGAAGCTCATTTACCCTGTGACCTGCAGGGCTTCTGACCAAGCTCACAAACTGCCTTTTGCTCTGTGGAGTGCAGTGTATGCAGTCCTTGATCTACAAACACATCTGGGCTGGTGGGGTTGGAGGGTGTCTGGGTAAGTGTTCTACTCAGTCCTACTCAGCACCTTGTCTTTTCTCCTCCCTTCAAACATCAAGGCTAAGGGAGTTGATGACCTTTGAAAGAGTGGGAACATAAAATAAAAACATCCTTTGCACCAAAAAAAAAAAAAAAGAGAATTATGAACAGATCCAGAGAAGATAAAACTATTTGCCAGCTGGCCCCATCCAAAGAATCTTTTTTTAACAAAGATTTTGAGCATTTGATAAAAATTTGTGAAAAATTATACTTCCATTGCCAAGTCACTCAGATTTCACCTCTGTAGATGGGAAGAATCCTTAGCAGAAGGGCAAGATAAATCAACCAGTCCAAATCCTTTCAACTCCATTTAGAGATCTTTGGGAGATTTTTGAACAAGCTGTTTAAAGATGTGTTAAATGTTGTTGCTAACTTGCTGCTTACTCAAACAAACAGTACATAACAGAAGTCCCATAACATTCAGTTCTCTTTGGGGGTCCTTATTTGTGCATTTGAGTGATTGTTTCTTGATGATAATTTTTTTAAAAAAAAGAAAATGTTAAAAAGGAATGAGGACTTATCAATGGTCTCATGTTTGCTCCTATGATAATGTAATCTCCTTGAAAGTAGGAACTCTTTCCTTCTTTGTATTTGTATCCCCAGCATCTAGTACTGTGTCTGACACATAATAGACACATGATGAATACTTGTGGTGTAATTGATTGCATCAGCATTGATTTATACAAATCAAAGCAAATCCTTTGTGCAACATACTAATACCAGCTTGCAAGTTACCTGAGATTGGTATCACCTGACAATCTCTTTCAGATTCAGTTTCGGTATTTTTGAAAATGTCATAAAAATAAGATCCAGCTCATAGACTTGTTGTCAGGCCAAACTGTATATCTATTATCTAATACATTTATAAGTATTTTTCTGATCATAAAATCCCATTTTAATATAATTGTTATTTTGTTGGTCACATTGCTTGAATTCACCAACACGACCTGCATTCAAATGTAGTATGATCCTCATGAATATAAGCATTGTATTATGTAGATGAGATGATTACCTTTGAATATATATTTGTATGTTTTTTATGAGGTTTATTCACTGATGTTCAAATGTTGTTGTTCAGGTACTTTCAGTCACGTCTGACTCTTCATGACTCCATTTGGGACTTTCTTAGCAAAGATACCAGAGTGGTTTGGCATTTCCTTCTTCAGCTCATTTTACAGTTGAGAAACTAAGGCAAATAGGATTAATTGATTTGCTCTGGATCACACAAGTACTAAGTGAATGAGGCCAGATTTGAATATGAGTCTTTCTGACTCCAGGTCTGGAACTCTATTCACCTCACCACCTAGCTGCCCTAGTTCAAGTGTATTCTTATGGAATTGGGACAGGATGTAAATTTGTATTGTGGAAGAATGTAGTACCACCCCACCATCCCCACTATGTTCTTTGGTCCATCCTCCTACCATGGGAAAGTAAAAGGTAGGGGGACATGTCCAAGAGAAGGATAAGGAGGAAGACGAAAAGGAAGAAGCAGATGAGGAAGGAACAGAGGAAAAAGAAGAGGAAGCGCAGGAGGGGAAAAAAGGAAAAGCAAGACAAGCAGAAAAGTAGAGAGTAAAAAGCTCAGAAAGGACAGGTGTAACAGTACACTGACTGAAATGGTATCAGTTTTATCAACAAAGTAAGAGGAGAGATTCTCAGATAGAGGGAAGAAGAGAAGAGATTAGAGGAGGAAAAAATTGTGGAAGAGCTTCTATAGAAAGTGAGATAAAGAATCAGGGAGGAATAAAAGGACTGCCTTGCTGTAGCTAAGGACCAGTTGACTTGTGATAACATGAGTCTGTAACATACCCCTGTCAATGCTGTCGTGAGGCTTTGCCAACTGCAGTGGCTCCTGAGTAGGAGTGAAGGAGGGGGATGATGAGAGAATTCATTTCTCTTTCCCCAATTCCACTTGGTTAATACTCTTTATGCCCTTGTTTATTCAAGTTAA
Source organism: Bettongia penicillata ogilbyi (assembly GCA_023548195.1). Classification (NCBI taxonomy): domain Eukaryota; kingdom Metazoa; phylum Chordata; class Mammalia; order Diprotodontia; family Potoroidae; genus Bettongia; species Bettongia penicillata. The sequence goes on from JAJHZJ010000580.1 coordinate 3,813,951, forward strand.
AAAAATCTTAATCAAACTTTTCCTGCTTTAATAATTTTGCTACTTTTCAGCAGTGCAGTATTTTGCATTATAGCAAAGTTATCTGGGGAAAAAAAACCATTATCCTATTATCCCTCCCACCTACATTCATCCAAGCATCCACAATTAGGCTGTCAGAACACGTTCTTTCCAAAGGCACACTGCATTTTCCAGTACTTTGCTCTTTGAAAGTTGTTTGCAAGTAAATTCTTAGGGTGATCTGTTTCCTAGTCTTAGCATTTTTCTGGGGTTACAAGACCATCCTATTTCCTTCAAAATAATAGCTGATATTTATGCACTTGAATGTTTTTGAAAACTTTTCCATATGTCTCATGTAGGCTTCACATGAAACCTGAAAGAGTTTCCCTGGGGTGAAGCTCTTGTTATCTTGTCCCAGTTAATGTTCTGGAAGTAATATTACTTAACACTTGGAAAAATGGAGTATGATGATATCACAGCAATAGCTTATACTTGTATAACAATGGATATTTAATAAAACACCATCGTACCTATTATATCATTTAATTCAATATGTCATTTAAATATATATCATTTTGTATATACATGGGTGTTTGTGTATGTGTGGATATAATCTTAAATATTAGTTACATATCCAGTATATGTGACTTAATCCAACAAGCAATGGATAGGTTTGGCAGATATCATTCTCATTTTATAATAGCTAATTGTTAGCATTATTATATAGTGTTTTGGACAGTAAGGTGGCTCAGTGAGTGCTCAGGAAGACTCAACTTCCTGAGTTCAAATCTGGTCTTAGACTCTTAGTAATTGTATAACCCTGGGTGAGACCCTTAACCCAGTTTGCCTCAGAGTCTTCATCTGTAAAATAAGCCAGAGAAGGAAACAACAAACCACTACAGTATCTTTGCCAAGAAAACCCCAAATGGGGCCATGAAGAATGAGACACAACTGAAAAATGAATAAAATAATATAGTGCATTGTTTGAAAAGCACTTCACATGTGTTATCACCTCATTTGCTCCTCAAAACACCCTATTAAATAAGTCCTTGTATTATTCCCATTTTACAAATGACACATCTGAGGCTGAACAAAGTGAAGTGATTTGCTCAAGTCACACAGCTGATTCCAAGTCCAACACATTATGTACTGCACCAATTAGCGATCTAATACAGATGGCAAATCATAGATGCAGACCTAATAAGAGACATTTCCTCAGATCATATAAGGTCAAAATTTAGACCAATTCAGATCATCTGACTCTTATGCGCAGATTGGTGATTTTTCCATTATTGTACTCTGTTCCTCAAGTGATAGACTTCATTTTGCCACTGGTAACTTATGAAGATTAAACTTGAATCCTGGTCTTGTGAACATAAATCCGATATATGCATCTTACTACTACTACTACTGCTACTACCACCACCAGCACCACCACTAGTAACAACATCAGTAACAAAAAAGACAACAACATTTAACACTTACAATGTGTCAGGTCCTGAACTAAGTGCTTAAAATAAAAAAAGAAACATAAAATTCTAATAAGATGTTTCGTTTGATTGTATATCTCTGAAAGGTAAGTACTATTATTATTACCATTTTAGTTGAGGAAACTGAGGCAGACAGAAGTTAAATGATTTTTAGTGACAAGTACCCTCCTGATTGCCAAGGCAGCCTGTTCCATTTTTGAATATTTATAGTTATTATAAAGTTTTTCTCAATCTTAATAGATTTATGCAGCTATTCTGTTCTGTTGAGAATTTTTTCATATCCTGACTGAATCATCCAATGTTACAGCTGTCTCTTCAAGCTTTGTGCCATCTGCAGATTTGATATGCTTGCCATCTGTGACTTTATTCACATCATGGTTAAAAATGTTTAAGAGAACAAGACCATGAAAAGATCCCTGGAGCACTACAATAGAGACTTCTCTGTGAGCTGACATCAACCCATCAATGACTACTTTTGGGGTTGGATCTGGCCATTCAACCAACTCAGACTCTGACTGCATTACCTTCTAATCATTATCCCTCTCTCTCATTCATAAAAATAGCTTGAGAAATATTGTCAAATATGTAATGAGACATAAATTGATTATTTCTTTTCATTCTAAATGTCCACAAACTGTCATTCTTTTTTTGGGGGGTGGGGGGAACGAAAGAAATGTTTTTTGTATTTGACTCCAGTCAATGAACTTCATTCACCATACAAAAGGTAAAAGCTGAAAATCAGAATCAGAGTTAGTTCATGGACATGAAGGTAAACAAAATCTAGAAAAATGATACTTTTATGAGATCTGAGGGGAAAGCAAAGGGGGAGGCATCAAGCACAAGATTACACTCATAGATTGTATGAGAGTGACAACAAAGAGTGTGTCTTGAGGAATGGAGATTAAGAGAAGACTACCTCCACCTATGCAGTATCCTGACCTCCCAGTGAACTGGTTCTTCAGGCTAATGTCCACAGAGGTAAGTTTATAATCCAAAGAGCTATGAATTGCTGGAACGGTCAGGGCCTATATCTTCTAGAAGTGTGAACAAGATGGGTGACTCAAAGAAGGAATAGACAAACAATGAAATCTATCAGGAAGGCAAATATACCCTTTTTTTAAAAATTAAATACTCTGAGGGCCTTCTGTAAAAAGCTTTATAGTGAAGATCATTTGACAATTCTTTCCATGGGATGACCCTTTTGGAAGATGAAACAAGAATAGCTGAAAGATTTTCCTGGGCTGCATAAAAGTCCTCAGAGATAAAAGTATGTTGGGAATCTCCTAGGGGCAGCCATTGATATTTACCACATATAGAGGTTTTCCTGTTTCATTGAATTGAGCCAGAGCTGCTGCACAGCTTGGGCTCTCCTTGATGGGTTCCAATATTGAAAGACCTAGATTTGTTAACACCCAGGAGGATGAGGGTGACAGGGTTAAGCTCATGTTTGGTGGTGTGTGAGCTTTGGGGTTTGGGAAAACTGTCTTATTCTTAAGACATTCAGTCACTGATTCTAGAGTAGAAGAAATAGTGTTACCTACAGCATGATTTAACTTAGAAAAAAAGACAAAGTAAAGAACACAGGACTAGAAGTCAGCAACATGGGATCTAGAGCTAGTTCTCCCTTTTATTAGCATATGAGCTAAGGGAAGTCATTTTCCATTCCTAACCTTTATTTTCCTCTTCTGTCAAATGAGAAAATTAGATTAGATAACCTTTAAATGTTTCTTCCAGTCCCTTGATTTTATAACCATAACTGTCCAAATATACGTGCTCACTCTCGCTCATTCTCTCTCTCTCTCTCTCTCTCACACACACACACACACACACACACACACACACACACATACACACACACACCACAATGCACAAACACGAGCAAAGAGTTAGATTGATCCGTCATCCATCCACAGTTCTGAAAACTTAAGTAAATGACAGGGTTGTACTGGAGCTCAGTCTCACCTAGTGGTTTTCTAGGAGGGCAGATCTTTGTCTCCCTCTCACCTCAAAACAAAAACTACACCATCCGTTGGCAAGCTCATCTCTGTATAGACGACTGTCAGTTTTTGTAGGTCCCAGTACATTTCATGTAAGTAATAAAAGAATCAATAAGTGCTTTGAAGGGATTAGTATATTCCAGTTACCATATTGGGTGCTCAATATGCAAAGACACAAATAATCAATGTTTCCCTTCTTAGAGCTTATATTCTATTGAAGAAACATGTACAAATATACATATATATACCTTCCCCCAAATTGTTGGCATTTACTATTATATAGAATTTAGTATTTAGAGTACCAACAAAGAGAGCAGTTAGAAGGTAACATTTATATGTACTGAGATTTGAAGGAAACTAGGGATTCTAGGGGGAAAAAAGAGAGAATAGAGTACATTCCAGTCATGAGAAACTTGTCCAAAGTTATGGGAGGTAGAATATCATGGGTGAAAAAACAAGTTTGACTATATTATATAGTGTATAAAGGTCAGTCCCATATAATAAACCTGAAAATGAAGGTTGGAACCAGGACTCTAAATGCTCAAAAGAGTAATTTGTATTTGATCTCATGAGGTAATAGGGAGCCATTGAAGTAGATTATGCAAGAGAGTGATAATAGTCAGACCAGGCAGCTTTGTGGAAAATGGATTGGAGAAGGCAGAAACTTCAGGCAGGAAGACCAATTAAATAGCTGTGGCAACAGTCCAGTAAGGGTAGGAAGGGCCTGAATTATGGTAGCCACTTGAATGGGGAGAAAGGGACAAATGTTATGTAGGTACGGTTGACAAAACATTGCAATATGAGGCAAAGCAGAGGTGGGGAAATCTGCTACCTCAAGGCCACATGTGGCCCTCTAGGTCCTCAAGTGCAGTCATTTGCCTCACCGTAAATTCAGTTAAAAGACCACACTTGAGGACCTAGAGGGCCACAGGAAACCTTACAGTCACAGGTTCCCCACCCTTGGTGTAAGGAGTCAAATGTGACTGCAAGTTTGAGAGCTGGATAATTGGAAGGGTGGTAATATCCTTAATAGAAATATGGAAGCTTGAATTCAGGGTGGGTTCAAGGGAAAAGATAATAATAATATGGTTGCTATGGTTTGCATGGCCCACAAATCAGGAAGGCGCTGCCAGAAGGTTTAGTCATCTGCTTTTCTTGCTGGAGAGGAGGAACATTCTATGAGTATTTCTTCCCTAAACCTACCCCTAGTTCCCACCCTTAGTCTCACCCTTGTGTTAATCTGACTCAGAATTCATTTTCTTCCAAACTTAAAGCTTTGACATCTGACTTTCAAAAGACTGATTCGTGCATGAGTCATCCCCTTCTTCCCATTAGATGCATACAATGTTTTTCTAGCACCTCTTCTTATGAAACTCAGAGAAGGAAGAGAAACTTCAATTGTGGACCGAGTGGCCACAGTAAGACCTCATTTAGAAAAGATGAGAGTTATTAGAGTCTAGTACCCTGCCCATGGAGTAACAGAGAAGCAAATACTTACAAAGCAGCCCATTTGATAGATGGTGTAAATGGGACTATTGTGAAATGGTCGAGGCTGTATCTTTCAGCCTTACTAACTCAAGGATTTTGATATATTAACTTGTAGAAGGAGACTATTAGGAAGCCATTACAAAGGCTCGTTGATGTTATAGGCACTAAGGGCAAGGAAGTTTGGGGATCCTACTAATAAATGATTTCATTATGCAACAACACTCCAAACAAAGTAACTAGATGATTCTCACCATGCCGTTGTTGAAAACTGCCAGCACAAGACTCATTTTTGATTCAAAAATAAAACACAAGAGAGATGTTTTTGAAATACACAGAATCACAACCAGAATGGGCAACTAGGGCCTTGTCTCCACAGTACACAAATTTAAAGGACTCTTATCAGTATTTGAACCCCTTCAAAAAGAGAATCAACTTTGCTTGATGCCTAGTTAGCAAGAATAAAGTCAGAAGCTACCAAATGGTGTGTTTGTCCATCCCAAAGTCTGGCAATCACATCTTAGGTAAATTCCTTTCTTTCTCTGGGGCCAGTTTCCCAGGGACTTAGTTTCTTTGCCTTGGGCTGCTGTTTCCTGGTCTCTCTCCACCTCAAGTTGCCTTGTATCCTGTACTATCTTTCTCCTGTCCCCATTCAATTAAATACCTCAAAATGTTAATTTGGGACAGATTTTGTGCTATTTTCCTTATTTGACAAAATGTATAATTATAGCTTAGGAGATACCAGTCTAGAAGCTTCAATCTATCTAACTATATGCAAAAAAAGCAAGAGAAATGCTGAATAAGATAGGCATAAAATATTCTAGTCATATGGATAAATTGATCTCTTTCCCTGTTTCTAGGAGGTTATCATGATGCTAGCTGAGCTTCCCAATCTATATTGGATTTTAATGCAAGTAACTGAGAAGCTGCTTCTGCCAGTTAAGTCCAAGTGTAATGATACCAAAACGATTCTTCAAATATATTCTACTCTAAAGACATCTGTAAAATGTAGGCTTAGCAGCAGATTCATGACTACCACTATCTATTTTTTTTAAATACAGTTCATAATAACAATCCATCCCAATATATTTTGGTGGAGATTTTTAGAGTTTTTATTCAGTATGTTTTCACATTTTGACTTTTTTTAAACTTCTGAATCATGATTTTTTTTAATCTCCTAGTGGATATTTTATGATAGGCAGAGAAGAAAAAAATGTCAACCACATAGTCTCTTATGAGTGGAAGTGCTTTAGATTGGAGGGAAAAGTTTCAAGTTCTGGGCATCATAGAAGAAGATTGGGGAAAGTAAATAAATTGAGGAAAAGGAAATATCATGACACAGTAGTAGTAATAATAGGAGCAACTAATATTTTTACAGTGATGTATATCCTTTCCAAAGCCTTTTCAGATATTCTCTTTTTGCATCATAATAGATAGAAGCACAGAAAAACATGTGCATATGTCTATGTGCTAACACACACACATAGCCTCTCCAATCACCAGTTGTTGTTTTACTTATAACAAAGCTGTGTAGAGATGTGTTGAATTTGGAAAAAGCTACTAAATGAAAGAAGATCCTGTAGGATGATAAAATTATCCTAGTGTTGGTTATTCCAGTTCCAGGGCCAGCCAGGCTACAGCATATGGAGTGTTACAGCAAGATAGCACATGTGTATTTTCTAAATCAGGCAGGAAAGGGGATGAGTTTTCAACAGTTCGGAATCCAGGAGAGCCATCCAGAATCCAGGAAGAGTGACAGTCTAAGAATAGAGGTTATAAACAAAAGGCAGAATTCTTTGGGTTTATAACATATAGTAAAATGGATGGGATTGGGGCTGGGAGAGGGGATAATTCTCTTCCTTTGTAATCTAATGCAATGACTGTATTTTAATTGAGTAAATGGAATTGGATTGGATATCCAGTGGTTTATTTCAAAATTCTTCATTTTGAAAGTTGCCTGTTTTTCAAAGTATTTTAAAATTAGCCTGGTAGTGTGGGAAATAGGATCAGGAAAGGTACCATTGATGTTCCGTTTAATTCTCCATTTTCTTGGATTTTAGGGCAGTTTGGGGAGTCAATCACTAAAACTGTGGAGGTGACTTAAGAAGAAAACACAAATGAAGAAAAATAATTGAAATCCTAGTTCAAACTACCAAAGTTTGGGAGTGAGAAAAGTTATTCCCTTAGGGTATTTAGGGTCTTTAGAGTAACAAAAAGTCTTACTATGTCTTAAACTTAGATTTTAATCCCCAACAACAGTTAGCACAAGCCTGACCATATTAGATACGTAATAGATACTGAATAGAACTAGTCACTGATTAATGATTGCTATGCAACTTAGCCAAATTATTTTACCTCTTTGTGCCTTAAGTTCCTCAATTCTCCGTATATTGAGCATTTGAACAGTACTAGTGAAGCAATGTGGTGGGGTACAAAAGCACTGCACTTGAACTGGGGACATATCTGGGGTGCTTTTCTCAAAAGGGAGAGAGGCTTTTAGTAAGTACCTTCTATGGCCTAAGTACTGCATTAAGCACTTAAGTAATATTATCTCATTTGATGTTCAGAAAAACCCTGGGAGACAGATGTTATTATTAGCCCCATTTTACAGTTGAGGCAGAAAGCAGTTAAGTCACTTTCCCAGGGCCACACAACTGTCAGAGGCTGACTTTGAACTCGGATGACATTACTCCAAATCTAGTACTTTACCATTTATAGCACCTAGAATGTGAAGAACATAGCATATTAATGAGACAGTTGGAGGATCAAGGAAATATGTGATCAAAAACAACTGGCTATGGTGATGTGAGAATTCATGTGTTCCATCTCATGACGTTAAGTGAAAATAATAAGGTGCCAAGCATATTGGGAGGTACTTTCTGTAACAAGTTAATAGACAAGAGCTGACAAGACTGGCAGGCAAAGATAAGTAATGGACTACATTACTGGAGAGAATATTCTTATCAGTGAAATTAGAAATGTATTTTAATTTGAACAGATTTCAAGGCACCATCAAGGCTGGGCATGATGACAATCACCTGAAGTTGGTGTCTCCCTTGAGTTCTGGTGTTTGAGTTACAATGAACTAAGTCAATTGGATGTCTGCACCAAGTTCAGTACTGATATATTGAGTGCCCAGGAGTCAGCAGGATAGGGGGACAGTAATAGTAGATTCCCTTAGGAAGAGAAGACCTGGCCCAAGTCAGAGGCTCAAGTGATGCTCAGAGTAGGGCTGCGAGTATTGCTTGCACTTCCAGCCTGGACAAGATAGGGAGATCAGTTCTTTAACTGAAAAAAAGAATAATAATCAAGAAGGAAGTAATTTTGAGAACTCTGTATACTGTTTGTATTTTTTTTCTACATAATATCACTTGAACATTTTACTTATGTGAATCCCAAACCTTGCCAATTCTGGTAATCAAATATATTTACATATGAGAAACAATAGTGGAAAGATATCTGTACCGGGAGCACACCAATGTGGATTCCAGTACTGGTTCTGTCACCAAATAACTCTAAATTACTGGGTAACCATTAACAAGTCATATCACTTTATTTCTGCACCTCAGTTTCCTCATTTATAAAATGTGGAAGGTTGGAACCGATGTTCACTAAGTTCTCACTGCTACTGGCCGTCTGAGTATCTCTCATGAAATAGTTAAAGGGTGGAAAGAAAAGAGGTGGTATGTTTCTGGGGAAGTCACTTTATCTTTCTAAGACTGTTTCTTCATCTGAAAATAGGGAAAATCATACTTGCACTGAATATCTCACAGGATTATTCTGAAGAAAATGCTTCAAAAATTGTAGAGTATCATGTTAGCTAGATGCATGCATGCTTTTCTTTAAGCAACATACATGAGGGCAAATCAGTATTTGCACAAAAGATGAATGTAGATCATTCACTTTACCAATTTATTGTTGTACAAAAGAAATTGTTGAAAGATTTCTTTTAATAACAAATTCTCTTAGTATTTAAATTATAGATTATTTTAAATATCTAATTTTTACTGACTTTCAGAAAAAAATATATACATCACAAAGTAAGTTACAGCCATCCCTTAACAACTTCTCTTCCTTTTAGGTTCCCTCTGTCTATGATGCTTTATCCAAAGTCATATTATAATCATATTCTGGGCATTAGAAGAGTCCAGTTCTTTTCTCAAATCTAATACCTGTCTCACTGTCTCTGGAAGAAAAAGAGTTAGATTTGTGTTTGAAACCTGCCTCACACATATATAAGTTATGTCATTCTGGGCAAGCCAGTTAACCTGTCTGAATCTCATTTTTCTTACCAGTAAAATGGACACAAGGGGCATCTAAGTGGCATAAAGGAGGGCAGAGCATCAGGCCTGGAGTTAGGAAGACTCATGTTCTTGAATTCAAATCTGGCCTCAGACACTTACTACCTACATAACCCTGAGCAAGTCACTTAACCCTGTTTGTCTCATCTTCATCTGTAAAATGTGTTAGAGAAGGAAGTAGAAAGCTACTCCAATATCTTTGCCAAGACCCCACATAGGGTTATGAAGAGTTGAACACAACTAGAAAAATGGGCACAAAAATTGCACCTACATCCCAGGATAGTTGTAAGAATAAAAAGATTATACACACACACACACACACACACACACACACATATATATATATATATATATATATATATATATATATATATATATATATATATATATATATATATATACTGTCAGTCAGTCAATAAGCATTTAAGTTTCTACCATATGGCAGGCATTTATCTCCCCTCCACCTCCATGCTTTTGCATGGACTATTTCCTTAATCCTGGAATGAAATTTCTCTTTTCCTACCTCTACCTCTTACGTTCCTTATTTTTGCTCAAAGATCATGTCAGACAATTCCTCATGGGAAAAAACTTTTTTCTTATTTCCATAGTTTTAGAGACATTTTCACCTTCAAATTACTTTGCCTTAATTTACCTGTTTAAATCTTATATCTTTCAGTAAAGTATAAACTCCTTGATATCAGAGGCAGTTTCCTTTTTTTGACTTTGTAACCCCAGTTCACAGAATAGTACCTGACACAAAGCAGATGCTTGAAGTGAATTAAACTTCTATTACCAAACGCCCTTGTATTCAGCTCCAAGACCCTTCTAGGCTCTGCTTTCCTAATTTATGATTCTAATCATTTTGTAACTTTTTTTACTTCAAAAGCTTGATTTTTAAAGTGCATTTCTCCCTGCCTTGAGAATGAAGTTATTTTATGGGTTTTTTTTTTCTGTTTTAATTGAATCTATGACAGGAACACACTTCCTAGTCAATGACTAATTTTAAATATCCTTAAAACATTGTCTAATAAATCAATGAGAGGAAAGAAAGGAAAGCTATGATGGTGAATGATTCAAATTCTAGCACAGGAGCCGCAAAAGAAGGAGAACTCCAACCAACATCAAGTCCCAGGGGACTAAGAGTACAAGCTGCTCCAAGCCCACAGAATGCATGCCACCACCTGCTAGTATTTTCCCTGTCACATTTTTAGGCTTAAAAAATGAAGAAAATATTTCCTTGCTCCATCTTTCCCAACACTGTGCAAAGATTATGATCAATATATTTGTCAAATCACAGCAGAGTTGCCTTACTCAAAAAGCTTATTTTTAAAAGTTATTGCTCCAGGTTAAATTGATGCTGAAATGTGATAGTAAACTGATGCAGTATTGGATTGAACTTGTCATAACAGAGTCAGGGTCTAGGTAGCCCTGCTACTAACTGTGGTAAAAAAAAAAAAAAAACACAATGCAATTCACCCATTGTGAAATTTACCCCCACAGAAGGGACATGCCTTCCAGACCAGCTTGCATATTAAAAAGCAAACAGATGTCACAATAAAGATACAGAATTTGAATCACTTTAACGCTTTCTTTGGGTCCTATTAAAATCCACTGAAACAGAATGAGGGACTGGTTATTAAATATAACATAATAAATAAGTCCAAAATAAACTTTCTTGATTCTTCCTCATTTGGGTTACTCTGATAAGAATGTAAAAATGGAATTTGAATATTTTTTCTGTTCTATTTGTATTCCTCCCACAAAGATTTTTAGCTCCATGGCAAGCATTATTTGATGCATATTTACGACTCCCTTCCTTTATTGAATGACAGTTTGAACTGGGGGGAGCATAATGTCCCCAATCCAGATTTTAAAAATGATAACTTGATTGTCTCTTGGGGTATACCTGGACCGGTTTATGCCACCCCCCACCCCGGCTTGTAACCATATTATAGAAGAAAGGAGGGAGGCAAAGGGTGACAGAACAGCTGTCTTTTCTTATTTGAAGGATTATTTGAAGCAGGACATTGATTAGTTCTTCTTTAATGCCACGATAACATGGCAATGGGCAGCTAAGTGACTCAGTGAATATAGCACAGGCCCTAAGGTCAGGAAGACTTGAGTTCAAATTTGGTCTCAAATATTTAGTAACTGTATGACCCTGGGGGAACCTGTTTTGACTCAGTTTCTTCATCTGTAAAATGAGTTGGAAAAGGAAATGACAAACCACTCCAGTATCTTTGCCAAGAAAGCCCCAAATAAAGTCACAGAATGTTGGATACAACTGAAATGAATGAACAACATGGGTGTTGGGTGTCATATGAAGCATTTAGACACACCTAGTATCAATTTTAGATCTGGATGAATGGGGCATCGGCACAGGCATTCATTCTGTCTCAGGAGGCCCTGTGCTTTGAAGGATCCCACTCATAGGCACAAAACAATTATTAAGAGCCACCAGAGTTCAAGGAAATGGTGGGAGGAAGCGTTGGGAAGAGAAAACTGTAATCTTCAGGCCACTAGGCTTAACCCTGGAAGTGGGCACCAACTTACTAGGAGCAGAAAAAAAAGGCCAAGCTGCAGGAACAATGAACTGGTGACTGAGTTGAAGACAGTGGCTTTCACAAGACTTTTTTTTTTTTTCCAGCCATCCTCAGAGCCCTCCAGGCTGCCCCTGTCCCATGATTCTAAGGAGAGGCTCTTGTGTGGGATTCTCAAAGTTAACTGCATGGAGAAGAAAAATAACTCAGCCAAAGGCATCAAGAAACTTCTTTCCCACAGCAGGATGAAGCAATAAGTATAGGAGTAGCTTATCAATGGCCTGTTCCTGTTCTGAGTGCCTTTTTCCCTCTCACTCCCAAATGTCATGAGAGGAACCTAGGTATATAGTTGAGACATAATAAAAAATAAAAACAAGTGGCATTTACATGTTGGCTTAAGGTTTACATATATACACATACATACATGTCATACATACATATATATGCCATGTGTGCCGTACATAGTCATATATACATGTGTATGTTATACATGCATGTATATACACATATGCATATATTCTCAATCAAAACTCATAATACTCCTGAGGGATAGGTACTATTGTTATCCCAATTTTACAGGTGAGGAACCTGAGGATAAGAAGAATAAATGATTTACCCATTTTTACATAGTCAGCAAACAGAATTCTAAGACAGGTCTTCCAGACCAATTCCAACACTTTCTCCACTGAGCCACAGAGACCAGGTATCTCAATTACTGTCTTTAAAAAAAATACATTTGAATTTAGAAACTCTTTTTATCACTCTGCTACTTCAGAATGGACTGGAAGTAGTGAAAATGAGTTGCAAGGAGACAGATCTCAGCTCAGCATAAGGAGCTGATGAGAGGTGTCTTGGTTTGTAGCAGGCTGGCTCCTGACACCTGAGAGCTGTATGGCTATAAGCAAATCCCTTAAACTCTCAATGCCTTAGACCGATGTTCTTCAAGCTGTTTTAACAGTGGGCTACTCTAAATAAAATGTTTTGCTTATTTATGAATTATATGTATGTACTGCTATACTAGTATGCTACATTATAAACACACAAAAAACAGACATTAAATAGAAGATGAAGTTAAACAATAAAAATAAACAATAGTACAAATCCTTTTTTTCTATCTGCTATTTTTCTTTTTTTTTAGTGAAAATAGTATGATTAAGTATGCTATATTATTTTTTTAAACCCTCCTGTGAATATCAGTCAGACAACTAGGTGACTTAAAGGGGCTGTACCTTAAACATATAAAGAAAGAACCAGAGAAACTGAGATTAAATTGCAGATATTCTTTAAAAAGCTATATTAAGGGAAACTTAAAAAATTTCTCATGTATCAAGTGATGAAAGCAGAAGGGCTACTCTTAAAGATATTTTGTGATCTCTTCCTATGGGAAGTTTCATTTTTCTAGGAATCTAGCTTCTCCACTGCCATGGAAACCTGACATACTCTGGAGCTCTACTAGCAGAATGCAAGCATAAGCAATTCCTCCCAAGCTGAAACCTCCCAAGCTGAAATTGTTTCAAGTCCAGGTCTGGTAATGGAATGTACACCAGTCATCTCAGCCCCAGTATTGAGAGATGGTAATATGAGAGAAGTGCGATCAATGCTGAAAAGTTGGCCACTATATGATGAAACTTCTTGTGGCACAGCAACTCATCAAAGCATTCACTAAAATAAAGAGAAGTGTCAATCTGTTTCAACGGAGGGAATAGCCATACTGAGAGAGTCACGGTCCTTTAAAAGTATGGGACTAAGAATAAGTCTTGTTATAAGGCCTTCATACTATGAGTCCCCTTCTTCTTGACCTGGAAGGTCACTGAAACAATCCAGAGGACAAAAGCTCAAAATATGCCTCTGTTAAGTTCAGCTCCTTTTTCTAAATATCTATCCTATTCTATCCTTCACACACATGGAAGAAATTGCAAGTCACAGTTGGAAGTCAAAGTTAAATCACTATGGTAACCTGAGTGTGCAGTATAGTTTTTTCTGCCAATTAAAAAAAGTCTGTGAAAACTCTATAGGAGTCACGTACTCAGCCAAATACAAGCATCATGGGAAGAACCAAATTTTCCCAGGAAAATCAACTAAATCCAGCATACTTTAGTAACTGACTGCCATAGTAAGCCCCTGAAGAAGATAATAATAACCGTATACTGAATTAATGACAGTAAAAATATTCTGATAAGAATAATCCTGAATAGGATACTACTATTATTTCAGCTATCTCCACTACTATCACAACTACTACTGTCAATAATAGCAACAGCAGCAACTCCCTCAAATATTAACCCTTCATCTGTGTTGCTATGGAGAGGACAAGGAAGATGTAAAGGCAAAAACCAAGGCTAAGTAAAGGAATGGCAGTCTGAATCAATAAGTCAATAAACATTTATTAAGTACCTACGATGTGTCAGTGCTAATAATACAAAGAAAGCCAAAAGCAAGTCTCTGCCCTCCAGGAGTTTCCAATCAGATAGGAGAAGACAAAGGTAAAGAAAGCAGGAAAGAGAAGGGAGAAGGTATTTAACTTGATAGAATGATAGAGAAGTCTACAGAAGTACAACCAGGATGGAAATGAAGAGATGGCTGACCTGGATTCCCTCCTTAAATAGAGGATCTTAGAGGATAGGTCTCCACCCTCCAGTCAGAGAGAGGGAGAGATCTCAGAGTCAGGAAGGATACTGATACTGTGTGGCTTCAATGCTGATGGGATCTTGCAGGATTAAGGATAATAATATCTGGCATTTTCTTTTTTTTTTTTGGTTAATTAATGTATTTTTTGTTTTCAAAATTCACTTCGATAAGTTTTAAATTTTCTTCCTCTCCCTCTCCCCACCCTCCGTGATGGCATACAATCTGATATAGACTCTACACATAAATTCCTATTAAAAACATTTTCACATTAGTCATGTTACATAGAAGAATTGTAATAAATGAGAGAAACCATGAGAAAGAAAAACAAAATAAAAAAGAAAATAGTCCGCTTTGTTCTGTATTCCAACACTATAGTTCTTTCTCTGAATATGAATGGAATTTTCCATCATTAGTCCTTTGGAATTGTTTTAGATCCTTGCATTGTTGAGAAGGGCTAAGTCTTTCAATCAAAATCAGTCCTTATACACTGTGGCTGTTATTGTGTAAAACTTCTCCTGGTTCTGCTCACTTCACTCAGTATCAGTTCATATATGTCTTTTCCTTTCTGATGTCCATTTGTTCATCATTTCTTATATCATAATAGTATTCCATTACGTTTGTACTACATACTTATTAAGCTATTTCCCAATGGATGGGCAACCCCTTGATTTCCAGTTCTTGACCACCACAAAAAGAGATGCAATAAATATTTTTGCACATATGGGTCTTTTTTCTATTTTTAAAATTTCTTTGGGGTACAGCCCTAGATGTGTCATTGTGTATGTACATGTATTCATCTTTTATTTTTGAGGAAGACTATGACATCAGAGAAATGATGGTATGACTTGCATTTGACTTTGTTTTGAGTGAGGGAGGGCTGTGCAAGTTTACTAGCCTCACTTTCTCCTCCTGAGCCATCTAGATCCAGTGACCAGATATTCATCAGGATGACTGGAGATGGCCCAGATTGCAATGGGGGACCTTGGCCTTTTCAGGTATTCACATAGAGGGAGGTAACACAAATTGAGTGAAAAGGCTTCTTTAAGAAGTAGTCAGGGAATGACCCTTTTGATGAGTAAAAGAAAAAAATAACAATCATCCTGGAGGGAAAGAGAAACTGTTATTATTGATAATCACTCTAAGTCAACGATTAAGTGGAGCTTGGGCACTGAAAATGAAAAGCATTTTCACTAGAGGCCCCTCCATGGACTCTGCCTGAAACTGAGGCTTTTATTCAATGATGAAAAACAATGATTTTATCATTCTTGGTAATAATCTACAGGTCATTATATTTTAAAGAATATCAGAAGAGTTATTCTGTCACATTTTCTCACTGAAATCTCTTTAAAAGAAGAGAAAAAGATGATAAAAATAGCAATGAGGAAGAGGAGGAGGAAGAGAAGAAAAAGAAGAAACAATAATATCAACATGTGACAGCTACAATGACAACTGCATTAACAATTTACATTGACGTAGTTCTTTGAAGTTTGCATATCACTTTACATACATTTCCTCACAATAATCCTGTGATACAGATACTACAGCTATTTCCCTGTTTCCTCAAAAATCAGGAAACTGAGGCTGGGTAAAATACAATTATTTGCTTAACTATCTTGTTTCATAGAAAGAATTTGAACCAAGGCCTTCTTGGTATCAAATCTAGTACCACCCTAGCTTAGCCCAGTGTGACATTGTTCTTAGAGGTAGAAATTTTTAGATTACATTTAGTTCCTAAAGAATGAGTTACAAATATATACAGAACTGAGTCAAATTTAGAAGAATACAAGTCATTCCCCAATTAATAAATGGTCAAAAGATATGAACATAATTTTCAGACAAAGAAATCAAAGTTACCAATGATCATTAAAAAATGCTTTAAATCATCATTGATTAGAGAAACACAAAACAAGTCTGAGGATATCACCTCATATATATACTGGAGTGGTTAATATGACAGAAGAGGAAAATTAGAAAGGGTGGAAATGTGGGAAAATTCGGAAACTAATGCATTGTAGATGGAGTTGTGAGCTGATCCCAGTTATTCTGGAGAGCAATTTGGAATTATGCCCAAAGAGCCATCAAGCTGTGTGTAATCTTTGATCCAGCAATACCACTACTAGGTCTGTATCCCAGAGAGATCATAAAAATGGGGAAAAGACCTACATGTGCAAAAATATTTACAGCAGTTCTTTTTTGTGGTGGCAAAAAATTGAAAATTAAGGGAACGTCCATCAGTTGGGGAATGGCTGAATGAGTTGTGGTGTAAAATTGTAATGGCATACTATTGTTCCATAAGAAATGATGAGCAGGCAGATTTCAGGGGAAAAAAAAAAAACTAGTATGACTTATATGAACTGATACTGAATAAAGTGAGAAGAACTAGAAGAACATTGTACACCACAATAATAACACTTTGGGATGATCAGCTGTCATTGACTTATCTCTTCTCAGTAATACAATGATCCAAGACAATTCCAAAAGACTCATGATAGAAAATGCTATCTGCATCCAGAGAAAGAACTGATGGAGGCTGAATGCAGATCAAAGCATACTCTTTTCACTTTTTTTTTGTTTTGTGGTTTTTCCCCCCTTTTGCTGTGTTTCTTTTTTCACACCATGACTAATATAGAAATGTTTTACATGCTTGCACATGTATAACCTATATCAGATTGCTTGATGTGTTGGGCAGAGATGGAGGAAAGAAGAAAAAATGTGGAACTCAAAATGTTTCAAAAAATGAATGTGGAAAATTATTTTGCATATAATTGGAAAAAATACAATTAAATAAAAATAATTTTAAAATAATTATGGTCATCTTGCACATCAAAACAAATCTTGAATAACCACTGGAATTTCCTTATAGAAAATACTTAGCATAGTTTTTGATCAATAGAGTTTTGTTGACATGCATAATTCATCGTAGAACTTGACCAGCCTAACATACTCTAATGTCATGCTTTTGAATGTCAGCTGAAGCCTGACAAATATTTGATATCTCTTTTATTTATATCTTTTTGATACCCTCATGCCCACAATACCTATTTCAACTTTCTCCACTCTCAGCTTCCCAGCCTGTCCTTCTTCTCTTCCCTAAGCTAATGATTTTGCATTCTATTATTTTGAGAAGATGGATATTATTTAATATATATTTCCTCTTCAAATCCCATCTTCATTTCAAAATTTATATCTTTATATTCTTCTAAACAGAGTGATCCAGTGGAAAGATTAATGAATGTCATCATCCAAATTCTGATTCTCTTACTGTTGGTCTCCATTTCTTCATTTATAAAATAAAGAAGTTAGATCAAAGAGGTTCTATAGATTTTCTAGCTCCAAAGTGGCAATCCATTTTTAGTTTGTAGCTCAGGGAAAAAAAGATGTACATCATTCTGCCAAGTCTAACCCCTCTACTTGTCTTTCTTTTCCATACCTTCCTACTTCCTTTAGAAATCCATTCTCTCAATTAGCTCCCCCATGCCTATTTGGGAGAGGAAGATAACATGTGGCCCATCCCAACTCATACGCAGAATAACAAAGAACTAAAGCCAAGACATTTGCTCCTCATTCTTATTCACTTTTACCCTTAATTAAAAGAATTTGTCTGTCTGGTAGCCTAAAGTTTGTTTTCTTTTTGGGGCTGGAGAGGGGGAGAGGCAAAGTCCAAACTACACAGTAGGAAAACTATTCTAGACACTACGTATAATCATATAAGAAATCGTTATCTAACAAAGAGGGAGATGTATTATTTACACGGTGATGCGAGTCTTTTAAGTGTTTGATACTATTTTATAGGCTCTTCCCCATCTTTTGTGCCTTCATTTTCTATGAAGTGGAATAAAAGCTATCCTGTCCCTGAAAAAAATAGCTTTTTTTTTAGGCATCTTTAATTTCTTTCCATTCACTCTCTCCTACCCCCTTCCTTCAAACAGGTTTCCTTTACTATCTTGAAAAAAAAATCTCCCCTACTGCTCCACCTCACATGCTATTCATCATCTACTTTTCATACACAAACTTCACAGCTGAGTGATCTATAGTCACAATAATTGCTATCTCAATTTTTCTTTTCCCTTCTATAATCTGACTTCCATCCTCATCACTCCAGTCATCACTCCACTGAAACTCTTCTCTAGAAGGTTGTCAATGACTTATCACTAAATCAAATGGCTCTTTCTCTGTTCTAATTCTTCCAGGAATTTCATAGGATTTAGAGATGAAGAAGATCTTAAAGGTAATCTAGTTGAAACTCATATCTCATAGATAAGAAAACCAGGGCTGAGTTAAGTAAATTGTCCCAAGTAATACAGGTATTAGATAGCAGAACTAGTATTAGAACCTGGGTCTGTTTACATAAAACTATTAATCTTTCTACTTTGTCCTTGAATTCACTTCATCTTTCAATAAGTCCCTTTTTTCTTAATCCCATGACTTGGTCCTATGGTGATTCTCTCCCTACTTGTCTGTCCCTTTGGTGTTCTTTTTTCCCCCACCTCTTAATTGTGGTAGTTTCCTCAGCTTTAGAACTCAAGTTCTATTCTTGCTTTTTTCTTCCCTTTCCACCAGGAAGATCTTTTTCATTCATTGTGACAATGCCACTGTCAGTACTATTTGGATATCTCTCATATCTTCATATCCAACTTTAACTTGTCCTCCAGTTTTTATTCCTATATTTTGAACTGACTACTGAACATTTTTTTTATGTTCCATTGTCACCTCAAAGTACATATCTTAGATGAATCTCATCATATTCCTCTCCAAAACAACTTCCACTTTCTGACTTCCTTATTTCTCCAAATGTACCATTCTTCTCTCAATAATCCAGGTTCAAAATCTCCTAGCCACCTTTTGTTATTGGGGTTTTTTTTGACCCTCATGTCAGACACAATTCAATTCATAAACATTTACTGAATGCCTATGTAATGAACATAGAGAGAACAGGTTGTGAGGGGACTAGTATGGCAAGAGAGGCTGGCCTCTGCTTGTAGCATGAAAAATATTCGTGTTTTGCTCAAAGGGGAGACCTCTGAAAAAGATACCTCAAGTCTCTTATTCCTTCACTCTTTTCTCAGGGAGACATTCAATGCTGCCAAGAAGGGAAGAAGGGAGTTGGGGTTGAAAGCCACTCTTCTCTCCTCAAAGATAGGGGCTAAAGGGCTATAATTATACCTATTTGAACAATTAAATATTGTTAATGAGGGGACATGATTGGTTTCAACCTAACTTCTGATTGCTATTTCTTTTATTGGGGTACAGGGAGAGCCCAAGCTCAATATACAAGGCTTAACCCTTTAAATCTTAACACCAAAGTCCAGTTCAACAGTGAGCAACGAAGAAACTCATTCACCCAAATTACAGCAAAATAGAAATCAGAGATGCTATACACAGGAGAATATACACCAGACAATACCGAATGAAGGAATTCTCCCTTTGGGAGTGAGATAACTCAGGTAAAGTAAGAGAGATAGAGAGTCACTAAGTCTTCGTAATTTACTAAAGGGAAACTCCTTGAAATCTCTAATGAAGCAAGCTAGTGAGGGGGACATGATGGAGGCTGAGAGCTCCTGTTCCATCTTCCCAGTCTTTCCCTTGAGCAAACCAAAGGGGAATTGACCTCTCATCTTCTTTCTCAAACCTGTAAGCCAGAAGTTTCTGAAGTTACTTGGAGCTTACAGAACCCAAAATAAAACAGAAAGAGAGGCTGGAGTTCTGCTGTCTCACCAATTGTACTGCTCACTCAGGGCAGGACTTCCATCTCTACCAAGGAGGAGAGATTCCTATACCAATGGGCTTTAGTGGTTTCTACTTTACATGGGATGAGCACCATGAGCCTCCACTGTACATTCATCCTGGTCAAGACAGGGAACTTCAATCCAAAAATGGGGAGAAAGGAGGCTTGAAAAGAAAGCATAATATCAAGTGAAAGGAGCCTTAGTCTTAGTATAAGAAGACCTATCTTTCAACTCTGACATTTAACTAGTAGAATGATTTTGGGGCAAATCATCTAATATGTCTGAGTCCCAGTTTCCTCATATCTAAAATCCACATAATAATACCTGTCATACCTATTTCACAGTGTGAAGAAAAGGAATATAAGCTTAAACTTTATATTCCAAAGAATATAAAGCTAATATAAAGCTCAAAGAATATAAGCTCCTTGAACTCAGGATCTGTTTTACTTTTGTTTTTTATATGCCCAGAAACTATCAGAGTGTCTAGCACGTGGTGTGTATTTAACACATGCTTGAAATGTTTGCTTGATTGAATAAACTTTTCTGTGTTTTCCTAATTCTGTATCATTTTGCACCATGATCCTTCAACCCCTGGGTTTAGTATCCATCCTTTCCTCCCAACCAAGTCTTATCTATCCCTTAAGGTGGATCAGCTCAAATATATTTTTCTTTCCAAAGCCTTCCTAGTATATGAGATGGTAGAAAGAGAGCTAGGTTTGTAGTCATAACAGCCACTTTCAGATCTTGCCACTGCTACTTGCCACCTGTGAGAACTTAGATAAATCACTTTGCTATGCCTCAGTTTCTTCATAAAATGTGGATGGGGTAGGAGTAGAGCTTGACTAGATGTCTAATAGCATCTTGTTCAGTTTAAAATTAAATCTATGATCCCATCAACTAATAGGCTTCATTTTCTCTATCAATCAGCTCAAAATAAAGAACTACTGTATGCATTGCTTATATTTTTGTATTTTGTTATTTAACTAAGCTTATTTTTAATCATTTAACTCATCTTGTATTGTCACCTCAACTGGATTCCATTAGATAGATCTTAATTGAATACTTCTTATAGTACACAACATATAAAAAGGGAGCAAAATATAAAAATGAGAAAGACATGGAGCCTTCTCTCAAAAGACTCACAGTCAAGTAGGAAAAATAATATTACTGACAAATAATGATTATAGAAGGTGAAATATGATAACTTCACAAAAAGCAAAGAATTCTGTGAGAGTTCAGAAAAGAGAGAGGAAATTTTTGGCCAAGGGGATTAGGGAAGTCATCTAACAAGAAAGCTAGTATATTGTACTATTTTGCAGCTTTCAAAGAGTCTGGTACTGAGCCTTATCCAGAGCAATCAATGAGTATTGGTCACTTGACATACTTAGCTCACTTTTCCCACATTGCAACAATGACTCAGTTCCCAACCTGGAAAGCACTCTGATTCCTAAAAATGAAATGACTTCTCCAATAGCAGCAGCTCAGAACCTAAAAATAAGAGAGATATTTTCTTCCATTTCTTTGAGTCATTTTTCTATAATACCATAAGGCTTTCTACTAGACAACCAGAGGTAGAATGAGCGTATGACCTGAAAAGCTAGTTTTTTCCCCAGTCTCCTATCCTGTTACAGTCACATCTGCAAGAAAGAATTTAGTACACAACACCAGTATATCCAAGGTTACAATGGGAATCCTCCTGTTACAGTCCACACTGCCATTCTCCATACTCATGCTCAGTCTATCTACATTAGTCTCTGTCTTCATGATGTTGATGTGGATCCTCAATTTGGCATTTAAAATCCTTCACAATCAGCCCAGATGAGCTTTTCAGTGTATACTCTCCTTTATGTACTCTATGTTATAGCCAGATTAGCTTATTTTCTGTTTCTTTAAGTAAGCATTATCTCCATCCTGCCTTAGTACCTTTGCATTGGCTTTCCCTTATGTTTGGATTGTACTTTCTCCACATTTCTGTGTCTTATAAACCCTAGCTTCCATCAAGGCTTGGTCCTTGTATCATTTCCTCTAGTTGATTTCTTTATTCTCATTAGCATTTCTCTCCTTCCTTAAATTATCATATATATGCTTCTTGTTCCATATATTACATCCCCCAAGCAGAACTTAAGATCTTTGAAGATAGAAACCATTGTTTTATTCTATCAATAAAATGGTTGAATTACCCTATAAATGTCATCTGATGAAGCATTCGAAGTGAAGCTATTATAAGCTTTGGTTGACAGTGGGGAAATTTGGGGGACTCCTTCCTGCCATGTGTGACTTAGTTTAAAGGTCTTGTACTTCAAGATGACATGGAGCTAGAAGAGCTGATGACTCAGTAGATGTATTAAAACAAGAGACTGAACTTTTCACATCCAAAGTCTCCCCCCAAAGATGGGGAATTAAAGGATACTCATTGCATATTGTGGATTAGGTATGGGAAGGGTCATCTGTTCCTTCTTAATGCCTCAACTTCTCTTTCATTCCAGGGCTGTCTTAAGTTACTTCCTGAAAAATGGTTGAGAGAAGAGCATTGACCCAATTTGTTTTGCTGACCTCCATGTAACTATGAGCCCATGGTGTTTAAAGAAAACTTCCTGCTTCAGTTTGAGTTACATCTTTGTGTTTGTTTATTTCCTGATATTTGGCAACTACATATGTATCTTGAAATAGATGTGTCCAGGCGTGGAAGCAATCTTGTGAATTTAAGAACTCTGGAAGTTCCATGGTTCTGAAGTTCAATAACAACAGCAGAGGAGCCTACAAAAATTATTTTAGGAAATTTGGAAAGGATAGATAGTCAGCAAGAGGAAGATGGGTCCCAGATTGGTCATTTTGCCAGCAACCAATTGTTTGGATATTGTAAGTCTAAGAAGAAGGGCAAAATGCATAATTAGCAGTCTGCAAAGTGCTTCATATTCTGATTAGTTTTAAGTATCATCCTCATAGCTGATTGTAAGAGTTAATATGAATTAAGTCACTAGATCCTCATTTGAGTGTCCTTTTGACAAATGTGCCCTTATGAATCACCTGTATTTTGTATTCCTTTTGTACATATTAATAGATCCTTTTTCTGATATCTGATTCATAAGAATTACCTTTATATTTACCTCTTTTGTGAGGGTGGGGGTGGGTCTGGAGGTGAACCATAACCTGACAAAAAAAATTAAAATTGTTCCCAGAATATCAGGATGGGAATTTAAGAAGTCATAAAATATGAGGATAGGGAGTCCAACATCCCCCATCTTAAAGTCTAGGGCCCTCAAGACAAACCCCAATCTAAACCATTGGTCATGTCCATCATGTCTTACTCTTTGAGACCCAATTTGGGATTTTCTTGACAACGATATTAGACTGGTTTGCCATTTCATTCTCCATATGCCTGTGTACAGAACAAGGATTACTTTAGTAATTGTGGACCCAGTAGAAGTATTTCAAGATTATATGTTTATGTGTCTTTGGTAGCTAATACATTATAGTTCGTTAATAAATACTGGCTCCTTAGATCAGATTGGATTACAAGACTCCTAGTTTTTGTCTTGATGATAAGGAAGGTACCAATCAGAGATAAGTCGACTAAACATTGCTACTCATTAGGATTATTCTTTCATTGACTAGTTTTGACCTCCCCCTCAGACTCTTTTTCCTTCTTAAGACCAAGGTGGAGGCCTCAAGTATAGTCTGTGGGCCAAGATTCATCATTGATCATCTAACAGTGTTCATTGGCTCTGATGAAGAAATTCTTTAATCTAGTTTCTCACTCTTAGAAGTATACACCAATTAGTCTAGTTCCACAACAAATCCAGAACTCCAGAAAACACTGATGAGGTGATCTTGTTTGGCATCAAACCAAGGACCCTAACCCTGGGCAGAGCATAAAAATTTGAAAGAAGAGAATTTAGAGAGCAGAAGATCAAATAACTAACCCAGATGCCCTATAATAATGCCATCCATCCTAGTTAAGGTAAGTAGTAACTGGATATACCTTTATTTGAAAGACAATGGAATTAAGAAAGCTAGAATTGCAGGAGCAATAACCAGCAAGGATGCAGCCTTGCCAGGCTGTTACTTGAGTGGATTCAGTGCTCCATACTCACAGTCACAGATTATGGAGATATGCAGATTGCTTGCAGATTTACAACCTGTCCTCACTGCTTCTGGACCTAATTTATGTATCTATTACAGAATATTCAAGGTATTGCCTTGTTGTTGAGGCTGCTGGAGTTTCATGCAGAGGATAAAAATTAGAGACATATACTACTTAAAAATAAGTGTATTGATACCATTGGACCTGAATTTTAGTGGAAGAAAATTATTTACATTTTAGAAAAATTTTTGTGTAGAGAGGATGTGGGACAGAAGAGAACAGTGTATTAATGTCCAATCAGCAAACATTTTCCTAAGAGCTACAGGTACAAAGACATAGTCCTCTCCCTCCTCCAGGAGGTAATATTCTACTAGAAAAAAAAAATAGCACTATGTATATATATATACACACACACACATATATATACACACACATATGTATATATACACATACATACACACATACATATATATATATGTTTATATAAATTATAACTACATATACCATGAAGAAAAGAACAAGAAAAAGAATGCAAGACTGGGGACTAATATCTTCAAGGTTCATACTCTCTGACCCTGAAATACTCATGCACATTTTAAAAGGAAACATCATACTAGCCAGAGTCATTATAACACTGGTGTTGGGTGACAACAAGGTTTATAATTTTATGGACTTTACCTTCTCACTACTAGTGAATCAAGACAGCAGCATAGCCCATACTGTGACTTTGGAATTCTATCCCGACCTATACTACAACTATCAAGTCTGATCTCCAGAGCAAAGCTAGCTACATTTCCCCTGAGAGGTCTAGAGGGATTCATGTCTTCTTTAATGCTGTTGCTCATGAGCCCCAACTAGTGTGCTCCCCCAATAATTTTGTCTTGAAAGCAATTAATCAGCCCAAACCAAATAATTTTAAAAAAGGGGGGGGAATAGGGAGTTACTAAGTCAGTACAGGAAAAATAGTTGGAAATTCTATGATGAACTCTTCTACCAGAACAAATAAATCACAGGAGAAAATGACTCAAAATTAGAGAGAGTTTATAGTGCAGAGATAACTCACAGTTGCTGCTTCCTGGACATTTTTTTCTCTACTTCAAAGGTCCTATATGATTCTTCACTTGGATATGCAAGAGCTTTCATCTAGGCTCCTTATAAAGCTATGAAGTACCCTTTCTTCAGTGTAGAGTTTGTCCTTATATCCCAATGAAAACTGCCATCAATCATTGCTATTCCTGGGATGCTGCTAAGAAAATAACTAGAAGTTCAAACCCTCTTATATTCCAAAGTTAAAAATGCCATCTTCAGCCAAGGGAGGAGAGAAGAAACAGAGGCTCTTCTCCCAACCCCTTGCAATTCCCTCTCAAAGACTTCACTGTAATTATTCTCTCCTTTAAGCTTCTAGACACTCAAAAAATGATTTTCAAGTTGACTTGTTATTTTACAGGTGACCTATACGGTATATCAGTACATACATTAGCTTAATGTCTTTGATTTATTGTTTGACTGAGCACAGGTATCTAGACCGTCCTCACCTATTCCATATCTCTGACCAATTGATTCAATCAATGTATTCTCACCTGGTAAAAGTGCCACTATATAATATCATATTTGTTATGTCAATTGCGATGGAGTGATTAAGCTATTCAATTGACCAGTCATCCTTATAGCAGAACCTTAAGTTGATAAAATTCTAGAAGTTGAAAGGACCTTCAAAATCATTTAGCTAACACCATTATCTGATATCTGAAAAACCTGAGGCCCATGGATGAGCTGTGTAATTTGGTGAAAAGATGTTGGGATTTACAATCTGGAAATCTGGATTTAATTCCAATATGTAAATTTGGGAAAGCAATATTAAGTATCTTAAACTTATAAGGATGTAACAAGGTTTTGAAACATGCCCATACCCAGAATACTTTCTA
The DNA here is from genome assembly GCA_023548195.1 of Bettongia penicillata ogilbyi. Lineage (NCBI taxonomy): Eukaryota > Metazoa > Chordata > Mammalia > Diprotodontia > Potoroidae > Bettongia > Bettongia penicillata. The sequence continues at coordinate 3,840,124 of JAJHZJ010000580.1, forward strand.
TATGGGCAATGCCACAACGGTGAGAGTAGTCTCTTTCCATTGGCTGTGTAGTCAGAACGGGCTGTCTTAAAAACTACCAGACTAGGAGAGAACCTCTGTGTACCCCTCTCCTTCTCTCTCTCCCTTCCTAACTAACACACACACACACACACACACACACACACACACACCCCATCCTCCAAGAGTAAAGTATTCATCCAGAGCATGAGCACCATGAACAAAGGGTCACTTACAACTTCCTCTCAGCTCCCAAGAAACTGGCTTGGCTTTTTATTCTTTTCTTTTGTCTTTTTCAATTCTAGGTGCAGGAAGTTGAATGTCTGGACTCTGGAGCTTGAACAATGGGTAACTTGGAGCAAGTATTTTTTCCAGCCTAACATTATTGCCAAGAAGCCCTGAAAAGCCAGGGGGACTTTAGACTTGGAACTTGGTGAGACTATACTACATAGAAACTGAGTTAAACTGGAATTTAATCCTTCTTCCTTCTCCAGACATTTAGGCAATACAGAGAAGATTAGGCTTTTCAGGTACCAGGGAAGAATATTGGTATGTTGGTTCTTGCTATATCTTTTGAAACTAATATTCATTTGAAGGAATATTAGTGTTTAGGGGAAAAATAGAAATGGGGCTCTGTGGACTCCCTAAAATTGGATGAATACAACTTATGGGCCCTTGAATTTGTGACAGAATCTAGACACCAACCATTCAAGAGGACCAGAGAACCCTGGAGAGGTGAAATGTAATATATTTGACCTTCAGGTGGTGTGGGGCCATAGGGGTCACTGTTGCATGAGCTTCAATTACCTAATTTGTAGAATAAGTGGGGTGGAGTAGATGACCTCAGAGCTCCCTTCCATCCCTGGGCCTTTTGGCTTGATTATGCTTTGACCCGCAGCATAAATAAATCCACAAAAAATTGAGATGTTATAATGAGTTATTGTACCTAGGAAATTATTTCTTCACTCTGGTTTGTCAAAGGAATTACTCTGTAATTTTCTCTTTGCTTAAGAGTTTTCTTTCAGTTTGCTTCTTTTGTTTGTTTAACAATGAATAACACAAAAAGAGAATAAGGAAAGAGCATGGAGGATAAAAAAGTATAAAGGAATCTTGAGGAAACAACTTAGTATTTAAGAAGATTCTTTTCTCACCATTAAGATTGAAATGAAACTGTTAAGCACGCATTTTATCGTAAGGGGAACTCTTCTCTCTCAAGGACATTTAAGTGCCCAAATAAAATTGCATCATTCCTAAAGCACCGCTATGAGGCTGATAGAGGAATTACTTTCCTTAATTTCACTACCACTCCCCAAATAATAGGAATACTCAAACAAAGAGATGTGAAATATCACTGAGTTAAGCAAAACTATGATGGTCCTAAGAATAACAATTTTTTATCACCAGAATAAAGCCAGACGGCTTGATACTCAAAAAGACTACAAGTCCTCAACTATTATTTTACCCACAGGAAACATATAGCAGCAACCTTGTCACCAGCCTGCCTACCTTCTTTCCAGATCCTGATGACAATTTTCTTATGGCAGGAGCCATTGAAATCTCCTTCAGTGTCTCAAGTCTAGCTTGTCTTTTTCTAAGTAGTTCTGGGCTTAAGTACAACCCAAAACATGTCTTTACCCCTCACCTATATGATGGGCTTTATGTCTAATGGCACTGATCCTAGACAAAAGTGGGAACTAGGTTAAGTTTGACTAGGAGTCCCACACTTCTCCTTATTAGCATCTTGGTATTTTATTCTCTCAGGTATCTTGACAATTTATCCCCAACACTTTCAAAACTGTCAGTTCCTAGAAACATTTTACTATGTGCATTTGTTCTACTTTAATGGCTCTTCTTTCCATGATACAATATGGTCTGAGTGTCTCCCCCTTCTTTCGATTCCTTGAATGTTGATCTCTCAAAGCCCTTTTATTGGTGTCATCTGATCTCGTGTCTCTCTCTCTCTCTCTCTCTTTCTCTCTCTCTATATATATATATATATATATATATATATATGTGTGTGTGTGTGTATATATATGTATGTATATGTATATGTGTAGATACACTTAATCCAATTTATATACTTTTCCTCTCTCTTATGTTTACTTCTCAGTCTTCCCCATAAGAATATCAAATAGGGTCTAAGTGTGATAGGGACAATAATCTGCCTTCAAGTTCTTTATCATGTCATTCAAATTCTTTCATAATCTTAAGTAACCTTAACCTTCATTTTAACTTTACATAACTTTAAATACCTTTTAAGAATAGGAGCAGTAATTTGATCTTCCTCTAAAAGATAAACAGGAAAACCCCCTTCTCATAAGACCTTTGGTTTTCAATTTTCTTCTTTTGTTTAACAACGAATAATGCAATCAAAAGAGAACAGAGAAAGAGCATGGAGGATAAAAAAGTATAGAGGAATCTTGAGGAAACAATTTAGTATTTAAGAAGATTTGAGAGACACAGTAGAAAGATCAATGGATAGAGTCAGAGAAACCTACTTAAAGTCCTTCCCTAATCATGTACCACCTGTTTGACCACGAGGCAAGTAACTTAACCTGGTAACCAGTTAGCTCTTTTGTAAAATAAGGGAGTTAGGCAAGATTACTTTAAGCTATCTCGTCTAGGCAGATGGGGCCCCTGCCGTCTCTAAACATATGATTCTTTGAGCAATTCATCTCTAACTACGACAATGTATAAGAATCATTTTAATTGCCTTCTTCCCTCTCAATGAGCAGCATGCCAGAAAATCTAGGAGATTTAGTACCCTCTATCATGAGACCGGAAACTTTTGAAATTACCATTGCCCCTGAAGAAACTCTCAAACCTGATGCTGCCCAGGAAATATCTCTCCTCTGATTAGAAACCTGGATTATGAGATCATATGACCTAGGGAATTTTAAAAATCACCCCTCCTCTAAACAGGGGGTTGGGGTTCAGGAAGAGTAGCCCTGAGATCCTGTCTCACACCTGCTATCCCATGTCTTTCACTGCCCTGTCCTTCAGTAATTTGCTATTGTTGTTCCTGGTGGGGAGGGTTGAGAAATCCCCTCTTTTTTACTGCTTTTTGAAGAAAGCACAAAGAAAAAGACAAAGGATGAATTATTAAGAGCAATGAAGGTGGGGGCCTGCTTGGATTTGCTTTTCTAGGTCATGAGAAGGCATAACTAATCTTCAGTTAGCCAGACTGTAGGAGATCCCCATGCCCTATCAGCTGTCATCAAAGGAACCTCTGTTACCTTATTACCTTGATTGATTGTTGCTCAATAATGTCCAACTCTTTGTGACCCCATTTGGGGTTTTCTTGGCAGAGATCCTGGAATGCTCTGCCATATTCTTCTCTAGCTTATTTTACAGATGAGGCAACTGAGGCAAACAGGATTAAGTCACTTGCCCAGAGTTTCACAGCTAGTGACTGAGACTGGATATGAACTCAGAAACACAAGTTTTCCTGACTTCAGTCCCGGCACTCTATCCACTGTGCCACCAAGTTTGATGGGAGAATTTTTAAATTTGATCAAGAACTAAGTGTGTGTTCATCCTTCATTGCCAAAGAAGACCATGCCATCAGAGAAATGATGACATGACTTGCACTTGACTTTGTTTTGAGTGAGGGAGGGCTGTGCAGGTCACCAGCCTCACTTCTTCTCCAGAGCCATCTGAATTCAGTGACCAGATATTCATCAGGATGACTGGGGATGACCCAAGATGAGGCCATTGTGGTTCTGTGACTTGTCCAAGGTCACACAGCTAGTGAGTGTCAAGTGTCTGAGATGAGATTTGAACTCAGGTCCTCCTGACTCCTGCACTGCTGCTCTATCCACTACACTACCTAGCTACCCCTGATCAAGGACTAACAATAGCTTGAATGCCATCATTTCCTCAGGTTATTTGGGAAACTTCAATTTTATCCAGGATTCCCTTGAAACATCTTTACACAAGAGAAATAAACTGACTGTTTTTAAAAGTTTTCAGTCTCGTTACCTCATAGGCACATAGTATATTTACCTGAACCCCTGTTCATTAATGGGTTTCTGGGAGTTAAGGGACACTTCTGCCCCCTTGGGATCAGTCACTTAAATACTTTCCACCTGTAGGGGACAGGCTTGGAGTCAGTAAGATCTAAGTTTTCAAACCCTGCCTCAGCCATTATTGTCATTAGACTCTGAATTCTATGTGAGTATGGGCTATCTACTTTATGAGCAAAGCGGAATCACAATATCACAAAGGAAGAATGAGACATGGAAATCTAGAGACATTGCAACCCAAATGTTCAGTCTACTTGTGCCTGACTTGTGATAGTCTCCCAAGTTCATATAGATCTGATCAACCACAATTGAATGCACTGTAACTTGACCCCAGCATCTGATGCAATTGGTCCTCTCTGAGTACAAATGATGAACATTTGTGTCCACAGTCCCCAGTGCTTAGCTCAGTTATTGGCACAGGATAAACACCTAACAAAATTATTATCATTATTGATGGTGGTGGTGTTGCTTTTGGATGAGCCCAGAAGGCATATTTACAAACATAACCCTGGGTGTAAAACGGTACCAGAATCCTACATCTACTACTAGAATGACCCTTAGAATCATCTCATCCAACGCCTTTGAGATGTAAAAAGTGAGAAATTTGAGGTCCAGGGAAATTCAGTGACTTGCCCAAAGTTACACATCTAGAAAACAGAAGAGAGAGGATTCTAACCTAGGTCTCTTGGGTTCTAATCCTGTGCTCTTTCTAGCACAGCAGAAACCCAGTGCTAAAAATATGCTTTTGGTCTACTGATTTCCAGGAAAATGGATTCATGTGAATGGCTGGTCTTCTTTATATATCATTATTATTATTCGTTAGTTTCAGTTGGCTTCATCTTACAGATAAGGAAACTGAGTTAAATGACTTGCCCCTTGTCACATAGCTAGTAAGTGCCTGAGGTCATATTTGAACTCATGAAGATGATTCTTCCTGATTCTAGGCCCAGCACTGCATAAACTCAGGAAAGTTTATATATAACATATAATCTAGGTATCCTAAGTAAGAGATGATCCAGATAGGAAGTAGGAGGCAAGAGAGAGCAAGTTAAAATGTCTACCAGCAGTCTATCAGATTCAATGCTATTAATCTACAGGAGAACTCTGAAAGCTACCTGAAACCTGAGACTATACCTTTCAAATATCCTGATGCTAAACTCCTCACACATCTGCCTACAATTATCTTAATCAGCAGGCCATGAAATAAAGACTCTTTGGTTTATCATCCCACCTGTTCATTCAGTTACAGGCAGTATGTCACCAACAAAATATTAAGTGCTGACCAGCTGGAACTGATAAAAAGGACAAACATGAATTGTAAGCTCTTGAGCAAACCAGTTTTATTCAACTGTGCTTCACCCATCACAGAACCATTTCATTCCACCTGGCTTTGTTTCTGTTTTGTTTTTAGTTTTTTCAAAGCCCAGATTTGAGAGAATCAAGAAGCAGATCATTTTGAAACCCAGTGCAAATGTCAGATTTATAGAAAATAAAGGGAAGAGACAGCGTCTACATAAGAATGATTATGTCTGAATTCTAAAAATGAATATATGATCCTACTGGATTTTTTAACAGTCTACAAGGTTGAAAGTGGGCCATCCCAGAGACTATAAAACTATTAAATCATTTGGGTCAAAGGTCTTAGAATAAGAGTTCTTAATCCGGGATCTATGAACTTTTTAAAAAAATACATATTTTAACAACTATTTCAATATTCTTGGTTTCCCTTGTAATCCTATGTATCTTACTTTAACATTAGAAATTATTCCAAGAAGAGATCCATAGGCTTCATCAGACTATCAAAGTGGTCCATGACAAAAATAAAAGTTTCAGAACACCTTAAAATTAAATGAGGACCTAACTTGTCCCCTCAAATACCAAAAGGAACCCAAATGGAAAGTGTTTAGAAAGACTTCTAAAGATATTTGGCATAGATTGTCTTTGTATTTAAAGAATTTCAACATTGTGTCATGATAAGATGTCATTAGAGTGATCTAGGGAAGGAGAAGGAGGAGAAAAAGCATAATACTGAGCTCATATTTATGTATTTTACAGTTTGCAAAGCATTTTTATACTCAACTCTTGGAAAGAAGACTGAAGTCAGTTTGAATTCAAGCTCTATTCACTTTGGGACCTAGGGAAAATAATCTCTTGGACCTCAATTTCCTCTTTTGTAATCGTAGTAATTTACATTTATAACAGTAGTGGCTGGTAAATGTTTAACAACTGGCTATCTGAAAAAAATTTTTATGTGACAAACTTTTAAATTTAAAATAAATTATTAATATTTTCTCCATCATTTGTCTGAGGTATAGACAATCAATGAAATAGCAAATCAAGCCCAGAATATTTAAACTATTTGCCAGTTTCTAAGGTGTAAATGCTCTCACTGAAAATTTAACGATTGGCTCTTGGAAGTCAGTTAAAGCTGGCTCCAGCACATCTCTGGTATGTAAAACCTTGACATTTTCCAAGTGCTTTACAAATATTATTCATTAGTGCTTTATAGCAAGCCTGTCAAATGGGTACTATAAGTATTATTGTCCCTGTTTTCCAGATGAGGAAACTGAGGACTAGAAGACTCTTTATCCACCATTGATATTCTTTGTACTAAAACATTCTCTCTCCTCTCTTTCCCACTGTGGAATCCTTGATGCAAAGAGAGTAACTAATTTGCCTGTGTTCACACAAACCTACTAAAAGGCAGAAGAAAGACCTGAAGCTTGCTCTTCAGATTCCAATTCTAAGTTCTTCCACACAAAAGCACCAGATCCAGTCAGAGGATCTGGGTTGGAAACCCAGATCTACTATTTAATACTGCATGACCCATGAGTCCTTCCCACTGCGTGGTCCTCAGTCAATCTGTAAAATAAGGTACCATGTGACATGAGCCCTTCCTCTAAATCTATGATCCTATGATCCCATAGCAGATTATAACATCCTGGGTAACGGCACCATTCCCTGGAGAACAGAAGCAATGAAGAAATACTTGATCAAGGCTAAAATAAGGAAAAAAGAAAATGTTTTAAGATAAAAGTCATCATGTTTAAAAGATTAACTACAGGCTATAAATTATTAGCAATGAAAGGGACTCTCTAGGTCCCTATTTGTCCATGTCAGTGCACCCTGTATAAATTGTGCTCATGTCTTCTCATAAGTTTGGGGGTCTTGATATTTGCGTTGGGTTTTGAAATGATCTCTTTCCTTGTTCCCTCCATTCTGGTCTTTGAAATTTTTTTAAAAACCAGGTAGAATGATATGGTTCTGTGATGGGTTAAGTCTATTTATCTAAAATTGGGTCTTATAAACTCAAGTGCTTAAGATTCATGTTTGTCTTTTTAACTACACCACACTGTTGTTCCTCATTATCTTTTCTTAAAAGTGCACAAACACCAATGGAATTCTCAGACTGTGTGATATTCAAAACTCTCACCAAATAGCCTGAAAAATCATCCTTTTCAATCAATTAATCTCCAAACATTAATGAGGTATCTATTATGTGTGAGGTGCTGTGCTACATGATGGGGTTCCAAGGCCAGGAATGAAACAGTTCCTAGGCTTAAGGAGCTTGGATTCCACTGGTTGACACATGTGACGCATCTGTAAGTATATAAAAAAATGAGTCCTTTTTTCAACTGAATCTGCCTTTTCTTGACCCTATTTGAGGTTTTCTTGTCAAAGATACTGGAGTGGTTTCTCATTTCCTTCTCTAGCTTATTTTAAGGATGAGGAAACCAAGGCTAACAGGGTTAAGTAACTTGCCTAGGGTCACATAGCTAGTGTCTGAGGCCAGAAATGAACTCAGAAGGATCTTCTTGTCTCCAAGCCCAGGACTCTATCCACTTCACCTTCTAGCTGTATTTAAGTTATATGAAAATATAACTTTTTTTATTTTATTTTGTTAGCAAAAGTCCCTAGATGTATATGTATAGGGGAATTAGTAAAAGCTTCATTTAGACAGTGGCAGATGACCTGAGCTTCTTTCATTCATATGTATTTTATATATGAGGATATACATATATGTATAAAATTCATACAGACTATCTGTGCCTAACCTGTGGCGGAGCATTTCGAGCTCATATTGGTCTGATCAGCCTTAGTCAGACGTACTGAAACTTCACTTTATCATGGTGATGTCATTTTGGTCCTCTTTGAAATTGAAGGACAACAAGCAAACCAAACCAACCAAACTATGTATAAGTGTGTGTGTGTATATACATGTATATATATATATATATGTATGTATATGTGCATTCATATACGCATATATATGTATATTATGTATATGCATATCCCAACTGTGGACTAGGAAACTTGCAGGTTAGACGAACTACCAAAAATCAGATGTATCAACATTTCTTTCCTATTAAAGTCTGCTTCACTGGATCTGTTGGTCCAAAGCAAATACCTCAAGGACATAGTTATCTCTCCTTTTCCTGAAATCTGAGGGTCTTGCAGTGGATAGAGTGCTAGGCCTAGGGTCAGAAAGACTCCTTTTCATGAGTTCAAATCTGACCTGAGACACTTAGATCTGTGACTCTGGGCAAGTCACTTAGCCCTATTCACCTCAGTTTCCTCATCTATAAATGAGGTGAAAAAGGAACTCTGTCCTTGGATCTTTGCTGTTTAATATGTTCCACTGGAATCAAATCAGCATCACTTACCTTCGTTAGGTCCGATGGAATCTATGTCATCAGCATTTATGTTTGTTCTGCTTGTTCAGGAAGTATTTTTGCCCCTTTTTAACCTGTTCATCATGTAGTCTGAAAACATCTAATGGCTCCTTTCCTCCTTTTTTGAAGTAGATATGCTAATCTTTCTGAAGCTGCCTTGAAATGTCAAATCTTATGTTTTGTTAATATTCTATGAGTTTTTATTTGGGAACTTTTGAAAAATTCATTGGCATCCACTTTACTATTCTAAGTTGTACATTAACACTGGTATTACAACAACGTTGATGATGCTAACTATATTTTCTCCCATTAAACTTTAGCTTCAGGACACCAGTAAATCTCTTCATATACATGACAGCAGTTTTCATCTCTCTGGATAACTGTTTCCTTTGTAGCTATAACCTCTGCTGTTAATACGCTGAAACTGCTCCAGTAGCTAAGATCCCACTGCTTAGGTGACCAGTAAGAAGAGAAAATACCAAGCTGCATTATAAAATCTCACAAAGCCCTCTATAAAGGAAAGAAGACACAAACTGGAGGCGGCCCCATCCCAGAAACAGGCTGGCCCAGGAGTCTATGCCCTTCCGGACCCAGCCTGGTTGGAAGAAGAATATCCTTGCACTGATCTTGCTTCTCTCACTCATTTTTACAACATAAAGAAAACCACCACCTGTTCACCACCCCAGCCGCCTGGCCCAGCTTCCCTGGGTACATAGTTACAAAGTTCTAACTCAGTAGGCAATTAAAGTTAAAATGTGACTGATAGAAAGCAGCCATCACAAGGGTAGCTGGTGGTGCAATGAATATAGTACTAGACCAGGAAAGAAAACGAGTTCAAATCCAGCATCAGATACTCACTATGTGACTTGGAACAAGTCATTTAAACAGTTTGCCTGAGTTTAATTTACTGTTAAATAGGGACCATAAAAAAACTTCCATTTTGCTATTATAATGGTTATAATTATTGATCTTTCTTTGATCTTTTTTTCAGGTTCAGACAGAAATAGTCCTAAGTCAAGCTGTTGTCATTCTTTTATACTTAATGTTCTGTGGAATCCATATGGATGGAGAAAATGTAATTGAATACAAAATATGGCCATGTAGAGAAACTAGGTGGCACAGGGGATAGAGTAAAGGCCCTGGAGTCAGGAAGACTCATCTTATTGAGTTCAAATCTGGCCTCAGACACTTCCTAGCTGTGTGAACCTGGGCAAGTCACTTAACCCTGTTTGCCTCAGTTTCCTCATCTATAAAATGAGATAAAAAGAAAATAACAAACCACTCCAGCATCTTTGCCAAAAATACCTCAAATGGGGTAGCAGAGTCAGACATTGAACTACTGAACAACACTGGGCACATAAAGTCAGCCATTGAAAACATCTTTAAGACAATCCCAGGATCATATATGAGGATAGATACTAAATCAATTCCTGGACAGTTTGGATTTCATCTACTAGTAGTAGTGTAGTACTACTACTACATTTTGATCACTTTTCATCCACATAGATAGGAGGTAATGGTTCTTAATGTGAATGCATCAATGTTGTATCAGGCAACAGCTTTGTTAGTGATATAGCTTTGGTTCCAGTATAATTCATTTGTTGATTTCCAGGACATTTTGAAATCTGTGTTTATGGTACAAAGATTTCTCTTCTTCCCGGTAAAAAAAGATTCCGAGCTTCTGATGCATAATTCTGGTCACCCTGTAGAGCTCTGTTAAGTATTTGATAAGTGCTAAATTTTTGTAACCAGCAGTGATGTGTTGGCAGTTTCTGTCATTACTTAACATAATCTGCATTAGATCAATAAGTCTGACCTCCTTAGGGATAATCCTTCTGTAATTTTTGATGGCAAAGACTCAATCATGATTTGACACCATAAACACTCTAGTTCTTATAAACAAGTAAATATGATTGCCATTTTCTGTTTCTGTCAGTGATGTTGTTCTGTGACTCATCATCACTGTCCTTATTTTACAGATGAAAAAACCAAGACTCACAGAGGGGAGTTTAATTTGTTCACCAACATCATTCTTCAGTGGGGTGCTATTTTTTTTTTAGAAAAATGCATATTTAAAGTCACTTTTCAATCTCATTTTGTTGTTTTCAACTGATAACCATTTACTAAGATAACACCATTCAGTACCTACAAATAGCCAATTGATATGCAATTAATCCCAGACAATAAAAATATTAATGAATGTTATTAATCAGTTCTCACTAAAATAAAGTTAGTCATTCCACTAGATACTGATGGTATTGGTAGAATTAAATTCAGTTGGCTCAGACATTAGCAAAAATCAGGTTTTGTTATCAGATAGAGGCTTGTTAAATTCAAAATCCAGTCATACAGCTACCACCGCAGTGAGAAAGAAATATCTAAAAATGGAACCTTGGTTAAAAGGAGCACAATGAGATTTTTTTTTTCTCTCTCCTATTAACAAAGAAGTTTGAAGGAAACTTGGAGGCTCCATAAAACTGAGTGAATAGGGTTTTCTTTCCTTCTCCCCTTCTTTCTCTTTCCTCTGCAGATAGTGAACATATATAGTTGTGGTACCCAGGGAGAAAAAAACCAGAAGCTCCTGCGCTCCTTCCCTGGAATTGTATGAGCCCCCCAGGACTTTAAAAAGAAACTATTTCATTTAATTCAGTCTCTCCCCTCTCTTATTCAATTTCCACTCAGCTTTCAAACTGATAATCCAAAAATAGAGACCTAACTCTAAGAATCCTACTCAAAGTTTTCCAAATGGCTCCCTATTGCTTCTAGGATGAAATAAAAATTTTCTAGTTCGGCATTTAATGTTATCTGCACTATGGTGACCACCTCCTTTTCTAGTCCTATTTTGTATTATGGCTCCTGATGTACTCTGTTCCAGTCAACCTGGCTATTCCCAGGAAAACTACATTTAATCTCTGCCCCTATGTCCGGAACACACATCTTCTTCCCTCTTTGCATCTCCAGCTTCCTTCAAAGCATAGATCAGTCTGCCGCATTCCACTGGAGATCTTTCTTGATCTTTTCTTTGTATTCTCTCCACATCAGAATTACTTGATATGTACCACAGATTTACTAAAACCCGTGTATGCTGTATCTGTCACTCCTCAAAGGCAGAAACTGTTTTACTTTATTTTTTTGTTCTGTCTCCCCGGCTTTAGCACAATTCCTTGTATATGGGAGGCATTTAACAAATATTTGCTGAAATTGATTGAAATTAAGATTGAATCCTGAGTTATTAAAGACATGTATAACTTTCTAACTGTATGCAAGATCTCAGTACCTCTGAGGAATACTTCTGAGAGAGTTGTAAATGTCTTAGACAGAGGTTCTTACTCTGGGGTTTGAAAACTTTTCAAAAACATTACTCAGAGGAGGCATCCATAGAAATTAGACTAAGGGGGCCATGATGCATGCACATGCGCGTGTGCACAAGCACACCCATGCTCACACGCTCACACACACTCACACACACACTAAGGAGCCCTGGTTAGAAAGTATTATCAAGAACACAGCTATCATTGATTTTGTGAATTGTGTACATCACTAATCAGGCCTTTTATATTATCTGTGCACAAGATCTTGGGTATTGAACATTGTGGCCTGGCACCCAAAGCTCCCTAGAAGCCCACAGAGAAAGCCACCTAAACTATCTAATGCTCTTAACAATTGCACTGGGAATTGACCAATGGGAGCCCCTTCCTTAGATCACACCCATGTGCTTTCTAATGACAAATCACATGGGGAGGCCTGGTAAGTCTGCTTCTGGAAAGACATGATGGTGTATAATGAGGACTTCCATTTCTATAAGTTTCCAGTCATTTCATCATGTGCTAAAGCAATAAAATTTTAATTGAATCCCGAACCAAAACTGGACGTGCATCCAAAAGGCACTCATCAGCTAAAGCAAGTGCGTCTGTCTCTATCTCCATCTCTCTGCCTCTCTGTCTTCATCTGAGTGAGTGAGGTGCCAAGAACTGCTATAAGCCTCAAGGTATGAAGAGAGAACTGGAACCAGTGATCTGGCTTGATAACAGAGAGTAGGTCATTAGTGCTGGCCGTTTCTTCCCATCTGGGGGTGTATAGAAGCCTTTGTGTCCTGAATCATAGGAGAGAGACTCACTTTGACTTGTTGATTGCTCACTCAATTCTGGCCCAGCAACAAATCAAAAGTGTATTCTTTTGCCATGTGTTTAGTGGTCTAGAAACAGTTCTAGAAAAACTACACATGCTCTCAAGTGGAGAGTAAGGCCTTCCAGTAAATGTTGCCATATACTTTCCAAAGCAGGCTCATCAAGTTTCCAAATGTGGTTTGGCAGCAGACATGGCATATTGTGCATACTCTGAGAATGTGGCCCCCACTGACTAGCCTCCATTTACACAAGATAGAAAAGAGGTCTCAGAGGCCATCTGATCTAAGAGATGACTGAATGTAAATCTCCTCTACAATATACCCATAGCAAATGCTCATCTAGCTGTTACCTGAGGATCTTTTTTAGTATGTAGGTACATACTGCCTTCCCAGGCAGTCTTTCACTTTTGGAAAACAATGTTAGGGCACTTTCATTTATATTAAGCCTAAATCTGTAATCTATATGTATATGCCTAGAGAAGAAGAAGAGGGAGGGAAGGAGGGGGAAGAGAAAGGGGAAGAGAGAGAAAGAGAGAGAGAGAGATGAATGTATGTATAAAAAATTTATAGGATCATAAATTTAGAGCTGAAAGAACCTTCAAATTCATCTAGTCATGCTCCATTTTACAAATAACCAAACTGAGGGTCTCCAGTTTAAGTGGTTTAATCTTTTTATGAAGCATTTGTAATGAAAATCTAATGATATCAACACTATAACCATAAATCTTTCCTATTTTAGCCACTCTAAGTGACTTAAAATATTAAATGAAAAAGACTCAGACTTCTGGATCACATGACCAACAAGATAAAGGACTAAACATTTCCTCCAATCTTCATAATTTCTCTAAAATAAGAATTATGTCCAAAAGGTAACCTAATTGCAGCTGTCTCCAAAAGCTAAAATACCAAGAACCCTAATGAAATATCAACTTAATGAAATAATAGCAGAGGATAGCTTATAATTCCTAATATGACCACTCAGTACCACCACCAGTCCCTACGCTCAGGCGAGGCTGAACGATGAATGGGTCCCTCCCACTTAAACTCTGGAATTCATTTGACAATTAGCTTGTTGCTTCTGTAGTCCTTGCCAGCACAAATCACCGCCTCTTCCCTCACCCCTTCATTCTTTGGAACCAAGCAAAAGAACTTAATTCAGTTCCCCTCACACACCTTGTACAGAAGAAGCAACGATAAAAGAAAGCTGGAAGTTTGTGACAGAGAAGTAAGCAACTGAGGCAAAGCAGGCCTGAAGGAAAGGGGATTGACATCCACCTAGGGTCAGTTTCATGTAGGAATTTGCTGAAGTCAGCTCATACTTGTTCTCTAGAGTCAATTGTTAAATTTTCAGTGTAAGCATTTACACCTCTGAAATTGGCAAACGTTAGAAATCAGGACTGAAATTACCAAAAATCTCAGGAGGAAGAAAACTCAGTTTAAAAAAATTGAGCAGAAGCTAATAAGCCAATGGGAAAGATATTAATGACAGAAAAGAAGATAGGCATCAAGGCATCTACATTATTCCAGACATCTCCGAATACCTATTGTAAGACTAAGGAAAATTGAATCAATACTCAGTGAAGGAAAGAACCCTATGACTTCCTAAGAGTATGGAACCACAACATGATGTTCCTGAATCTTTCAAGACAGAAATAAGATGAAAGCAGAATTAATGGTCTACACAGAATAAATAATTGACAGAATAGAAAAAAAACATGAATCCAATATGAAAAGTCACACCAAGAAATTAGAGAACTGACTAGGAATGAAACCATATCTTAAGTAAAGTTGCAGGCTCCAAAACAAACCCACAAAAATCCAAGAAGCAATAATAAAAAGGAAAAATCCATTCCAAGTAACTACAAAATACATAAAATATTTAGGGATCAATCTACCAAAGCACACAAAATACTTGTATAAATTCAATTATAAAGTGCTCCTTAAAGAAATAAAGAACAATTTAAATACCTAGAGAAACATTCAGGGCTCTCGTGGGTAGGCCATGCCAATATAGTAGAAATGACAATACTATGCAGTTAATTCACAATTTAATGCTTTATCAATCAAGATCTCAAAGGTATCCTTTATAAAACTCAATAAAATAATAATAAAATTCATTTAGAGGAGAAAAATATCTAAAATATCAAGGGAAATAATGAAAAAAAATTAAGGATGAAGAAAGGATATTACTTCCGAGTCTTCAAACTGTATTATAAAACACTAAAACCATTTTGTTATCAGTTGAAAGAGAGAGAAGGAAATCAATGAAACAGGGTAAATGAGGGCAAATCAGAAGCAATGGAACTCAACAACACAGTGCTCAATATTAACTAAAAATATAAATTATTTAGGAAGGAAGTCCCTGCTGGGGAAACAAAGTGGCCTGGCAGAAATTAGGTTGAGACCAACATCTTACTTTATATTCCACAATAATATCAAAATGGATATGTGACCTTAATATTAAAAATCTTACCATTAAAAAATTAGAAGAGAAACAGATCATGTACCTTTCACAGTGATGAACAGTTGGAGATTTCTTCCAGTGACAGAACATTGGATGGAAATAAAAGCCATGAGATATTTTAGTGACAGCCATTTCTGAAGTTTATCCCTTGGGATAGCAGGAAGAGTGAAGTTCTGGATCTCATATTCCTTTCTCAGTCTTCATCTAAATAATCATCCTATTGGAACCGAGTCAAATATCACCTAAGATCTGTGTTGCCCTTCTTTTTATCCTTAGTCTGCTCACAAAAGAAATTTTTCTAGCCTTGGGGCTAGAGATGCCTATATGTGGACAAAAGATTACTCAGATCTAGGAAAAACTGAATGAATGCAAAAGAATGTATTAAACACCACACATTTGATGTTGTGCTAAGAGTAAGGAATACAAATCTAATCCAATCCAATAAATATTTATTAGGTGCCTACTATGTGCTAGGTACTGTGCAAAGTGATGGGGATATAATTAATAAAAATAAAGATAGTCTTTTCCCTCAAGAAGTTTACAATCTAATGGGGGCGGGTTAGTGAGAGAATACACAATAGAAAGCAGGAAAAGGCAGGGAGGGCAAGAAACCAGGTTGTTCCCAAGGGGCCTCTTACTCTGTGGAGTTAAAACCAGGCAGAGCAACACATAGAGAGTAGGGTGAGCCCCAGAGTCCAGTTTTTGTCCTCTCTAGAGAAAGATATTAGGAGAAGGTTGGTACTCCCGCTCCAGCCACACAAAAAAAGGGAAGAGTAGACTGAGGGAGGTGTTATCCTTCAAAAATTTAACTAGCAACACAGTAGTGAGATTAGAAGTGATGAGTTGAACCTGGGAAGGGCTTCTATGGAGTGCAAACCAGGCAGAGAAGCACTTGCAGGGGAGTGAGCAAGATAAGTACAAGAAAGTCAGATATTCTCTGCCCTCAAAGAGTTTAAGTCCATAATAGAGGATTGGTCAAAAAGTTCAGTTTCATAGCCTGTGCAGAGTGCATTCAGGTGTCCAGTTGAGGCACTTTCTCAAATAGAAGAGACTGGAGAGCCTAATTCCAGAAAAGTAATGCTAGTAATGGAAGACTTTGAAACACCTGTAGACACTCTACAGATGATTCTGGTTTGCAAGCCATGCAGTCAATGGCAAGTCCTTTGATTGGCTACAGAAGCATTCAAAAGAGCACTAATTAGCCTCTTCCCCTTTCTTCTTGGTGGAGCACCTCTCTTGGTTTGACTTCATTTCTTTGGCTAAGTTCTTCATGCTAGATGATTCTGGTGATCAACAATGCTATAATACAATCTCTCCATCAAGGCCAACATGTTGCAACCTTATGAATTAGAGATTACAACCTTGTGAGCTTCAAAAGATCGGGAGAGTGAGCCACCGGAGACGTGAGAGTTGATTCTATGCTGAACTTTGTAGTCACCCAGAACCAATTGTATGAAGATCTAGGAGTGACCGTCCAAATTTGGCCCAGAAGTAGACAAGAGGCCTCATCTAGGAGAAATTCTTCATTTGGATGTGAACTTGGGGGGCAAGGAGAATCATGCTATGTAGAAAGACTGCTAAGAATAAGCCCACTCTCCCTAAAGACAGAAATGGTATAAGAAAGACCGTTCCTGCCAAGGTATTGGAGGGCATTGTTTGCATTCATGTTTTTACCATGTCTTTTAAGTACAATCTAAGATGTTAAGTTAAATAGAACTTGGGCACTAGTCATTCATGATTAACAGTGGAAGGATCACATTACAATGAAAACTTAAAAGTAAGACTTGCCTTCAGTCTCCCTGGAGAACTTGAGGAGATAGATGTAGCCAGCCTAACTCAACGACAAAGAGGAAGGATTGGTCTTTCAGGTGTCCCAGACAAGTCTTAAAACTTTAGACCTCTCCTTACCTTTTACCCCCAACGCTACAAACACAATTAAACTGATACTCTGCCCTTATGTTGTGATGAGCTGTTACTTACATAAATTAATCCTTGTTAATAATATTAACTAGGTAAATAATATCAGTCCAATTAAAAAGACAAGTCTTCAGAAGAGTGTTAATTATGGGCATAGGTGCAGACCAATGGGGTTAACTAACGATATTTTTATGTATTCTGTAAGGCTGACAAAGCACTTGCCTCACAATAATCCTGAGAAAGTAGGTAGTGTTAATATTATTCTCCCATTTTACAGATAGGGAAACTAAAAGAAAGTTTAAATCCATGGTCACATAGCTAGTAAGTGGTAGAGACAGGTTTAAAACCTAGCTTTCTTCATATTGCTCTTTTCACTACACCAAGATACTCTAACTTCCTGTTGTGTTGACTACTCGCAGATGAATAAAATCAAGGGTGATTTGGGCTAGAAAAAAGCCTTGTGTATATCTCATAAAGATAGCTACATGGCGCAAGGGATACAGTGCTGGACCTGTAGTCAGGAAGATCTGAGTTCAAATATGGCCTCAGATACTTACTAGTTGTGTGAGTTTGAGCAAGTCATGCAGCTTCTATCTCAGTTTCCTCAACTGTATAATGGAGGTTGTAATAACACCTAGTTCACAGGGATTTTGTGAGGATCAAGTGAAATATTATTTGTAAAGGGCTTAGCATACAGTAAGCACTTAGTAAATGTTTGTTCTCTCCTCCCCTATTTCCTTCAGTGTTTTTCATTTTATTTTTATGACTAGTACAAATCTCAAATACACTTGGACTCACACCACTAAGATTTATGTTTTCCTTTTGACACAACTTAATATTCAAAGAAAGACTCTTTGATATCACCTGAAAAGAAAATGATAAGCTCATTGCCAAAATTGGATGAACTTTGAGATGTTTTGATGAAACTCTTGGGTTGTAAAAATATGTAACAAATTCCAATTTAGCTAAAATGATCCTTAGATCCTTGGTCCATGCTTTCCAAATGCCACACTGAAAAGAGCAGTCCCCTAAAAAGAATCATCTCAGTATGCAAATATATATATATAAAGCAGCTACATCCAGATGTTTCTCTTTTATTATGATATGCCCCATCCCACATAGAAACCAGCTGGTCACCTAAATAGCCTCTTTTATCTCTATCTATTCCTTTGGTTCATTGAAATAGAAGCCAGATCCACTTGTTTATGGTTATAGACAATAGTCACAAAATTTTCTAGAAACTACATTCATTTTCTAAGTCACACAGGTAGACAACACACTGTTAATGTAAAATGACACAGCTGAAATTTCTGATGGCTTTGATATAAAGGGCTAGATCAATGCCCAATTCTCTTGACTTGCTGTATTGTTGTCCAGTCTAAGAGTTTCCAGTAATTCATTACCTATATGTTTTAGTAGTTTTGTTTGTTTTCCATCTTCACCTAGAGATCTTGTCTGATGTTGATGACACTGTTGATGTGAAAGCAGCTTATTCATTCCTTAAGTAACTCCAGAGTGGACTACCTGTTCCTCCTTTTCCATGGAGTCCACGAGCTTTCAGAACTTGACCGATTCAAGAAATCAGTCTGAGCTGGACCTGTCAGACAGTCACCAGCAATTATTTCCACAGTCTTTCAGTGTCATTGACACACACACAATAGGCCTATTAGTGTGATTAGAAGGCAATGAAGCAGCTGTGCAGTTGAACATTCAGAAAAGGATTGCAGGCACGCTCTTGTACCCAGAGCCCTAGACTGAAAGTCATTCTGGGCTTCGGGAAATTAATACTTAGCAGACAGGGCATGGGGTTGAGGAGAGGGACCTTAACAGTGAATGACGCTAATGAAACTGAGAACAAGGCCAAAAGGCTAGAGAGGGATAAGGACAATGCACGGCAATACAGGGAATTTACTCAGAGCTGGTCTTCAATGTCCTTAGTTTCCTTTTTTCCTCCCTGCTGATACCACTTCTTTATGCTTTTGTTGTTTTTTTCCTATCATATGGTCATAAATTTTTACTTTGAAGGGACTTTTGAGACCATTTAGGCCAGCCTCATTTTTTATACTTGAGACCCAGATAGGGTAAGTGACCTAAGGGTAAATAGGTAGCACATTGGATAGAGCACCAAGCCTGGAGTCCAGAAGACCCGAGTTCAAATCTATCCTCAGACGTGTGTTATCTGTATGACCTTGGGCAAATCACTTACCTTTAGTTTCCTCATTGTAAAATGTGGATAAAGAATAGTACCTGCCTCCTAGAATTCATGTGAAGATCATGTGACATGGTAATTATAAAGTGCCTAGCTCAGAGCCTGGTACATGGGAAGTGTTGTATAAATGGTAGCTGTGTTATTTCATTCTCCAAGGTCACAAGGTAACAAATGAAAGAGGCAGAACCTGAATCAAGTGCTTCCAAAATCATTCTCTTTCTACCATACCAAACGTGAAAAACCAATGGAACGATTCAGTCACCTTGTGATGCTGACGATTGATCGATTGTAATTGAGTTCATTGGATCTTGGAGGGAGAAAGGCTTTTAGAGGTTACTTAATCCAACTCCTTCAATTTAAAGATAAGGGAACAAAAATCCAATGAATTTATTGGGGGGAATGATTTGCCAGTTTGGGGAACTTTTTTTTTTCAATTGGGGGCTGATGGGTTATTTGAGATGGAGAAAAGTAAACAAAGCTCAAGTAAATATGCCTGAGAACAGATAAAAGTGTTTAACTACAGATTAGATTAGTTTCCATTGTTAACCATAGCAAATGACTCAAATATACAGGAACCAGAGAGGGGTGTGTGTGTGTGTGTGTGTGTGTGTGTGTGTGTGTGTGTGTGTGTGTGTGTGTGTGTGTGTGTGTGTGTGTGTGTGTGTTGGGTTGCATATGTTTTTCCTGTTGTCTTTTGTTTGTTTTTGTTTTTTTTTATTTTTTTGTTTTGCACAGATTTATTTATTGTAGAGTACTTGCTGTAAGTAGATAAATCAAAGATCAAGATTCCTCTGTGGGTTCTATCTACTGGTAAAATGAAATATAATGTAACAAAGTTTGGATATTTGTAGACTTGTTCAGAATTCCTTAGTAACATTCACAAATCTAAAAAGAGTGCAGCAAATCAGCCAATGAGAGCAGATTTGTCTCCATATAAAGAAAAACTTATCAATAATTAAAGCTCTCCCCTGTCATAGCAAGCTAGCTTGGGGAGGTAGTGAGTTACTTCTCATTTAAGTATTTATGCAAGGCATTCCGGTATTAGGAAATTTCAGAAGTTGAGGATAGGAATCCAAAGACAGAAAGGAGTTTATAATCTATTAATTCTCTCCTTTTGCTCACATTCTTATCTCTCCTTCCCTTCATCAAAACTTTGTATCAGGACAGATTCTGATTTTTAAAAAGAAATACAACTTGTGCATGTTCAATTTATGGTGTGAATGCTAACGAAGACTCAAATATTCATTTTTCCAAGGATAATGGAATTTTAAATGACACAAAAATCTGAGGCTGAAGGAATTCATCTGTAATTGTAGAATTACTACTGGACTACAGCTAAATTGAATTGGTTTTGAGTCAGCAAGTTCATTACTGAGACATAGGAGGCTAGAATGTGTGTGGCCATTCTGAATAAGGAGTAATCTTCTCTGAATGTTGATGGAGAAGGTCAGTGGGGAGCAGAACAAGAGAAAGAAAAATACATTTTCTGCTAAAATCCAATAGAAAGGAACTTTAAAATGTAAAAATGATTCAATGAGCATTCCCAAAAGTTTAGATTACCTTGAGGAGGGGCCTGATTTGGTATGTATGGGGGTGGGGAATTGAAGTTAGGTAGCTGCTGAACTTTATATTGCATTTCCACTCTCACCTAATCTTTACCCCAAAGTGGCATCATATAACTAATCTCTGAACTCTTCTATGCTGCCAATTTGCTTCAAAAATTCCTAATTTTAATATTATTAGCAATTGTAATTACCTATATATTTTTTTAATAGGTCAATCTCCATTTTCCATAATGTTGCACTGCCTGTCTTGTCCCTGAAACCTAGAATACACTCTTTTCACAACTTTGCCTCCTCAAGTCCCTGGTTTCCCTCAAGAGTACTCAACCTTTACCTACTGCTTGAGGTCTTTCTTGGTCCCCACTACTCCCTGTTGCTCCCCTACCAGCTCTAAATATATGAAGGCATGTTCGGGAGTCCTCATTGTTTTACAAATATGAGAATCTATATTCAAAATACTTCATTATAACTAGCTAAAAAATAGGCAGAAGGGAAAATCAAGGAAAGAAGAATGATTAACCACTAAAGAGCTAGATAAAACAGTCATGAATTTTTTTAAGATTTAGTAAAATTCATATTTGGTCACAGACTATTTTTGTTCTTGAGGCTCACTGTACTAAATTTCATTGTTCTAAATTGATTACGCACCTATGGTATGTTCTGTAATATAATAAGGAGCTATGCCCTGTATCTGAAAATATACTAACATACCATCAGAAAAGCAAATATTGAGTCATTACTGAAAATAATGGATTTTTGCATATCCATACACAGTCCCTCCACCATTCCCCTTGTAATAAACTATGTCTATTTCAATATTAGGCTTAGGGTATAATATAGTGGTCAGGGTAAGCAGTCTAGCTATGTCCATGGATCAGTGTGGAGCCAAGTTTTGTAGAGCAGATTGTTTTGGGGGCCTGTGATCCATCTGTCTTATGCTGTTTTATAACTAACCTGAGTTATGGGTTTATGCCATACCTAAGGGTAAAGCACATTTACAGAATCATAGGATTTACTGTTGGAAAAGACATCCAAAGACCATCATTCCAGACCAATCAACTCATTTGACAGAAGAAGAAAAACCTAAAACCAAGGGAGAGAGAGATTGATGCTCATGTTTACACAGGCAGTAGAATTCTAACCCAGGTCCTTTGACTCTAAACCCAGCAATCATTCCTCTACATCTTTGTCTGAGGTATAGGGTCTATACAGGAACTGATTCATTAGTCTTGGGTTTGTAATCACCAAGCTTAAACAACTAGGCTATTCAGTATGCATGACAAATACTTACCTTCCTTCCTTACAAAAACCTTCTGCTTCAAAGGAGATAAGTACCAAAGTATCCAGTGACAGAAGTAAAGGAATAAGCCCAAAGTTCACTAAAGGGAAATTCTAATTACATATCACAGATTCACATTCAACCATATTTCCCATGAGACTATGTAGTTCCAATGACAAGTCTGATTGAAGTTCGCATGACTTCAATTCCCATGAGATTTTTACCTGGTCAAAGGATGATCCTATTGAGAACATGACAGGACTCAGGGAAGAAGAGGAGAAGTCAGTTGTATGTACTTCAAGATGAATTCATCAAAGAGTGGGATTACAATGGCAGCATTCAAAGACCCCAGAGCACTGTTCTTGAGACTCCATAGATAAAGAAGAAACAACCAGACAAGCAAAACCAGAAGATGCTTCAAGTGGAAATCCACATATTTTGTGGGTGCCATGGACTGATTCATATTTCTCTTATCTGGCCTCTGCCAGCAATATTCAGCATTGCTAGTTAATATCTTGGCTAGATACACAAATCCTCATCCTCCTAGACAAAGAGTTGGGATCACTGCAGAGAGATGGTATGATGGTCATTGACTTTCTGATATCCATTTAGAACACAGTAATTATTCAACATTTTCACCTAGAGAGTCATAATCAGGCTCAGATGCACGAAGGGTACCTTAATGAATGACTCTTAATGTCACCTGGTGACAAATCTGGCTTCCCAGACTACTTTGATGGAAGATGGGCATGAAGCTACATTCATAAGGGAATGAATGTGATTTTTTTTCTATTGTTTTGCAATTCAACTTTGTCCCAATTAAATACATCATTATACCATTATATCATTCTTTTCTCATTTCCTGGGCAGTTAGGTGGTGCAGTGGATAGAGTGTTGAGCCTGGAAGACCTGAGCTCAAATCCATTCTTAAACAATGTCTATATGACCTTGAACAAATTATTTAATCTCAGTTTCCTCCTCTGTAAAATAAAGATTACAATAGCATCTATGTCTCAGGGTTGTTGTAAGGATCATAAGAGATAATAATTGTAAAATGCATAGCAAGTGCTAAGTATATAGTTTGCCAAACTTTGCCTTCTGAGTTTCTATTGATCTGATGAGCCCAGTTGGACATGCCATACCTTTACCCTAACATAGTGATGTCATTTGGGTCCTCTTTGAGAACAAAGGACAACTATTATTGTTGTTTTTATTATTATTATTATTATTGTTTTTGTTATGATGATGTTAGTAATATGTAATCTGATTTTTGATGACCTTGCAAAGTTCTGAGAAAAGTAGTGGCTCAAGCCATGGAAGATAAATTATAGTGTGGCATAGTGAACATGATACTGGACTCATCACAAAGACCTTACTTGGAATCCCACCAGAATCTGTTAGCCTACAATTGAAAATCAGTTAATCTTTCTGAGTTTCATATTCTTCATAAAATGGGGGTAATAACATCTGTAGCACCAGGCATTATTGGTTGTTATCAAGGAGATTGTGAGATTCAAATGAAATAATACAGGGTGTCCCAAACCTTAAATCACTATATAAATGTTACCTGTTTTTATTATTGCAATTACTCTTAATATTGAGCCCTAAATCTAGATAAACACAGAGGGCAATGGCATGGGAGTTACATGTAAGGGGGGATGATAGATGAATGCTTTTAGAAAGGACTGGCAGGAGGGGACTTGACAAATGGACTGAACACATGGGATACTTTAGATCAGATCAATGATTTGAAAAGCATTTATTAGTCATCTACTATGCGCCAGGAGTTGTTTGAAGTACTGGGGATAAAAATACAAGTGGTGCCATATTGCCCTTAAGTGATGCACATTCTACGTCAGTTGTGTGTGTCGGGGAGTTGGGGGTGAGGTGGCATTGAGGAGATGCCAGTAAGAGAAAAATGCAGTATTTCTTTCTCCATCTCCCTTCCCTTTATCTAGTTGAATTTCAGTGGGGGTTAGGGGAGAGTGAATGGAATGAAGAAACACATACATTCTAAGCAAAGGCTTTCATGTCTTATTGATCAAAAATACTCAAAAGTAATACCTGTCAGTGCAAATCAATTTCCACACCTGGCGACTGACATCACAGTGACACTTACCATTGGAATAAAAAGCAAAAAAATCGATCATCAGCTTTGAAAGTTTCACTGAGATTTTAGTCCAACCTTGTTTGTCTTTAAAAATGAACCATCTTTTTACAAAGCATATTTCGTAGGCAGACTAAATCTCTAATCCAGGGAATTTGTTTTCCCTGTTGTATTTGTTCCAAAACGTGCCAGTCTCAGGCAAGATTAATAAGACACTATCTGAGGCCTGACATGACATTGTTAAGAGGAGTGGAGGGAGCATCTTCCATGCTAAAGGGCAGTGAAGAAAATAAAACTCTCCCTAGGAAGCTGGCTTTATACATTTTTGATGTACTTTTCATCATATATGGAAGGGCATGCATTTAAACTCAAAAACCTCACCTCTTACCCTTTATCAGAGAGTGTTTTAAGAAGGGTTGTTTGTTGTTGAACTTGTATTTAACTTAGTTGGCTTTGGTAAAGTCTATTGAGTTGGTCTATTCAAATTTGTGAAATGCGTATTTTCTAAAATCATCCCTGAGTTACTAACTATAGGGAAATAATGAAAAACAGAGAAAGGATGATGGCTCACATTTGTATAGTGCTGTAAGATTTACAAAATGATTTCTTCCCAGCAAATCTGTGAAATAATTGGAAATAAATGATACAGACAACATCTTTTCTACTAAAGATTTTCAGTTTTTCCCCCAACCCCCAGTTTCATGTAGCCAAATAAATTGTATTCCTATGTGTAGTATTTTCTCACCTTTGTGAAAACCTGTCCCTGTTTCTAGTTTAAGTAGGAAAAAGAAATACTAATGCTATTTTCCTGACATGAAAAGGGATCCAGAGGGGACAGAGCTGTGAAGAACTTAGCAATAATCAATATTTCATCTCACCATGAAGCTGAGTTTGATTTAATCTTGAGGGAATTAGTTGATCATTGCTGGCATCTAATACAGTAGCTCTAATTCCAATAATAAAAGTGCTTCCTACCCTCCAAGGAAGGAACAAGAGGCAAAGATAAATTAAAAATAACTAGGACTAAACTAAAAATTACTCTCTACTAAACAACAATGGAGACAAAAGAGCTTCAAAAGTAATTCTGCCCTTACAACTATAGCAAAGAGAAAGTGAATGAAGCAGTTCATCATCCAGGTCAGCGTGGCATGCCTTTTACCATTTGCAATCTACAGGGTGTTTATACACCAGGTTGTCTTAACAATCAAGGATCTGAGTTTTTCCTACTTAATCTATTGAATAACTCCCCTGTTATTAAGGGTGGGAAAAAGGGAATAAATTTTACAGATATTATCTCCCTTGATCCCCACAACTCAGGCAGGTTTGTGTTATTATCATTCCCATTTTGCAGATTAGGAAACTGAGGCAGAAGTTAAGAAATTTGCCCAGAGTCACACAACTAGTGATCTGAAGATGGATTGGAACTCAGGTCTTGTGAATCCAGGCACAGCACTATCCATAGCTACACCTAGCTGCATCCCTATTAGGATACAATAGAGAAACAGCATGGGTAGTTGGATAAGGAGCCCAAAAGTCATGAGGGAAAACCTCACCTCAGATACTAGCTGTGTGACCATGGATAAACTCTTAACTTCTCTGATCTTCTAGCAACTCTCTAAGACTATAAATTACAATCAAGTTGTAATCTGAGTCATAGGGGAAAAAATTATCCACAAAATGAAGTTATAGGTAACTGGCATATTGATGAATCATGTAAGTTATGATATTAATTATGTAGGACATAAATGGTACTTGCACATGTGATAGGAATATTTTTTTCTTAAATACTTCATGCATGCATAATTTTACTGACATAGCTACTCACACTAACAACATAAATTACAGCTGCCTCCATTCCTCAATCAACAGTGTTCATGAGTTGTTACGGATAAAAATAAATTATCACTTATTGGTTAAGTCTCCAGTAATGACCCTATTCCAATATAATTTTAAGATCCCATATTTATATATGCTAAATATGCATTAGCTGAATACCATTATGTAGTATCAAGGCAAGTCAAAAGGCATTTATTACATGTGTAGTATGTTCCAGGCATAGTACTAAGCAGTAGGGATACAAAGAAAGGTTAAAAAACCAGAAGCCCTGGATTCAAGGATCTCACATTCTTAATGGAATGTCCTATGTTATGACCAAAATCCAAACTGCTAATGTTTGCATTAGAATCATACAAGGTCCAAGACTAGTATTCAAAATGGTCTGGGAAATCCGGAAAATCCTTTATTAGCCTGTTAATGCAAACATCAACCAGTGTTCAGAATAGTTGCCTTTCCTCAACCCTACCCTATTAATATGGAAAGTAAATGGCCATAGTTACTTTTGACATCAGTTTGATAATAGAAATTACCAACTATTTCTAGACTTGAGTCACAGTCTGGCCATGAAGATAATATTTTCAATTTCAGAACAATGGTGAGGTACATATATGTAAAGATTTAGATTCTTGTTGGGCCAGTTGTCTACTCAAAGATGCTGAAATGGTCTTATGACAATCATACGTATGCTTCTAAAGATGATGGATAGCAATGGTGGTGGAAAAGTTTTCCAGCTGGCTGCTGTTTTCTCATTCCTGAGGAACTATAACCACTGTGATCAATATTGTGAAGGTCTCCATTTTTGTTTCAGGCTCAAGTTGTTGCTATCACCGATCAATATAATAGCTACCATGGCGTTTTCAATCAGTGTGCTGTCCTTCATTAAAATGACTTACTGATCCTCTGAGAAAGAAGACTTGTCATAGAAGGACCTTCAGTCTTGGCGTCATTATAGCAGAGAAATTTAGAATATTCCACAGATGGAAGCAATCACAAGAAGACACTGGCTAAACTTATCCAACTACATCAATTATAACCAAAGAAAACTTAAACCCAAACTTCCTGAATTTACTCCAAAACAAGCATTATAATGTTAGAACTCTCTTAGAATTTCTAGGAAGAGGCAAGTTAACTGTCACCACACTAAAGAGGCAAGAACGAAACTTTTCTTATCTAGGCTAAGGATTAAAAAACAAACAAAAAGCATGTGTCAATTTGGGACAAGAAATCAGTAATACAAAGAAAAACAAACAAATTAATGTGGCTAAAATGTAGAGTATGAAAACTGAAGGTGAGCTGGAAATAAATTGTTATAGACTTTTTTTTTCCTATTTTTGGAGTCAGTTGAGGTTAAGTGACTTGCCTGGGGTCACACAACTAACACGTGTCTGAGGGGCTAAGTTTGATTAGGTCCTCCTGCCTCCAGGACCAGTGCTCTATCCTTTACCTACCTGCCTCTGAAGTAAACTTTAAATGGTGAACACTGTCATTTGTCTTTTATACTAAAGGCAAATGGAAGTCAATGGAACTTCTTGATCAATGGAACCATGCAGTCAAGACTTTGCTTTGCTTTAGTGATTTGGAGGATGGAGTACAGAAGTGAGAGTCTGAAGGTAAGGCGATCTAGTTGGACATTATTGTAATAATGAACATAAGATGTGATGAGTTCCTAAATAAGGGAGGTGAAGAGAAGTGGAGAGGTATAAAAGATACTGTAAAAGAATCAGTAAGATTTAGAAACTTAGATATGGGTGATGAAGGCAACAGAAAAATAAAGAGTGATTCTAAAATTATAAATCAGGGAGACTGGAGAGTGGTATCTTCCAAAGAAAAAATAATAAATTTAGGGAAAAGGGAGTACTTTGGGGGAAAGAAAAGTTCTATTTTGGACATATTGCACTTGAGATGCCTATGCAACATACAGGTAGAAATGTCCAATAGACAATGATACAGTGATAATACTCTAGAAACTAGGAATGAATCTGTAGATCTGGGAGTCATCTGTGTATATACACACATGTGGGCTCAGGCCATGGAAGAGCTCAAAAAGGATTTTGAAAATCAAGTTAGACAGGTGGAGGAAAAACTGGGAAGAGAAATGAGAGAGATGCAAGAAAAGCATGAAAAACGGGTCAATACCTTGTTCAAGGAGAACCAAAAAAATGCTGAAGAAAATAACACCTTGAAAAATAAGCTCACTCAATTAGCGAAAGAGGTTCAAAGAGCCAATGAGGAGAAGAATGCTTTCAAAAGCAGAATTAGCCAAGTTGAAAAAGAGGTTCAAAAGTTCACTGAAGTAAATAGTTCTCTCAAAATTAGAATGGAACAGATGGAGGCTAATGACTTTCTGAGAAACCAAGAAATCATAAAACAAAACCAAAAGAATGAAAAAATGGAAGAGAATGTGAAATATCTCATGGGAAAAACAACTGACCTGGAAAATAGATCCAGGAGAGACAATTTAAAAATTTTGGGACTACCTGAAATCCATGATCAAAAAAAGAGCCTAGACATCATCTTTCATGAAATTATCAAGGAAAACTGCCCTGAGATTCTAGAACCAGAGGGCAAAATAAGTATTGAAGGAATCCATCGATCAACACCTGAAAGAGATCCGAAAAGAGAAACTCCTAGGAACATTGTGGCCAAATTCCAGAATTCTCAGGTCAAGGAGAAAATATTGCAAGCAGCTAGAAAGAAACAATTCCAGTATTGTGGAAATACAATCAGGATAACACAAGATCTAGCAGCTTCTACATTAAGGGAACAAAGGGTGTGGAATAGGATATTCCAGAAGTCAAAGGAACTAGGACTCAAACCAAGACTCACCTACCCAGCAAAACTGAGTATAATACTTCAGGGGAAAATATGGTCTTTCAATGAAACAGAGGACTTTCAAGCATTCTTGATGAAAAGACCAGAGCTGAAAAGAAAATTTGACTTTCAAACACAAGAATGAGGAGAAGCATGAAAAAGTAAACAGTAAAGAGAAGTCATAAGGGACTTACCAAAAGTGAACTGTTTACATTCCTACATGGAAAGACAATATTTGTAACTCTTAAATCATTTCAGTATCTGGGTAGTTGGTGGGACCACACACACACATACACACACACACACATACATGCATGCATGCACACACACATACACACATGCACGCACACACAGAGACAGAGAGCACAGAGTGAATTGAAAAGGATGGGACCATATCTTAAAAGAAATTAAGGTAAGTGGTGAGAGGGAAATGTAGTGGGAGGAGTGAAATGGAATGGGGTAAATTATCTCATTGAAGAGGCAAGCAGGAGACTTTTTAGTGGAGGGAAAAAGAGGAGAGCTGAGAAAAAAAAACATGAAGTTTACTCTCATCACATTCGACTAAAGGAAGGAATAAAATGCACACTCCTTTTGGTATGAAAACCTATCTTACAAACAGGAAAGTGGGGGAGAAGGAGATAAGCAGGGTGGGGGGGATGATGGAAGGGAGGGCAATGGGAGGAGGGAGAAATTTGAAGTGAACACTCTTGGGGAGGGACAGGATCAAAAGACAGAATAGAAACAATGGGGGGCAGGATAGGATGGAGGGAAATGCAGTTAGTCTTACACAACATGAGTATTATCGAAGTCATTTTCAGAACTACACAGATATGGTCTATACTGAATTGCCTGCCTTCCCAAAGGGAATGGGTGGGGAGGGAGGGATGGGGAGAGTTTGGAACTTAAAGTTTTAGGAACAACTGTTGAGTATTGTTCTTGCTACTAGGAAATAAGAAATACAGTTAATGGGGAATAGAAAGTCATCTGGCCCTACAGGACAAAAGAGAAGATGGGGACAAGAGAAGGGAGGGATGACAGAAGAGAGGGCAGATTGGTGATAGGGGAAATTAGAATGCTTGGTGTATTGGAGTGGGGGAGGGGAGAAATGGGGAGAAAAGTTGGAACCCAAAATTTTGTGAAAATGAATGTAAAAAGTTAAATAAATAAATTTATTTTTAAAAAAAAACAAGAATGGGGTACTCTTGGACTTGTAAAAGTAGGAAGCAGAAAAAAAGCCAGTAAATGGAGAGTAATTAAAAATTAAACGTAAGTAATGATTGTGGGGGTAAGCTGCCAGAGGGATAAAGAAGTAATCAGATCAATGGTCCAAATAGTTTCTGTCCTTGGTAAAAAGAAGGGATGTTTCTTTAATCAGGGACTAGACAGAAGACAGAATGAGAGAGGTTATCAACGAATTTTAGAGGTTGATTGGGGAAACAAAAGAATTCAAAGTAAATAACCTCTAGAAAATGACATTTGAGTTAGAAGGGGGCAGTTGAAGTGATTTTTGAAGGAAATTAAGGATTGTAAGGAGAAGAAATGAAGGCAGAGTTTCGTCATGAGGGATAATCTACAAAAATGGGTGGGAGATGAAGTGTTATGTGTGTGAGAAATAACATGAAGATCAGTTTAACTGGCTCATGGGATATGTGAAGGGGAGTATATAAAAAGGCTCAAATACAGGTTGGAAGCCAGTTGTGAAGAACATTAAATGCCAAACAGGAATTGGTATTTGATCCTAGAGATATTAAGAAGCCCTAAGGTTTATTGACAGTGGATTAATATGGTCAGCCTTGTGCTTTAAGAAAATCACCAGTGGCCAAGGAGAGGATAAATCATAGTACAGAAAGGCAGGCAGAATAATGAGGATACTAGGGCAACAGTCCAGGTTAACGATGATGAAAGCCATATTTAGGTGGTGGTTTTGTGACTATGAGAGTAGAGCAAAGAGGGCAGATATGAGTGATGTCAAGGCAGACGACACAAGATGTACTATCTATATTCTCATATTTTCATATTCCTTTAAAAGACTCAAAGTACTTTCTTATAGCTGCCATGGAAAGCTGGCTGTACAAATATCATTTCCTCCATTTTGGACTCTGTGAGGTAAGCGGTATGCCCATCATAATGCAGATAGTAAATGTGTCATGCAGGGCTGGTCTTCTTAGTCCAGGTCTACTACTCATTCTACTGTGCTATACTTTCTCTTATCACCTAATTCTTGCTTCTCCATTATCTCTCCCATGGGTCCTCTCTTCTTCTACTGCCAACGTCCCTTATGACCATCTGACTGAACAAATGCAATATGTCCTGGCAGGTTTTCTGACATGTTTTCTCTCCCTACTCCAATCTATCCTTCATACTTATGATATACAAAACTTTCTTATACAAAAGTTAAGCAAGTCACTTTTCTTCTCAAACCCCTTGTAATTACTCTGTACTATTTAATAAAGTTAAAACTTTGTCATTGATGACCCTCCACATTCCAGCCCCACTTTGTGTTAAGAGCCTTAAGGGCTCCTAAATAAAATATTAACTAAAAGATTGCAATAATAAATAACAAAGAGTATATATTATGATCAAGTGGGATTTATACCCAGGAATTCAGGGATAGTTTAATATTAGAAAAACTATTAATGTAATTGATTACATCAATAATAAAAGTTTTTAAAATCATGATTATATCAATAATTGCAAAACAAAGCTTTTGATTAAGTTCAATGCTCATTTCTTTTAAAAAAACATTTGAAAGTATTGATATAAATGGATTTTTTATTTAAAATGATTAAAAATTATCTAAACAGATCAACAACACTATATGTGATATAGATAAACTGTAAGCCTTCCCAGTAAGATCAAGTGTGAAGCAAGGATGCCCACTGTCACCAATACTATTCAATATTGTATTGGAAATCCTAGCAATAGTAACAAGAGAAGAAAAAATAGAAGGAATCAGAATAATGAAGGAGGTAATAAGACTGTCTCTTTTTGCAGACGATATGATGATATACTTGGAAAATCTCAAAGACTCAACTAAGAAGTTAGTTGAAAGAATTAATAAGTTTAGCAAAGTAGCAGGATATAAAGTAAATTGACATGTCATCAGCATTCCTATATATCACAGAACAAAAATACCTCATTAAAAAAAAACTCTAGACAGTAAAAAACATCTTAAAGTATGCCTGACAAAACAAACCCAGGAACTATATAAACAAAATTATTGAAAAAAACCTTTTTATACAAATGAAATCAGATTTAAATAGTTGGAGAAATAGTAATTATTCATGTCTACTAAGGGCCAATATATTAAAAATTTCTATTTTACCCAAACTATATATTATTGACCATACCAGTTTAATGACCAAAAAACTTTTGAGGAATTAGGAAAAAAATAATAAAATTCATTTGGAAAAGTACTCCCCAATGGTGCTACTCTGTGATCCCCTAAGTTTGTAATGGACTTGCCTGCCTTGGATGTTACATAGCACCTTGTTTTCATCTCTTGCGTATTTATCAGGTTGCATGGTTATTTTTGCATCTAGCCTTAATCTAAGCTTGAAATATGCATCAACAGCTGTCTTTTGGACATCTTGAAATGGATGTTTGTGGGCATCTCAAACTCAACATATCCAAAACAGAATTCATTATTTTTGTCTCTTCTTCCTAACTTTCCTATTATTGTCAAGGGCACCACCATCGTCCCAGACACCCAGGCTCACAACCTCATTTTCTTCCTTAACCATCATATTTTATTCACATCTTATTTATCTACTCTGTTGTCAAGACTTGTCATTCTGTCTTCACATCAGCTCTTAAGTATTTGTTTCTGTACCCACGTAGTGGATAACATGGTTCAGGCCTCACATCCAGACCATTTCACTAACCTGCTGCCCCTGCCTCAAGTCTCTCCCCACTACAATCTATTTAACCTGTTTTTGGTTATTGCAGTTTAGATTTAACATCCAATAATTGATCAGTTCTTCTTGCATGAAAGGCTTTAGATATTGGCTCAGTTTACTTTGGAGCACATGGAGAACTAAATAAAAACTGTCTCCCCAGTATACTGTATGCAGACTTCAGAGAGAAGTGAAGAAAGGGGAAGGGATATCTTCCCAAACCAAATCTTTAGAAATCTTCATTTCTCAGTCTGATGAAAATTCCTAGTTCATAATATTCACTCATGATAATATTATTTATTTTTGTAGAACCTGACATTTTGGGTTTTCCTGCTTTCCCATTAGAAGGGATAATAGAGAAAATTATTTTCTCCTTAGATAAGAGTGAATAGATTTTTTTTGCAGGTGAGGACAAATGGATTATACGTACTCCTGATAAGATTAATAAAACCCTAAAAACAAACACATCTTAGATTTTTTTATTTCATCTCAGAAAAATAATTCAATTCAACAAGAATTTATTAAGCTCTTAGTATTTTCTAAGCACTACACAAGGCTCTGGGGATATAAAGACAGAAAAAAAATGAAAATAACCCATGCCTTCAAGGAGCTTACAGCAAGCATCTAGTAATCATTCACTGATTCAGTCTCTAGTAAATAAATAATTGTTAAGCACCCACTGTTCAATGTACACTACACTAAGAATTAAGGAAAATGCAGTATATTTCCTGCCCTCAGAAAGTCTATATTTCAATAGGAATGAAAATAATAAACAGAAATATGGAATAAATTAGAATATATAAATACATAATAGAAAAATATAGTTCTGTGACATCCAATACAAATGATAGAGGCTGGGGAAAATATCTGGGAGGGGTTTAATGGAGGAGTGGTATTTGAGTGGGGCCTTGGAAAATGGAGTATGATGCCAATAGGCTAAGAATCAGCTCAAAGGAGTGGTGAAGAAGATTGTTCCAGATAAAAGAAACAGTGCAGGTAAAATCTCAGAAGCAGGAAGGCACTAGGCATATTCAGTTCATCTAAAGCAAAAGCCAGCAAATTATGCCAGGATGGTCAAATGTGGCCTTCCACCACTTTATGTATGTATGGCTCATTAGTTAAGAAAGGTTTTAATATTTTAAAATATGATCGTTTATTTAAGTATTTCAAATAGAATGCAAAAGCATCTTACATTTTAAAATGGAAAAAAATTCTTTGCAAAGTATCTACATGTGCATTATATTTTACTTTGATTTCTTTTTTCTTTTTAGTTTCATGTCCATAGGAATCTGTTTCTATGAGGAAACCTGAATATATTTATTTTAATCAGACGCTTAGGATGATTTTTCAGTACCTAACAAAGTCCCTGACATGTAGCTGGTGTATCTACATGGTACATTTCTTAAGGTGGTTTTAAGGAAACATCTGAGAGTTCTGGGATCTGGAATGAAAAGCAGTCATCTAGGCATTGAACAGCAGATTCTCATCTTGGGATTGTCATTTAGTGAGTTAGAGTAAGGATTATCCTGCTTAGTCTAAGGGGATGATGTGTGTTCTGCACTGATATAGCCATAATATCTATGTTAAGAAATCATAGAGAATAGGAGAAGTGGTAGCAAACTGGAAATGGCCTAATAAGATCCAATTTCAAAAATATGAGGAAACAATGAATATAGGAGATTACAGAGGCCAATTTTGACTCCATACAAGAAAAAAATTCCAATTAAATTAATCTTGATTCCATTAAATTCAATAGATATTTTTCAGATGTCTGCTACTTCAAAAACAGGGATGTCTTTCTTAACAGATAGAGTTCCCTGGCACTGGAATTAAAAATAACAATAATAAAAATTAATAATACTTATAATGATAGCATTTTTATAGGGCTTTAAGACTTGCAAAGCACTTTACAAATATTATCTCATTTGACCCTCACAACAATCCTGGGGATAGTGCTGGGACATGCTATTATTATTCCTTGTGTTCATCCTTTGTTTTTGAAGAAGACCATGACATCAGAGAAATGATGGCATGACTTGCACTTGACTTTGTTTTGAGTAAAGGAGTGCTGCACAAGATCACCAGCCTCACTTCCCCTCCTGAGCCATCTGGGTCTAGTGACTGGAGATTCAGCAAGATGACTGGAAAAGGCCTGGAATGCAATGGGAGACATTGGCCTATTCAGGTACTCACTTAGAATGAGGTAAGGCCATTCAGTGAATAAGCTTTTCTAAGAAGTAATCAGGGAATGACCCCTTTAATGAGCAAAAGAAAAAGATAAATAAATCCATCTGGGAGGGAAATAGCAACAGTTACTACTGATAATCACCCTGAAGCAAGTAGCTTCTGGAAAAGAGTCATTAAGTGGAGTTTCGGCAGGTACCTATTGGTGTGCAATGTATGGGCTTCAGAATACACTGGGTTTAAGGTTTTGGAAAAGACAAGAAAGAGAGAGAGAGAGAAAGAGACAGACAGACAGAGATAGAGAGACAGAGACAGATGCCCATTTCACATATGAAGAAACATATAGATAAAGGACAAATGATTTATGCAAGGTCACACAGCAAGGTGGCTTAGGAGCTAAAGCACCAAGAAGACCTGAATTCCAATATGGCCTTAGATACTTACTAGCTGTGTGATCCTCAGCAAGTCACTTAACTCTTTTCACCTCAGTTTCCTTATCTGTAAAATGAACTGGAGATTCTGATGAATAAATCAAAACAATAGTCACATAAAATGCTTTAATCATTATTGATTAGAGAAATGTAAACTAAAACAACCTTGAAATATCACTGTAAACCTATCAGATTGGCTGAAATAATAGAAGGGGAAAGTAACAAATATTGGAGGAGATATGGAAAAATTGGGACATTAATTCATTGTTGGTAGAACTGTGAACTGGTCCAACCATTTTAGAGGGCAATCTGGAACTAACCTCATAGAGTCATAAAACTGCCTATGCCCTTCAACCCAGCAATGCCACTATTAGGTTTGTTTCACAAGATGATCAGAGAAAAAGGAAAAGAACCTATATGTTCTAAACTAGTTACAGCAGCTCTCTTTGTGCTAGTAAAAAACTGGATGTTGCGGGGATGCCCATTAACTGGGGAATGGCTGAACAAGTTGTGACATGTGATTTTAATGGAATACTACTATGCTATAAGAAATGGTGAGCTCGATAATTTTAGAAAAACATGGAAAGATTTGCATGAAATAATGAAGTATAAAATGAGCAGAACCAAGAGAATATTGTAGAGAGTCATAGTGATATTATTTTAACAATAGCTTCCTGTGACCAAGTAATTTTGACTATTATGAGTACCCAAATTAACTATAAAGGACCTTGTGAAGAAGATATTATTTGCATCCAGAGAAAAAAATGACAAATAGATGTGGAAAAGGAAATGGCAAATCATTCCAGTTTTCTTTGCCATGAAAACCCCCAAAGGGGTCAGGAAGGGTCAGATACAACTGATAGGACTAATCAGTAACTATAACACACAGCTAATCTAAAATGGGATTCGAATTCAGATCTTCCTGACTCCAAATCTGACCCTCTATACGCTGTACCATCCCAAGCACAAGACAAAGGAGCATTTGACAAGGGTATTCCAGAAAGATTTCTGGGATGGGTAGGAATTTCAGTTAGAAAACTTCTAAAATCCATTGTAGTTCTAGGAGTCTATGATTCTGATTTTATTATAGCATCTTCCTCCAATTTCCATTACTGAAGTGTGGTTCTTAAGGTTGTCTTAAGCCTCCATGGAAACTTATAATAATCCCAATATATCCACAGAGGCAGATGGAATCAATAAACCATTTGGGACAACCAACTCTTTTTAAAAAAGCACACACGCACACATTAGATAGATAGACAGACAGACAGACAGACAGACAGACAGACAGACAGACAGACAGACAGATAGATAGATAGATAGATAGATAGATAGATAGATAGATAGATATACACATAGACAGAGATATATCTACCTTACAGAACAGTTCTGTCCCTCAAGTCTGAATGGCATTTCCCTCCTTCAGCAAACATTTTCTAATTGAATTATTCTTCACTTGTTCTATGTTCTATTGAGGTTTTATTGGGGGATTCCTGTCTAGAATATGCAATAGAGGCTTACATTATAAAGCAACATCACCATCTGAACCCTAGAAATTGCCTGTAATACATGTTGATTTCCTGGGTCAAATGAAAGAAAAAAAGTATGGGAAATAAACCATCATTTTGTACCTCAGATATTTATGCTATGCTAAATGTACTAGAGAGTGTTTAATTCATGAGATACAACACAAAGCAGACTGTGGAAAGATTAAATACACAGGGCTCATAATTAAAAAGTTATTGGTCATGTGTTGTTTATGTGTACATATGCACATAGAGATGAATGTGTGTATGAATATGTATACATATATACACATTATAAGCAGATTCATAAGTCTAAGTGTGTATATATGTGCATATATATGTATGCATGTGTCTATGTATGTATATCTTGTAGCATCTATCATCAGAGTAGTCACTTTTATTTAAAATTATTCATTCATTTAAATATTTAAAATAGCCCACAGATTTTCCATTGATGCTTCCATTACCTTCTGTACCTTCAAAACATACATACATATATGTTCAGGAAAGCTTAAATCTGACATTTTCATACTAGATTTATATAATAACAGGAATGCAGAAAGAAGCCAAGATAAAAATGGTAACCTAATATTCTTTGCTCTTTCACCTACTTTATTTAATTATTCTGAAGTGGAAAACATTGGAGCATTGTCTAGGGAGCCTATTTTCCAGGGGCAGGATATAGAATTCAATGCCTCCCACTCGTTACCCCTTCCCCTGTGTGTTGTTAGTCAGAGTAGGTCCAACCCCCAAGAGAGGCTAAGTGGCAAAACTGAGCATCACTTTAGTTTCATCATTATATGCCTCCACTTCTGGCTTTTCTGTGAAAGGGAAATTTTTGTCTTCAATCCTTCTATTCTCTCTAGAATGCAAATTCTTAGCCTGTGCTAAGGCTTCCTACCCTCTCCTGTGGCAGGCATCATGGGAATCATTACAGATTGGTTAGCTTCCCTTTTGTGATGGAAATGGACCCTTTGGGGTTCACATTTTATAATTCCTGTCAATAAAATCAGATAATCAGGGAGTTTTAGAACTAGATTAAACCTTGGAGACCACTCAATCCAAACTCCATATTCTATCTCTTTTTTGTTTTTGCCATTTATCAAAACAATTTTTTACATTTTTTAAACTTTTGAGTTACAAATTCCATTCCACTCTCCTTCCCTTCCAGTAAGTAATCAGACATAGGTTATACATGTGAAATTATGTAAAACATTTACATGTTAGTCATTTTGTACAAGAAGACTTGAATGAAACAGGGGAGAGAAAAGAAAGTGAAAAATAGCATGCTTCAGTCTGTATTCAAACATTATCAATTCCTTCTCTGAAGTCAGATAGTATGCTTTATCATTAGTCCTTTGAGATTGTCTTGGATCACTGTACTGTGGAGAATACGTAAGTTATTCACAGTTTTTCATTGAACAATATTGCTCTTCTGTGTACAAGGTTCTCTTGGTTCTGTTTACTTAACTTTCTATCAGTTCATGTAAATCTTTTGAAGTTTTTCTGAAATCATCCTGCTTGTCATTACTTAAAGAACAATATTATGCCATTACCGTTATATACCACATTATGTTTAGCCATTTCCCAATTTTATGGCTATCCCTTCAATTCCCAATTCTTAGTCGCAAAAAAGAGCTACTATAAATATTTTTGTACAAATAGATACTGTTTTCCCTTTGTTAGATGTCTTTGGGATATAGATATTAGCTTTGTTATTGTTGTGTCAAAGGGCACGCACAGTTTTACAGCCCTTTGGGCATAGTTCCAAATTGCTCTCCAGAATTGTTGGATCATAGAGTCATTATCTTCCACTTGCTCACTTCATATTTTTACAAAATTATTTTCTTTAGTGAACTTTTGTACTTCCTTCTTTCATTTGGCCAAATTTATTTTTTAAGGAATTATTTTCCTCAGTAAATTTTTGTGTATCTTTTCCCATGCTACTTTTTTTTTTGTGATTCTTTTGCATTTTCCCAATTTTTCTTCTACCATTCTTCTACTTCTGTAATTTACTTTATAAGCTTTTTAAGCTCTTTTGGGAATTCCTTTTGGGCCTCAGACCAAATTACTATTTTCTTTGAGACTTCATGTAGCCATTTTGGCATATTGTCTTCTTCTAAGTTTATGCCTTAATCCTGTCAACATAATAGTAGCTTTCTTTAGTCAAGTTCTTTTTTTGTTGGTTTTTTTTTTTTGTTTATTTTTCTGCCTTTTCTGTGACTTGGTCTTTTCATGTAAGAGTTGAGTTGTGGTCCTGCACTGTCCCAAACTTTTTGCACTGGAACTCGGGGTCTTACTTCTGACTTTTGCTGGGTTTCGGAGTTTAGCTGCTTGCTTTCACTAGAGGGTAGGTTACTTTTCTGGCTTGCACTGGGGGTGGAGTCTCCCTGTTGGCTTCCCTTGGGTGTGAGGTTTAGCAGCTGGCTTGTGCCAGTGGCAGGTCCTTTCAGCTGGGTTGCTATTATAACAGAGGCTTTCTGGTGACTGGCCGTGGGGGAGGGAGTTTGCTGCTCTTTGGCCCCAGCAGTGAGGCCCTGCTGCTGGATTGATATGAAAACCGCCTCTCTGCTGGCAACGCCCCCCACCCAGCCCCAGAGTGGGGCTTCACTACTGGTCAACAGTGGGTTCAGGGCCCTGCTGGAAGTTTGTGCTGGGGGTGGGGTTGCTGGGGCTGGGCCTTGCTGAACTGCCCAGACTGTTAACTTGCCTAGGGGTCTTCTGGTTTGCAGAAGGGTACAACCTCACTGCCCAGGCTTGGGGCCTTGCATGAGGCTGTCTTCTGCTGCTGTTGCTTTTCTTGGATGTTGCTCCACTCCCACCCTGTGAAATACACCTTTACTGCCTTGCTGGTAAACTGTTTCCCTGCTGCTTGGCCAATTCTGAGGTTGGGAGGGGAATTTGAGAGGGTTTCAGAGGGTCCCTTACTCACCTTGACATCTTTGCTCCAGAAGTCTATTTTATCTCTTTTAATGTTTGATTGGTATGTTTTGTTAAATTATATACAAATATTACAAATATTTAAAGTTTACTCTGACTTGGTGAGAAGTGTGTAACAAAGAAAAACAGTTAAGCAAACTAATAATACATTAAAAGTTGATGTAACATTTCACATTACCAGTATCCTAAACCTCCCTATTTAAAAAAAAAATCTTGATAGAAATTTATTTATTCTCCCCTGTACACCATTGATTAAGGAAAATTTCCTGTAACAAATATGTGTAGTCAAACAATACAAATTCCCTCAGTGGGTACATACAAAAACATGTTTGTTTCCTACAACCTCGACCCATTGCCACTCTACCACGAATAACAAGTTTCAGCATTGGTCTTTTGGAATCACAAATGGTCATGTTCTTACAGCTCTCAAAGTTGTTTGTTTTTACAAAGTCACAACTAAAATTTTGTTGGTTCTGCTCCTTTAATTCTTATTCAACTAGTAAAAGTTCT
This sequence comes from Bettongia penicillata ogilbyi, assembly GCA_023548195.1. Classification (NCBI taxonomy): domain Eukaryota; kingdom Metazoa; phylum Chordata; class Mammalia; order Diprotodontia; family Potoroidae; genus Bettongia; species Bettongia penicillata. Next base: position 3,880,617 of record JAJHZJ010000580.1, read on the forward strand.
CAAAACTGTGAATATTTATAACATTGATGCTATCGAATAAATTGTTCTTCAAGTTCTGCTTAATTCACTCCGCATCCAATGGCTTCTATTACTTCCGTGATCAAATTCAAAATCCTCTGGTGTTCTAAACTCTTTGTAATATATACCCCACCCCCACCTCCAACCCTACTTCTCACATGGCCTCCTTGCTGCTACATGAACAAGATACTCCATCTCTTAGCTTTGGGCATTCTCTCTGGCTGCCCTCCATATTTGGAAGGTTTTTCCTCCTCATCTCTACTTACTGGTTTCCCAGATTTTCTTTAGTTCCAGTTAAAACCCCATCTTCTACAGGAAGCCTTTCCCAATCCCTTCTAGAGCCTTCCTACTCATAAATATTTCCTATTTCTCCTATGCATAGCTTGGTTACTTGTTGTCTTCTTCATTAGATTATCAGCTCCTTGAAGACAGCTATTGTCTTCTGCCTCTTTTGTATCCCCAGTGCTTGGGGCAGCTAGGTGGTGCATTGGATAGAGCACCAGTGCAGGAGTCAGGAGGACCTGAATTCAACTCTCACCTCAGACACTTGACGCTCACTAGCTGTGTGACCTTGGGCAAGTCACTTAACCCCAATTGCCTCATCCTGGGTCATCTCCAGTCATCCTGATGAATATCTGGTCATTGGATTCACATGGCTCTGGAGGAGAAGTGAGGCTGGTGACCTGCACAGCCCTCCCTCACTCAAAACAAAGTCAAGTGCAAGTCATGTCATCATTTCTCTGTGGCATGGTCTTCTTCAGCAACAAAGGATGAACACACACACACACACACACACACACAGCTTAGCACAATGGCTTACATTTATTTAGTGCTTAATAAATGTTCATTGACTGACTGATAGCTTTGCACATCTCTTTAAATCATCTATTTCCTTATTTCTTAGAGGACAGTAATTCTCTACCACATTCATATAGAACTGATGAAGCCATTCCTTAATGTAGGGAGATCTCTTTAGTTCCTAGTTGTGGTGATTCTTTCTTTTCCTACCACAAATGAGCTGCTGTAAGTGTTTTTATACAGAAAGGAGTTTTTCCTCTTTTTGGATCTCTGTTGGATATAAGTCTAGCACTTACACATCTGGGTCAAAGAGCACACATTCTTTAATAACTTTTTTGTGCATAATTCCAAATTGCTTTTCAGAATGGTTGTACATATTTCACAAGTGCATATTTTGCAGAAAAGGAAACTGAGATTGAGGTGGTTACATGCCTTTTTCAAGATCATACAGCTAACTGGTGCAGAATTGGAAATCTAAATAATAGCTGCAAACTCTCAAGTCTGAAACTCTCTTTGCATGATGCTACATTGCTTCCCATAAAAAAGCAGTAATAGGAATTGAACCTGTGATTTCATCTTGTAACAAAGTAGATGAGCACCTTCTCTTCTTCTTAGAGTCTTAAAGAGTGCTATCTGAGAGGTTAAATAATTTGCCTGTCATACAGATGTCACAGAATAGATTTTCTTAAGTTATTATTTTATTTTATTTTCCGTCCCCTTAAGAAATAACTTTCTCTAACCCACTTTAAATTTGCATTGGATCAATAAATACCTTTCAGGTCCCTTTATTCACTTGACTACTAGCACTTGGACAATGCAGATTACTCTGTTATTTACTCCATCACATTATAAGGACAGGTTGGAACTGTCAACCTTTGCTCTGTATTCTTACTGACACACTTACATTTTTGTCCCCCTTTCAATTATAGCTTCCGTAGGCCTCTACTTCCTGAAGGCCATATTTGTTACATTACACCCCTTGCCCAGAGATCTCTGGTATTCTTAAGGGCATCTAAGGGTGTCTATGCTCAGCCTTTGGTTTAAGCCCCCCACTTATTTTGTTCCTCCAATTTTAGGGATCCCAAGCACTCCAGTTACATTAAGTCAGTTTAGATTTTAGGAACATTTACTTGAAAAGCATAACAAGAACAGAAATACAAACAACCTACAAGCAACTCTAACACTCCAGGGACATAATATTCCCTTTATATACATCAATCTTTGGAGGCAGGGAGGACATTCATTTAACATTTTTCATTCAGTTCCTATACAGCATTAGTCCTACAGAGTCCCTAGTCTAAAGCCCCTATTAGCTCTCAGAGCTTCCTGGGGTAGCAGCAACACTTGACCTGAAATCCTGGCTCCAAGGTCACCATGGTCCCAGGCCCAGTGACTCCATTACCTTTGCCTAGAACTACAAAGGACAAACAAAACACCAAGTCCCCTTCTCAGGGTTATAATGTCTAAAATGGGATGGAGAGGTGGAGAAGGAAGGAAGGGAGAGACAAGAGGATGATAGGAAAAGGCAGAATATCTTCTTCTGGAACCAAGCGCATGTAATTTTCTTAATGGATGTCTCCATCTTAGGTGATCTAGGCATGCTTCAAGCCTAATTACACAACTGTATCTCTTTTAAAATGGAGACTTGTGACTGGAGGTAGATAGTGAATGGGGAGCCCAAAAGGAGAGAAGCATATCCTTCTGAAATAGAATTCTTGTATCATTCATAAAAAATAATCATTCTTCCTTGACTTTGAAAAAGGAGAATACATATTTATATGATGGATGGATAGATAGATAGATAGGTAGATAGATAGATAGATAGATAGATAGATAGATAGATAGATAGATAGATAGATAGATGGACTGATAGTGATGGCCCTGGCCCCTAGCTAGCCACTGCCCCCATACTTAATGTCCCAACCTCCTCATATGCCTCACTGCCTAATTAGAATAACAGGGGTGCTCATGTTCCAAACACATCATTCATTTAGCCTCAGACAAGACCACACAATAGCCAGCCAATCAGAAAGTAGCACCAACAGGACATGGACCAGGATATTTGACCACTAAATCACAGCTTAAGTGGATGCCTGCACAGTAATAGAAAAGAACTGTCCTAAGGATGTAGAGAGGCTTATCATAATATTATCATCCATAAATGCCCCCCAGTGGACTTTTCTATATGCCTTCTGGGTAACCACATGCACAATTCCGCCAAGGTGAGGACCTCTCCTCCTTTTAGTAAACTCCTCCTCTATTTTAATAGTCACATATTCTGCAATACATATTCATATATTCTGTTATATAATCAGCTTCATTCACTCTATAAAAATTACGATCTTGCTCTGACAAGGGATCTGTTCCTTTTTGGAGCCCAGCCCACTTTCTGAGAGGCATAATTCTCAATAAATTCCTTTGCTTGGTTTGGAGATAGTTTGAATCGGTGAATTTTTGAGACAACCGTGAGACTCACCTTCAACCTCAACAACAGCAACTCATGATCTGAAAGCAAACTGAGAGATCCTTTTATATACCTCCTTAATTTTGTAATTGAGGAGTTTGTGGGAAGTTATGATTTGCCTTACATCACACAAGTAGTAAATATCAAAGCCAGGATGAGTAACCATGTCTTTTGACTTTAAAACAAATGTAATTTCCCCTAGACCATCGTCGTTCAACTATAGTTCTCCCCACCTGGTGAAAAGACTAACCATAACAGTCCGAAATGGTGAATTGAAGTATCATTTGCACTTCTAAACTAGCAACGTAACTGAACACCCACTGATCAAACAGCAATTAACCTATCAGTCATAAATCATCAACTTTATTACCCCACAATTATTACCACTTCAAGCAATGTTGGATCCTCACACCAGGCAGAAAAAGGAGCCCGGTTCTCAGTTTAAGCTAAGAAGTTGTTAATTACTACGTTTACTAATGGATGCTCTTTCTCAGAACAAACTCAATAGAGAAAACAGTGTTAAGTCACAAAGTTTGTTCCAGTCTTGGCAGGGAAGCCTACTTCAAGCTGAGGTTAGCCTAATTAGCATGGCCCAATTTATCTGATATCTTTTGTATATTTTCCAAGTGATTGTCACAAAAATATTCTCCTAAAACCTTCTGTTTTCACTCAGTTGGTACCCTATTAACCTGAAAGAAGACATATCTCCTTGACATGTAGGTCACCGCATTGGAGAAAAACAATTCTCTTTGTCACTTCATGAACAAGTCAGACTCCCCACACTTTTGACAATATGGCTTTCTATTCTTTTCAGTCACAAAGTCATTTTATCATTGCTCACTCATAACTAGAAATGATGAATGGAAAACAGGATAAAATAGCTTCTCTTGAGGAAGGAAGAGAGATAATGGTCTGACTCCCATTACCTCCCCCTCTAATCTAGATTTGCTATGTGTAAGGTCCCTCCTCATGTACAACACCCTGTACTCTTTCCTTGAAGAAAAGGGTCAGAATTTAACTTTTCCTAAAAGTTGCTAGTATTATATTATACTTGTCTTTTTGTGTCCCAGAGGGAGAAAAGTACAAGAAGCAATCAGCTCTGAAATGCCAAGATGATGTGAAAGCATTTTGTAAATCTAAAATGCTATAAGAGTGTCTTAATTTCTTTCCTTTCTTTTTTGTTCCTTCTTTTTCTTCCTCCCTTCCTCCCTCCCTTCCTTCCTTTCTTTCTTTCTTCTTTCTTCCTTCCTCTTTCCCTTCCTTCCTTCCCTCCTTTGTTCCTTCCCTCCTTCCTTCTCTCCTTTCTCTTTCTTTCTTTCTTTCTTTTTTCTTTCTTTCTTTCTTTCTTTCTTTCTTTCTTTCTTTCTTTCTTTCTTTCTTTCTTCCTTTCTTTCTTTCTTTCTTTCTTTCTTTCTTTCTTTCTTTCTTTCTTTCTTTCTTCCTTCCTTCCTTCCTTCCTTCCTTTTCTCTCTCTCTCTCTCTCTCTCTCTCTCTCTCTCTCTCTCTCTCTCTCTCTCTCTCTCTCTCTCTCTCTCTTCTTTCCTTTTTGTAAAGTCACAATAGTATGACAGAATGAAGTGCCTGGACTACTGAGGAGAGGAGGATTCACAGCCTTTGTTCCAGAGGCAAGATCATTCCTTTTAGCTTTTTAGTAGAGGACATTGTGTTGTTGTTTGGCCTTCACTCTCAAAGAAGACCATGATAGCAGGAAGATGATACCAAGACTTGCAAATGAATTGGATTTAAATGCGAGAGGGCTGTGCAAAGTGCCTTACTTTCTCCTCTAGAGCCATATGGGTCCAGTGTCAAAATAAAGATCAGAACGACTGAAGTTGGCCTTCAGGGAACATTCTATCATTAAGCTGAAAGAAGCTTTCTAGAGAATAGTTTAGAAGTCAATATGATTGGCATACAAAGACTATGTGGTCTAACTTCATTATACAGAAGAGAAAAAACAATCCAAGTAGATGTTGAGTGGTCCAAGGTTACACAACTAGATAGAAATAGAACCAGGGCTATATGGATACAGTAGACCAGTGAAGGAGCTGAAGTATACTTGGTGATCTTAGGATTGGAGAATGTGAGTTCATTGTTCAATATTCAATCATTTGACATATTACTGAAAAATTTTAAAACCTTATATACATACCAATTTTTATTATTCTCTTTGAATAATGAATCAGAAAAATCAATCTCCTTTAGGAAAGTAGAAACAGCAAATAGGCAAAAATATACAAGCAAGCTACATAGAAGATAAATAGGAAATAATTAAAAGACGGAGGGACATAGAATTAAAAGGGGCTGGGAAAGGTTTCCCAGAAAACAGAACAGAATAAACATTCCTAGACCTTATATGACCTACAACACTCCCAACTAGGCAAGAATCAGATTAAAAGGCAATTGGGAAATATTTAACAAAATAAATGAAAGCCCAGTAGAACACAGATTATGTTTATATGTGTTTTTTCTAAGTCAATATATGGTCTGCAGGAATCCTTATGTACAAAACAACAGCCTTATTTCTATCATCATGGTGTAGAGATTTTAGAGGGAAAACAGCTATTAATATATTTTCAGAGAACAAATTTTTTTCTTGAGTACCTGCATGATGGGCAAGGAATCAGATCACCTTAGATCTGAAAGAAATTTCAGAGATCATCTAATCCAAGCTGTACGTTAAGAAGAATACTCTCTATTACATCCCTGACCATACAACCTCAACCCTGACAAGTTATAGTCACCAGAAACTCAATGCCTCTGAGACAGGCTATTCCAGTTTTGAATCATTCTAATTATTCTGAACCTTACTCTATCATTAATAAAGACAGAGCAGTCCCAAAGAGTGATTTTTTTTAATTAATTTATTTATTTTTAGTTTTCAACATTCATTTCCACAAGATTTTGAGTTCCAAATCCCCATCTCCTCTATTTTCTTGTAGGGCAAGTATGTTTTCTATACCCCATTACTTATATTTCTAATTTCCCCATTGCATGTAAAAACAATTTTAACATTCCTTTTTAAAACTTTGGGTTCCAGCTTCTCTCCCTTCCTCCCTCCCCATCCCCATCTCTGAGAAGGCAAGCAATTCAGTATAGGTTATACATGTGTAGTTATGCAAAAGACTTACATAAAAGTCATATTATGAAAGACTAACTATATTTCCTTCCATCTTATCCTGCCCCCCATTTATTCTATTCTCTCTTTTGAATGTGTCCCTCCCCAAAAGTGTTTGCTTCTAATTACCCCCTCCTCCCATTTTCCTTCCCTTCTATCATCCTCCCCAGCCCACTTCTCCCCTACTTTCCTGTAGTGTAAGATAGATTTTCTTACCAAATTGAGTGTGCATGTTATTCCCTCCTTAAGCCAAATGTGATGAGAGTAAGCTTCACCTTTTCCCTCTTACCCCGCCCTTTTCCCCTTCATTGAAAAAGCTTTTACTTACCTATCTTATAGAAAGTAATTTGCCTCATTCTAATTCTCCCTTTTTCCTCTCAATATAGTCCTCTCTCACCCCTTAATTTTATTTTTTTAGATATCATCCCTTCCTATTCAACTTACTTTGTGCCCTTTGTCTATATGTATATAATCCCTCCAACTACCCTAATACTGAGAAAAGTCTCAAGAGTCACAAATATTATCTTTCAATGTAGGAATGTAAACAGTCCAACTTTAGTAAGTCCCTCATGATTTCTCTTTCCTATTTACCTTTCCATGCTTCTTTTGGTTCTTGTGTTTGAAAATCAAATTTTTTATTCAGCTCTGATCTTTTCATCAAGAATGCTTGAAAGTTCTCTATTTCATTGAATAACCATTTTTTTCCTGAAGTATTATACTCAGTTTTGTTGTGTAGGTTATTCTTGGTTTTAATCCTAGCTCCTTTGACTTCTATAATATCATATTCCAAGCCATGCAATCCCTTAATGTAGAAGCTGCTAGAGCTTATGTTATCCTGATTATATTTCCACAATACTCAAATTGTTTCTTTCTGACTGCTTGCAGTAGTTTCTCCTTGACCTGGGAACTCTGGATACACTATTCCTAGGAATTTTTCTTTTGGAATCTCTTTCAGGAGGTGATCAGTAGATTCTTTCAATATTTATTTTACCCTCTAGTTTTAGAATATCTTTGATAATTTCATGCAAGATGATGCTGAGGCTATTTTCTTGATCATGGATTTCAGGTAGTCCACTAATTTTTCAATTGTCTGTCCTGGATCTATTTTCCAGGTCAGTTGTTTTTCCAATGAGATATTTCACATTGTCTGCTATTTTTCATTCTTTTAGTTTTGTTTTATAAATTCTTGATTTTTCATAAAGTCATTAGCTTCCATCTGCTCCATTCTAATCTTTAAGGAATTATTTTCTAAAGTGAGCTTTTGGATCTCTTTTTCCATCTAGCCAATTCTGCTTTTTAGGGCATTCTTCTCCTCATTGGCTTTTTGGCTCTATTTTGCCATTTGTGTTAGTCTAGTTCTTCAGCAGTTTTTGGGTATCCTTTACCAAGCAGTTGACTCGTTTTTCATGATTTTCTTGCATCACTCTCATTTCATCCATCTATATGGATATTCAGTTCCAGCTCAGCCTGTCCTGAGTCATCAGTTCTTCAGGCTCTGCAGCCAATTAGAAGACTTTTCATCTTTATGCAGTATGAACCTTTAAGTCATCATAGCCCAAAAGTGACTCTCATAGTTCCACATGTTGGAAACCAGTCATAGAATAGATATAGATATTTTCTGTATACCCCATCCTGGGGAGTGAATATGAATATGATCTGTCTATTCCACATGCAAACAAGGAAGAGGCAGAAAGTATTCATTACAGCCTATTAAGTGACAATAATTTTACTAAGCTTTCATGAAGGGCAATCCTACTTCTGATGGAAAGTCACCTTTATTTCACAACTGATCCTATGATTTCTCATTATTCTGTCTCCACAAAAAATGCTACAAGTATAGAGCAATGAATAACCATTAATCATGCGTAAATTGAATAATTGGTCATCTATGTGAAGTGATCAGCCATCCCTTACAGTTGCCCTCACTGTTACCTGAAACTCATCATAAGTAATTTATCCCTCATATTAAGAATATCTTCTAAAACTTTATCTTTTGAATGCAAAGAGGTTTTAAAATCAGGAAAGCTGGATTTGAACTCAAGATCCATCAATTAGTAACTATTTGACCTTGTACTTACCATTGAAAACTCAATTACTTTCTCTGCTCATATTACTTAGGATAGTGCTAGCCTTGTATGATTAATTTTTGTTTAGTTCAATTCAAAGAACACTGAGATTTTACTATGGGCATGTTGTCAGGCATTGGTGGATTACAGCAATCTACTATTTGATAAACCCAAAGACCCCAACTTCTGGGATAAGAACTCACTGTTGGACAAAAATTGTTGGGAAAACCAGAAACTAGTATGGCAGAAACTGGGCATAGACCAATATGTGACACCATATAACAGAATAAAGTTCAAAATTGGTACACAATCTAGGATGATACTATAAACAAATTAGGGGAGCAAGGAATAGTTTATCTTTCCAATTTACGGAGAACAGAGGAATTTATAACCAAATAAGAGATAGATAACATTATGAAATGCAGTATGAATAATTTTGACTATATTAAGTTGAAAAGTTTGTGCACAAAGCCAATGCACTACCATTAAGAGGGAAGGAGAAAACTCGGAAAGAATTTTTACAACTAGCATCCTGATAAAGGATTCATTTCTAAAATATAAAGAGAACTGAGTCAAATTTGTAAGAATATGTATCATTCCCCAGTGCATAAATGATCAAAGGATATGGACAGGCAGAGGAAGAAATTAAAACTTTCTATAATCATATGAAAAAATGTTTTAAATGACTATTGATTAGAGAGATGAAAATCAAAACATCACACCTATAATACTGGCTAACATGACAAAACAGGAAAATGATAAATGTTGAAGAAAATGTGGGAGAGTTGGAACACTAATTCATTGCTGGTGGAGCTGTGAAGTGATCCACCCATTCTGGAGAGTAATTTGGAACTATCCCCAAAGGGCTATAAAAATCACTTCTAGGGCTATATCCCAATGAGATCATAAAAATGGGAAAAAGACCCACCTGTGCAAAAATATTAGTACCAACTTTTTCTGTGGTGGCCAAAAATTGGAAATTGAGGAGATGTCCATCAATTGGGGAATGGCTAACCAAGTTGTAGTTTATGAATATAATGGAATAATGTTGTGCTACAAGAAATGATGACCAGGCAGACTTCAGGAAAACCTGGAAAGAGTTGCATGAACTGATGCTGAGCGAAGTGAGCAGAACCAGAGGAACATTGTACACAGAGGAACAGCCACAGCATGCAAGGACTGATTTTGATAGACTTAGCCCTTTTCAGCAATGCAAAGACCTAAAACTTTTCCAAAGGACTCATAATGGAAAATGCCATCCATCCACATCCAGAGTGTATTGTGGAATTGTATTACACAGTGAAACAGACATTTTTCTTTCTTGTCTTATTTTGTTTTTTCTCATGGTTTCTCCCATTCGTTATAATTCTTCTATGCAACATGACTCATGTGAAAATGTGATTAATAGAAATGTATGTGTAGAGCCCATATCATATTGCATGTCATCTTGGATAGGGAGGGGAAAGGGAAGGGGAGAAAATTTTAAACATATGGAAGTGAATGTTGACAACTGAAAATAAATTGAATATTAAAAAAAGAAATAACTAAACAACAAAAATATTCATTACACTTACCAGATGTTCAATCAGCATTTTCAAGCCCATATTATATGCGAGGCACTTTGCTGGGTGCAAAAGGTATAGATAGATAGATCGATAGATTGGTAGATAGATGATAGATAAATAGATGATAGAAAGACAGATTGACAGACAGACAGACAGACAGATAGATAGATAGATAGATAGATAGATAGATAGATAAATAGACAGATAGATAGATAGATGATATAGTTTTAAAACACCCCTGTCCTCAAAGAGCTTATAGTCATGGAAGAGGAGAAAAAGGGTTCATATATAACCAAAGTAAATGGGGGAATTTTAAAGGAGAGATAAGGAAAGACCTAGGATGTAGAATACAGATGACTAGAAAGTACCCACACTGACTCCCATAGGTGCTGACAAATCCAAAGGCATAAAGTACTAAGTATGATCAACTGTGGTTAAGGAATACAGGAGACAGAATGTTATAGAAACTGTTAGACAAGGTAATCATTATTATTAGCTACAGGGAAGGATTCAGTGTTAGAGGGGGTAGAAGCAGAGGCTATCTATCAAGAATATTCTATGGTATAAAAACAATGAGCATTAATGTGTTTTAAAGTATATGGCTTATTAAAATTTTTATTTTTTTCTCCATATATTTTTTCTCTCTTGCCAACTCAGTGTTTTTCAATTTGTTAATTATGAAACACTTGCCAGTAAGAACAGGGTTTTGTATTGATCATTAGGATATTAGGACAGTCAGTCTGACAAAATGGTTATTGTGTTGGACTTGAAGAGAGGAAAATTTGGACTAGAATTCAACCATAGATGTTTAATAGCTGGATAACTCTGAGCAAGTCACTCTATCTCTCTAAGCCTCAGTTTCTTCATCCGTAAAATGAAGACAAAAATTACCATGACTCCCAAGGTCTCCTCTGGCTCTAAATCTATAAAATGATGGTCCATATTAAATGCCAACTCAGATAATTTTGACTTCTCTCTGATTTATCATTAGAGCATTTTGTATTCCAGTCTCAATTCTCCAAATTAGTAGCTCTCTTTGCCAACTTGACTTCCTTTGAAAACCTAATAAAATGTTCTTTAATCTTATCCAAGCCATTTAGAGGATACAAAGTTGTATCTGTGCTGAGAGTGGAGCCCAAGAGGGCTCCATTTAATATCTGCTCCAACCTGATGCTGATCTTTTAATAACATACTCTGGAGTTGGAGTTTTCTCCCTGATTCCAAGATCAGCTTTCTGTTACTTAGTCAAAACTACCCAGTGTAAGAGTTATTGCAGACTGTTATTGCCTCTTTTATTTTACCATACCCTTCTTTTCCTTAAAGTTCTCAAAGCAAGTGAGTAATATAATATTTATTTTATTTATTTTTATTTATAAATATATACATATATTTATGATGGCTTATCTCTATTTAATCAACCAGTCACTAAGGAGTGATGAAATGTTACATATATGCACATATATGCAAAAAAAAAGAAACTGTGATCTCTGCCCTCAAACAATTTATATTCCAGAGACAACATATACATGTATAATTATTGGCAAAATATAGAAAAATAAATATAATATTATTTAGGGAGAGGTATCACAAGCTAGGAGAGGATCAGGAAAGGTTTGATGAAGAAACTGAGCAAAATTTTGAAAGAAACAAGGATGTGAAAAGGCAGAAGAGAAAGAGTTACAGGCATTGGAAACTACCCATGCAAAGAAATGGAGTTGAGATTTGGAGTGGCATGTATCAGCAAGAAGGCTGGCTTGATTGTAGAGAGTGAAAATGGGAGTAGTATATAATTAGGCTGGAAAAGTAAATTGGAACCAGGTTGTAAAGGGTTTTAAATGCCAAATAGAGGACTTTGTATTTGACATGAAAGAAAATAAGGAACCTTTATAGTTTACTGGGTCATGTGATGAAATGATCAGAGCTGTACTTTAAGAAAAATACTTTTGTCACTACTTGGTGGATAGATTACAGGGAGGACACACAAGGAAAGGGCACAATTTTGAGTCTATTATAATAGTCCACATGAGAACTGATAAAGGCCTAAACTAAGACAGTGATAGTCATTTGAGTAGAAAAAAAGAGGGTTAGATGTATGATGCTGTGGAGGTAGAATTGACAAAACCTAATAACCAATTAGATACATGTGCAAGGGGCATTGAGTAATTGAAGATGATCCTAATGCTCTGAAACTAGGTGACTGGAAAGGGTGTTACACTTGAAAGAAATAGGCACATGTTTTATAATTTAAGACAAAATTATTCTCAAAGGGCTGGGAAGTAGGTAAGATAAATATTATATTTCCATTTCACAGACAAGGAAATGGGTTTTAGGGTTATTAAATGCTCTTAGAATCTGAGCTCTATCTTCATTGAAAGGTACTCAGCAGCCCATCCAAGCAATCCCTAGTTGTGCCTGAAGCACGACTAGTTCCCTGCTGTCCCAACACTTGGCACAGCTTCTTTTAAGACGTCTCTAATTTATGAAATTTTGTGCAAGCTCAGTTTGGAGGGTGATCATTATACACTGGCAAGTGCATTTGGCTCCGTCTAGGCTTATAAGAACTTTGATGCCAAGATGGATGCTATAAACGTGAGGCAGCCATCAAGACCAAAGGGATGATTGAAGTTCCCATTGTCAACATTCTGACAAATTACAGCAAAAAACAGAGGTAGGACATTGCCTCTGCTTATCAAAGAAGGACCAAAAAGAAACTTTCAGCGATGAAATCAGTCATATCTAGCCGCCTGGAGACAATAATTTTGGGGCCTTAGGTCTTTTGAAGATACTTGCTGAGTGTGGTGCTTCAGAGCTGAAAGTCTCCATTGAAGGGCCTGGGTACTGATGAAGATTCCCTCATTGAGGTCATCTGCTCACAGACAAACAAGGAGCTCTATGAAATTAATGAAGTCTACAGAGAAATGTACAAGACAGAGTTGGAGAAGGGCATTATTTCAGACAAGTCTGGTGACTTCTACAAATTGATGAATTGCCCAAGCAAAGAGTAAACGAGCAGAGGATGACTCTGTGATTTATTATGAGCCAATGGACCAAGATACTCAGGAACTCTTTGATCCAGGACTGAAGAGGAAGTAAACCAATATCCTAGATGAACAGCATTATGACCAGGAGGAGTGTGTACCACCTCAGAAAGTATTTCAGAGGTACAAGAGCTACAGCCCTTATGATGTATTAGAGAGTATCATGGAAGTATCAATAAAGAGGTCAAAATTCAACTCAAAAATGCCTTCTTCAACCTGGTCCAGTGCATTCAGAGCAAACCCTGGTATTTTGAAGTCTGATTTTATGGTTCCATTAAGGGCAAGTCTGATTTTATGCTTCCAGACCCAAAACAAATGGCTGATCAGGATGCTAGTCTCCCACAGTGAGATGGACATGTTGAAAATTAGATCTGAATTCAAGGGGAAATATGGAAAATCTCTGTGTTACTTCATCCAGCGAGACACAAAAGGAGACTCCCAGAAGGCTCTCTTGTGTCTGTCTGGAGGAGATGACTAAAAATCATGTAGAAAGAAACGACCAAAGCAGTTGTAATAGCCAGAAACAATGTTTTCTGTTCTTCCGCCTTGTAATTTTAGAAAACCAATTTGTGGTTGTGATATTGTTGCAACTAACTAAGTCATGTTATTCCCTATAAGAGGGAAATTATTTGCTTTCTTGTATTTTTTAATTATGTATGTTTTGCTTGGCTTTCTTCAGGTTTCCTCCTTAGCCAAAAGAATGAACATTCTAAGGAAATAGAAGTAGAATCTCTGATGTGAAACAGTTGGCTTTGGGTATACAATGTCATCAAAAGAAAAATGAACTCAATTTTTACTTAAAAAAAAAGCTACTTGGCAGTCAAAGACTTTTAAACCCTATGTGAAACACACCACTGTCGTGGGAATATACGGCATCCCTTATGTTATTCTGACCTGCAGATTAGAGGTATTCCTAGGTGGGGCAGATAAAAAGAATGGTTACTCAATTGCTCAGGACCATGTGAGCACCTCTGTTAAGGGATTGCACTGGCAACTACAAAAGTATTCAAGAATTCTACATCATTCAACATGGGTTTATTAAGAGTATAAGTGAGGCTGGTGACCTGCACAGCCCTCCCTCACTCAAAACAAAGTCAAGTGCAAGTCATGTCATTATTTCTCTGATGGCATGGTCTTCTTCGGCAATGAAAGACGAACACACACTTTAAGAGCATACTATGTGCACCACACTGTTTTAGGCACTGGAAATAAAAAGAAAAAAAACCATAATGCCATCAATAAAATATTCCCTTCCTTCAAAGAGTTTGCTTTGATCTATGACATAAAACTGGTCCTACATAACCGTAGACCTAGTAATCTCACTACTGAGGCCACTTCAGCGCTTCAAAGATCAATGCTATTTATGATGCTGTTATTTCCCTCAAGGTAGAGTACAACCCATTTTATGACTTAGATGAACTAAAGTATTCTTTACCTGGAATCTTTCAACTTTTTATAATTTTATTTCAATATGATTTGTAAATATTTGTAAATGTGATGCATTTTCTAAAATTTAAAAACATACTGGGGGGGGGGTGGAGCCAAGATGGTGGAGTAGAAAGACTCACGTATGCTAGCTCCGAACCCACACCCCATATATTTCCTCCAAAAAGAACTCCCTGCAAATTCTGGATCACTGCAAGGAGCACAGAAACACAGTGGAAAAGATCTCTGTTCCAGAGAGCCTTGGAGAGCCATCCCTAGGGGTCCATTGCACCCTGGACAGCAGAGTCCACCACTGTGCTGCCCTGGCGGCATGGCCCCAGAGGAGCAGATCCAAGCAGGCTTCAGGGACGGAACCTCCAGCAGCCGCAAAGGTCCCTCCACCCACAGATGCTACAGGCCAGTGAGAAAGACGTCTGGGCTGGCCAAGAGGGGAGCAGGGTGTCTTCGTGGCTCAGGCCCCCTTGGGAGGCAGCCGCGGAGGGAGCAGCAGAGGCAGCAGCAGAGGCAGCGGCAGAGGCCTGGGACTCCCAGAACAGCAGGCAGAAGTTCAGGGCCATTACTGAAGGTCTCTGCATAAACCCCCTGAGGGAACTGAGCCTGGGAGGCAGCCCTGCCCCCACCCAAGCACCAGAACTTAAGCTCACATTGAATAGCAGCCATGCCTGCCGTGGAAAGCCCATCTGAATCTCAGACCCCAAGCACTAGCTGGGAAATCTAGGCAGGGGTACAGAAGAATCTCAGAAGTCAAGTAACTGGCTGGGAAAATGCCCAGAAAAGGGAAGAAGAATAAGACCATAAAAAGCTACCTTGAGGGGGTACAGATGTTCCTGCCTTTCAATTCTGATGACGAGGAAGGATTCTTACCATCAGGGAAAGATGTGGAGGTCAGGGCCTCTGTATCCCAGACATCCCAGGGGGATGTCCAGTGGGCTCAGGCCATGGAAGAGCTCAAAAAGGATTTTGAAAATCAAGTTAGACAGGTGGAGGAAAAACTGGGAAGAGAAATGAGAGAGATGCAAGAAAAGCATGAAAAACGGGTCAATACCTTGTTCAAGGAGAACCAAAAAAGTGCTGAAGAAAATAACACCTTGAAAAATAAGCTCACTCAATTAGCGAAAGAGTTTCAAAGAGCCAATGAGGAGAAGAATGCTTTCAAAAGTAGAATTAGCCAAATGGAAAAAGAGGTTCAAAAGTTCACTGAAGTAAATAGTTCTCTCAAAATTAGAATGGAACAGATGGAGGCTAATGACTTTCTGAGAAACGAAGAAATCATAAAACAAAACCAAAAGAATGAAAAAGTGGAAAAGAATGTGAAATATCTCATGGGAAAAACAACTGACCTGGAAAATAGATCCAGGAGAGACAATTTAAAAATTATGAGACTACCTGAAAGTCATGATCAAAAAAAGAACCTAGATATCATCTTCCATGAAATTTTCGAGGAAAACTGCCCTGATATTCTACAACCAGAGGGCAAAATAAGTATTGAAAGAATCCATCGATCACCACCTGAAAGAGATCCAAAAAGAGAAACTCCTAGGAACATTGTGGCCAAATTCCAGAACTCCCAGCTCAAGGAGAAAACATTGCAAGCAGCTAGAAAGAAACAATTAAAGTATTGTGGAAATACAATCAGGATAACTCAAGATCTAGCAGCTTCTACATTAAGGGATCAAAGGGCATGGAATAGGATATTCCAGAAGTCAAAGGAACTAGGACTCAAACCAAGAATCACCTACCCAGCTAAACTGAGCATAATACTTCAGGGGAAAATATGGTCTTTCAATGAAACATTCAAGCATTCTTGATGAGAAGACCAGAGCTGAAAAGAAAATTTAACTTTCAAACACAAGAATGAGAAGAAGCATGAAAAAGTAAACAGCAAAGAGAAATCAGAAGGGACTTACCAAAAGTGAACTGTTTACATTCCTATATGGAAAGACAATATTTGTAACTCTTAAAACTTTTCAGTATGTGGGTAGTTGATGGGATCACACACACACACATACACACACACGTACACACATGCATGCACACACATACACACATGCACACACACAGAGAGACAGAGAGCACAGAGTGAATTGAATAGGATGGGACCATATCTTAAAAGAAATTAAGGTAAATGGTGAGAGAGAAATGTAGTGGGAGGAAATAGGGGGAAATGGAATGGGGTAAATTATATCTCATTCAAGAGGCAAGCAGGAGACTTTCTAGTGGAGGGAAAAAGAGGAGAGCTGAGAAAAAAACAAGAGGTTTACCTTCATCACATTGGACTAAATGAAGGAATAAAATGCACACTCATTTTGGTATGAAAACCTATCTTACAGTACAGGAAAGTGGGGGTAGAAGGAGATAAGCAAGGGGGGGGATGATGGTAGGGAGGGCAATGGGAAGAGGGAGCAATTTGAAGTCAGCACTCGGGGAGGGACAGGATCAAAAGACAGAATAGAAACAATGAGAGGCAGGATAGGATGGAGGGAAATACAGTTAGTCTTACACAACACGACTGTTATTGAAGTCATTTGCAAAACTACACAGATATGGCCTATACTGAATTGCCTGCCTTCCCAAAGGGAATGGGTGGGGAGGGAGGGATGGGGAGCAATTGGAACTCAAAGTTTTAGGAACAACTCTTGAGTATTGTTCTTGCTACTAGGAAATAAGAAATACAGTTAATGGGGAATAGAAAGTCATCTGGCCCTACAGGACAAAAGAGAAGATGGGGACAAGAGAAGGGAGGGGTGATAGAAGAGAGGGTAGATTGGTGAAAGGGAAAATTAGAATGCTCAGTGTACTGGGGTGGGGGGAGGGGATAAAAGGGGAGAAAATTTGGAACCCAAAATTTTGTGAAAATGAATGTAAAAAGTTAAATAAATTTTTATTAAAAAAAATAAAAACATATTGAGAAAAGATATATATATATATGAAAATATATATATATATATATATATATATATATATATATATATATATATATATATATATATATATATATATATATATATATATATAAATGCTTCACCAGGCTAGTAGAGAAGTATGGAACACAAAGACGGTTCTTACCATTGTAATATACAAAAAAATGTTAATACTCCTGTAATAAATGGTCATTAGGACTTTCTGAGACCTTATACTCATGAAGACTAGTTATTCTCTCCTCCTACTTTAGGGTCCTTTTTGAGGAAAGAAAAGCAGAATCATGAGAATGTAGGGAAGAAAAGGTGATATGCTTTTTCCAATGCCCTTTCTTCTGTGTTTGGGGAACCAGGTGGTGCAATGGCTAAAGTGGTGCGCCTAGAGTCAGGAAAACTCATCTTCCTGTGTTAAAATCTGGCCTCAGACACTTATTGTGTGACCCTAATCAAGTCACTCAAGCCTGTTTGCCTCAGTTTTCTCACTTGTAAAATGAGCTGGAGGAGGAAATGCAAGCCACTCCAGTCTTTGTCAAAAAATCACCAAATAGGGCCATGAAGGAATGGACATAACTGAAAATGACTGAACAACAGCATCTGCATTTACTTGACCAGCACGATAGCTCAGCAGCTCATCACTTCTGGCATTAACTTCTGCAATTAGTTTCCTGGCTTCTAGGTTCTCCCTCCCCTAATCTATCCTCCACATAGCTCCCAAATTAATATTCATAAGACAGAGCTCACTTGCCTGCTCAAAAGCCTCCAATTTTTTGCTCTTGCAACAGCCTGGCATCTAAAGCCCTCCACCATCTGACTTTCACTTATCTCTCCAGATTTATTTCATAATACTCCCTTTAATGCATTGCACATTTTGGTCAAACCATCTTACTAGCATTTTTTTGGAACTCAGCATTTTATCTTCTACCTCAGTCTTTACAGGTCTGGAATACACATCCTCCTCACCTTATCCTTTTAGAATACAGTATTGAACTTCTTTGGAGATTTGGCTTTCCAATGTGGTGATTTCTATATGAGACTTTTCTTAAGCTCAACTCCCTCCCCAACTTGTCAGCACTCTCTTTCCTTAAACTCCTTCCCAATAACTTGTCTGGGAATAACATATATCCTCCCTCTTCCACCCAACCTACACACACACACACACACACACAGACACAGACACACACACACACACACGCACATGCCCATGCACACAAATACATACCCCAATAGAACTTAAGGTTCTTGAGAGCAAAGATTATTATATTTTTATCTCTTTAATCTCAAAACCTATGCAATGTTGTTCACAAAATATTCCTGATAAATGTCTGTTCGTTTTAATTAAATAACAATAGTAATTCCTAAACTTAGGCCTGATACTATTCTTACCTTCAGGAAATTTTAACCCTTTGACCTTATGACATAAACCCAATCTACTAGGTAACTATTTTAGTAGTCATCATTATGTTAAAAGTGCCATCTTTTTTTTTTTTTATCTCTGTCTTAGAAATATTTTGATGGGTTTTTTTTATCACTTTCATTTCCCAATAAATCTTTCTCCTTAGTCCCTTCTAGAGAGCTATCCTTAATGACAACGAATATTTTTAAGTTCAGAAAAACTGTTATATCAAGTATATCATCTTTAAATATCATTATTCATCAATACAGTCCATCGTTTGGGGTAAGCAGGGAAGTATTATTCTCCTCATTTTCCAGATGAGGAAACTGAGCCAAAAAGGTGCTAGGTGACTTGCCTAGGCTTACCAAATTTCTGAGAGGAACCTCAGAAGGTCCATCTAGCTCAAATCTTCTATAACATAGGCAAGAAATGAACATCCAACTTTTTCTTTGAGGGTCCTGATCAGGAAAAAAATCACTACCTCCCAAGGTAGCACATTCCAGTGAAGTAGATAGGTATGCTTAGAAGAAAGGGAAACAATGGGGCTTCTCCATAGACGTGATTGCATTTTGAGGATACTAAAGTGATGCTGTAAGCATGGGGGAAGACATACATATGGGAGGGATAGGACCTACAATGCTTTGAGCTCTAGGAATATCTATTATATCTGTGGCCCTTCCACCCTAAGTGACTGTAAGATCTGTGAGCATAGGAACTATTTTTTCCTTTCATTTTTTGTATCCCAACAGTCTAGTACAGTCGCTTACACCTAAGAAGCATTTAATAAATTGAATTAGAATTGAATTAGAAACTACTAGATTATACAATGGGTATAGTTCCTCCAGGTAATGAATAATGTTTTAATAGTGTGATATTGCTATTCTTTAGTTCAAGAGTTCCCAACCTAGGATGATTTTTAAAACTGATAATCAATATAATTGGTTTTCCACGTATTTTACTCATTAGAAAAAAGTATTCTGTGAAGGGGCAATAGACTTCACTACATTGTCAAAGAGATCCATGACTCTTCTTTTTCTTCATGTAGTATTTGGGTTCTCTACATTCTCTTGCTTGGATATGACCTTGAGCTCAATGCATCAGTCCCTAGGACAATGTGCTTCCTTTTATCATCTCACAACCATTATCCAACATTAGCAGGTATAGCAATCGTAAGGAATCCTCTTCCAACTAAGCCTTTGCAGAGCCTCAAATGAGATTCATGAACGCAGAAGAGTTCAGCCTTATTATCCACATAGGAAAAACCAAATGGACTGGGAATTCCTATTGTAGAGGCCTTGAAATGCAATTGGATGGACACCTGTACATATATTTAAGTATGTGTATATATGTGTGTGTGTGTATCTATATATATGTACATATATGTGTGTGTGTTTGTGAGTCTGTGCCTCTGCTTATATAACTTTAAATAACACCACACAGGAACAAGGTACTGGACTCAGAACTGAACTGGAGGAAAAGAGTAGACTGGGTTACACTTGGGATATTGTTTGACACCAACCTCAAGGTCCTTGCTTTTTTTTTAATATTCAACAGCAATATTCTTCTGCAATAAATAATATATAAGTCTGAATAATATAATATCACAATCTCTAAGGAACCTCTTGTGTGTAACCCAACAAAGGGCAAGAGAGAAAATTGTGGTAGGTTTGAACAGACTGCAGCATATTTCAAATGTCACATTTTGGGGTAGGGGGTGAGAGAAATGGTATATAAGAAATCGGGAGAATAAAAAGGAGATTGTAAGAGTGTGAACAGATGGACAACCAGGGTGCTGAATTCACACCTACATAACGTCAATATTCCAAGAGATTCCTAGATTCCAGAATGTTGAATAGACCCTCTATGGAGAATTTATGGGAGGGCATGAACATGGGATGCAAAAGTATCATCAAATGAGAGAGAATTAATGGGTTGCAATATGAACTTGATGAGCATTGATGTGTCTTCCAACTCACACCTTGTGTTTTGGAGCTCCTGCAGCATTTCACCATCCTCTTCTGTTACATTTTCCAAAGAAATTCTATCCCAAACTGGTGCTACCCTTGGCTGTCATATAGCTTCACTTGGCAAAGAGATAAATTTTCTGCCTAAGCCAGTTTCTAGGTTTTCTAATTTAAAATTTTTGGTTTACTATGGTTGCTTGACGTCAGATTTTTTGTTTTGTTTTGGAATGCTTTTTTCTTTTATTTTTCTCCAAAATCCTTTAATCACAGTGTGGAAACCAGAGTTTGCAATGGACAACTTTCTTACCTCTCATTACTCTCACAGTTGATTCTGATCATTTTTTATTTCGTTGGTTTTTTCCTGAGTTTTCAGTCTTATGAAGTATACCAGTTTGTAGTCACCTTGCTCACCCTAGAGTTCCTTACCACAAACTTAGGCCTTTGCCCTCTGGCTCCCTGGACAACAAAGGTTCCTCCATTGCCTAACCTTTAAAAGCATCTCCCGGACTCCAGATCTTTTGCCCCAGATAGAACTGTTTTCTTCTCTGAATCTTCTATAAAGATAGCTCTAAAACTCAAAGGGATATCAAAGGACATCTAGTTCAAGCCCATTTAACCCATATGAAAACTAAAGGCTAGGAAGTCTAAATGACTTGTCAACAATCACACAGGCCAAGCCTGTCTCCATTCAGTGGGATTTTCCCTCTACCACATTGCCTCTGAGTGTGATGCTTGGGCTCCTTCTTGCTCTAGCTTAAGCTTATCCTGAACTTTTATCTTCTTTGTACTGATAGACCTGGCTAAAGCAAACAACCGAATTAGAGAATAATAGCGGGCTCTGCATTTCGTGATGAAATCATTCTCTCTACCTATTGCTCCAGATGGGCCTTGCCACTCAGAATCAAAGGCTAGGACTCCATGGTCTCTTCCCATGAGTTTGTCTCTACCACAATGCTCCCCGTGTATGCCCCTTCTCAAGACAAATTTATGTTTTACTTGTGAGTCTGTGCTGTGTGGTATGTTCATCCTTTTTTCTCACTCATTTATTAGTCATGAGCTCTGCTCTGATGCCTGACTAACAGCTAAGAGAATCTTAAACTACTAAAAACCTGTGGTCATCCCAGTCCAGCAGTCTCAATGCCAAAGTTAGTTGCTATTCACACAAGTCATAGTCAGAAACTGGGGCTCCCAAAGAAGCCACTGATGGTCACCATTCCCTGTATTCTGTGTGTATGAAACTCAAATCTCTAAGGTAGGGGTATCTTAACTTTGGGTCTATGAATTTTTTTTTCTTGGTGATATTTTGACTACTGCATTTCAATATCATTGGTTTCCTTTATAATATAACATATTTTATTTTGTGCATTTCAAAACATTATTCTGAGATGGGGTCCATAAGTTTCACTAGCCTAATAAGAGGATCCATAACACACACCAAAAAAATAAAGAATTGCAATAGTATTCAAAGTACCCCAGACCTGCATATTATCATATAATTCTTATCACTTCCTAGCATGTCACAAGTATTTTTTTTACCCCGTAGGAAATTGTGGGGCCTCTTTGGTCCCACAGAGATGAAACAGTGGTACCAAAACAAGTACCTCAGGTTCATGCTTCATTCTTTTTAAGGTACAAGGTAACAGGATAGATTTATTCCACCACTATTCATTTTTCCATCACTCTTTTGTTTGTTGGGAATGTCCCCTGTTAAATGGACATGCTAACACTTCAAACAGCTTAGTCTTCATGAGCCTCAAACACACACGCACACACACATACAGAGACAGAGAAAGACAGATAAGAACATTGGAAGGAACTTCAAAATTCAGTCAAGACAGAAAACCATCTGCAAATATTGATTACCCATCTTAATTCTGTGATTACATAAATACTACATATATATCTATATCTGTCCATCTACATATATATGTATATAAACATATGTACATATATGTATATGTACATTTATACATGTATGTGTGTGTATATATATATGTATATAATCCTTCCCCTCCTTTCTATATAAAATTGCTTCTGCTAACTTGTCAGTAGGACAAGTGTTGGGCAGAGTCAAGATGGTGGAGTAGAAAGACACATATACACTAGTGCTTCCTGTACAGACCACAAAATACCTGTAAAAATGACTCTCAACAAATTCTAGAGCAACTGAAGCCACAGAACAACAGAGTGAAAGAGGTTTTCAGCCAAAGGTAACCTGGAAGGCCAACAGGAAAGGTCTATCTCATAGGACACTGACAGAGCAGAGCCCAGGACCTGAATAAACCTCCAGGGCAGAGTTCCCAGCAGGGAGGGTCCCAGATCCCTCAACCCACAAGCAACAAAGAAAGCTCCAAAGGTCAGTATGGGAGGGTTTTCTAGGCTGGGTAAGAGGGGAACAGGAGCAATAACCCCAGGCAATGGCACAGATGGCAGCAGCAGGCTGAAGGCAGCTATGGTGGCCGTGAAGCAATGTGCATCCATTGTCCAAGTAGCTCAGCTTAAGGCCTCTGGTGGTAGGGAACAGCTGATCTAAACCTCATCCCTGAGTGATGGTCCTGCCCCCACCCAAAGTCCCTGGGGAAGTTGAGCAGCTGAGTCAAATCTCAGCCTTGAGGAGAAGAGGGGAAATAGGACCATCCTCTTGACAAAGGATTCAGAACTCAAATAACTGGCTGGGAAAATGCCCAAAAAAGAGGGAAAAAAAATTAGACCATAGAAGGTTACTTTTTTGGTGAGCAAGTGTCTCCTCCCATCCTTTCAGATGAGGAAGAATAAGGCATACTGTCATAGGAAGTCAAGGTGCCTGCCTCCAGGGCCTCCAAAGGGAACTTAAACTAGGTTCAGGTAATAGAAGAGCTTGAAAAGTGAGTTAGAAGCTTTCTAAAGGAGAACCAAAAAAATGCAGAGGAAAATAACACCTTTAAAAAGAGGGTAACTCAATTGGAAAAAGAAGTCCAAAACTCTAGTGAGGAGAAGGAGGCTTTAAAAAGCAGAATTAGCCAAATGGAGGAAAAGGTTCAAAAGCTCACTGAATAAAATAGTTCTTTAAGAGAGAGAATTGAGTTCAGGGAAGCTAATGACTATGATATAAACCAAGCAGTTAGAAAACAAAACCAAAAATTTTAAAAAATAGAAGATAATGTGAAATATCTCATTAGAAAAACAACTGACCTGGAATAAAGATCCAGGAGAGATAATTTAAAAATTATGGGACTACCTGAAAGCCATGATCAAAAAAGGAGCCTAGATATTATCTTCCATGAAATTATCAAGGAAAACTTCCCTGATATTCTAGAACCAGAGGGCAAAAGAAATATTGAAAGAATCTACCAAACACCTCCTGAAAGACACCTGAAGAGAGAAACTCCTAGGAATACTGTGGCCAAATTTCAGAGTTCCCAGGTCAAGGAGAAAATACTACAAGCAGCTGGAAAGAAAACAATTTGAGTATTGTGGAAATACAATCAGGATAACACAGAATCTGGCAGTTTCTACATTAAGGGATCGAAGGGCTTGGAATAGGATATTCCAGAAGTCAAAGAAACTGGGATTGAACTAAGAATCACCTACCCAGCAAAACTGAGTGTAATACTTCAAGGATCATTCAGTGATCATTCAATGAAATAGAGGACTTTCAACCATTCTTGATGAAAAGACCAGAGCTGAATAGAAAATTTGACTTTCAAACACAAGAATCAAGAGAATCATGAAAGAGTAAACAGGAAAAAGAAATCATAAAAGACTTTCTAAAGCTGAACTGTTTACATTCCTACATGGAAAGAAAATATCTGTAATTCTTTAGACTTTTCTCAGTATTTGGGTAGGTTGGAGGGATTGTACACACACACAGACACACACACAGAGTACAGGTTGTATTGAATCAGAAGAGATGATATCCACAAAAAAAATAAAATAAAATAACAATTAAGGGGTGAGGGAGGAAAATACTGGGAGTAGAAAGGGAGAAATGGAATGGGGCAGTCTATAACTCATAAAAGAGATAAGAAAAGTCTTGTTCAATGGAGGAGAAAAAAGAGAAGGGGAGAGGGCAAAAGTGAAGCTTACTCTCTTCACATATGGCTTAAGGAGGGAATATCATGCTCACTAAATTGGTATGAAAATCTATCTTATACTATAGGAAAGAAGGGGAGGAGGTGACAAGTGGGGTGAAGGGAATGATAGAAGGGAGGGCAAATGGGAGAAGTGAGTAACTAGAAATAAACACTTTTGGGAAGGGACAAGGTCTAATGAGGGTATAAAAAATAAGGGTGGGTAGAGTAGGAAAGAGGGCAATATAGTTAGTATTACACAATATGATTATTATGGAAATCTTTTGCAAAATGACACGTAGTTAGTCTGTATTGAATTGCTTGTCTTCTCAGTGGGGATTAGTAGGAAGGGAGGGACAGAGAGAAGTTGGAATTCAAAGTATTAGAAATGAATGTTGAGAAGGAAATGGGAAATAAGAAATACAGGTAATGGGGTACAGAAGTCTATTTTGCCCTACAAGAAAAGAGAGAAGATAGGGATGAGGGAAGGGTGGGGTGTAATAGAAGGAAGTATACATTGAGGGAAGGGGTAATCAGAATGCAAGGTATTAGGGAGTGGAGGGAGGAAGAGATGGGGAGAAAAATTGGACATGTTACAAAGTGATGTAAAAGCAATTAGCATTTAAACAACTGACTGATTTAATTACTGAAACTAAATCAGAGACATCTTTAGTTTGGGAAAATGAATTTTAGTCTAAGTTTCCTAGAAGCAGTTAACCTCAGGCAATTACGGAAAATGTAACTTTATGATTGTTATTTAATCAGGAACTAGAACATGTATAGAAAGGTGTGTAAGCCACTTAAGACTTGCCTCAAAAGATGCTCCTTAGCCAAAGTGAAATTAAAGTCATATCTAAAACCTGGTTACTCGAACTTGCTATTTTACGATTCTATGGGACTATTAAGTGACTGTTCTTCTGAGTATAACTCCAGGTATGGATAGCAAAAAAGGCAATCTGAGTCTCCAGTCCATGATGCCAGAAAATGCTGGTATGAACTGCAAAAAGGTGATCTCATGGGAAGGGTGGGAGAATGGCTGAGGTAGGATTCTCCTGACTCAATTTCCCCACTGACACCTGGCAGATTTTAAGTCTGACTGAATGCAACCTGAAAATCTACTCCTGCCTGGATTTGACATGAAGTTGGGGAGATATTGTTTCCCTGCAATGTCCCTACTCTTATTGGCAATTTCCTATAGTTAAAAGGTTTGTAAGCTTAATACTAGATCTATCAAATTATAGATTGTTGGTAGGGGAACATCTGAGGTTAAGTCTAAAATTAAGCTATTAGATTAGAACTTTAGACCAATAGCAATAAGTTAGGGTCCTTGAATTCTTAGTAATAGTGTGGAGACAATTCGGTCAAGGGCTTGTGAAGTTAGCATATATAGTTATTATTTGTGTCTCAGTTGCTTAATGTAAATAAAAAAATTTGTTTGTGGTCTATATTGTAAATGCTTTAAAAGAAGTATCACCTGACCAAAAGTTAGAATTGTTTTATGTGATATGAACTGTGTGAAAAACGAAAAATAAAAAAAATATTTAAAAAAGGACAAGTGTTTTAGATTGTTTTCATACTGATTAAGATAAACTTATGAAAATTTACAAGTAGGCCTCCTAGTACCCTTGCCTTGCATATAGTAGGTGCTCAATAAATGCTCACTGAATTGAATAGAATAAGAACACATAGACACATGGTAAGAAAAAAGGGATAAAGAAAGTAGTCATGAAATCAATCAAAACTAAAGCTTTACCCAAGTAAAGAGAAAATCCATGCCATTGGCTTCATTAGCAATGAACCAACTTTGTTTTATTTATGTGGAAGAGTTAACTCTAGAGATAGTTCCCAAGACCAGCCTTACCTTTGGTTTAGGATGACATAAAGACTTAGTAAAATTTTTGGATATGCTCCTCAGGCATCTTTCTGTACTTTTTGCTATTCTGATGAGACTTTTGTTCTGCTGGAGATACTATCTCCTTTTCTGACATTGACCCCTCCATGGGCCCCTCCATTGACATCAATTGAACTCCATTTGATCTTCAATCTCTCTCATCTCATTTATTTTTCCATCAATGTTGGTAACATCTACTGCCATAGGACCAAGGAGCTGATCTACTGGCATGACGCTTTTCTCAGGTAAAATTAGAAACAGATATTTAAAAAACAGCTGCATCACCCAGTCATTGAGTATTCATTAGCATTTTGGGAGTTCCTTAAACAGAATCTACCTCAAAGGAAAGAGGAATACAATGGAATTGTATATAAAGATAACCCCAGCCAGAGAACTCCCACTCTCCTCTTCAGGGGTATATGTCTGCTGAAATGACTGTATTTGCAAGCCATATAATTCATAAAGGTGTTGCATTACAAAAGAATAGGCCTTCCTCTCTTGGGAAAGTCTCTTTTATAAGTCAAACAACAGCCTTATCTGCACATACAAATTTTAATTTAATTTTTTATAACTTGAGAACCTGACCCATCACATTGGCACTGTATTCCTTTGGGGGCCCTCCTTCTCAGACAGCGGTTAATGGGATGCCAATTCCCATTGTTCTCATTGAAATTTTGCAAAACTAAATATGATGCTATCATTCTTTAGCCATCTCTTAGTGTGTTTAGCAGGAGATATTCACAACTTTTACAAGTTAACAGTAAAATCATTTGACTTGTTCTCCATTTTCCATTTGAAAGATGCCATGGAGCTTAGATCCTCAGGTGAAATCTCAGCAGACATCAGATCTGTGGCTGTTAAATGGATAAAAAATATGGAAATATGTCCATAATCAGCAAGAGGATAATGTTCCTCTAGCTGTCTAGTTTTTTAAACAGCATAATGACCTTGGTTTTCTAATTTGGGCCTTCCATTTAACCCTTATTAAAGCACATCTGCTCCATAACAGAGCTATAATTAGTAATTTTGGTGCTAAGGGAAATTTATTTGGGGAAAGGAGAGAATTCAAGGGAAAATATCACCTGGCATTAGGGAAGACACAGTCTGGTAGCTTTTTTTTTTTAATTTAAGTCAATTATTCTTTGTAGCTAGGAGCTAAAATCACTTGTTTTCTACTGTATGAAAGTATCCCAATTGTTGTCCATATCCTCTGAATTTCAAGGTCCTGCAAGAGAGTTCTGATGACCAATCCCTAGTTATAGTTCTGCTATACAATGGATAAAGTATAGAAACATTTGAAGAAGGTGCACGATGAAATAAACTGTTCAGAAAGCATCAAAATGTTCTGTAAAAATTACATTCAAGCAGTGGTGTTGTATAATGAATAGAGTGGCAAGCTAGGAGTTAGAAGACCTAATTTCCAGTCAGAGTGCCATCATTAACTCACCATGACTAACTCTTGGTGCCTTGGTTTTCTTGTCTGCAAAACGAGGAATGTGATACCTGCCTACACTAGTGTGGAAAGAACTCCTACATTTACCCAAAAGTATTTCCCCAGCATCTCATCTTCTCTCCTGAACTGAAACACTAATTACCATTTGCTTGAAATCAGAGGCTGATTCTGCCACCCTAAATCTTATTTGTTTGTTTCTGGCAAGTAGTCCAACAGATTCTTCGGGGGAATTCATTTTTCTATAAAGATTTTTCACTCCAGAAGGAAAAAATAATGAAGGAAAGATAGAATAGATACATTCTTCCAAAGGAAGTGTGGCATTTGTGTGTCTCCCTAGTTTAGACAGTCGTGACTACAGAAACATAATCAACAAGTTCTATCTTGATCTAATGCCAATTGCCAGCCCACTTTACAATGCTGGTCTATTGCAGAATCTGAAGAACTCTCTCCCAGAAGGAAGGTAGTGTTACCTGGTAGAGAGATGAGGGTTCTGACCTGATTCTGTCACTTAAACAAATGCCCAAGGGAAGCTCAAGCAAGGCCCTGACTTTAATTTTCCACCAATGGAGGATGTTCAGTCTGATTCCTACAGCACAGATTTTTATCATTGTTCAGTCATTTCAGTCATGTCCAACTCTTTATGACCGCATCTGGGGTTTTCTTGGCAAACATATTTGAATGGTTTACCATTTCTTTCT
Source organism: Bettongia penicillata ogilbyi (assembly GCA_023548195.1). Lineage (NCBI taxonomy): Eukaryota > Metazoa > Chordata > Mammalia > Diprotodontia > Potoroidae > Bettongia > Bettongia penicillata. Next base: position 3,909,493 of record JAJHZJ010000580.1, read on the forward strand.
CCAGATCATTTTACAGATGAGGAAACTGAGGCAAGCAGAGTCAAGTGGCTTACCCAGGATCACACAGCTAGTAAGTGTCAGAGGCCAGATTTGTACTCATTTAGATGACTCTTCCTGACTTCTCAGGCCTGGCACTCTATTCCTTGCCCTACAAAGCAGATTACAGCACCCAATTACAAGGTCATAAGGCCAGTAAGTGTCAGAGGCTATATTTCGACTCAGGAAGTTGAGTCTGTTTCCAAGTCTCGCATAACTATACCACCTAATTGACCAAAAACTTATTCCTACTATCCTCACTACAGAGACACTATGTTTTCATCACTTTAGACATCATAGAACTTCAAGGCAGAAAAGCTGGCGTTGAGAACCAAACCTAAAATGACTAGATGTGTGACTTTGGAGAGAGTGCTTAAGCCCTCTAAACCTGTCTTTAAAATATCATTTACTACCTACCTGTGTGACCACAGCCCATTCACTTAATCTTTTTCTGCTTTAGTTCCCTCACCTAGAATAAGGAAAGTTGGATGTGATTTAGTGATTCTAAGTATGTACGACCCTTTGAGCAATGTCAAACTAAGACCTGCTGACAGCAAAAGCCCTTTTCACTTTTACATTTGACAAGGGGAACGTAATCAACGGAATCCAACTGATAGGGAAACATTGAACCAGGGATTATTTAAAGCAGCTAGGTATTGTGGCTAGCGATTTGACCAAGAACCAGAATGCCTGGTTTCAAGTACTGCCTCTGAAACATATGATCCATCTGACACCGGGAAGGGTACATCATCTCTCAAGGTAATTCTCTATGCTACAGAGAGGGCAGCTAGGTGGTGTGGTAAGTAGAGCACTGAGTTCAAATTTGACCTTGGACACTTACTACTATCTGTGTGACCCTGGGCAAGCCATTTAACCCTGTTTGACTCATTTTCTCATCCATAAGATGGGTTGGAGAAGGAAATGGAAAACCACACCAGTATCTTTGCTAAGAAAACCCCAAATGGTGTCACAGAGAGTCAGAAAGGACTGAAAAAATGACCGAAAAACGAAGTTATAGATAACATGGGGACCAGCAATGATAAAGGAATTTTGTCTAGGAACTCCCTCTACCAATGACATCACAGGTCCTATCCCTTGGTTAAGAAAATTGGGAGAGGGAAAATGGCAATGGTCCAAGAGTCAGTAAACTTCAACTGGAGTCCTTGTATTTAGGCCAAGTCCTTTAAAAAACTCTTGGAGGCTCAATTGAAAGTAGAGGCTTTCTACAGACCATGAAGTGGTCATCCAGGTGCAGTTGTAAGAATTCATCTGACAAGCTAAGGATGTCCTGAGACAGTCTTTTCCACTCTCGGATAGTTTCAATTGCTGAGAGTTTTTCCTTATATTAAATCTAAATGTGCCTTTTGCATTGTCCTTCCATTGCTCCTGGTTCTATCTGGTTCTGCCTTGGGGTCAAACAAATCTCTCCCTGTTTGAGTCAATAAACAAGCATTTATTAAGCACCTGATTGGGAAAGCATGAGAACATTGTCCATTTTCTAGATCTCAGGCAAGCATGCCATCATTAACATATAATGCTGATGAATTTCTTCAGCAGTTTTGACATTTTGGCATAAAAATTGAAGTAGCTCAAAAGAAATGCAAGATGCACAGATTTAGAGAATCCACCCCAGTTGTTCACATGGACTATTTGTGCCCAAGCTGTTGTAGAAAATTCTCAGCTCATCTTGGTCTGATGAGCCATAGTCAGACATACTGTAACTTGACTCTAGGATTCTAATACCATGTCCATTTCAAGAACAAAGGACAACAATCAACCAACCATTAAACTGAATTAAACTGAAAATGACAAGACAAAAAGCTAATGGTTTCTTGACCTCAAAGAGCTTGTAATGGAGCTAGGGAGAGAATATGCACACATATAGGTACATGAAAATATAAAATAACAATTTTAGGGAGAAGATACTAGCATCTGGGGGAGGGGATCAGATCATTAAAGGTTTCATATAGAAGGCAGTATTTGAACTGAGTCTTGAAGGAAATTAAGGATACTAAGAGGTGGAGGTAGGGAAGAACTGTATACCAGGCATAGGGGAGAGCTACTACAGAAAGATACAAAGAAAGAAAGTGGAGGTTTATGTACATAGAAGGAACAGTAAGAAAGTTAGTGTCTGAATCATAGTATAAACTAGAGATAGTAATATGTGTTAGTGTTGTTCAGTTATTACAGTTATGTCTGCCTTTTCATAACTGCATTTGGGGTTTTCTTGACAAAGATACTAACAAAAATGGTTTACCATTTCCTTCTCCAGCTCATTTTGTAGATGAGGAAACTGAGCTAACCAGGGTTAAGTGACTTACCCATGGACACAACTAGTAAGTGTCTGAAGCTGGATTTAAACTCAGGTCTTTCTGACTATAGGTATAGCACTCTCTCAACTGTGACATCTAATTACCCCAGTGATATGTAATAAGATGTGTGTGTGTACACACACATATATGTGCTTGCATGTATATATGTATGTGTGTATACATATGCATGTATGTATGTATACACACATATATGAAATAAAGGAGACTGGACTCAGTTTGTGAAAGGTTCTATACACCAAACAAATGAGTTTGTATTTGATTCTTGGAGACTTCCATGTCAGGTGGGCAACAAGATGGAGGACTAGACATTTTTTGTCTGATGTCCAGGACCTCTCAGACCTTTCCAAACAGAAATTATGTGTCAAAGACAAAGCATCTATAACTGTCTCCATGGCCAGGACATCCAGAATCCAAAAGAAGGCTTAAAAACAAACCAACTTTGGGTTGTTCACTGGCCTTAAGCTCACTCAATACCTTTCCCCCGCCTCCCATGCTATTGACCTTGTTCATCCCTCAAAGAAACTACCTTCAGAGTGGACAAAGACAGAAAATGAATAATTGGGGAAATTGGGTGGGGGGAGGACTGAAAATATTAAGTATCACAGGAACACGAAAACTCAAGGACCTTGAACATAAGCAGATAAATCAATAGAGAAAGCATATTTGGAATAAGAAGGAGTCAATGGAATTTCCTGAGTAGGAAAAAAGATTTGGTCACCCTAGCAAATCAATTTGTCAGCTTTCTGGAGGATGTGTTGGAGTGGAGAAACTTAAAGTAGGGAGGCAATAAGGCCATTAAAGGTGATGAGGGCTTGAACAAGGGCAATGACTAGGGAAAGGGACAAATGGGAGAGAGATTGGGGTAGAAATGGCAAGATTTGGCAACTGACTTGCAGATATGGCATGAATGAGAACAAAATATCTGTGATATGCCAAGATTATTAACAAGAAAGCAGAAAATTGAGGGAAATTTTATGGTCAGTTTCTTAGATAAAGTCCTCATATCTCAAATATATATAGAGAATCAAATAAAATTTATAAGAATATGAGTCATTCCCCAAATGATAAATGCTCAAAGGATATATATAGGCAGGCTTTGGAAGAAGAAATCAAAGCTATATATAGTCATGTGAAGAAATGCTTTAAATCATTACTGATTAGAGAAATGCAAATTAAAATAATTTTGAAGTACCACTTCCCATTTACCAATTTGGCTAAAATGATAGAAGGGGCAAATGACAAATGGTGGAGGAAATGTGGAAAAATTGGGATACTGCACACAGTTGGTGGAATTTTAACCTGATCCAATCATTTTGGAAAGTAATTTGGAATTAGTCCCAAAGAATTATAAAATTGTTTATATCTTTTAACCCAGCAATACTACTATTAGGTCTATTTCCCAAGGTGATCAAGAAAAAGAAGAAAGCTAACATATATTCTAAAATGTTAATAGCATCTTTCTTTGTGATGGCAAAAAACTGGAAACTGAAGGGATGTCCATCAATTGGGGAAAGGCTGAATAAGTTGTGGTATATGGAATACTGTTGTGCTGTGAGAAATGATGAGCAGGATCATTTTAGAAAAACATGAGAAGACTTACAAGAAATAAAGCAAAGTGAAATGAGCAGAACCATGAGAATATTGTATACAATAACAGCAATATTTTTCAAGAAGGAACTGAGAATTACTAAGCTATTTTGAATAATAAGATCATTCACATCAACAACAGAGAACTTGTGAAGGAAAATGCTATCCAAACCAGAGAAAGAACTGATATGGGGAAGTATGTATTGTACACACACACACATGCATATGCATATATGTATAATGTTGGTCTTCTCTAATGCAAAATTGAGAGGGAAGGCAGGAGACAACTCAGAATTCAAAATGCAACCAAAAAAAGTTTAAAAAGAAATGTCTGTGATAAAATTGAGGTTGATAACCAAGTAACTGGAACGTCATGCCCTCCACAAAAATTTAGGAAGGGGTGAATTTTAGAGAAAAGATAATGAGCTCTGTCTTTGATACATTAATTTTGAGATGTATACAGGAGATCCAGATGGAAATGCACAAGATACAGTGGGTGACAAAAGCAACTTAGTCCCTTTCTATTTCTCCAGCTCAAGGGACCAATTCTCTACTCTTAAAGAGAGGAGTGTTATCCAGGAACTCTCCCTTCTCTCTTTAGAAGACTGAGTCCTGGAACCCTTAAATCTGGGGTCAACAGAGAGGTAACTTCCTGCACATCACAGCTGTGTCATCTGAATAACTCACAATCATGGGAGAAGGAAAGTCCAGATTTTTTTTCTCATCAATGTTTTGGCTCCCTCCCTTGCAGTTCTTCTAGATCTAGAGCCATAGGTTAGATTCTTGATGCTCCTCCAGAAAGTTTCAGCATTAGAAATCTTACCCCTTTGGTCACATAATTTCCCTCTCAAATTATGGCATCTCTCAAGTTGAAAGGTTGAACCATGTGGGTGAAATCAATGAAATGGCTATGTGCCTTTACACAACGTTGCCATTAGTGACTCCCAGGAGGTCAGTTGTATATACGGCTGTACTCTGGGCATCTACTCCTAGATCTCTCCACTGCAATGCTATCTGCCATCTTTTATAGGCTAAGAACCAAGCGGTGACTCCAATAATTAGTCTCTACTCATCTTCACCATGGCCTTTAGATCTCTAGTACCTAAGATAATATCTGGTGCACCTTGTGGGATTGTTACGAGACCCAAATGAGATATTGTACATGAAATGTTTTGTAAGTCTTAAAATGCTATATATGTCAGTAGTTATATATACATATATATATATATATACACATACATACACACACACACACACACACACACACACACGTGTGTGTGTGTGTGTATGCAAGCTTAGGATTAATCTTATTATTAGCATTCTGGATGTTGCTTTAATATGCTCCTTTCCGTAGCATTACAACCTGACTCTCCAAGTCTAAAAAAAAAACAAAAAAACCCTGAATCCCACACAGTTTTTAATTTCATCAGCACTGGGTCAGCCTTTAGAAGTGCTAACAGCTACTGACGTGGGCACATGCAGAGCATTCTGTTCCTCTGCTCTTCTCTCTGCTGAGCCAGGTTTGGATAGGTACAAGAACCAAGGGGAAGTATAATCATGAAAACATGGAGAAAACAGAACACCCAGGAAAAAAAGAATATTGACATTGCCTAAGACTGCAGAGTGGTCAAAGATAAGTCCTGAGCAATCATTACTAAATGAGAATTATTTTAAATTAAATTAAAATTCTAGTTTCACCAAACTAGTTTACTCATTGGCTCCAATACATATTTGGACATACTCATCCCTTTAACTCTTCCTCCTTTCCTCTTCCCCCCTCCCCTCCTCTGCCTCTCCACTGCTGCTCCTCCCCCTCCCTCCCTACCTTCCTTTTCCTCCCTTCCTTCTTTCCTTCCATCCTTCCTTCTGTCCTTCCAAGAATGCACTATCTCACACAGAATGGAAGCACAGGGACTACTCACAGACCTCATCCTACTACTCACTGTCATAGGATCTTTGACCCATCCATTTCTGACCTGAATCAGTTCACTTCTCTTTAGGCAACCTGGTGGCTGCCTGCATATTTCCAGGGGCTCACTGTTAATCCCAAGTGCAATAGAGATGCCCAATCCAAGTTGCCTACCCCAGCTTAGAATTCCTCAGTTCAAGAGATCCACCAGCCTCAGCTTCCCCAGCAGCAGGGATTACAGGCAAACAATACTACTATGACCACTCCCTTTAATTTTGCAATTTTCCCCCCACCTAGAATATCCAACTTTCCTGTACCTATCTGAACTATATACTAGTATTCAAAGTCTAACTCAAGTTCAGCATGTTTTGGTCAGACCTTCCCCAATCAGCCCAGCCTACAATGATCTTCTTATGCTCTGAGTTCCTTTAACATCTATTATCTATAATCACTCATTGAAATGAACCATATGCTGCTTTCTATTGCTCCATGTGTGTTCATATACTAGCAGTATAAAACTTTGCACATAAGAGGTTCTTAATCAGTATTTCTTGATCAATTGGCTGATTGAGATTTGATGAATGAATAATAAACTTTGCAAAGAACTCCGTAGAAAGAATATGCCACCCCTGATATTCTTGAAAAAAGGGTCAATATTGCACCATAGGAGGTAAAAATTATTTTTCAGTAATTGAAATGTAGAGAAAAATCCATTCTATGCAAAATTTATCACAGTAAATGTCAAAATTTAATTAATTTTTAGTTGCAGTACAAAATAATCTATAAATTTAGGCAAATTCAATGCTACATATGAAGTGACAGTTCACAACCCTCACTTAACATCTCTTAAAAGTCTACCTGCAAAATCTGTGTTCTTTTTCATATGCTTTTCATCCCTGTGCTCATTTCCCTTACCCTCTTACTCTGCAATTTTTCCTTTAATTTTTCCTAATTATGGAAAAATTAATGAAACTGACTGCAATCATGTACTGCAAAGATAAGCTGACAAGAGTAAGAAATGAGAAAAGAATTGGGGAAGGGCAAAAAATAAAGCAAAACCCAAGCAAGAATTTCTGTTTTAAGCTTTAAAGGATTTTTTGAATGCTCGTACTTCCCCCACCCCCACCCATGCCCCTTGCCAAACTCCCTAGTATATTCAGGAATGAATTAGATCATAGTTCTCACTGATCACATGAGACAGAGGAAACTGAAGCATTGGTTTCCAAGAATGAAAGGATTCATGCTTTATGAGTGATGACTTGGATGATTATTTCCCAGAATCTGGACTTTCTTTAAGTCACAAGGATTCTGTTCTATTCTTGATTCTTGAAAAACTCATTGGGTGACCTTTAAGTCCCCTCAATTTCTCCAATGAGGAAGATAACTAGGCTTTCCTCCTCTTATGGGAAGGAGGAAAAATTAAGAAATTGGCAAGATGAACCAAATATCAATTTGTAAGTTCCAGAAGTGATGAAGCCTGATCCTCTGAAGTCCTCAGAAGATAGGGGACTTGTCCCTACTCTCTCCAAAAAATACTAACTCAATGTTAGCACCAAGACCAAAGCACCAGATCTGAGATTCCCAGCATCCTATCTCCCCTCACCACCTCCAACTTAACTTCTTCTATTTGCTTTAAGGACCCTGATCTCCTCTCTCTCTCCTTCACCTATTGAAATCCCATGCACACTTCCATGACCAATTCTCCTCTCCTTCATGAAGCTGCAGCAATCTTCTACAGAGGATAGTGTTGGATTTTAAATCTGGATTTACTGGGTTCAAATCTTATTTAAGTCATTACTTACCTATGACCCTGACCAGGTCCCTTAAGCTCTCTCAGACCCAGTTTCCTTATCTATAAATGGGGATGATAATAGTAGCACCTACCTCACAGGGTTGTGGGACGACCAAATGAGATACTATATAGAAAGCACTTTGCAAAGCCTAAAGCCCTCTATAAATGTTATATAATTTTATTATTATTATTATTAGCTACTCTGGTTCTTGCTGACCTTTTCCCTCACAAGCCTATAGAACTTGTGATCAAAGCCATAAAATTTAATTCATATTATATTCAATCTCCTATTATGAAAATGGAATAGAAAAACTTTTATTAAGCTCTTACTATCTACCAGACACTAATTGCTTTATATCAATTAGTCTTCTTTGCCCAACTTGAGAAAAAAAACCATACCCTACAACCCTTCTATATCTTCCACAGTATACGACACAGGGTTAGGCACTGAACTGTGTGATAAATTTATATTTATTAATTAATTACAGCTCAATGCAAATGAATACAAATGATAAAACTTCAAGGTCTAAATACTGGAGGGAAGTCTTTACTGTATGTCCAGTAACTAGAGTAGCATCTTACATTTTCCCCACATATACTTTTTTTTCCAGACCAGACCAATGATTTCATTGATATAAAAAAGCACCTTCATTGCAGATTATAGTCATAGAAAGTTAACTGAGGCATTACATGCTTAAGTGATTTGCCCAGGGTCACACAGTCAGTATGTGTCATATGTATGATTGAGCACAGGTCTGCCTGACTCTGAGGGCAGATCAAGGTCACTATAGCACACTGCACATTACAGACACTTAATAAATGTTTGATTGAAAGGAGATAGTGCCATGCTAGCTTTTGTGTTCATCCTTCATTTTCAAAGAAGACCATGACATAAGAGAAATGATGGCATGACTTACACTTGACTTTGTTTTGAGTGAAGAGGGGCTATGCAAAGTCACTGACCTCACTTTCTCTTCCTGAGCCATCTGGGTTCAGTGACCAGATATTCATCAGGATGACTGGACATGGACCAGGATGCAACAGGAGACCTTGGCCTTCTTAGACTGACCTTTTCAGGTAGTCACTTAGAGAGGCAGTGCCCATAGAGTGAATAGGCCTCTTTAAGAAATAGTCAGGGAATGGCTCTTCTTATGAACAAAATAAAAAAATTAATCAAGCTGAGATGGAATCAGAAACTGTTACTATTGATAATCACTCTAAGTCAGCCATTAAGTGGAGCTTGGGCAGGGAACCACTGCTGTCCAGTCTATGAGCTTCAGAGTGCACTGGGTTTCTGGGTTTAAGGTTTTGGGAAAGACAAAGAAGGAAGAAAGGAAGGACAGAAGGAAGGAAGGAAGGAAGGAAGGAAGGAAGGAAGGAAGGAAGGAAGGAAGGAAGGAAGGAAGGAAGGAAGGAAGGAAGGAAGGAAGGAAGGAAGGATATCTAGCCAGTAAATCCCAAAGGAGGGGGAGACAGAAGGGAGAGTATGAGTTGGGTTACCCAGCTAGCTGGGTCCCCATTCAGGCAGCTCAGTCTACTCACAGGTTGTGTTCATCCTTCATTTTTGAAGAAGATCATGACATCAGAGAAATGATGACATGACTTGCACTTGAATTTGTTTTGAGTGAGGGAGGGCTGTGTAAGGTCACCAACCTCACTTTCTCCTCCTGAGTCATCTCAGTCCAGTGACCAGATATTCATTAGGATGACTGGAGATGGCCCAGGATGCAAAGGGAGACCTTGACCTTCTTAAACTGGCCTTTTCAGGTACTCACAGGGAAGTAGCACCCATTGAGTGAATAGGCCTCTTTAAGAAGTAGTCAGGGAGGGGATGGAACCAAGATGGCGGAGGAGAAAGACTCACATATGCTAGCTCCGAACCCACAGCCCATATATTTCCTACAAGAAGAACTCCCCACGAATTCTGGAGCACTGCAAGGTGCGCAGAAACACAGTGGAAAAGATCTCCGTTCCAGAGAGCCCTGGAGAGCCATCCCCAGGGTCTGTCATGCCCCAGAAAGTAGAGCCCACCCCCAGTGCTGCCCTGGCCACAGCCCCAGAGCAGGCTTCAGGGACAGAATCTCCGGCAGCCAGGAAGGTCCCTCCGCCCACAGGCGCTACAGGTCAGTGAAAGAGACGTCTGGGCTGGCTGAGAGGGGAGCGGGAGTCTCCATGACTTGGGCCCCATCGGGAGGAAGTGGAGGAAGCAGAGGCAGGGGCAGGAAGTGGCGGAGGCAGAGGCAGAGGCAGGAAGTGGCAGAAGCAGGGGCAGTGGCAGAGGCAGTGGCAGCGGCCCGGGACAGCAGGCAGAAGCTCAGGTCTCTGCATAAACCCCCTAAGGGAACTGAGCCTGGGAGACGGCCCTGCCCCCACCTGCCCCATTACTGAAGGTCTCTGCATAAAGCCCCTGAGGGAACTGAGCCTGGGAGGTAGCCCTGCCCCGACCCCAGCACCAGAACTTAAGCTCACATTGAATAGCAGCCCCGCCTGCCGGAGAAAGCCCATTTGAATCTCAGACCCCAAGCACTAGCTGGGCGGATCTAGGTGGGGGTGGAGAGGAATCTCAGAAGTCAAGTAACTGGCTGGGAAAATGCCCAGAAAAGGGAAGAAAAATAAGACTATAGAGAGCTTCTTTGAGCAGGTGCAAATGTTCCCACTTTTCAATTCTGATGAGGAGGAAATATTCTTACCATCAGGGAAAGATGTGGAGGTCGGGGCCTCTGTATCCCAGACATCCCAAGGGGATGTCGGGTGGGCTCAGGCCTTGGAAGAGCTCAAAAAGGATTTTGAAAAGCAAGTTAGACAGGTGGAGGAAAAACTGGGAAGAGAAATGAGAGAGATGCAAGAAAAGCATGAAAAACAGGTCAATACCTTCCTAAAGGAGACCCAAAAAAATGCTGAAGAAAATAATACCTTGAAAAATAGACTCACTCAATTGGCAAAAGAGGTTCAAAAAGCCAATGAGGAGAAGAATGCTTGCAAAAGCAGAATTAGCCAAATGGAAAAAGAGGTTCAAAAGCTCACTGAAGAGAATAGTTCTCTCAAGATTAGAATGGAACAGATGGAGTCTAATGACTTTCTGAGAAACCAAGAAATCACAAAACAAAACCAAAAGAATGAAAAAGTGGAAGAGAATGTGAAATATCTTATGGGAAAAACAACTGACCTGGAAAATAGATCCAGGAGAGACAATTTAAAAATTATGGGACTACCTGAAAGTCATGATCAAAAAAAGAGCCTAGACATCATCTTCCATGAAATTATCGAGGAAAACTGCCCTGATATTCTACAACCAGAGGGCAAAATAAGTATTGAAAGAATCCATTGATCACCGCCTGAAAGAGATCCAAAAAGAGAAACTCCTAGGAACATTGTGGCCAAATTCCAGAATTCCCAGGTCAAGGAGAAAATATTGCAAGCAGCTAGAAAGAAACAATTCCAGTATTGTGGAAATACAATCAGGATAACTCAAGATCTAGCAGCTTCTATATTAAAGGATTGAAGGGCATGGAACAGGATATTCCAGAAGTCAAAGGAACTAGGACTCAAACCAAGAATCACCTACTCAGCAAAACTGAGTATAATACTTCAAGGGAAAATATGGTCTTTCAATGAAACAGAGGACTTTCAAGCATTCTTGATGAAAAGACCAGAGCTGAAAAGAAAATCTGACTTTCAAACACAAGCATGAGAAGAAGCATGAAAAAGTAAATAGCAAAGAGAAGTCATAAGGGACTTACCAAAAGTGAACTGTTTACATTCCTACATGGAAAGACAATATTTGTAACTCTTAAAACTTTTCAGTATCTGGGTAGTTGGTGGGAATCACACACACACATACACACACACACATGTACACGCATGCATGCACATACTGAGACAAAGAGCACAGAGTGAATTGAATAGAATGGGATCATATCTTAAAAGAAATTAAGGTAAATGGTGAGAGAGAAATGTAGGGGGAGGAAATAGGAGGAAATGGAATGGGGTAAATTATATCTCATTCAAGAGGCAAGCAGGAGACTTTTTAGTGGAGGGAAAAAGGAGAGCTGAGAAAAAAAAAAACAATTAGTTTACCCTCATCACATTCGATTAAAGGAAGGAATAAAATGCACACTCATTTTGGTATGAAAAACCTATCTTACAATACAGGAAAGTGGGGGAGAAGGAGATAAACAAGGGGGAGATGATGGAAGGGAGGGCAATGGGAGGAGGGAGCAATTTGTAGTCAACACTCGGGGAGGAACAGGATCAAAAGACAGAATAGAAACAATGGGGGCAGGATAGGATGGAGGGAAATACAGTTAGTCTTACACAACACGACTACTATGAAAGTCATTTGCAAAACTACACAGATAGGGCCTATATTGAATTGCCTGCCTTCCTAAAGGGAATGGGTGGGGAGGGAGGGATGGGGAGAATTTGGAACTCAAAGTTTTAGGAACAACTGTTTAGTATTGTTGTTGCTACTAGGAAGTAAGACCTACAGTTAATGGGGAATAGAAAGTCATCTGGCCCTAGAGGACAAAAGAGAAGATGGGGACAAGAGAAGGGAGGGATGATAGAAGAGAGGGCAGATTGCTGATAGGGCTAATTAGATTGCTTGGTGTATTGAGGTGGGGGGAGGGGATAAAAGGGGAGAAAATTTGAAACCCAAAATTTTGTGAAAATGAATGTAAAAAAAGTTAAAAAATAAATTTAAAATAAAAAAAAAGTAGTCAGGGAATGGAACTTTTAAGGAATAAAAGAAAAAAAATATTAATAAATCAAGCTTGGAGGGAAACAGAAACTGTTACTATTGATCATCTCTCTAAATCAGCCATTAAGTGGAGCTTGGACAGGGAACCTACTGTTGTCCATTCTATAGGCTTTGGAGTGCACTGGGTTTAAGGCATTATGATAACTAGGAGAATAGTCTTGAAAACAGGAAGACCTGAGTAAGTGACTTACCCAAGGCCAAAAAGGTAATAAATGTCAAAGCAAAGCTAAGATTTGAATTTAGGTAACATGATGACAAGATCAGGATTCCAATATCATCACTCATTCTGTTGCATCATGGGAAAATTGAGTGAGACCCAACTACAGAGACTCACAGAATGTTGAAGCTAGAAGGGTCCTTGGAATAATACACCATATTTATTTTACACAAGTGGAAACTGAGGCTCAGAGAGAGGAAGCAGTTTCTCCAAAATCACAGAACAAGTCAGTAACAAAATCCACATCTTCTGAATCCAAGTTCAGTGTGTCTATGGGGTAAATATAAGAGGTAAGAATGCTGCTTCTTTGGCTCTGTTTCACTTTTCCTAACTCCAAGTCCAGTGATCTTTATCCAGTAGTTTAAAAAAAAAACATCTCCTAGTAAAATTTCAACATAGATGCAGAAGATGATCTCCTTTGACAGTAATATTTACTAATCTTGTGCTATCTCTCAGAAATTTTTTTTATCCACAAAATGATGACCTGAGATAGTGTCCATAGAATACACAGGGAAACAAAATAATAATTTCCAAAGCACTGTCTAGGTTTTAAAAAATAATAGAAACTTTGAAAAACTAATGTATGTGACTAAAGAGATGAGTCTATTTCTCAGTTCTTACTCTGAATTGCTGCTAGATTTTTCATCTACTTTCCCCTAGCCAAAGAATGGAAGGGGGTCAGAAGCAGGGAAGCTTGTCACCTCAGTCTAAAAGGTGCAAAGGAACTGTAAGTGCATTTTGAAAAGCTCATTATCACCATGCAAATGTTTTCCTCAAGATTGTTAGACAGGATATATTTAACTTGTTAGCTTAGAATCTGTTTGGAATATGACAGTGTGCTCTCCCTCTCTTTCTCTCTCTCTCTGTCTTCCTTTGCACCTGTCTTCCTTCTCTTTTTTCTTTCTTTCCTCTCTCTCTCTCTGTCTCTGTGTCTGTCTCTGTCTCTCTATCTCTTTCTCTCTCTGTCTCTCTCTCTCTCTTTGTCCCTACATATCACTATTTTCTCTTTTCTCTTCATTATGAAGACTCAAGCTCTAAGATAAGAAAAGGGGAAAGTGAGGAGAAGCAGGCATTATCTTCATTTTACAAATGGGAAAGGCGAAGAACAAAGCTTAAGAAGTGACATATGTTGCTAGATGTACAAAAATGACAAGACTAGAATTATACACATGTCAATTGCCATTTCTGTTGCTTAGTTTTCAATCCATATTGCTTTGCTGAGCAAAACAAACTCCAGTCTATATGCTGTTTGGATTGTCTCAGAAGCTGAAATTTGACTTTTGGTTCTGAATTACTTAAATCTATGGTATGTGATCGAAGTTAAAAAGAGAAAGGAATCTTAAATGCTGTAAACAACTGTCTTTCTTGCCCACAGCAGTCATCACGAAATCCAATTTATGGTTTTCCTGTCCAAGGTGATAGATAATGCAGCCAGTCAGTAAATCTTAACCATGGCACCTTGGGGCAGCCTTCCTAATAGAGTTCACCCTTCTGCCCTGGAGTGATGAAAAAGAAGGTTGACATCTTAAGACATTCTACTATCGAGCTGCAAAGAAGCTGGTCACGTAATCTCCAGGACATGCTATAGAAAGAGGAAAGCAAGACAGGGGTGAGTGGGGGCAGTATTGAGTCCAAAGGACATCTAAACCCATCCTTAAGCACATTCAGTAGTTGCATCTATCACAAATACTCCTTGCCTTTGCCATTTTGTAAAATAATGGGATTGAGCTAGATGAAATCTGAGGTTATGGGATTTAGAGATGGGAGGAAATAGCACAACATATTGGAAAGGATATTCAATTTGGTATTAGAGCATCTGAGTCTGAAGTCCCAGCTCTGCCACATATCAACTATGTGACCTTAGACAAGTCATTTTGTTTCTCTAGGTCCCTGCCTCCTTATCAATAAAATGAAGGAATTGGACTAGATGACCACTAAGGTCCATCCAGCTATACATCTGTGATCCTATAGTAATGATTATCTAGTTCAGTGCTCCTTAAATTGTGGGTTAACACTCCATATGGAGTTGTGTAACTGAATATGGGGGTCATGAAAAATTTGGCAACAGTAAAAGGTTTCTAAAAGCACAACAACTAAAAATTAATTCAAAATCAAATGTGTGATGAATCCAACGTGTTTCTGGCAGCACTTATCCATGTTGCATTGTGCAACTTCACAGCAGCCTTGGTTCTGAACACACAACATGTGTACTTTCTACTGCTCATGCCATCATGCCAGGCAATACCAACAAATGATGCCAGAAACACCTTGGCTCAGATTCGACACTATTATAAGCTATGAATTGCAGTGTTTTTACTGTACATATAAAATTGTTAAATGAATTTTAGCTTGGGATAAGGACAGAATTTCCAACAATTTCTAAAATAGCCATAAACATGCTTTTGCCATTTTGTACTACGTGTTTATGTGAAGTGGCATTCTCAGCATTGATGATTATAAAATCAAAATATCAATCAACTCTGAAAAAACATTGAAGATGCTCTACATCCTGCAATATCAAATATTCTAGGAGGATTTAATTCTTTATGTAAAAAAAACCAAGCATATCCATCTGTAAGGGCAAGAAAAGTAGGATCTTTTGTTGTTTTTTGTTTTAGTATGATCAGGAAATATAATACCCCTGATTGAATCTTGCCTTTATCAATCAAATATTTACTAGGAGTAAAGTACAGAAACAAGAGTTTCTTTAACTAGAAACAATGTATGTATATTTGTATTGTTAATGTGATTAAAGATCTTCCCCACCCATTACTGGAGCTGCCTATTAAGGGGAGTTTGATTGTGTGTTGGTCCTTTGTTGCCAAAGAAGACTATGCCATCAGAGAAATAACGACATGGCTTGCACTTAACTTTGTTGTGAGTGAGGTAGGGCCGTGTAGCTTACCAGCCTCATTTCTCCTCCAGAGTCATCTGAATCCAGTGATCAGATATTCATCAGGATGACTGGAGATGACCCAGGATTAGGGAAGATTCTTAGGAAGGCCCACACCTTTTGTTAATGAGGCACTGGTTCTCATGGGTTGGAATGCCCTCTGACTCTAAAAAAAAAGATATAAATACTCTGAAGGTGAGGTTTTACTTTGGGGCTTAGGTTTTAGAAGAAGCTTTGTGTGCCAGATGAGACTCTTGAAAGCTGCTAAGTTTTGAAAATCCAGATGTTAGTGCTTTCCTCTCTGGTAACTACAGTCAGACAGTTGGACCTGTCTGTTGATTTGTGATATATGTATTGTTTATGTCAGAAGCACTGTCTGTTGATTTCCTGAACTAAGTTGATGATACATGTGCTTGATTAAAGGAGACTGTTAATCCCTCAAAAGTTGCCTTTTTTTTAGAAAAGCAGATCAAAGAACCTGTGATAGCAGGCTCTCCTGTGTATGTTGGGGTGCTTACTAATACACCATCTCATTAGTCTGCAAATTTGCTTTCATCTTTAGTAAGTGGTAAAATTGTATGTATACCAAAGAATAGCTTTAAAATAAATTTATTTATTATTTGTTATCATTAAATGTTTGATATGTATACCTAGTTTATGTACCTATACAGTTGGAGTTGCATAAAAATTTCTTGGGCAAAAAGGAGTCATGAGTGGAAAAAGTTTAAAAAATCTTGACCAAATTGAATCCCTTCATTCTATAAATGAGGAAAGTGAAGTGAGGACCAGGGAAGTGAAATCAATGCCCAAGCTCATCCACAAAGCAAGTAACAGAGCCATCATGATATGAGTATAGATACTTTTACTCCAGATCAAGTTCACTTTACTGTATACCACACTATATCTTCTAGTTCTTATGTTATATAATTCTATTACTGCCAAGCATTCTAAAACATGAACTCAGATATCAAACCAACATCTGAAAGGAGTCTGGGTTTAATAAAATGGAGGAAAGGAACTTAAAGACTTAAAGTCTGCTTATAACTCCCAGGTCTTAGGAAACCATCTGGAGAAAATTACTGAACTACTCCTTCATTTCTGCCTTCATCAGTTGCAGAGATCTGAACCTTAAATTAGGATAAATTGCAGTTCTGACAATAATTAGGTGTTTGACCCAACTTATTTACAAAATTGGGATAGTTACCCTCCTCCTTAAGAAGAAGTTGGAAAATAATTAAAATTTGTTATTTCTTCCTTACTGATGATCTCATTAGCTTGGAAGGAAATATGATGTGATGGAAAGGGTATCAGATTTAGAGTCAAAGCTTCTGGGTTTGATTCTTGGCCTAGCTATTTGCTGCTTTGTGATCTTGGAAACGTCCCTTCTCCCTGGACCTCAGTTTTCCTCTATGTAAAATAAAGGGGTAAGACTAGATGACCTCTGAGATCCTTTCCAGCTCTAAATCTAGGATTGCAGTTTCAGGAAGAAAGGGATGGGAGTAAGCATTTGTTGGCGTCTTGTATGTGCTGATGAAAAAACTAAATGGCACAGTGGATAGAACACTGGACCTGGAGTCAGGAAGACCTGAGTTCAAATCTAGTTTAAGACACTATATGTATGACCCTAGGCAAGTCATTGAACCTCTGTTTGCCTTAATCCATGGGAGAAGGAAATGGCAAACCACTCTAGTATCCTTGCCAAGAAAACTCCTTGGACAGTGTTGATGTGCTGTGTGTCCACAGGGTCATGAAGAGTAGAACATGACTGAACAGCCACATGTGTCAAAATTTTATAAATATTATCTCACTTGATCTTCACAACAACCATGTGCTATCATTATCCTCATTTTACAATTGAGGAAACTGAGGCAGAGGGTGAGTGTCTTGCCCAGAGTCACAAGTCAAATAAATGTATAAGATTGGGTTTGAACTCAGGTCTTCCTGACTTCAGGTCCATCTATCTGCTGTACTGCTTAGCTGCCCAGGTTCAGCCTAGTTCCCACTCCAGCAAGGAAGACAGTACTTTACATTCACAAGGCACTTTCTACATAATAACTTTGTGTGGTTCATAACTGAAGTATTAAAAGATTCATTTTACAGACGAGGAAATCAAAGCTCTATGAGGTTAGGCAATTTCCCCATTATCCCACATCTAATATGCATCTAAAGTGTAATTCAAATCCAGCCCTCCTTACTACAAATCTCACCTACTATCCACTATGCCGCTGTCCAATCTTCTATATAAATCTTTAAAGTGATTGCTGCTCAGGCATTTCAGTCATGTCTGACCCTTCATGACCCCATTTCGGGTACTCTTGGCCAAGATACTGGAGTGGTTTGCCATTTCCTTCTCCAGCTCATTTTATAGATGAGGAAACTAAGGCAAACAGAGTTAAGTGACTTGCCCAGGGTCACACAGCTACTTAGTGTTGAGGCCAGATTTGAACTCAAGAAGAGGAAACCTCCTGACTCCAGGCTTGGCACTCTATCCACTGTGCCACCTAGCTGCCCCAACACAAAACCACCTTCTATATAAATCTTTAAGGTGATACCTCATCTTTAAGAGAGCATCTGGGAACTACATTCCTTTAAAAAATTGGACACATAAGAAAACATGTGCCTATGTAAATCACAGGAAGCAAGGTCATATCACACTAATTGCTTTCACAATAGTATACAGAAAAAAATAGAGAAAGGAAGCAAAGAAGGAAGGAAGGAAGCCTCAGTTTTTTCATTCGTAAAATGGGGGTTGTAAGGTTGTTGTCAAATGATATGACTTAAACAAAGAACTTTTGCAAACCGAAAGCACTATGGAAATGCTAGCTATTGTTTTCTTGTTCTAACACCCAAATGATATAAAACATAGGAAGCATCATGTGATTGCAACAGATTTCTTCTGGGTGAGACAGAATTCCTCAATATGTTCTAATTCAAGGGCAGGGGAGCTGAAACCTCACAAGAGATGAGAGTGGTGTACATATGCCTCAAGGGGTGATCCAGGGCTTCATGCTGCACTGCCTCATGAAGGGAAAAAAGAAAGCAGCTTCCCTTTAAGTGTTATTGTATGTAGATAGCAATCTTCAATTATTATTGTTACCATTATTATCACTGATAATATTATGTTAATTATATAAAGCTACCTGTGATGAAATAACCACAACAAACAATTGTTCAAATATATAATGCTCTCTGACCTTAGGGTTAAGATGGGCATAAATTCTCACTCTGAATTTAAATGGTTAAAAAAAAATACCTATAACCTGCACTTCTCTCTCATCCATGTCAGTCAAGGGACTATTTTTTGTGATTTCCTCTGGGTTCATCCACCAAGTTCTAGGTAGATGCCAACGTGATTGAATTCAAAGTCTTCTGAATTGCTCTGGGGTTGAGCTATAAATGGAGAATTACATAATCATAGAGGAATCACAGAATTGTAGAGCCGTAAAAGATTTTTTAACAACCACAGGCAGCATGAGAGGGGAGGACAAGGCAGGGAAGGGGAAAAGCATTTCTTAAGTACCTACTTACTCTGTGACATCAGTATCCTAGGAACTTTTACAAATACTATGTCCTTTGAGTCTCACAACAACCCTGTGGAGCAGGTGCTAGCTTTATCCTTATGTTAAGGTTGAGGAAATGGAGGCAGACAGAGGTTAAATGAGTTGCCCAGAGTCACACAGCTATTGAGTGTCTGAGGCTGGATTTGAAATCAGATATTCCTGATTCTAGGCCCAAAACTTCTATCCACACGGTCCTGCACTACAATTATATAGAATTTATATAGCACTTCAATGTTTGCAAAATGCTTTATAAATATTATCTCATTGGATCCTCATAATAACCCTAAGATGTATATGCTGTTTTTATCCTCATTTTAGAGAAGAGGAAACTGAGATTGTGACTTACCCAAGCTTACATAGCTATTAACTATCTGAAGTCTTAGTTGAACTCAGATGGTCCTGATTCCAGGTCAAGAGTTCTGTCCACACTGTACCACATAGTCAGAGACCCTGGGTTAGAATCCCAATTCAACTATGAACTACATATATGATCTTGAGCAAGTCACTTCGATTATCTGAGACTCAATTTCCTTTTCTGTAAAATGAGAGAATTGCACTAGAGTATCGCTATGTAATCAAGATCTATGCCTCTTTTTTATTGATAAAAAAAAAAAAAAACTAAGATCCATAAAGGAAAGATTACGTGCTAAAAGTCCAACAGCCAAGTGGCTGTTGATAGAACTGGATCAGTGCTAATTCATTGTGTAGCATTGCCCAATCTAGAGAAGTATTTTCTCTACTTGTCAATTTTTCCCAAAATTATAAAAACATCATATTTCAAAGCACAGAAATGACATTTCTTGCTTCAATAATACTCATTTGCTGAAGAATACATGAGCTAACCAATAAATTATAACAATGACTTCAAAAAGTAAATTACCCACATTGGAATGAATTAAGCCTTGATTGACTGTTTCCTGAGTGAAAAGTATTAAGAATAGATTAGCTGGAAAGGAGGCACACATTTTTACAGTCACTTATTTAGAGAAGAATTATCATGCATCTGATTTATGAAACAACCATTCCAAAGCAGAAGGAATTCAACAGGCCAAATAATATAGTTATAACAAAATCTTATTCACAGATTAATACTGCTTAACAAATTAGTGATTAATCTCCCTGACTATTCATAAATAGCTTCAGCTCCTAGCAGGATGGGGAACCTGCAGCCTTGAGGCCACATGTGGCTCTCTAGGTCCTCAAGTGTGGCTCTTTGACTGAATCGAAACTTCACAGAATAAATTCCCTTAATAAAAGAATTAGTTCTGTAAAACTTGGCCTCATACCCAAGAACCCAGAAGGCCACATGTGACCTGGAAACTGCAGATTTCTACCCCTGCCCTAGAGAGAAAGGCTAGTGACTATAAACAAGGGCAAGAAGATTTAAGGGCAGTAGTCTTTCCTAAGAAGAAGACTAATATTTGCTTTATTGATTCTTATTATATTTGAAATTGCTTTATTTCTTTTCCTTTATTAAGAATCACATCAGTATTATGGTAAACAAATAAAATGTGTTTGGGGAGAAGGGAAAATGGTCAATAAACTTTGTATCTTCAACAAGGAAAGTCTTGTTTAAATTGATGTGGGGGAAGATTGATATAAGAAAACCAGGAAATTCTACCTCATCCCTAGAAACAAAAATAAATGAACTTACAAGGACAGGGCCTCTGGATAATCCCTCCATCTTCTTCAAACCAATGTTTGATCCCTGCTTTCCCAGTGCTTACACTATTTTCTTTTGAGTGACCTATCTCCTCAAAGCCATGTGTCATCAAAAAGGAGATAAACCTGTAGTAATGGTTTTCAAAATGAAAAATATATATTTCCCAGGGATGTGCGAGGTAATACAATGGATTACAGAAAGAAAACATTGGAATTTCTATTTGTTTTTCAAAGTAAGAAAGAAAGAAGTAACTGGCTGGGAAAATGCCTAGAAAAGGGAGGAAAAATAAGACTATAGAGAGTTTTTTCCAACAAATGCAAATGATCCCGACCTTCGGATCTGATGATGAGGACGTATCCTTGCCATCAGGGAAAGACGTGGAGGGCGGGGCCGCAGTACCCCAGACACCCCAGGGGGGTGGTGGGTGGGCTCAGGCCCTGGAAGAGCTCAAAAAGGATTTTGAAAAGCAAGTTAGACAGGTGGAGGAAAAACTGGGAAGAGAAATGACAGAGATACAAGAAAAGTATGAAAAACGGGTCAATACCTTGGTAAAGGAGACCCAAAAAAATGCTGAGGAAATTAACACCTTGAAAAATAGGCTCACTCAATTGGCAAAGGAGGTTCAAAAAGCCAATGAGGAGAAGAATGCTTTCAAAAGCAGAATGAGCCAAATGGAAAAAGAGGCTCAAAAGCTCACTGAATTTAATAGTTCTCTCAAAATTAGAATGAAACAGATGGAGTCTAATGACTTTACGAGAAACCAAGAAATCACCAAACAAAACCAAAAGAATGAAAAAAATGGAAGAGAATGTGAAATATCTCATGAGAAAAACAACTGACCTGGAAAATAGATCCAGGAGAGACAATTTAAAAATTATGGGACTACCTGAAACTCATGATCAAAAAAAGAGCCTAGACATCATCTTCCATGAAATTATCAAGGAAAACTGCCCTGACATTCTAGGACCAGAGGGCAAAATAAGTATTGAAAGAATCCATCGATCACCACCTGAAAGAGATCCAAAAAGAGAAACTCCTAGGAACATTGTGGCCAAATTCCAGAACTCCCAGCTCAAGGAAAAAATCTTGCAAGCAGCTAGAAAGAAACAATTCCAGTACTGTGGAAATACAATCAGGATAACCCAAGATCTAGCAGCTTCTACATTAAGGGATCGAAGGGCGTGGAATAGGATATTCCAGAAGGCAAAGGAACTAGGACTCAAACCAAGAATCACCTACCCAGCTAAACTGAGTATAATACTTCAAGGGAAAATATGGTCTTTCAATGAAACAGAGGACTTTCAATCATTCTTAATGAAAAAAAACAGAGCTGAAAAGAAAATTTGACTTTCAAACACAAGAATGAGAAGAAGCATGAAAAAGGAAACAGCAAAGAGAAGTCTTAAGGGACTTACCAGAAGTGAACTGTTTACATTCATACAGGGAAAGACAATATTTGTAACTCTTAAAACTTTTCAGTATCTGGGTAGTTGGTGGGACCACACATACACATGTACACACATGCACACACATACACACACCGCACACACATACAGAGATAGAGAGCACAGGTTGAACTGAATAGGATGGGACCATACCTTAAAAGAAATTAAGGTAAATGGTGAGAGAGAAATGTAGTGGGAGGAAAGAGGGGGAAATGGAAGGGGGTAACTATATGTCATTTAAGAGGCAGGTAGGAGTTTTTTTTAGTGGAGGGAAAAAGAGGAGAGCTGAGAAAAAAAAACCCAAAAAAACAAGAAGTTTACCCTCATCACATTTGACTAAACGAAGGAGTGAAATGCACACTCATTTTGGTATGAAAACCTATCTTATAGTATAAGAAAGTGGGGGAGAAGGAGATATTGCAAGGGAGGGGATGATGGAGGGGAGGGCAAAGGGAGGAGGGAGAAATTTGAAGTCAACACTTGGGGAGGGACAGGATCAAGAGACAGAAGAGAAACAATGAGGGGCAGGTTAGGAGGGATGGTAATCCAGTTAGTCTTACACAACACGACTATCAGGGAGGTCATTTGTAAAACTACACAGATAGGGCCTATATTGAATTGCCTGCCTTCCCAAAGGGAATGGGTGGGGAGGGAGGGATGGGGAGAATTTGGAGCTCAAAGTCTTAGGAACAACTGTTTAATGTTGTTGTTGCAAGTAGGAAAGAAGACATACAGTTAATGAGGAATAGAAAGTCATCTGGCCCTACAGGAGAAAAGAGAAGATGGAGACAAGAGAAGGGAGCGATGACAGAAGAGAGGGCAGATTGGAGATAGGGAAAATTAGATTGCTTGGGGTATTGGGGTGGGGGGAGGGGATAAAAGGGGGAGAAAATTTGGAACCCCAAAATTTGTGAAAATGAATGTAAAAAATTAAATAAATAAATAAATAAAATATAAAAAAAAATAAAAAAATAAAAAAAACAAAGTAAGAAAGAAAGTAAACACTGCTAATGTTTAATATACAAATTGACACTAGCATGTTCAGTTTATATATTCAGGCATCAAATACAATATATGTAGTATATTTTAGGAAGAGTGGGAATTCCACAATGTACGGACATTGACAGTGGCACTTTCATTTTTTCATCTGCTTTCAGCATATGAGTACATTAGGGATTTGTATATGATATTATTGATTTATA
This sequence comes from Bettongia penicillata ogilbyi, assembly GCA_023548195.1. NCBI lineage: Eukaryota > Metazoa > Chordata > Mammalia > Diprotodontia > Potoroidae > Bettongia > Bettongia penicillata. The sequence continues at coordinate 3,932,889 of JAJHZJ010000580.1, forward strand.
GATAAATTAATCTTCACAAAAATAAACAAGTGGCTTAAAAAAAGATTCTTGCGAAGAAACCATCTACAGACTAAAGATAATCCTGATATTGCAAGCATAACTGAAAAGCAAGAAACAGCAGAATTATCATTTCTCCTACTTTTAGTAGGAGCTCTTCATCAGTAGGAGGTAAAAACAATAATGAGTTAATCAAATCTGACAAGAAATTGACTAAAAAACTCAAAATTCTCAAGATACTTGAAATATATTCCATTCACTATCATTATATTGTAATGTGAGATGAGTTAATGAGAATATGAAACCATTCCAATTAGTAAGACAATAAAAACTAAGTTTTTCCTACTGAAAGTTATGTAAGGATTTTAAGAACTCTTATAGTTGCATACTTTTTTACAAAATAGAAATAGACTTTTCTAATCTGCTTAAAAACCTTCCAGATGAAGAGGTTTAATGGAATCTGAACCCATTTGGTAAAAATATAAAAATGTAACACCTTATAATTAATTTGCAAGAACAACTGATTCACATCAACGAAGTTGGAATTTCCTAACCAAATGTCAGCAGAAATTTTCACATCAGTGAATGGTGCATGGACTTCAAATGGAGTGTCAGTAATTAATAAGTTCAGCCTATGCTACAATTTTTCCATTTTGATATGGATATCTTAGTTCAATAGAGACAGTCCAGGTTCTAGAATCAAAGGATACCAACCCTGCCTCTGACACTGACTACCTGCATGATGTTGGACAAGTAGTAACATCCCTGAGTGTCAATATTTTATTTTTAATTTATTTATTTATTTAACTTTTTACATTCATTTTCACAAATTTTGGGGGTTCCAAATTTTCTCCCTTTTTATCCCCTCCCCCCACCCCAATACCCCAAGCAATCTAATTTTCCCTATCTCCAATCTGCCCTCTCTTCTGTCATCCCTCCCTTCTCTTGTCTCCATCTTCTCTTTTCTCCTGTAGGGCCAGATGACTTTCTATTCCTCCTTAACTGTATGTCTTCTTTTCTAGTAGCAACATAAAACTAAACAGTTGTTCCTAAAACTTTTTGTTCCAAATTCTCCCCATCCCTCCCGCCCCACCCATTCCCTTTGGGAAGGCAGGCAATTCAATATAGGCCCTATCTGTGTAGTTTTACAAATGACTTCCCTGATAGTCGTGTTGTGTAAGACTAACTGAATTACCCTCCATCCTATCCTGCCCCTCATTGTTTCTCTTCTGTCTCTTGATCCTGTCCCTCCCCAAGTGTTGACTTCAAATTACTCCCTCCTCCCTTTTCCCTCCCTTCCATCATCCCCCCCACTTGCAATATCTCCTTCTCCCCCACTTTCTTATACTGTAAGATAGGTTTTCATACCAAAATGAGTGTGCATTTCACTCCTTCGTTTAGTCAAATGTGATGAGGGTAAACTTCTTGTTTTTTTGGTTTTTTTTTTTTCTCAGCTCTCCTCTTTTTCCCTCCACTAAAAAAAAACTCCTACCTGCCTCTTAAATGACATATAGTTACCCCCTTCCATTTCCCCCTCTTTCCTCCCACTACATTTCTCTCTCACCATTTACCTTAATTTCTTTTAAGGTATGGTCCCATCCTATTCAGTTCAACCTGTGCTCTCTATCTCTGTATGTGTGTGCGTGTGTGTATGTGTGTGCATGTGTGTACATGTGTATGTGTGGTCCCACCAACTACCCAGATACTGAAAAGTTTTAAGAGTTACAAATATTGTCTTTCCCTGTATGAATGTAAACAGTTCACTTCTGGTAAGTCCCTTAAGACTTCTCTTTGCTGTTTCCTTTTTCATGCTTCTTCTCATTCTTGTGTTTGAAAGTCAAATTTTCTTTTCAGCTCTGTTTTTTTCATTAAGAATGATTGAAAGTCCTCTGTTTCATTGAAAGACCATATTTTCCCTTGAAGTATTATACTCAGTTTTGCTGAGTAGGTGATTCTTGGTTTGAGTCCTAGTTCCTTTGCCTTCTGGAATATCCTATTCCACGCCCTTCGATCCCTTAATGTAGAAGCTGCTAGATCTTGAGTTATCCTGATTGTATTTCCACAGTACTGGAATTGTTTCTTTCTAGCTGCTTGCAAGATTTTTTCCTTGAGCTGGGAGTTCTGGAATTTGGCCACAATGTTCCTAGGAGTTTCTCTTTTTGGATCTCTTTCAGGTGGTGATCGATGGATTCTTTCAAGACTTATTTTGCCCTCTGGTTCTAGAATGTCAGGGCAGTTTTCCTTGATAATTTCATGGAAGATGATGTCTAGGCTCTTTTTTTGATCATGAGTTTCAGGTAGTCCCATAATTTTTAAATTGTCTCTCCTGGATCTATTTTCCAGGTCAGTTGTTTTTCTCATGAGATATTTCACATTCTCTTCCATTTTTTTCATTCTTTTGGTTTTGTTTGGTGATTTCTTGGTTTCTCGTAAAGTCATTAGACTCCATCTGTTCCATTCTAATTTTGAGAGAACTATTAAATTCAGTGAGCTTTTGAGCCTCTTTTTCCATTTGGCTCATTCTGCTTTTGAAAGCATTCTTCTCCTCATTGGCTTTTTGAACCTCTTTTGCCAATTGAGTGAGCCTATTTTTCAAGGTGTTAATATCCTCAACATTTTTTTGGGTCTCCTTTACCAAGGTATTAACCCGTTTTTCATACTTTTCTTGCATCTCTGTCATTTCTCTTCCCAGTTTTTCCTCCACCTGTCTAACTTGCTTTTCAAAATCCTTTTTGAGCTCTTCCAAGGCCTGAGCCCACCCGCCACACCCCTGGGGTGTCTGGGGTACTGAGGCCCCACCCTCCACATCTTTCCCTGATGGCAAGAATACGTCCTCATCCTCGTCATCATATCCGAAGGTTGGGATCATTTACATTTGTTGGAAAAAACTCTCTATAGTCTTATTTTTCTTCCTTTTCTAGGCATTTTCCCAGCCAGTTACTTGACTTCTGAGATTCCTTTCCACCCCTGCCTGGATCCACCCAGCTAGTGCTTGGCCTCTGAGATTCAAATGGGCTTTCCGCGGCAAGCTTTAGTTCTGGCGCTGGGGTGGAGGCAGGGTCACCTCCCAGGCTCAGTTCCCTCAGGGGCTTTATGCAGAGACTTTCAGGAATGGAGCGGGTGGGGGCGGGGTGGGGGGGCCCGCCTCCCAGGCTCAGTTCCCTCAGGGGCTTTATGCAGAGGCCTTCAGTAATAGAGCGGGGTGGGGGCAGGGCCATCTCCAAGGCTCAGCCCCCTCAGGCCATTCATGCAGAAACCTTCCGTGATGAAGATCCTGCCTGCTGCTGGGGGATTCCTGAGTCCTGGGCCGCTGCCGCCTCAGCCGCCGCCCCCCCCGCCTCTGCCGCTTCCTTCCCCCGTCTCTGCCACCGCCGCTTCCTCCCGAGCGGGCCCACGTCACGGAGATGCTCTGCTCCCCTCCTCTAGCCCAGCCTTCTTTCTCACTGACCTGTAGCTTCTGTGGGCAGAGGGACTTTCCCGGCTGCCAGAGCTTCTGTCCCTGAAGCCTGCTCAGATCAGCTTCTCTGGGGCCGCGGCCAGGGCAGCATTGGGGTGGGGTCCGCTTTCCGGGGCGTGACGGACCCCGGGGACGGCTCTTCAGGGCTCTCTGGCACGGAAATCTCTTCCACTCCATTTCTACACACCTTGTATTGACCCAGAAGTTATCGGGGTCTCTTTTTACATTAATTCTATGGGCTTTGGTTTCGGAGCTCATAAACGTGCGTCCTTCTACTCCACCATCTTGGCTCCGCCCCCTCAATATTTTTATATGTTAAGTTAAATGAGTAGGGGTTCAAGTAAGTGGCTTCTAAGGTCCCTTCCAGCTCTCACTCTCCCATCTGACCTTTGCAAAGTGTATTTTCAAGCTCTGAAAGCCATTAAAACCAAGTATCAAAAATAAACAGACCTTTGAATTGCTGTTTCAAAGTGGTATACTAAGATTTTCAAAAAACAATAATGCATATTCAACTGCACTGCTTTCCCTAAAAATATCATCAATAGCTTAGTGAGAGAAAAAATATATACCATACCACTATTAGGCATGTATCCCAATGAGATCATTTAAAAAGGAGAAGGACCTACAAGCACAAAAATATTTGTAGCAGCCCTTTTCATGGTTGCAAAATATTGGAAATTGAGGAGATGCTCATCAGTTGGGGAATGGCTGAACAAACTGTGCCATGTGAATGTGATGGAACACAATTGTGCAGTAAGAAATGATGAACAGGCAGATTTCAGAAAAACCTGGAAAGACTTGTGTGAACAAATGAAAAGTGAAATGAACAGAACCAGGAAAACATTGTATGCAGTATCAGCAATATTGTGTGATCAACTGTGAATGACTCAGCTCTTCTCAGCAACACAGTGATCTAAGACAAATACAAAGGACTCACAAAGAAAAATGTTATCCACATCCAGATAAAGAAGTGATGGACTCTAAATACAGATCAAAGTGTTTTTTTTCACTTACCTTATTCTTTCTCATGTTTTTTTCCCCTTTTAATCTGTTTCTTCTTTCACAACTATAACTAATATGGAAATATTTTCATACAAAGCATGTGTAAACTATGTGTTAACTTGTGTAAACTATATCAAACTGCTTACCATTTTCAGAAGAGAGCAGGGGAGGGAGAAAAATTTAGAACTCAAAATCTTGTAAAAAATGAAAACTAAAAATGTGCTTGATATAACTGGGGAAATATAAAATACTATTAAACTTAAAACAAAAAATTGCATATCATCAATAAAATGAGTTTGGAAAATATTGTTAAAGCATTTTTTGTAATTTTAGGATCAAATGAGATAATATGTATTGTACTTTTTAAGCCTTAAGGTACCATATAAATGCTATTAATAAAAGTAAAATGTTTCATTTATTTTCTATAGGATTAGTAACGTATATAATATATCAGTATGGCATAATATATGTATATATACATATATAATTTATGAATGTGTATACATTAAGGCTCCATGATCAAACATTTTTTACTGATAGTGTTACATGATCAAAAATATTTGGAGACCACAAAGGTGGAGGGAAAGAAGAAATAGGAATACAGGAAATAAGAATTGCTGTATGGTATCCACAAAATGTACCAAGAATCAGAAGAAGGACTCTTGGACATTAGATACATTCTGGGAGGAATTCTACTATGAGCCCCATTCTGAATGAAAAAGCAGTATGTGACTAGGGCTTGTATACATGAGATAAATGAACCACTCACTACCTGATCTCCAAACCTTTCTAAATACAGAGCCTGATGTGAGTAGAATACTCTCATTTTATAATCCTTTTTATTTTAGTCACATCATTTATGGCACTGCTTAGTTAAATATTCCCAGAATTTAGTTTTCTGCTTAGGTTGGTATTCTAGGGTTTGCATTTTTAGCTTTCTGTGCTTATCTAAAACTAAAGTGTTTATGTTTTAAAGTTTGTAACTAACTTCTGCCACACTTTTAGAGATGATCCATCAGTATGTATTTCATGAATAGACACTGCAAATGGATAATGAGCTTGGCCCAGAGTTGAACAGAAGAGTGGGTGGGATTGCCTTTGGGAAACTGAGAGGTTGTTTTAATGATTTCAAACATCTCCCAGAAGCCAAGGCCAATCTTTTCAATAACAATGTTATTCCTTGGAGAGGCAGTATGTAATAGAAATGGATAGAAGCCTAATCTTGGAATCAAGAAGACTTGTACTCAAGTCATGTCTTTGACATATACTGGTTTTGTGAGCCTGGGCAAGTCACTGGAACTCTAAATCTCTCAGCCAACTCTGAAAGTCAGCTTCCTAAGGCTCCTAAAATATATAGTCCTGTTGTTCATCTACATGGGTGGAAGTAATTTCTATATTAAGATATCCTTTCAATAAGAAAATTAGAGGTATGGCCCAGCTTCTTTCAACCCTGCCCCATGCAAGAAAAAAAGTCTTCTGTCAATACTGTATGACTATAAGTCATGAAATTCCATGGCCTTCAAAGAACTAAAGTAAATAAAGTTCAGAGATGATCACTGGACAATAATAAAGCTCAAATGATGACTGTCAGTTCCTGTACATTCCTAATGATGAATTTTACAACAGTAGTGGTGGAATGAATGTCATCACATATGATTACCAAAAACAAGATGGGTCACATAGACCATAAGCCCTTGAAGCAAAAATAACCCATAAATGGATCCCATGCACCATTATTGTCTATGTCAAGAGATTAGAAGGACAGTGCCCATCATGGAGGGCACAACTCCTAAAGAGGATTTATTCTACTTGGGAATCATCAAGACTTACCCAGTGGTCCTAGCTGGCTTATCCCTGCCTCCTGCCTGTTCCTCTGCTATATCTCATATTCATACTGGCTTACCAGACTTCTGCTTTGATCTAGAACCTAGGATACAGCAGGGCCTTATTAAATATATCCTATCCCTACCAAGTTTTGGGGTTTAGAGTATGCACATGATATATCTATGCCTGAGGCAGCTACCTTGAATGTATAGCAGTGGACTTGGAAGAGAGGGAGAATAGGAAAGGAGATCCAGTTCAGAGACTCTATCCAAACTGACCTTGAGAGTGGAAGGGATCTTGCCTCTTTTTGTATCTCCAGTGCTTAGCATGGTTCCTGCTAACAGTGGTTGCTTAATGAATGTTTATTGAGTCATTGCTTATGGAGTTATCTGTGAATCTAAAATTATCTAGCCCCCAGGTTTGAAATTACTTTCTAAGTCCATAGCATGAAATGAGTAGTATAACTCATAGGTAATTCCTCATTCTCCAGAAAGACATTTAACTAGCATGGAGGGAGTGGGGCTTTAGGGTGACCAGGGCTTTGCTCCAAGTATTGAGATTTAGAGAATTTATATATTTTTTTAAATAATAAATGTCAAAGATCATGCATCTTTGACATTTGATACATTTATATTTTGACAGTGCTTTCATTGTAATGGCATGGACACTATTTAGGAAGAATAAAGAAGCTTCCAGGTGGTCCACTTCTTTCTCCTTACCCTGATGCCACAGAATAGCTAAGATGTTACCTGACCCAGCCCAACTATTGTTATTGCTTGGTGGTGGCTCCTTCCCAGAAAGAATCTTTGAGGTGGGTGTCCAAAGGTCCCTCTCCATCCTCTCTGTCTTTGGTGAAATCTCCCATAAGGCCAAGGTTGAGATCTCAATCCAACCATCATTGACTTAAAAACAAATTTAGCAATTTGCACCATACACTCAAACTATTATGGCAATTACTATTATGTAATATTACTCTTTCAGCTCTGAAAAGAAGCCTCATTTGACAGCATAGTTCAGGGACCTTTTGAGTGAGTTGACAGATAGCCCTGTGTACCCCTCAATTCTAGTGTAGTTCACCCCTGAGGTCCTCCTTTGTTGGCAGTAGTCATGTAACTGACTGTGGTGATGCTTGTAGAGATTAAGGAAAGTGATGGTGTTCCTGCCTATGAACTGCCTATGACACTCTTTAGAATGACTGGCAGCTTAGCCTGAACTATAAGAGAATAAATGATTCAATCAACTAGAATTTAGTGAGTGCGTATTGTGTACTACACACATTGTACTAAGTGGCAGAGATACAAAAAAGGAAAAGAAAAACAAACCCAGCTTCTTGCTTTCAAAGGGTTTACAGTCTAATAGAAGAGAGGAAGAAGGAAAGAAAGACTCTCTTTAACTCTGAGTATATAATTCCAGAAGAGTCAATCACTACTGGTAACCTAACTGGAAATTCTGGTATGAGGTCAGGGCAATTCTGGGATAGTACTCTCTCTGTCTGTCTGTCTATCTCTCTTTCTCTCTCTCTCTCTCTCTCTCTCTGTCTCTCTCTCTCTCTCTCTGTCTCTCTCTCTCTCTCACACACACACACACACACACACACACACACACACACACACACACACACACACACAGCTTCCTTGAGCCAAGTTTACTAGTCCCCAGGGTCATAACAGTTCATAATTTTCATAATCTCGTAACAGAGGTTAGTGGCTATTTTCACCACTGCCACCATCCTAGCCTTTGGCAAGATTATGCTAGACAAACAGGGCCTTGGATTTCTAGGCTGTCTGGATAATTACTAGATAGATGGCAAACTTACCTCTGCCTCTTGAGATCACACAGTTCTCCCTAATGTATATAAAGCACTTAAGTTCAGTGACTGTATTTAACTCAATTATTGGCTTTTTTCTATATTCAACTGCCTTCCCTGGAGATAGAAAAGCAGACTCTGCCTGCTTTACCCCATCAGTGTCATCATTATCACCATCATCATGAACAGCTCTTATAGGGAATTAACATCATGCCCATTATGTCATGGGGCACATGATACACTTCACAAACACCCTGTGAGGTAGGCAAGACAGGTATGATTACGCTTATTTTTCTTCTATTAATGAAGAAACTGAAGCAGAAAAACTGAAACATGTCTGAAGTCACATAGTGAGAGTTATGCCTCATTAATCTAACAGAGGTAAGAAATTAAATATTCACAGAAGGGGTCTAGGAAAACTGAAGTGCTGCACTATTTTTTCCATTTTAGCCAATTTGTGGAGAAACTTTCCTAAAAGGCGTAATACATCCCTACCTTCTTAAACAGATGGACATAATTCAATGTTTTCTTAATAACTCAAATTCTTTATTGCTGACAAACAAGATAAGAGCTTGTATTTATATTGTAGGATCAATAACATATTGTATTTTTCTTCCTTCACAAGGGCTCTGTGACACAGCAAGTACAAGTAAGATCATAGATTTTAAAAAAATAAGGCACCTTCCTTGTCAATGAGTCTAGCCCTTTCATTTTATAGATAAGAAAACCAAGACCCAGTAAGTTTAAGGAACTTGTCTAATTTTTTCAAAGATGGCAAATGCCACATCTTCAAACCCAGATCCTTCCAGACTGCAAGTCCAAAGTGCCTTCTGTCATATTACATCTACTCTCTAAGACCAAGTTTCCTTTCTCCTGTTTATTTCTCTGTCTCTCTTTTTTTTATCCTATTGAATAATCATCCACCAGTAAGTTCATCTGGACCTACAACCTAATTTCTTGGAAGACAAGTAGCCACTTCCTACTCAGAGGAATAAGCCCTATGCTCCCTTAAAACTGTTGCTTATCTCCAAATGCCCAATGGACCTGTTTCTCCAATCCTCCTCTGTGGAACAGTCTTTCACTAGCCAACCTCCTAACATAGAAAATATTTTTTTTCAGATTCCAGATCCCTTTTAGTCTTAGTTTTCACACTGAAGACTTTCTGTAGTTTTTTTTTTCAGCTGAAAAGGTTGAGAGAGACAACAGTAGTAGGGAAGAAAGTAACTTGTGCAGGGTTGAGAAGTGAGTGGGTAGTGCAGAAATGGAGACAACAACTATAGGCTATTCTTTTCAAGGAGTTTGCTGATACAGAGGAGAGAAATAGGACAGTAGCTTGAGAAGAGAGAAAGAGGAAGGATATGAAGGTGGAATGCATCAGACATTCTTTTTAAGAAGCTTTCCTGGTGTCAGTAATGAAGCCCAGAGCCTCAAATTTTTGTACACAAATATAAAAAGTATAGGAATAGGTAAGGTGAACTATATATATATATATCCTAAAGCAAGCAGGCAAACTTTTCTTCATAAGTATCACTGAGACTTTGTGAGTTTAACTTGTGACTAGAATGTTTTTTGGAGGGGAATTTTTTACCAGAAGAAATAGGATAGGGAAAAGGGGGAAAGATTGGCATCTTGTTTTAAGATGGTATACTCATTAAGAAATCTAGGACTCAAAATGGGGAAGCCTAGTGAAGAAAATTTGGGTGAAGGTCAACAAAAGGAGAAAGAGAAGCAATTCTATTATTTCTTGCTGTTTAGTTATGTCTGAGTTTAATGTCCCTCTGTATATCAATACTCTCCATGGGATTTTCTCAGCAAAGATACTCTAGTGGGTTGCCATTTCTCTCTCCAATGGATTAAGGCAAACCAAGGTTAAGTGATTTGACCAGCATCACACATCTGGTAATATCTTTGACTGCATTTGAACCCAGACCTTCCAGACACCAAGCCCAGCACTTTATCCACTGATTTATCTAGCTGCTTCATAACTCCAAGATTATGAACCTGGGTACCTAGGAGGATTGTAATGCCCTCAATGAAAACAGACAAATTTGAAATTGGGATAGGTTTGGAGGAAAATGTCAGAGGCATTATGAAATAATAAAAAGAGAATTGGACTTTATGTGTCAAATGAACTGGGTTCAAATCCCACCTCAGATACTTATTGTGTGACCTTGAACAAGTCACTTACTCTCTATACTATGTTTTTCTTAGCAGCAAAGAAGCACTGGACTCAATGGCCCCTATTTCATCTGTAGTTTTATTATTAGAGAATACTATACAACACCTAAACAAAAAAGAGGAAATGAGTTAGAAATCATCTGTCTAGCAAATCATCATGTTATAGTAGTGATGGAGAATTTTAAGGATTTAGAAATGTGCTGGTACCTTCTGCCAAAAGCAGAGGAACTAAAAATGTCTTCTTTTGTCTTGATTGAGATTTTATCCTTCAAAATGTAGAGAAAATGCAAGTGGGAGTACTTATTCAGATTCAGAACCAATGACAGGGAACAGTTGCTGGGTGATGGAAACCTTGAAATAAAGTGGTCCCTCTTTCCTAGAGTTTTTTTTTGTTTTGTTTTTATTTTTATGGAGAAAAAAGGCAAAAATCCAACATAGTCTGTATGCACCTTAGATGTGGGGTAATAGATTTAAAAGGGTTCAGAGAATGGAATGATAGGATCCTATAGACTAAGATTCTATGGGAATAGAATTTCTATGGGAAAGATTGGATAAGGAGGAATGGAAATCTCTCAAGAATTACTTCTAAAGTCAAATGCAAAACAATTCCAATGTAAAAAAAAAACCGAATTCTCTACAGAGACTAATAAAGACACATAGAGAACTCCTCAACCAACGTAGTGTTTTTTTAAAGTCATAATATAAAGGACAGAAAGAAAAGAACATAATGGAGGTCAAAGTTATGTCAATGACTCTGTATGAACAATAGCAGGAAGGTTGAAGTTTAGAATAAATTGAGCTGTTGATGAAGACCAAGGATAAAGATAATGTGTATTGCTATTATTGTTGTTATTTTGATGTGTTTTGTTCTATTTTCAGTGATATTATAGAAAAGAGAAATATCTGAGGAGGCATAAAACCACCACATAATGTGGATGGAATAATGACGACTGATGATAAAAGACAGATGCTCACATAGTATCTGTCTTTGGTTTTCTTTGACAAGGAGTATAACCTTTGGATGAAACAGAATGGAACAAAAATGACTGGTACAAGACATTTCCTACTTGTATGTGCCATGGTAAGTACATAGCTGAGGAACTTTTAGTATGTGACCTTGGTCCAACCATCAGGTTGAGAAAATACTGGAAAAACTGAAACACACCTTTATCAGATACACTCCTAACTCTCTAGATTTTCATTATCATGTTCCTGCATGAGTTCCTCTCCTTCCCCATTTTTCTGGACATAAGGGAAGTGATTATCTTTCTACTAGTGTTTGTATTCCTAGAACTTAATATAATGCCTGGCAAACAGTAAACATTTAATAAATGCTTGCTGGTTCAATTTGACTTGAAAACAGAAAAATAAATTAGGAATCTATAATAGTCTATATGAGAAGTAAGGAGAAGATGTGAATTAGGACAACTTTTTTGATTGTTCTAGGAGTGAGAAGTGATAGAACCATCCATCATATCTAGTCTGACATCTTGGTATTCAAGAGGTAATAATATCTTCTCTTTAAGTTCTGCTGTGTACAAGGAAATGTTCTTTTTTTTTCATTTTCTATTTAAGTTTAAACTGAGTAAAAATTTTTAAGAAAGAAAAAGAAAATGCTAAGGACAAAGATCTAAGGCAATACCAAATCAGGGTAAGGAGATAAAATTGAGGGAAAGAGTTCCCCATGTGATGATAACAAATCCCAACACCTATTGAAACAAAATGTTGACTTAGAAGAATTAGAAAAGGAAAAACATAAAAATGTTAACTATCATCATTTCTTATGGAATTTTAACTGATACAAAAGAATTACCATAAGAGTGAACTGAAGTAGCCTATAAGTAACCTCCATCAATAAAAGCTCAATCTCATTGTCAAGTGGCAGACTTAACAGTCAAGGCTTACAAAGGTTTTATATTCAGGTGCAGAACAGTAGAGAGGAGCAGGGAAATGGGAAGGGTACTAATACCAGCAAGTACTTCACAAAGTAGTGAAAACAAATGGAAGAAAAAACAATTTCAGAGAAAGCCAAATTAAGCCAGATTATCCATGTATATTGCCTACCATGTTAAGACTATAATACCTAAGTATCCAATTTACCCCTTGTAGACGTGGCAACAACACTTTTAAGGTTTAAAATCTGAGAGAACACTGGGATTTAACCAAATGAATAAAAAGAAATCTATCCTTTCAAGACACTCTCTGATAGAGTTTTGAAATACCTCAAAGAGAAGATCCTAAAAGAATCAAAAATGTCATAACTCTATAAATGGCACCATCAACTCTTGATCCACATGACAAAGAATCAAACATATCATAACTCTATAAATGGCACCACCAACTCTTAATCCACATGACAAAGAATCAAACATATCATAACTCTATAAATGGCACCATCAACTCTTGATCCACATGACAAAGAATCAAACATATCATAACTCTATAAATTGCACCATCAACTCTTGGTCCACATGACAAAGAATCAAACATATCATAACTCTATAAATGGCACCATCAACTCTTGATCCACATGACCACTTTCTCATTTCTATTAAAAGTATAGGGTGGAGTCTATGAATGTATCAAGGTCCTCCTCGATGAAAACTTGAATAAGACTTTCAGAGGTGATTTTCTATAATAAACCACATCTTCACAGTTACACAACTGACAGAAAGATGTACAAGATAACATACCCAGATAAGTGTCATGGTAGATAGAATATGGGACCTCCAGCTAGGAAGATCTAAATTTAAATCCTTCCTCAGACAATTACTAGCTGTGTAATCCTGGGTTCTTAATCTCTATCAGCCTAGTTTCTTCATCTGTGAAATAGGGTAATAAAGACAGCTACCTCACAGGGTCATTGGAAGGTCAAATGAAAGAATATACATAAAGCACTTTGTAAATTTTAAAGTAGTATATACAAGCTAGCTGATATTATTATCTACTTAGGATTTTTTTTCATAGTTTAGTATTTTTACTATAATATGTCTAAAACATTTTGTAAATGATTGTACTTTGAGTCCTCTAAGCAACTATTGTTGTCAAGCCTAACTCGTCATGACCCAGTTTGGTATTTTCTTGGCAAAGGCACTAGAGTGGTTTGCCATTTCGTTCTCTAGCTCATTTTACAGGGGAGGAAACTGAGGCAAATAGGGTTAAGTGACTTGCCTAAGGTCATAAAGCCAGCAAGTATCTGGGGCCAGATTTGAACTCAGAAAGAGGGTTTTTCCTGACTCCAGGCCCTAGCGCTCTATCCACTGTATCACCTAGCTGCCCTCTACAAAATTGGACATATATATCAAAATAACAATATCTCTCATATTCTTCCCTTTCTTTCCATTTCTGTTGCTGTCATCCTAGCTAAGCCATGGATGTGCTAGAGCCTGCTAATACCAGCTCAAGAGAAAATATTGTTAAATTTTCATTGCAAGCATTTATACCTCACAAACTGAAAAATGCTACAAATTAGGCCTTGGCTTATTATCTGGTTGGTTGTCTAGACTTAAGAAAGTAGTGAAGAAATTTTTAATAATGCCGATTTAACTTAAAAGTGTGTCATGTGTACATCTTTTTCAGACAACTGGTCATTAAACATTTACCAGCACACTCCTGGCTGAGGTATTAATTCCCTGCAATCCAGACTACTGAAATGATTTCCTGTTCCTAGTCTTCAAAGTATTTTCCCCTCAAATTCTTCATAATATCACTGCCAAGCTCCTCTTTCTAAAGCAAAAATCGCATCATGTCATAGATTTAAAGCTAGAAGGGATGTTATCTTTTCTATCCCTTTTATTTTACAGATGCAAAAATGGAGGTTTGCCATGGTGAAAGAAATAGCTGGTGACAGAAGCAAGCTTCTTACCCACAACCACTAACTCTGAATCAAGACCTTTACACTGAACCACACATTTCATGATCCCTGCAACCAGATTTGCACTGAGGATAGGGAAGGATTCAGAAACTATGATTAAAGACTCAAGGATATGTCTTCTTACAGATCTTGTTGTACAAATGAGTCATCCGTTCCCAGCCTTTTGAGTATTACATGTCCAAGAACTCAGACAGCTTAGAGCCCAGCCCAGTGCACAAGATTTTTCTTAATGGAGCATATATGATAAGAAAATAGAAACACAGAGAAAGCTATCTAGGTTAGGAATAATATACTCATAGAAGGTTTGGGGTTTGCAAAGCACCTCATATACATTATATCACTTGATCCCATCAACAACCCTCTCAAGAAAGTCCTATTATTGTTACCCAATCCCTTTACAGATGAGGAAACTCACATTTAGAAAAGTTAAGTGATTTTCCCATAGTCACACAGAGAGTAAATGTCAGAATTAGGATTCAGGGCCTCATGGCTTCTTCCACTATACCATATTCATTCCCCAAAGCCTTGGTCCTCTGAAACAAAGATATCTCCACCTAGTTTTCTTGTTCTCTTTCCCTTCAAAATACAATTATTCCCCAACAATGATGATCTGTCTTCAATTTCTTCCTGCTCATAGGCCTAGGATCTCCTTGCTATGACATACTATTTAGAAACAGCCTCAGGGAGCTCACTTGGTCCAAGCAATCTTGCACAATCCCTCAGCATTTCTGGTCTCCTTAGACCAGCCTGTCCTGATACTAACAGTCACTGTTATGAGTGCAGACACCAGCATTGTTTTAAAAAAAAGCCCTCCTAATCCCACTTGATTACTGGAACTGACCACACTGACAAATATTATTAAGCTCAGGTTTTATATCATTAAGAATTCACTCAGAATGCATGGTGTTTTGGGGTGGGAAGAGGGGAGAGATGGGGAGAAAATTTGGAACTCAGAATTTTGTGGAAATGAATGTTGAAAACTAAAAATAAATAAATAAATGGATGGATGGATGGATAGATAGATAGATAGATAGAGATAGATAGATAGATAGATAGATAGATAGATAGATAGATAGATGATAGAATTCACTCAGGAAATGTGTTTAATATGATTGTTCACGTATAGCTCATATTATATTGCTGACCATCTGGGGGGGTGAGAAAAAATTTGGAACTCAAAGTCTTATAAAAGTTAATGTTAAAAGCTATCTTTACATGTAACTGGAAAAAATAAAATACCATTAAGTGGGGAGAAAAAAAGAATTTACTCAGCACATTCCATAGCAATTCGGAAGCAATTTGGGACCACTACAGCTTTAGTTTGTGGTAATGAGAATTCAGCTCTCTAATGGCATATACCCTAAGGAGGTCAGTGTCAAAAAAAATTGGTTTCATACACACTGAAATGTCCATAGAAACATTACCTACAACAGTAAGAAACTGGAACCAAAGTGTGTGCCTCTCAAATGAGGAAAAACTAAAGAAAATGTGACCAAAAATATTATGGAAAATTATCAAGTCATAAGGAACAAGAAATATGAGAAACTCAGAAAAACTCAGGAAGACCTATATTAATTATTATAGAACAAAGAAGACAGAGCCCAAGGGATCCTGGGAGTCAGCACATGAATTCACATCCCACCCCTGATACTTAACTACCTCTATGACCTTAGGCAAGTCACACAACTTCCATGATTTCTTCAACTGTAAATTGAGACTTGAACAAGATAGCCTCTGAGGTCCCTTCTAGGTCTAAGACTATTATTCTATAAGTGTATAAAAATATACATAATACCCATGATACTATAAAGGGGCAGGGGTAGGGGAGAGAGACACACACATAGAAAGATTAATGCACTGAATTAGAGGACTGAATTCAAAGGACTTTCATCTCCTTAGAAAGGTGATGGACTACAGGTGAAGAATTACAAATAAGCTTTCAGATGTAGTTAATATGTTATTTTATTTCACTTAATTGTATTTCTTTGTTATAAGGGAGTTCTCCTTTGTATGTGTATGGTATCGGGAAATTAAAATAATGTCCCAAAAAGCATCAGTAATTTTTTAAAAATATTCTATTCTTCAAGAAAAGACACTAAGAATAATCCTAATTATAACCATAGCATCTAGCATTTACATAATGTGCTAAGGTTTGCAAAGCATGAATTTAGCAGGTCTCAGAAATACCTGTTGGGTAAATGAATGAGCTTGTTGGATGATATAGAAAGCAATGAGAGTTAGGAGGAAAATCAGTCTGAGTACCATAGGATTCAGAATTTCAGGTGACCTTAATGATAACTAAGTATAGATACTCATTTTATGACTGAGGAAAACAAGATCCAGAGAAATTAAGTACACAGGATCACAAAGGCTGTAATAAGACAAAGAACTAATATGAATACAGTGCTTTAAGGTTTGCAAAATAACTTATGCACTTTTTCCACAGTTGGTCTTTACAATAAGCCTGTGAAGTGGATGCGATCATTATTCCTATCTTACAGATGAGGAAGCTGATGTCCAACTACAGCAAATCACTTGCAGAGGCTCACATAGCCAAGAAGTTGCAAAGGTGAGATTTGAACCCATCTCTCCTCATTTTTACTTCAGAGGACTAAATGGAATACAGAGCTTTGAGGTTTTCAAAGTACTGTTTTTAAAATAATCTTGTCAGGAAGTTAGTATAAGTATTGTTTTACCATTTCACACATAGAAGGAAATGAGATTTAGAGGTATTGAATTATTTGGTCAAAGTAAGTGGTAGAGCAGAATTCAAGTTTTCTGGCTTCAAATCAAGGGCTCTGTCTTTCCACTATATGTGGTTCAGATTTAGTGTTTAAAAAAAATCTTTTGTGCCAGAAATGACTTTATATCTGAAAACAGAACGAAGGAGAGATTTATACCTGAAAATTGTGGCAATGTGAAAATGATTCCATTAACACCCTACTCTAATAATGGTAACATTTCCTATTTCCTGTTCCAGCTCCTAACTTCATTACTTTCTGTGCATTGACTAGTAAGTCTCCCCTGGAAGAAATTCAAAGAATGCCATTAAGCAGAAAATTTGATTGATTAGAAATCAGGACAATGGGGTCTAGTCCCCTGTAGGTTCTAGTCTCCTCTGGGCTCTATTCCTGTCTGCTACTTACTAGTTATGTGAGTGAACATGAATCACTTTACTAGGTCTTGTTTTCAGAAATTAGAGGGCCAGAGTTCAAATCTTAGCTTTGCTATTTACTACATTTGTGATTTAAGTTATTTACCCTTTCTATGCTGTATAGATTTAGTCCTCAACGGGACCTTAGAGTTCATCTAGTTTCCATGCCCCTCATTTTTATAGATGAAAATAGTTAGAGCCTGGCAGTACTTGTCTATTGGCCTCCAAGTCATTCTCCCTCTTTTCTCAGAGTTAACTAACTGAATCACTATGTATGTGTGTGTATGTGTATGTATACATACACATACACATATACATACATGTATAGACATACAATCTGTCTACATGTAAGATATATACATGTGAGTATATACATCTATATCTATCTGTGTGTTTGTATACTGTATATACTCATATACATGTGCATGTATACATATATATGGGTTAGGGTTATAGTTAGAGCATTTAGGTTGGGGTTAAGCTGAGGTTCAGAGGCATTTAGGGTTAGAGTCAGTGTTAGAGTTGGGGGCCTTTAGCATTAGAGGAGGCATTTAGGGTTAGAGTCAGTGTTAGAGTTGGGGGCCTTTAGCGTTAGAGGAGGCATTTAGGGTTAGAGTCAGTGTTAGAGTTGGGGGCCTTTAGCATTAGAGGAGGCATTTAGGGTTAGAGTCAGTGTTAGAGTTGGGGGCCTTTAGCATTAGAGGAGGTATACATGTTCAGCTTTACACCATTATCTAAAACAATTAACAACAGTAACAAAGAAAAAACTCTCCACCATCCCCTGAATTTTTTATCAATTCAATTCAATATACATTAAATGCCAACCATGTGTCAGACACTGTGATCACAAATAAGAAAACTAAAGATATTTCTTGCCTTCAAGGAGCTTTCCATCTCATCTGGAAATAGAACAATATAAAAAGAAGCCGGAAAAGAATGGGATAAGGGGGAAGAGAAGTGAACCAGGATGCACCAGGTACAAAGCAATCACATTTCCAGGAGAGTAAAACAAACAGCGATGCTAATGGGAACTAGGGAGTTGTTAAGAAAATCTATATCCCAGCCCTCTATTTTTTCTTAATGTCTCATGGAGTCATTGCTCAACTGAAATTTTTAAGGAATTGTTTTCTTTTCTTTTTTTTCCTTTATTATTTTTATTAAATAATTTATTTATTTTTAGTTTTCAGCATTCACTTCCACAAGATTTTGAGTTTCAAATTTTCTCCCCATCTCTCCCCTCTGCCCACCTGAAGACATTGTGCATTCCCATTACCCCTTCCCCCAATCTGCCCTTCCTTCTATCACACCTTTTCCTTCTCTCATTCCCTTCCCCTATATTTTCTTATAGGTCAAGATAGATTTTTATACCCCATTGCCTGTATGTCTTATTTCCCAGTTGCATGTAAAAACAATTTTTAGCATATATTTTTAAAACTTTGAGTTCCAACTTCTCTCCATCCTTCCCTCCCTACTCAACCCCACTGAGAAGACAAGCAATTTGATATGGGCTATACATGTGTAGTTCATGAAAAGCAATATCATAGCAGTCATGTAGTGAAAGATTAATTATATTTCTCTTCATTCTATCCTGCCCCCCATTTATTCTATTCTCTCCTTTGACCCAGTACATCCTCAAAATGTTTATTTCTAATTACCCCTTCTCCCATTTGCCCTCTCTTCTATCATCTCCCCACCCATACACTTGTCCCCTTCCCTCCTACTTTTCTGTAGTGTAAGATAGATTTTTGTATCAAATTGTGTGTGCATCTTATTCCCTCCTTAAGCCAAATGTGAGGAGAGTAAGCTTCACTCTTTCCTTGTTACCTCCCCCTCATCCTTGCCATTGAAAAAGCTTTTTCTTTCCTCTTTTATGTGAGAAATAACTTACCCCATTCTATTTCTTCCTTTCTCCTTCTTCCAATATATTCCTCTCTCACCCCTTATTTTATTTTTTTAGATATCATCCCTTTATATTCAACTCACCCTGTGCCTTCTGTCTATATGTATATAATCCCTCCAACTACTCTTGAGAAAAATCTCAAGAGTTATAAATATTGTCTTTCTATATAAGAATTAAACAGTTTAACTTTAGTAAGTCCTTTATGATTTCTCTTTCCTGTTTACTTTATTAGGTTTCTCATGATTCTTGTGATTCAAAGTCAGATTTTTCCATACAGCTCTGGTTTGTTCATCAAGAATGCTCGAAAGTCTTCTATTTCATTAAATGTCTATCCGTTCCCCTGAAGTACTATACTCAGTTTTGCTGGGTAGGAGATTCTTGGTTTTAAACCTAGCTCCTTTGACCTCTAGAATATCATATTCCAAACCCTTCAATCCCTTAATGTAGAAGCTGCTAGATCTTGTGTTATCCTGATTGTGTTTCCACAATATTCGAATTGTTTCTTTCTGGCTGCTTGCAAGATTTTCTCCTTGATCTGGGAGCTCTGGAATTTGACTTCAATATTCCTAGGAGTTTTCCTTTGGGGATCTCTTTCAGGAGGCAATTAGTGGATTCTTTCAATATCCATTTTGCCTTCTGGTTCTAGAATATCAGGGCAGTTTTCCTTGATAATTTCTTGAAAGATAATGTCTAGGCTCTTTATTTTTATCATGGCTTTCAGGTAGTCCCATAATTTTTCAGTTGTCTCTCCTGGATCTATTTTCCAGGTTAGTTGTTTTTCCAAAGAGATAGTTCACATTGTGTGCTATTTTTCATTCCCTTTTTTATAATTTCTTGATTTTTCATAAAGTCATTAACCTCCATCTTCTCCATTCTGATTTTTAAGGAATTATTTTCTTCGGAGAGCTTTTGGACCTTTTCTGTTTGGCCAATTCTGCTTTTTAAGGCATTCTTCTCCTCATTGGCTTTTTGGATCTCTTTTGTGCCATTTGAGTTAGTCAGTTTTTTAAGGTGTTATTTTCTTCTGCATTTTTGGGTTCCATTTAGCAAACAGTTGACTCGGTTTTCATTATTTTCTTGCATCACTCTCATTTCTCTTCCTAATTTTCCTCTACTTCTCTTACTTCATTTTCAAAATCCTTTTTGAGCTCTTCCATGGCCTGAGACCAATTCATATTTTTCTTGGAGGCTTTGGATATAGGAGCTTTGACTTTGTTGTGTTCTGTTTGCTATATTTTGGTCTTCCTTGTCACCAAAGTAAGATTGTATAGTCTGATTCTCTTTGCAGTTTTTGCTCATTTCCTCAGTCATTGACTTCACTTTTGAGCTCTCTGTGAAGTGGGCCTAGAGATCCAGAAACAGCTACTGCTGCTACCCCTGCTGCTGCTGTCCCTGTTACTGCTGCTCCTGATGCTGCTTCCTCCTTCATCCCCTCCATCATCCTGGGGCTAGGGCCAGACCAATCTACTCTCTCTCACAGCTCCAACAGGTTTTTTTCCACTGACCTTCCAATTTTTCCTCAGCGTTTAGGGGTCATGAAGTCTGGAAACTGCCACATTTCCCAGTGATTCAGTTCCCCCCAAGGCCTGCTCATGCCATGTCTGTGCTGGCATGGGCCATGTTGGACTGCAGACGTGGTGCAATAAATACTTTCCATAGACCTTCCAGGTTGTCTTGGGCTGCATATTTGCTTCACTCTGTCATTCTGTGGGTTCTGATGTTCCAGAATTTGTTTAGAGTTATTATTACAGGTATTTGGCTGGGCTTGAGGGGAGAGCACTGACAAGTCCTTGCTTCTAGTCCACCCTCTTGGTACCTCCCCCAGGAATTGTTTTCTTCTGTGAGCTTTTGCACTCCTTTTCCATTTGGTCAATTCTTCTTTTTAAGGAGTTGTTTCCTTGAATGAATTTTTGTACATCTTTTTTCCCATTTTTTGTGCTTCCTTTACCAACCCGTTAACTCTTTTTTTTTAATGAGTCTCGTGAATCACTTTCATTTATTTGAGGTAAATAGTTAGAGGTAAATTTGGGAGAATTCAGGAAAATTCTCTCCTTACTCCACCATCCTGTCTCCTTCCTCTCCCTAACCCTGTATAAAGGAAAACTTTGGGGAAAGTTAAGTGCTCAGTCCTCTAGCTCTTCAATCACATGGGAGACTGAGGGAGTTAAGAAGATTTTAAGTATCTAAAGCTGAATTAATCAGAATGATAATGATGAGATTTTAGATGATCATCTTATCCTAGATGGACCTCATGTTTTATGATATATTTCTCCATTTTACCTCCAAACAAAGAAAGAGCCATATATTATCATTGTCTTCATTTTCTCTCTTTTCACTTCTCAAACCTTTGAAACCAGGCTTCTAACCTCATCATTCAAATAAAACTGTTCTCTCTCAAGTTACCAGTGATCTTGAAATTGCCCAAAGTGATTGCCTTCACTCAATTTTCATCCTTCTTGACTTCTCTGAAGTCTTTAAAACTATTGGCTAGTCTTTCTTCCTCCATATTTTCTCCTCTCTGAATTTTCAGGATAGCTCTTTGTTTTCCTCCTTCCTCTCTTACAATATTTCCTTAATCATCTTCTATATCCTGCCCCACTTCAGTGAATGTGCTCTAAGGTGGACTTCCTTCTCTATGTATTCTCCCTCTTGGTTAATTCAGAAATTCATCTGAGTTCCACTCAACATACCTCCAGAATCAAATACAAAATCTTCTTGGTGTCCAGAGCAACAGAACCCTTGGTTTTGGTTTCCTGTTCTAGTTTGTTCTACTGCAAGCTTATGTATAAGTCTAATGGTTAGATTTGAGTCCCCCTGCCCCAAGCATTCAGAGTCACCCAACTGTGATTCTGGAATTTGTTCCTTGCTCTTTACACAGATGTGACCCCATATTTCTTGGACTCAGATCACTCTTCTCTGTCCTGGATCTGTGATCTGAAGCTAAATAATAGATAACAGAGGTGCCATGCCAGATGGCATCTCTTCCTACTCCCAGTATTAGCACAAGGGACTCTGGGATATCTTTCTGCCCAAATGCTCCATCCCCTTACCATCCTTGAGTTCTGGGCTGCCCCTTATTACAGTTACTGCTGCCACAACCTAGTGTCACTTCCATTATTGCACTACACTTCTGGCCACACCCCACCCCAATGTCCACAGACTCTGCATTCTGTCTTCCTAAATTGCCCTGGACTGAAAAAAAAAATGAGTCACTATGATTTTTTCTTGGCTTCCTCAGTCAGAATTCAGTCTGGCATGCTTTCTTTGCATTGTAGAGGACAATATGTAGGAGCAAAGGCAAAACTTCTAGCCCTCATTCCTCCATCTTGACTGTGCTTCCCAGTTTTTTCATCTAAGGAGATATAACTAGAAAACTTTTTAATTTACTGTCACGTCTAAATCCAATGAGCCTTTCAGCTATTTCAGTTTATCTGATGAAATTTACTAATTAATGAAAGATAAGTATTTTTATTTTATTTTTAATTTATGAAATAAAAAAGCAATTCCATAACAATATAATTTTTAAATGATTGCACATGAAGCTGCATATCTATTATGTACAACTTGCTATTCCTTTTATTTTTATTTTTTATTTTTTACTATTACATGTTAAAACAGTTTTTTTAACATTTGGGTTTTTCTTTAAGTTTTGAGTTCCAAATTCTATCTTCTCAACCTGAGACAGTAAGCAATCAGATATAGATTATACATGTTCAATCATATAAAACATTTCTGTATTAGTTATTTTGTACAAGAAGACTCAAATAAAAGAAAAAGAATGTAAGATAAAAATGAAAATAGTTTGCTTCAGTCTGTGCTCAAACAATAACATTTCTTTCTCTGGATTTAGGTGGTATGCTTGTTTTGGATCATTTTATTGCTTAGATTCACAGTTCTTTGTCATACAATATTGTTGTTACTGTGTACAATGTTCTTTTGGTTCACTTCACTTTGCATCAGTTTATATGTCTTTCCAGGTTTTTTTCTGAAATCATCCTGCTTGTCATTTTTTATATCACAATAATATTTTATAACAATCACATATCACAGGTTGTTTAGTCATTTCCCAATTGATGGATATCTCTCAATTTCCAATTCTTAGTCATCATAAAAAAGAGCTGATACAAATATTTTTGTGCAAATAGACCCTTTTCTCTTTTTTTATATCTTTTGGATATAGATCTAGCAGTGACTTCGACGGATCAAAGAGTATGCACAGTTTTATAGCCCTTTGGGCATAGTTCCAAATTGCTCTTTAGAAGGGTAAGATCAGTTCACAGCTCCACCAACAAGGCATTAAGGTCCCAGTTTTCCTAGATCCCTTCCAATATCTATCACTTTCTCTTTTTTTGTTATATTAGGCAATCTGATAGTGTGAGGTGGTACTTCAGAGTTGTTTTAATTTGCATTCCTCTAATCAGTAGTGATTTAGAGCATTTTTTCATACGACCATAGCTAGCTTTTATTTCTTTGTCTGAAAACTGCCTCTTCATATATTCTGACCATTTATCAATTGGGGAATAATTTGTATTTTTTTATAAATTTGGCTCAGTTCTCTATACATTAGAGAAATGAGGCTTTTATTAGATATGATTGTTACAAAGCTTTTCGTCCTAGTTTTCTACTTTCCTTTTAATTTTGGTAGCATTGATTTTGTTTTTCCAAAAGCTTTTTAATTTGATATCACTAAAATTATCTATTTTTCATTTGGAATGTTCTCTATCTCTTGTTTGGTTAGGAATTTTTTCCCTTCTCTATAGATCTGCCATATAAACTATTCCATGCCCACCTAATTTGCTTATGGTATCACCCTTTATGTGTAAATCATGCACTCATCTTAACTTTATAATGAGTATAAGGTGTGCAATGTTGATCTACATCTAGTTTCTGCCACATTGCTTTCCCATTTTCCCACAATTTTTGTCATATATTGAGGTTTTGTTCCAAAATCTTGGATCTTTGGGTTTATAATTTAGTAGAATACTATGGTCATTTACCACTGTCTTGTGTGCCTAATCTATTCCACTGATCCACCACACTATTTCTTAGCCAGTACCAGATTTTTGATCATTTCTTCTTTATAATGCAATTCGAGATCTAGTACAGACTACCTTCTTTCACATTTATTTTTCATTGATTCCCTTGATATCCTTGACCTTTTGTTCCTCCAGATGAATTATTTCATTATTTTTTTCTAGCCCTATAAAATAATTTTCATAGTTTGATTGGTATGGTACTGAATAAATAGATTAATTTAGGTAGAATTATCATTTTCATTATGTCGGCTCAGTCAATCTATGAGCAATTAGTATTTTGACAATTGTTAAGATCTGAATTTATTTGTGTGAAAAGTGTTTTGTAATTATGTTCATATAGTTCCTGGGCTTGTTTTGAAAGGTAGATTTACAAGTATTCTATATTGTCTGCAGTTATTTTTAAATGGAAAATTTCTTTCTACCTTTTGCTGCTGGACTTTGTGGTTAATATATGGAAATGCTCATAATTTATGTGGGTTTATTTTGTATCCTGAAAATTTGCTAATGTTCTTAATTATTTCAACTAGGTTTTTAGTTGATTCTCTAGGATTCTCTAAGTATAACATCATATCATCTGTAAAGAGTGATGGTTCTTTTTCCTCATTGCCTATTCTAATTCCTTCAATTCCTTTTTCTTCTCTTATTACTCCAATTAATATTTCCAGCACAATATTCAGTAATAGAGGTGATAATGGGCATCCTTGCTTCCTGATTTTATTGGGAAGGCTTCTTACTTACCCTCATTATAAATAATGTTTGCTGGTGGTTTTAGATAAACATCGCTTTTTAAGGAATGTGCCCTTTATTCCTGGTGCTCTCGAATGTTTTTAATAGGAATGAATGTTGTAATTTCTCAAGAATTTTTCTGCATGAATTAAGATAATCATATGATTTCTATTAGTTTTATTATGGATATAGTCAATTACACAGAAGATTGTTTTTTTTTTTTTTTTTTTTTTTTTATATTAAACCAGCCCTGCATTCCTGGTATAAATCCCACCTGGTCAGAGTGTATGATATTTGGCTTATATTACTAGAATCTCTTTGCTAGTATTTTATTTAAAATTTTGTTTCAAAATTCATTAGGCAAATCGACCTATGATTTTCATTCTTCTTTTTGGCTCTTCCTAATTTTGGTACCAGCACCATATTTGTATCATAAAAAGAAGTTGGTAGGATTCCTTCTTTACTTTTTTTTTCCAAATATTTTCTATCCTATTGGGATTAATTGTTCTTTAAGTGTTTGGTAGAATTCACTTGTGAATCCATCTGACCCTGGGGATCTCTGCTTAGGAAGTTTACTAATGGCTTGTTTGATTTATTTTTCTAAGATTTGATAATTGAAGCATTTTATTTCTTCTTCTGTTAATCTGCGTAATTTTTTTTTAGATATTCATCCATTTTATTTAGATTGTCAAATTTATTTGCATATAATCGAGCAAAATAGCTCGTAATAATTGTTTTAATTTCCTCTTCTTTGGTGGTGAATTCACCCCTTTTATTTTTTTATACTAGTAATTTAGTTTTCTTTCCTTTTTTAATGAAATTTACCTGTAGTTTATCTATTTTATTGCTTTTTTCACAAATCCAGTTCTAGTTTTATTCATTAGTTCAATAGTTTCCTTCCATTTAGTCTTATTAATCTCTCTTTTCATTTTCAAGATTTCCAATCTGGTGTTTAATTCAGAATTTTTAATTTGTTCTTTTTCTAGTTTTTTTTTAGTTGCATGTCCCATTCATTGATCTGCTCTTACTCTATTTTATTATGTAAGCAATTAGAGATATAAATTTCTTCCCTAGGTACTGCTTTGTCTGCATTCCATAAATTTTCATAGCTTATCTCATTATTGTCATTTTCTTTAATGAAAATATTGATTGTTCCTATTATTTGTTCTGTGATGCACATATTTTTAGGATTAGATTAGCTCCCAATTAATTTTTAATCTGTCTTTTCATTTCATATTATTGAATGTAATTTTTATGGCATTATGATCTGAGAAGGATGCATTAATTATTTCTGCTTTTCTGCATTTGATTGTGATGGGTTTTTGTTGGTCCTTTTTTGTGTAGAGAAAAAGGTATAATTCTTTCTACTCCCATTTCCACAGATGTATTATATCTAACTTTTCCAGAATTTTATTCAACTCTTTAACTTCTTTTCTATTTATTTTTTGTTAGAGTTCTCTACTTCTGGAAAGGGGAAAGTTGAGATCCCCCATTAGTATAGTTTTATTGTCTATTTCTTCCCGTAATTCATTGAATTTCTTCAATAATTTAGATACTATACCATTTAGTGCATATATGTTTAGTATTTATATGAATTCATTGTCTATGGTACTTTTCAGCATCACATAATTTCTTTTCTTATCCTTTTGTTTAATTAAACCTATTTCTGCTTTTGCTTTGTCTGAGATCATGATTGCTACCCCCTGCTTTCTTTGCTTCAGATGAAACATGATAGATTCTGCTCCAGCCCCTTACCTTTAATCTGTGTGTATCTCTCTGCTTCAAATGTGTTTCTTATAAACAGTGTATTGTAGGATTCTGATTTTTAAACCATTCTGCTATCCACTTCCATTTTATGGGTTAGTTCATCCTATTCACATTTATAGTTATGAAAACTGTATATTTCCCTCCATGCTATTTTTCCCTTGTATATCCCTCTCTCTCACCCCTACCCTTTCCCTCCTCATAAGTAGTTTATGTCTGATTACCACCTCCCCCAATCTGCCCTCCCTTTTATCAGTCCCTCCATTTTCTCTTATCCCCATCTCTTTTTACTACATTACAGGGCAAGATAGATTTCTGTATCTAACTGTGTATGTTATTGCCTCCTTGAGCCAATTCAAGGAAGGTTTAAACTTTGCCTGCCACCACCTCCACCCCCATCTTACCTTCCATTAAAATAATTCTTTGATGCCTCCCTTACGTGGCATAATTTACTTGAATCTGTCTCCCCCTTCTCCTTCCAGAACAATCTTCTCACCTCTTTCTTTTGTTTTTTGGGGGTATCATCTCAATAAAGTCACCTGATATTTGTGCCCTCTGCCTATGTATTCCTTCTAATTGCCCTTATAGCAATATTCTTCCAGTGCCTGATTTTTAAGAGCTGGAGTAAGCAAAGGATTTTTTCAGTCTTTCTAAGATTATTCAGTATTAATATGCAACTATAACCATTAAGTCCTTGTCAGTATTTCAGAATTCTAAATATAAGTCCACTTCCTAGGCAACAGCTCCAAGTAACCATCCAAGGTTTGCTCTCTCTCTAAAGCAATGCTTTCCATTAAAATGATATGTCACACAAAATTTCTATATACTTTTCTTTTTTCTAGACAATTAGTTTTATTTTGATATTTATTTCTGACAAGTGCAGTCTGGGGCATTACTTAAAATTTAGGAAACTAAATTTCTAAATACAAATCTCTTATCAGATGGGAGGGAGTAAGTCTGAATTCTATATGCTTTAACTACTTCACTCTCCAGAAATAGGTGGGAAAAGGTGTCTGTCAATTAAATATCACTTTATTTTGTAACTATGTAAAGACATTATCATGAAAAACTGCACATTTTTGCCAAGAGAGCTATAAATTTCATGAGGGCAGGGACTTTATCTTATTGATTTTTTTTTTATCTCACTCATTCTCTAAAGTAATGTTCTGCAAATGAAAGTCATTTATAAAATATTTACCAATTGTAAATTATTGATTGATATCTCATAAAAAGAAGCAATATGTAGGATCTGATCAGTGAGAACAAGGAATCTCCTGAACTGGTCACATGATTTGATTTTGCGGTGCATATATCCATTGGGCTGGTGTTCGGGGCGATTCCCTGACCTTGGTTGGGCTTCCTGATCCCAACCGTTCCCCACCAGGCTACCTCAGCCCGGTCTTCACTTGCTCACTTGTTCCCGGTCTTCGGATGTCTCCGGCCCGGCCAAGCCGCCGCATGGCCTAGCTGAGCAACAGGGCTATCCCCTCCTCCACGGAGGGAATAATGACTACACAGGCACCCGAGGATGTCAGTGTACTTCACTTTATTGATGGCGTCTTCTACATCTCCCCTGATCCCTCCCCGACAGCTCCTTATATCCCCAGCCAGAGTCCCTCCCAAGTTCCTCCCTGAGGGCTGAGCCAGCTCCCTGAGGGCGGAGCCAGCTCCTGAAGACCTGTCCAGAGCTTGGCCCCTAACAGGCTGGAACCAATTTTCATATGTTATATGATGATAAATATAAGTATGAATTCAAATACATGTGACCACTTCAGAAGATTCATTATTCACAGTTATTAGGATTTAGATGTACCTTATGACCCTGATCTCAATCTCTCCAATTCCTTCTCTTCTAGGTCTTACACAACGAAATTGGTCACACACTTTTATCCCCTTACTTCCAAAGGCCTTACCCCTAATACCTATTTTCTCTTGTGATTCTCTGTTCAACTCCCATTGAGTTAGACTGAAGAACAGCCCTGGGAGTTGGATTTAATAATCAAAGTTAGTTTGCCAAACTCTTGACAGCTCAGCATATTGGGCAAATTTAGAGTTTCAACTGGGCACAAATGTAGAGTCAATCAATAATCATTCATTATGCTCTTACATATTTCAGGCACTGTGGTCATGTGTTACGGATTCAAAAACAATTAATCTCTGCACTCAATGAGCCTAATTCTACTGGGGAGACAACACATACAAACACAAAGATAGATAGATCCATAGATAGATAGATAAATAGATAGATACATAGATACATAGATATAGATCTGTTGATATAGATGTAGACATAGAGAGCTATATCTAGGTATAAGCATACATGCATTATATATACAGATTTTTTTGTGTTTGTCCTTTGTTGCCAAAGAAGACCATGCCATTGGAGAAATGATGACATGACTTGCACTTAACTTTGTTTTGAGTGAGGGAAGACTGTGCAGGTCACCAGCTTCACTTCTCCTCCAGAACCATCTGAATCCAGTGACCAGATATATTCATCAGGAGGGCTGGAGATGACCTAGGATGCAATGAGAGACCTTGGGCCCTTTAGGCCAAGGTTGTTGCAAATACTCACTTGGGGTGAAGCAAACGCCCATTCATTGAATAGGTCTGTTCAAGAAGTAGCCAGGGCATGGCCCTTTCAATGAGGCAAAAAAAGGAAAGACTTCAGGCTGGGTGGAAAACATCAAGAGTTACTATTGATAATCACTTTAAAACCAGGAGGGTCCAGAGGAGCCCTTAAGCAGGGGCCCATTGGTGTCCAAGTTTCAGAGTGCAGTAGGTTTAAAGTTTTGGGAGAGTACAGGATAGGACAGAACAGAGGGAAGGGAAAGGAAGGGGAAGGGAGGAGAAAGGAAGTGGGATAACATGTATATACATAAATATACATGCATATGTGTATGCATGTATACACAAAGACACACATATGAGGTAATTGGAGAGAAGGCTCTAGCAGCCAGAGTGGAGAGAGGGAAGAGATTCGAGAAAGACCTCACATAGAATGTAGCATTTGAGCTGATCACTGAAGCAAGCTAGGGATCCACAGAAGTAGAAGTGAGTGAGGTGTGCATTCCAGGCAGAAAAGACAGAATCTTCAAAGGCCCCAGGACATGAGTTGAAATATCACATGTGAGAAATGGCCAGAAGGACATTTTGGCTGCCCTGCAGCATGCAGGAAAGTAATTAATGCATAATATTCCTGAAAAAAATAGGTTGGAGCTAGGTGGTAAATGACTTTTTAGATCAAACAGGAACAATTTGTATCAGATCCCAGAGGCAAATAAGAAAGCACTTAAGCTGATGGAATATTATCAGACCAATACTTTGGGAATATCATAAATATTTGGAAGATATAGGGAGAGTGGATGGGAGAAAGGGGTTACTACACACAGGGAGGTCATTTAGGAGGCTATTGTGTAGTCTAAATGAGAGCTAGTAAGTGTCAGGGTTAGAATGGTAGTCCCATGAACAGAGAGAAAGGGATGGGCAGGAGAGAAGTTATGGAGCCAGAATTGACAGGATTCTTCAAATAAGTTGATATCTGGGGGGAGGAAGAGCAACAAGCTCAGATATGATGCTTTATGGTTGATGGAAATGGGGTGAAGTTGAGAAATGTGAGATGAAGTAGGTAAAAGCAAGGACGAGGTCACATCTCTTTTATTTTAGTAATAAAATAAAAGGCACTAGGGCATTAGGAATTTGCTAAAGACCAATACATTAGAGAAGGTATGAACTATTCAGCAATGCATCAGACCTGAGGTTTGCTTTCCTCTGACCCCAAAAACCATTCATATGGAAATGTACTGTCATCATTCTTTTTGGCTACTGCACCGAGATTTTGACACGAATGTTATCATTTGACCCCAGGGATTGGTTGTCTCTTTGTTCCAAAAGCTCAACGCTCGGGTGCTGAGAGCATTTCCTCTCATTAAACACTGATCCAGAGCCATATGTAGCCATAGGCCTACAGCTGTTGAAGAATTTGCATAGAAAACCGATGCACATTTGACAGCTTTCCTGTGAAATCTCAGCTTCATTACAGAAGCAGCAGTTGAAATGATGCCAGGGAAATGATTTGTAACATGATGTGCTAAAATTTCTCTGTAAAGGAGAATCCAAGTAGAAAAATAATTTCAATTTCATATACTCTGAGATGCTCAAGGTATAATAAATACCCTAGTGGGAAAGGGCATGAATAAATACTAAAAACAATGTAGATATGTCCACTTGGAAGCCACTATAATGTTATATGAATATGGGTATATGTATGTATGTACATACACACACACATATATAAATATATTCTTAGAAATTAGTCTAGTAATACACACAAAATTTCCATGACACACCCTTTCTTTCCACACTGCTCAAAGAAGTTCACAACCTAATAGACATATATGTTAATTCAGTAGAATAAGCTAGCAGCTCATCCGTAACTTATTAGTGTACAACAGAGACAGGCATTGAATTCCGTTTTTACCAATTCTAAGGCCAAATTTCTACGTGTTATGTGGTCACCCTGCCTCTCATAGCTCTGAAGCAAAAATCCAGCAGAGTTCCCTTGGATAAAGGTTTTGAAAAATACTTCCTCTGACTTTGAAAAAATGTGGCTACAATGATTTGGGTGGGAAAGGAGAGAAAGATCTTACAGATTTTCTTTTCAATGTCCTCATTTTACTAAAAAGAAAATAGATTCTCAGAATTGGAGTAACTTATGCACTATCACTTAGCTAATTGGTATCATCCCCCAGACTAACTCTCTAACTTCCTACCAGAGACAACAGTTTCCCTTTTTCCTTTGAAAAACCTAGCAACAGTTCACATTCATTCTTCAGGGACATTTTTTCCCTGAGAAAGAGAAAAAAGAGAAAGGAAACAATCAAGACAAGGAATAAATTCCAGCAAAACAATCTGAAAAGCCAGTACTTGAGGGTTGTTTTTGTTGTCTTTTATTGCTTAAGATATAAGAAAGTTCTTTGTGGTTTTTCTCTTTTTACTTATTCTCAAGTATGAAAATAAAATAAGAATCTCAACAAGGCATCTTGAAACAATGCTCCAAATATCCACAGTTTTATTAACAAGAAAGTTTCCTGACTTTGAACTGTCCCTACCCCACCATTGGGGAAAATTAAATGGAATTTAACTACCTACATTCCCATTCTGAAGTTCTTCCATAAACATATTATATATAAATCAATTATTAACAAAGGAAAAAATGCACAACTTGAGAGGCAATGATCCTCTATAGTATATTTCATCCAATAATAAATGGACCCTTAGGTTTTGAAGAAGAAAGATGGAAACAGAGGGCAAAAAACGTACTTTTCCCAAGGATTTTAGACACCTTTACAACCTGCTGGCTGCCTTGATATTAGACCTGATACACAACAGATGTTAATTCATCAACGGCTAAGTAAACCTCTGCCTTCATTGCCCGAGTGTGAGAATTAATGTAGCAATGGTGGTATGGGTTTTTTTAACTTTTTCAAGCAAAATACATTACTGAACCACTAACATTATTTAGAGTTCCCTACTGCCCTTAACTACGTGAAAAAACTTTTATTCTCCTTAATTGTCATTACAAAACAACACTAAAAGATCAGCATGAAAATAAGCACTAACTCACTAGTCTTAAGAAAGACAGTCCAAAAACCTAGGACCAATTCAAGTGCTCTGCCTTATTTTTACATTTAGTTTGCATGAGACTAAATGCTGTGACTAGGTCTTGAGACTCAAAAGTGAAAGGAAGAATTTGTAATCATACAGTTTTAAATAATGATAAAAGAATTAAGTATGGCTTTCCAACTTAAAGTGGTTAAACCAAAACATTTTATTAACCACTTGATATATACTGATAGCATCAAGTAATATTGTTCCATCAAAAAATAATCAATTCCTTCATCTAATGAAATCCTTCTCAAATGATAACAAAATGTATTTGTACTTAGCAAATGTAGACCTATTATTTATGTCAAGGAAAATTAGAAACTGAAAGTTTTAACCTTGGATTATTGGGTCCACATTGAACCAGTAGAAGAGAGTAATACCAGCAATATCCTTCAACTCTCCAGGCAAGACACACTAAGCATAAAGATGTTAAGGAGAAGAATATGACCGAGTGTTAGGAAATTCAGGAATTAAAATAGGTTTAATGCAACTAATACATATATACAATATCAGTCAACACTTTCAAGATGACAAGATGAATTATCATATATTTGGAAAATATTCTTTTAAAGTGTATGTGATATTAATAAAGGAGTGTGTTTAAGCCAACTCAAACCAATTTCTGAGAACAATATGTTAGCAAAGAAACATTGTGAATTTGTTAGCATAAATAGAGAGACTGATGATGTATATTCATGACCAGGTTGTTGTTCTCCAAAACTATTCAACATAACTCCAGGTTGTAAAATTTTAATATCTTCCAAATACCTGTTAAGAAATTACTTGCCTCTAGAATTATGTACCATAAACTCACTATTTTTCACGAACTGATATACAAATACCCACACTATAAAATTGTGAACTTCAAAAATATCTTTAAGAACTCAATCAATAAACTCTACAGGAACTGGATCATTATGAGAGACCAAACTTCTACCCACAATTTTCAACATAGTATTGATTCGTTAAAAAAAAAAAACCTCTTAAGAACATTTTAACCAACCCAATCCTCGCCATTTCAAAGCTACATAGAACAAAATTCTTTCAAAGTATA
Organism: Bettongia penicillata ogilbyi; assembly: GCA_023548195.1. Taxonomy (NCBI): domain Eukaryota; kingdom Metazoa; phylum Chordata; class Mammalia; order Diprotodontia; family Potoroidae; genus Bettongia; species Bettongia penicillata. The sequence goes on from JAJHZJ010000580.1 coordinate 3,966,329, forward strand.
GGAACCTGACTGAGAAGTTAAAAATTATGCGGATGCACAAGATGGCAGAGTAGAAAGATTCATATATGCTAGCTCCAACCCACAGCCTATAAAATACCGGTAAAGAAGAACTCCCAACAAATTCTGGAGCAGCAGAAGCCACACAACAATGGAGTGGAGGAGATTTCTGTTCCAGAGAGCCCTAAAAAACTGACACCAAAGGTCCGTAGCACACTGCACCTGGAGCAGAGCCCAGCCCTGCCTTGGCTGCACGGCTCTGAGAGGAGCAGATCCGAGAAGGCTTCAAGGACAGAATCTTCAGTGGCCGTGCAGATCCCTCCACCCACAGATGCCAAAGGTCAGTGAGAGAACCTGTTTGAATGGCTGAGAGGGGACCGAGGTGTCTCCATAACTCAGGCCCCCTCCAGAGGCAGCAGTAGACAGGAACTCCCAAAGCAAGCAGGAGCTCAGATCCATTGTTGAAGATCTCCTCATAAACCCCCTGAGGGAACTCAGCCTTGTGTGTTGGCCCTGCCCCCACCCAAGCAGCTGAACTTAATCTCACACTGAAGAGCAGCCCTGTTCCCACCAAAGCACCTGAATTTAATCTCACACTGAATAGCAGCCCCATCCCCACTGAAAGCCCTGAGGCTGGGGAGCAGCATTTGAATCTCAGACCCCAAGCACTAGCTGGGCAGAACTCCAGGCCATATGGGTGTGGAAAGGAATCTCAGAAGTCAAGTAACTGCCTGGGAAAATGCCCAGAAAAGGGAAAAAAAATAAGACCATAGAAGGTTACTTTCTTGGTGAACAGATATCTCCTCCCTTCCTTTTGGATGAGGAAGAACAATGCTTACCATCAGGAAAAAACATAGAAGTCAAGGCTTCTGTATCCCAAACATCCAAAATAAATATTCAATGGGCTCAGGCCTTGGAAGAGCTCAAAAAAGATTTTGAAAATCAAGTGAGAGAGATGGAGGAAAAACTGGGAAGACAAATGAGAGAGATTCAAAAAAAGCATGAAAAGCAGGTCAACACCTTGCTGAAGGAGACCCCAAAAAATGCTGAAGAAAATAACACTTTGAAAAATAAGCTAACTCAACTGGCAAAAGAGGTTCAAAAGCCAATGAGGAGAAGAATGCTTTCAAAAGCAGAATTGGTCAAATGGAAAAGGAGGTTCAAAAGCTCACTGAAGAAAATAGTTCTTTCAAAATTAGAATGGAACAGATGGAGGCTAATGACTTTATGAGAAACCAAGAAATTAAAAAACAAAACCAAAAGAATGAAAAAATGGAAGAAAATGCAAAATATCTCATTGGAAAAACAACTGACTTGGAAAATAGATTCAGGGGGGACAACTTAAAAATTATGGGACTACCTGAAAGCCATGATCAAAAAAAGAATCTAGACATCATCTTTCATGAAATTATCAGAGAAAACTGCCCTGATATTCTAGAACCAGAAGGCAAAATAAATATTCAAGGAATCCACTGATCACCACCTGAAAGAGATCCAAAAAGAGAAACTCCTAGGAACATTGTGGCCAAATTCCAGAGTTCCCAGGTCAAGGAGAAAATATTGCAAGTAGCTACAAAGAAATAGTTCAAGCATTGTGGAAATACAATCAGGATAACACAAGATCTAGCAGCTTCTACATTAAGGGATCAAAGGGCATGGAATATGATATTCCAGAAGTCAAAGGAACTAAAACTAAAACCAAGAATCACCTACCCAGAAAAACTGAGTATAATGCTTCAGGGGGAAAAATGGTCTTTCAATGAAATACAAGACTTTCAAGCATTCTTGATGAAAAGACTAGAGCTGAAAAGAAAATTTGACTTTCAAACACTAAAATGAAGAGAAGCATGAAAAGGTAAACAGCAAAGAGAAGTCATAAGGGACTTGCTAAAGTTGAAGTGTTTACATTCCTACATGGAAAGACAATATTTGTAACTCTTGAACCTTTTCAGTATCTGGGTAGTTGGTGGGATTACACACACACTCACACACACACACACACACGTATACACATGTATGCACACACAGAGATAGAGAGCACAGACTGAATTGAATAGGATGGGATCATATCTTAAAAAAATGAAGTTAAGCAGTGAGAGAGAAATGTATTGGGAGGAGAGAGGGAGAAATGGAATGGGGCAAATTAACTCTCATAGAAGAGGCAGGTAGGAGACTTTTTAGTGGAGGGAAAAGGAAGGGAGCTGAGAGAAAAACATGAAGTTTACTCTCATCACATTTGACCAAAGGAAGGAATAAAATTTACACTAATTTTGGTTTGAAAACCTATCTTACGATACAGGAAAATGGGGGAGAAGGGGATAAACAGGGTAGGAAGGATGATGGAAGGGAGGGAAATGGGAGGAGGGAGCAATTTGAAATCAACACTCTTGGGGAGGGACAGCATCAAAAGAGAGAATAGAAGCAATGGGGGGCAGGAAAGGATGGAGGGAAATATAGTTAGTCTTACACAACATGACTATTATTGAAGTCATTTGCAAAACTACACAGATATGGCTTATATTGAATTGCCTGCCTTCCCAAAGGGAATGGCTGGGGAGGGAGGGATGGGGAGAAATTGGAACTCAAAGTTTTAGGAATAACTGTTGAGTATTGTTCTTGCTACTACGAAATAAGAAATTTAGGTAATGGGGAATAGAAAGTTATCTGGCCCTACAGGACAAAAGAGAGGATGGGGACAAGGGAAGGGAAGGATGATAGAAGAGAGGGCAGATTGGTGATAAGGGAAATTAGAATGCTCGGTGTATTGGGGTGGGGGGAGGGGACAAATGGGGAGAAAATTTGGAACCCAAACTTTTGTGAAAATGAATGTAAAAAGTTAAATAACTAAATTTAAATTAAAAAAAAATTATGTGGATGCACCACAATCATCCATGTTGCTCTGTCTCCTCCTTGATTTGTAACAAGGATGCTTTCAATGTTTCTATGGAGAATGAGTGTGCATTCTTTTATTTAACTATAAAAAGCTGTTATTTCTCCTGTGAAATAATCTGTAGACTATTGAATATAAAGGATAATACCAAGGTAATGACTTGTTCCAGGATCATTTCCATCTGAATTTCATTAAACAAGATAAAAAGCACAATTTTTCAATAATATTGACTAGTATATTATTAAAGGTATGCTTTAGGAAAACTGTTTTGTCAGCTGTGTGGAAGATAGATGGGGGATGGGGATGACCAGTGAGAGGAAGGCCAATTAGGTTATTATTATAGTCTAGGTGAGAAGTGATGAGAACTTGAACTAGGGTGATAGGTTGTGGGGGGGAAAGGGAGATGAAAATAAGAATTGACATTCTCGTTGCTTTGCAGTCCACAAAATGCCTCCAAGGTTTCTTATAGCTTCTACCATCACCTGCAGCAGGAGAATTCACAGATAACAACTTACTACATTCTCAAATTCATAATAAGCCATCAGTCATCCCAGAGATCAGTTAAGTTGTTTTGTTCTAACTCTAAGGATTGTATTGATAGCTTGTGAGGATTAGAGCAATCATCCAAGTAAATCTGGCAAAGAGAATGAAGAAACCATGGTCCCTACTGACTGAGTCATGCTCATTCCATAAAGTATTCCATAAATAAACAGGTTGTGCCTGAGCCCCTGGAAGTCTTCATATTAGAAAAGTAAAGCCATATCAGAATGCTTTCGACTGCTGCACTAGTTGATCCCTAAGGTCCCTTTTAGTTCTAACAGTATATAATATTCTTCTTGCAAAGGCTTACTCATTAATTTATCAAATGCAATAACCTACAAACAAACCTTAAAGACCTATATTAATGCTATCATCATCATCATCATCATCACCATTTTGCTGCATCTACACAATGTGATTCTTTTTCACAGAATTCCTATAAGCTGAATCACACAGACTTCAAACCACTGGTGCAACGTCTTTGGGCTATCTATTAGTCTCCTCTGCAGAGATGTCCAGCAAGCAATTCTGATATCCACTTAGCAAAGCATGGCATGAAAAATGTTTTGCTTTGCCATTTTTAACAATTAATGAGAGTAATATTTTGAGTCTATGCCACTCAGAGACTTAGCCTTCTTCTCTTTCCATTTTTTTTCTAGCTCAAACAAGCAGGATTCAGCTAATATGTTCAGTAATTTTCTTCTACTTCGGAAATTCCAAGATAATGTGGAAATCGTTCCCTGGATAACTCTCCATACCTGTCTTTTTTTTCCTTGTTTTTCCAGTTATTTACAGAGTGCTGGGCTGGACACTAAAAAAAAAAAGAGTGAATAAACTGGGCAGCAGAACAGAGATGAGGAAATGCAGCCTTTTGTTGGAGAGTTTTGAGACTGTGCATGTGAAATGATATGTTCTCAGAATTGGCTTATGTGACTGCTCTTGCTGAACTGTTTTCTTTAGGTTTCTAATTTTTGTTAATAATGGCTAACATTTACATAGTTATAGCACTTTTTATTTTGTTCTGAACTGAATAAAACAAGCATTCCCATAATGTGGCAGAATAGAAAAAAAGACGATTGCCCATGAAACTGCCAATCTGTTATGTACAACTTACTATTCCTCTTAATTATATAATAATCATGCAACTTTCTTTTTTTTCTTCCCTCCTCACTCCCCCCTCTAGAGATGGCTACCATTAGGCACCAATGTGTGTGTATGTGTGTACATGTATATACACATATACATATATGTATTCATGTATACACATATATGTAAAATCATTTTATCCATATTTCTATTTATCAGTTATCTCTCTAGATCGGATAATGTCTGTCTTCATAGACCCTTTGTAGTTAATTTGGGTGTTTATGAAAGTCCAAATGACTTAATTGCTTAATGATGTCCTTAAAACAATATTGCTGTTGCTGTATACAGCAAGGTTTACAAAATGCATGCGTTATTTCATTTTTATCTTCACAATAGACCTAAAAGGTAGGTATCAATTTTATCTCCATTTTGCAGATGAAGAAATTGAGACAGACACTGTTTCAGGGTCCCATAAGCCATGAAGTATCTGAAGCAAAATTTCAATTTGAGTTTTACTGACTCCAAAACAAGCTTTCTCCCGACTTCATTGACTAACTACAAAAGAAGGCTTCTAGGGACAGGAGAAAGGCAGCAATATACTCAGACGTGATTGTAACATAAAAACAAAAGGCACTAATGAATGGATATTTTATTTTTAGTATAATAAATTTATATTTTTTTTAAAAAGGGAGTAGGATAGACTAAGACAGCTTCTACCCTTTTAGATAATTGGCTAAATATACAATATTAATAAAGTTAAACCCTTTCTGGGCACGCATGCAACAGAGAATAAAACAATTAGATTTCAATTTCCTAGAATACTATTTGCAACTCATTATATTTCCCCTTGTTGTCTTAATCTTGGGCCACTTTATCTTTCTGGCTAAATGGAAGGTAATATATCATAGTAGAAATAGTAATAGACATGGCGTCAGGAGACACATGGGTTTCAGTCTTCCCTCTTGTTATGACAGTTGCATAATCATGCATTTTGTCTTGCTGTTGATTGGCAAGTTGTGAAGGGTTGCAGTAATATTCACATACTTTAAATCTGGAAGGCACCTGGTGGGTCATTCTTCTTTTTACAGATAAAGAGACTGAGGCCCAGGGGGGTTAAATGATTTCCCAACTTGCAACTAGGTAATCCAGCAGATAGAACACTGGCATTGCAGTCAGGAAGACCTGAACTAAAATCCAACATCAAGTACATCCTCGTCATATGGTTCTGGACAAATGCTGAATCTTTGTCTGCTTCAGTTTCCTCATCTGTGAAACAGATGATAATATCAATTAACTCCCAGGGTTATTGTAAAGATCAAATGAGACAAATCAGACAAAGGATTTGGCAAGCCTTCAAATGCTATGTAAATGCTAGGCATTATTACTATCCCCCAGTGATATGCAGCTTAGTAAGCATTTAAAGCAGAACTTGAACCTTCTTCCACAGCCAGTGCCCCATCCATTCTACCATACCTAGTCAAACTGAGAACCTTTAAAGGCCTTAGCTTGAAAGGGCCAAGGTCTCCCCTGCCATATGCAGTTGTCTTGATCTTTATCTGAGCATTGAACCCACATGGCTCCAGAGAAGAAAGTGAGGCTGGTGACTTTGCACAGCCCTCCCTCATTTAAATGCAATTCACTTACATGTCATGGCATCACCTCCCTTAGGTCATAGTCCTCTTCAAGAACAAAGAAGAAACAGCAGCAGCAATTCTAAAGTATTGAGAAAGAAGATTAGTACCAAATCATGAAGGATTTTACAGAAGTGGAGGCACTGAGAAGAAAGAACTAACTCTAATAGTTTGTCTATGGGAAAAAGAGATTTAGATCTCTTTTTTTAAGTTATAGCTTGAAGGAATAGCAGTATCCACTGCATATTTTTATTAAATAGAGGAGATCGGGGCAAGTTTGTAGGTAGCAGTGCAGGAGTCCAATAAATAAAGGGATACTTAAGATGGAAGAGAGTAAATGATGAGTCAATCACCCCAGAAGGTGGTAAGGAATGGAATCATTCTAGGAACAAAAATAAAGGTTTATGGGGAGAGGGCTTGGCCTTGGCCTTGGCAAGATCAGAGACTTCAGAAAAAAAAAAACTTGAGATGAGGAATTATGTAGTGGGGTTATGGAGCATCACAGAGGTCTCTATTTTTTCAGGAAAGTAGAAGTCAGGTCCTTTGGAGAGAGGGATTAGAGAGAGAAGCCTGAGAAGGAAAGAAACAAATTAAATAGCCATTGTGGGAATGTTTCATAAGGTCAATGAGGAAAGAATAATAAGATTGCCATTTAATATAGAGGATACAATTGAGAAAAGATAACATAAATTAGAAACCAACTCAATCAATTAGGCTCTTTGTCTTTCTCCAATGGAGTTGAACAGTAATTAAGTAGAAGCAGAGAAGGTAGTAGGGGCAAAACAAGGATAGGGTTTGGAAAATCAACAATGCCAATGTTACAAAGGATTTAAGGATAGCTAATAGTATTTGGTTGAATTGGTCAACCATAGGACCAGGAATTTGTAAAGAATGTGAAAGTGTAGTAGTAGTAGTAGTAGTAGTAGCAACAGCAGCAGCGCAGTAAATAGTAGTAATAAGAGTAATGTCAGTAAATATTTATTTGTACTATATGTTCCAGACCCTATGCTAAGCATTGGGGATACAAAAAGCAAAGACAAAGCAAGGGTCACCATCCTCAAGGAGCTCACAATCTAATGAATGAGACAACACAAAAAAAGAAACTGAACAGTGGAGAGACCATGAGGGTCAGCGGGGAATAGGAGGGGCATATATTAAGTCCATGATGAGGTCTTCCAGCCAGGTGTCTGTCCTGGGCCCTACCTCTTTACATGTAGGATATTATAATTGTTGTTGTTTACATTTAAATTGTTAATATTTAAATTGTTTATGTTCTATTACATTGTAACATCAATTATTTATAATGCTAGAGTATTATAATATAAAGTTAATGTTATATTGAAATATACATCGTTGTTATCTATAGTAATGGTTGTCATTTCAATAGTATTGATTAGGAGAACACAGATTGGTAAAGGGACTAAAGGTCCTCGTAAGAAAAACAGGTTTAGCTGGTGGTGTTAAATCCAACAGTAAGTAATGAAGAACATTGGAAAGAGGACACTCACTCTCTGTTGTGGCCCATTGCCACTTATCTATCCTCCATTTGGCAAACTACTTTACCAATATCTTGTGACTCTACTTTTCTACACATCTACTATCAAAAGAGTATACTAGCGACCACCTCAAAAATCAGGTTAATTACATGTTTATGTACTTTATGCAGAAACATTCCTTGCTTATATCACTTTAAGATGTCACTATAAACACATAAAAGAAAACAATATAATGACCGAGGAGCCAAAAGAGGATATCAGTATGGAAAATATAGCTCATTATTGAGTCAATAATTGCTAAATGAGCAGCCTCAAAGTGCTGTGATATTTAAGTTGCCTCTATTTTTGCAAAGCCCTCTTCTCAGTAAACTTGTGACTTACTCGTGTACTGCAAATGTGTAAAACGGAGCCAAGAATAATGAGAATGCTACAGTATTTTGATGACCATGTAGTATATTGAAAACATATCACCAATACAATAATGTCAATAATAATTTATATGAAACATAGTTTAGTTCAAGGAGACAATTTAAGCCATTTGTGTTTCTTGAACTCCTTAAACTAATTACCATATCTCCTGTATAGAAATTAACATAGTTTCCAAGTTAAAAAGGAAGAAAAATATCTTTTTAAAAAATGTCATCCTACCAAGTATTTATAATTTTCACACTTCCTGGAATTAAAAGCTTTCACAATGAAGATACTGAGCAGAAGAAAGCAAAATCATATGGGAACAAGATGAAGGAACATATTAATCCCGATTCTCCCCCATGCTACTGGGATTGTCCAGAAATGCTTTCACTCAGTATCCCTGTACTTTTATTCAATTTCAAAAGGCAGTTATCTTGCCTATCTATAGAACAGTCTAATAATAATAGCAGGTCCCAGGACCACTTCTATCTGAACTCAATTGAAGAAGATGGGAATGAGATGAATGATAATGAAATGGAGACAATATTAGTGCCAATATTAGGGGCCATCATCCCAAAGATACTATAGAAAGATTAGCCCTTGTTTTTCAAAAAAAGAAGAAAAGGATTGGCAGACTCCTCAGAGTGTACAATAAATAACTTAAAAACTTGCACGAATACTTTTAGAACGAGCAAACACTACTTCCTCAATAATCAGAGCGTGCATGTAGATAGTGTTTTTGAGGGCAAAGCCTTTTACATGTGCCAATCTCCTCTGATCCTTAGGACAACCCCATGAGATAATAATAATTGCCATACCTACCTTAAGGGTTTGTTGTAAAGATTTAATAAAATAATGTAGGCAAAGTGCTTCATAAGTGAAAAAGCATTATACAAAAAAAAAGGTTATTGTCAACAAATTCAAATCATGGGATTTATGGTTATATATATAAAATATTATATATATATGTGTGTGTGTGTGTGTGTGTGTGTGTGTGTCTGTGTCTGTGTCTGTATGTGTCTGTCTGTATGTGTGTGCAGTTCTCCCTTCCACAACACAGGGGTTAGGGCTACAGCGCCCCCAAAATCTGGAAAATCAGGATAAAATGTTTTTTGTCCTCCCATCACACCAGAGAAGAAGGCTGATTTTTTTTCTTTTCATTTTATGGGGTGTTTACAGCTCCTCATTGTAAAATTTGGTTTGATATTATAGAAGACAACACACATATTTTATACATTTCTGAGTTCCTAAATTTTTCCATGTCATCTGCTGGCCTTTGTGTGATGTCTACAGCTTCCATAAAACTTCTAAAAAATTCCCATTTAATTTCTTATGTTGACCTGTGATATATCAAAACTACCATGGGGAAAGGCACCATATGAAAGGGATAAGTGTATGTGTGTTTTGCTTTAATATGTGTGTGTGCGCGTATGTGTGCGTGCCTACATGTACATTGCAAAGGGCAGATCGGTGGTGCAGGCCAGGAGTCAGGAAGACCTTGATTCAAATCTGGCCTCAGACACTTACCAGCTGCCGACCCTGGGAAGTCACTTAACTCTGCCTCATTTCCTCATCTGCAAAATGAGCTGAGGAAGGAAATGGTGACTGATTTTAGCATCTTTGCCAAGAAAACCTCAAATGGGGTCACAAAGAGTGAGAAAAGACTGAACAACAGCAGAACTATGTTTATATTGCAGTTCGTTGTAAATTTATTTCAAGGACATAATTATAACCGCACTGCTGGGCTTTGAGTGAGTTAATAAATTAATTAGTTAAACATGCACATGATGCCCCCTCCCTCATCCTTGCCTATTCTAACCCCTAGATCCTGTCAAAGCGTCCTCCCAGTACTGCTTCCTGCAGGAGGCCTCTTCAGATCACCAATTGTTAGTGATTTCCTCTTTACTTCCCCCCAAAAGTACAGTAGAATGTAACCTCTTTGAGGGTAGGAACCAGGGGTGGGGAACCTGAAGCTTCAAGGCCGCATGTGGCCTTCTTAGTCTTTGGGCGCTGCCTTTTGACTGAGTCAAAGTCTTACAGTACAAATTCTTTTAAGGGAATTTGTTCTGTGAAGTTTGGATTCAGTCAAAGGGCCAAACTTGAGGACCTAGAGAGACACATGTGACCTCAAGGCCACAGGTTCTTCACCCCTTTTAGAGACTGTTTCATTTTGGGCTTTGCATATCCCAGGACTTAACATGCTACCTTATACAAACAGACCCTAAATAAATGCTTGTCTAATATAACAGAATTGACTTCACTTTTCCCTATCTGTAAAATGAGAGGATGTTGAGGGGATTTTATGACCTCTAAATCCATGACCCTATGATTCTTAGATTTCTAGAGACAGGGAATTTACTTTTCCTTCTACTACTGTTATTGAAGGCAGCTAGGTGGTGCCATGTCTACAATGCTAGGTCTGGAGTCAAGAAGATCTGAGTTCAAATTTGACCTTAGAGCCTTACTAGCTATGTGATCATGGACAATTCACTTAATTTCTGTCTGCCTCAATTTCCTCATATATAAAATGGGGATAATAATAAGACCTACTTTGCAGGGTTATTTTAAGGATCAAATGAGATAATATTTGCAAAGTGCTTAGCCCAGGATCTAAAGTAGGTATTTAATAAATGTTTGTTTCCTTCCTTCGTTCCTTTTTTCCTTCCTTCCTGAAAAGTATTACAGAGCAGCAAGTGCTCCATATTTGGAGTCAAGAACTGTCTGTTGAAATTAACTTCTGACTTAGGACCTCAGGGAAATCACTTCACTTTTCTCACCATGAGTTTTCTCACCTTAAAAATTGGCAGCATGTTACTGATTCTACCTGTCTCACAAACCAGACTGTTGTGAAAAAAGTACATTGCAAACCTTAAACCACTACATAAATGAGTTCTATAATTATTCCAACCTTTCTTCCTCCCCACCCTCCGAAGTCACCCATTTCTATTTTTTAATAGCTCCAATTGTTTTGTAAGGAAGCTTTTCCGTATAATCAGAAAAAAACCTGCCACCCTGTAAGAAATTATATCATCTTAGGTCAGGAGACCTGGGTTCAAACTCTGCTTCTGATATTTATCAGAGATGTCACTTAATTCTCTCTGCACGTCATATGATCTCTCTGAATTTGCTTCTTCATCTATAAAATGAATATAGTAATTCTTTACAAACCTCATACCATAGTGTTGAAGAAAGTGCTTTGTAAACCTTGATGAGTGATATATTACACATACATACACACACACACACACACTCACACACACACACACACACATTATTAAGAAAATTGCCCAAAGTCACACAAAGCCAGGATTAGAACTCAGGACTTCTGGCTTTCTCAGCCAGCATTCATTCCAATATATTTTGTTGTTCAATTGTTCAGTCATATCCAACTCTTCATGATCCCATTGACCATCCTATCCTTGGGTTTTTCTTGGCAAGGATAATGGAGTGGTTTGCTATTTCCATTTCTACTGAATTAAGGCAAACAGAGGTTAAGTGACTTGCTCAGGATCATATAGCTAATAAGTATCTAAGGCTGAATTTAAACTCAGGTCTTCCTGACTCCAGGTCTGGCACTTCATTCACTGAACCAATGAGTTGCTTCACTATACTATAGTATAAGATGCTCAACCAGTGACACTATTCCCAAAGAATTCCATCGGATTTCTAGGATCACCATTCATTCTCATCAACCAAGACAGCAGAATCTAAGCCCTGTTTCCATAATTCTTCCATTCTCCCAACACAGCTTTCTATTGGCTTCTACCCTTGTCCATAAGGGCCACAGAAGATAGCAAAACAGCTGACAGGTCTTGAGAACACACTGTGAACCAATTTATCTCTGCCCTCCAGTACCCATAAGGCTCAAGTTAGGTGACAAGTTCCCAGGTCCTGTTTTCTGCTGTAGAAGAAAGATAACAACACTGCCTCATCTAACTGGGCTGCTATGGGGATAACTAATACAAATGATTACAGAAGTTTTTCCCTTATGAAGGGCTACAGAAATGAGTAATGGACGGGGAGAACAAGCCAATATACCTTTGCTCCCCTGAGAGTCAACAGCTATCTCTGCTACTGGATTAATAGGTTGGTTATTGTGCTTTACTGCATTGCACTGTGAGTCCCTGGGGCAGCCTCTATATCTTTTCCAGTATCTCAATGGTACCAAGTATCCCAACCCTATGTGAGCTCGGCAAATCATAAATAAAAATGGTGCAGCTGGGTCTATGGCATGTTGCTTTTCATTGCAAAATCTAGGAATGAATCAGAGCAGCATTAGGGTAGTCACCCAAACAGTGGTGATAGCAGTACCCCAAACTACACACAAGCACAGGGTGGCTGGCAAAGGACCAAATGGAATTTCCCATAGATGATTGAATGAGCAGGCAGAACAAGAGTAGGCAAAACACATTCATTGAGCAGAATTAATTTAGGTAATTAGATAAAACTAATCTTCCCAGCCCATAATTGATCACCCAGGCTGTGATATATGGAAACTGAATTAACTCTTTCATGGTATGAAAGTATTGGAAATTAAACTCTTGCCTAGCCTGGCTGGGAGATATTGAGCCCAGCCATAAATAGAAAGCATTCCAGAGAGCATCAGCTGCCCACTGAACTGAATTCAGTCACCGCTTCAGGTAAACAAAGCCTGAATATCAGTGTGAAGAAATGACTTTAGGGATCATGGAATCTAAGAAGTCATATGAGCCAGCACCATAACGAGGGCTTACTGAGTGCAGGGCAAGGTCAGTTGAGGGGAACAGAGATTTAAAAACCAAAGACCAGTCAAGTCCACTCTGAAACAGGAGAGATTACTATAAGACTCCAAACCAGATGGTATTTAATTTCGCAAACATTTGGGGGAAATGCTATTAATGGAAATAGTGTTAGGTATGAAATCATCAGGGGTGAAAAATGTGCATGCCAACCTCTCAAAAAATAACATATATACATTTATCTTATCAGAGCAGGTTTCCACTCCCAACTAAATTTTCCCTGGGTGCAAGAATGAAAGTGTGATAGTAAGAATATGCAGGCTATAGAAGAGTCATACCATTGTAAGGGGAACCAAAGGGCAGCAGGGGTGGTAGAGGTATTATTCTAGAGCCATTCAAGAAAATGGGCAGCATTGCATGACATGGGCCAGCCAATGAACACCATAGGGAGGAAACATACCCTCCCTCTAAAACACTTCCTAGGTTCGTGCTCTAGTTGCCCTATCCTAGTTATAGGTTTTATATAGTTCAATCTCCTCATGTTACACATTTATATATGAAGAAAATGAGACCCAGAGAATTTGAGTGAATTTCCCAAAGTCATAAAGTTACAATTTGAACGTTGCTTCTCTGACTCCAAAACCACTGTGCCTTTCATTGCTTCATTCTGGTATAAAGCAGGGTAGTACAGGGAGGTAGTATGGTGTAGTGGAAAGAATGATCGCTCCAGAGCCAAAGACCCTAAGCTTAAATCCCACCTCTGACTACACTACCTGTATGATTTACCTTCCCTTTTCCTCAGTGACCTCTTCTGTAAAATGATTAGGTCAAGATAGTATCAAAGGATCCTTTTAGCTTTATGATCCTATGAAAGCGCCTGGCAAATGGGAGACACTTAATAAATGTTTGTTAACAACGTCTTGCAGCAAAAAAGAATGAAGAAAACATCAAAGCTCACACCATTATCTGCCGGATGGAATAAATGATTACAGTCTAGTAGAATCTGTATCATTTGTCAAATGAATTCCCTTGCTATATTCAGATTTAGTCTCCTGGGCCCAAATGAAAGACAAGCTACAGAGGTTTTCTAGGGATGAGTTCTCCTTTCTCATGATTTAATAGAGAAAAAGAGTGTGACCAAAATGCTTTATAAGAAGGAAATCAATAACATAGATAATCTGGAGAGCATTTCATCTTTACTTCTACACTCACCATCACAGCAGAAGAGGGAATTTCATCCCTCACTCCCACTCCCTGGCTTCTCATCACCTTATCTTATTCTTACGTCCCTGTCCTGAAATCATTTGTCCCTCAGCCCTTGTTATGATGATATTCAGCAAAAGCTTGCTTTTACATCTTCTTAATGCCCCTATAGTAAGGCATTACTGATCCTCCAATAATTCCGTATGTGAATTACACCTAGAGGAATCAGGGACAGCCTGGAACCTGGTGTAATAGAAAGAAGCCTTGACTGAGAGTATTAATCCTTGTTCAACCACCAACTACTTTTGACTGAATCTTTATGAACACTTGGGCTTATGATTTAGCCAGATTTCATCACAAGTTCTCTCCATCATAGGCTTTCTGGAGGCAGTAGGATATAATGGAACTTGCCCTTAATGGGAGTTCAGAGGACCTATACCCAAAATTCAGGGAATTAAAAAAGGAGAATTCAAATCCCAGGCCTAAAACTTATTATGTGACCTTGGCCACTTCCTCCTCTCTGCACCTCACTTCCTATTCTCTAAAATTCAGACACTGGACCAGATGACCTCTAAGATCTCTTTCCTCTTTTATTCTAAGGTCACATCTCACAGGAGATGCCAGATTTATGCATAGGCAGGTGGATACCTATGTGTTATGGGCACAAACAAACATTTAAGGAACCCTACAAAGGTATCCCTTTTTCTTCATTCCTTCCAAATGATATCATAGAACGTTAGAACTGGAAGGGACCTTACAGATCATCTACTTCAATGCCTTCATTTTATAAAAGGAAAAGAAGAAATACCTATACAGAGTCTATTATATCCCAGGCACTGTGCTAAATACCTTACAAATATTATCTCATTTATTCTCATAACAACCATTCAGAATAGATGCTGTTATCCCCATTTTGCAGTTGAGGAAACTGAAACAAACAGACATTAAATGGCTTGCCCAACATCACAGAGCCAGCAAGTATCTGAGGCCACATTGGAACTCAAACATTCCTGACCCCAGGCCCAGTACTCTATCCATTGTATCCACTAGCAACCTCTAAATGGGGAAAACTGAATTCCTTATAGGTTAAGTAACAAAAGAAGGATTGGAACCCAGGTCTCCAAAATGACTCTACTATTTCACATTAATTCTTGGAACGCTTTCATTAATGAATAATTCTTTAATAGTAAGGCAATAATGTTCTCTCCCTTCATCTTCTATTAAGATGTAGAGTTAAGGGAGGAATTATGTACTAATAGGTTCATAAAGTCATGAATTAAGAACTGGAAAGGGACTTTAGAGTTCAACACTCTCAGAAAGGTTAAGTAATTAGTCTAGAGGTCACATAGCTTCTAAGACTCTAAGGGAAGAACTAGAAAACAGTTCTTTCTGACTCCAAGGCCAGTGTCCTATCCACTCACTACCCTATACTGCCTCTCATTCCGATGCCTCCAAGTTAGTGCCAACAAGTTCAAGACATTATACTCTCCCAACTTAAGAACACTGAACTCCTACAGAGAAGAAGATATGGCTAGAAAGGCAAGATTCTCAAAAAAGACAATGAGAACATCAAAAAAGAAATTTCACTTCCTTTAAAATTTTGGTAAGTACTAACCCTTTCAGACAGCTAGATGATGCAATGGATCGAGCACTGAGTTTGAACTCATCTTCCTGAGTTCAAATCCAGACTCAGACACTTACTAGGTGTGTGACCTAAACAAATCACTTAATCCTGTTTACCTCAGTTTCCTTCTCTGTAAAATGAGTTGGATAAGGAAATGGTGAACCACTCCAGTATCTTTGCCAAGAAAATCCCAAATGGGGTCAGGAACAGTTATACACAACTGAACAATAACAGCCCTTCTAAAAGGGTTGTAAGAGAATTTTAAAAAATTATAATAGTTATGCCTGTTGACTGGTGATTGATTGATTGATCATTATTATTAGACACTGATTATTATCATTGGGATTATTATTATAGTATGGAAGAAAAGTTTGCATTGAAAGTCAAAGATTAAATCCTGACTGTCATTTAGCAGTCATGTCATGTGGGGAAAATCAATTACCCTCTCTGCGCTTCAGTCTCTTCATATGCAAGGTGAATGTAATAAGAACTGTACGCTTATCTCCAGGGACCTCTATGAGCTTCACATTTATATACAGGAATGTACATATTCAAGTACATGCATATTTCTATATAAGAATATGTGTCCCTCATGAATATAGGAATATGTATGATGCTATGTACATAATAATACCTAAGTATTTTGTCACTTTCGAATACTACACAAATGTAAACTATTATTATGGTCATCATTACCATAGCCATCAATCTTTGCCAGGAAAAAATGAGAGGGCATTCAGATCTGCCCATCTAGTCCAGGGAAAAGGGGCTACAAGAAATATTATTGTCTGGAACTATAAAGAAAGGATCTTACTTTTAAATTCTCCAAACCCTGAGATTTCTGGCCATTAAATCCCCCACATACACACTAGGTTTGACCATGTGACTTATTATTTTATTTACTGTATGTTCTTTTCTAATGATGACTGTGTGTTCACCAGAGGACACAGGGAATACCCAAGAACTTTTTGCCTTTCAAACATCCTGTGGGGAAACAAACTGGCAGAGAGGACTGAGTTTATCCCTATTCCTGCAAAAACAACAATTTTGGCTAATCCTGATCAGGCCAGTTTCAAAATCACTCTGTTCCAGCCAATCTCCTCACCTGAGATAAACTTCCATGGAAAATACCATCAAAACTCCTTTAGGGGTTTCCATGGTAATTTGTAGTCTGGTTGCTTGCTATAAGTGGCTCCAAGTAACATGCAGTGAAGAAACCAATCAGTATGTAATTGCTGACAGTGGAACCCAAAGAAAAGGGAAGAAAGTAAAGCAAAAGACCATTTCCTCATTATTTCAACTTTCTATGCATTATTCCCAATTACCTAAGAAATCACACCATTTCATAACTGCTGCCATAAAGTCAGCTCAAGTTTTAGAGTCATTTAATTTCTGGGTACCTTTAAATTCAGGTCCATTGAGAATGATACTGATGTGATTAAGGGAGCTAATTTCAATTTCGAAGTACACAAGATGTATGTAAGTTAATAGCCCAAGATACTTGGCCTCCAAACAGAAACTTGAAACTGGTTGTTCAAGTTTTAATAACCTCGGGGATGCATCTGAGCATTTATATAAATTGGAAACCACGCATCTCATCTGATTTTTCAAACAATTACTTCCCTGATGGGAAGATGCTTATCTTTAATTCTATAAATGTTCAAATTCCTTTTGTTTGCTCAGAATATGACAATACCATTTACTGGTGCTGTCACAATAGAAGAAAGACCCTCCTGGGGACTGCCTTGTAAGACTATAGTGCAATGAACAGGACACATCAAGGTCATGAAAATCCCAGCCTCCCTACACAGTGTTCTATACAGCCTCTTTTTCCCAGTCCCTTTTTCAGAGGGCTTTTGTATGTGCTGATGTCAAAAACATTCAATTTCCGTGACATTTTTTCTCATTTCCAGCCCTACTGAATACAGAGACATTGCCACTGTTATAATCACCTTCTGTTCTTTATTTACGAGGATATTATGTTTTAATGAAGAAACCATTTAGGGGCAGGTACTGCCAGCCTATTTTATTGTTCAGTGGCAGAACAATTCCTAGTGATGACTCCATTTTTCTAAAATAAATAATAGGACTGTTTTCCAGGTTCTTCTTGTTCGTTTCATGGGAGACGGTCCCTGGGTCTGTAAACATCATTTGTGATTCAATTGAACAGTATTCGACTCAAAGCAAACAACAATGCATTTATGTGGCTCTTTAAGGTTTTTGAAGAGCCTTACTCATGTGATACGATCCTCATCTGATCCTCACAACAACCTTGGAAGGTAGGTTGCTATTATTATCCCCATTTTGCAAATGAGGAAACTGAGGTTGAGAGCATATAAGTGACTTTTGCAGGGTAATAGAGCTAGAAAGAGTTTGAGGTCGGATTCAAACTCAGGTCTTTCAGACCCCTATTCTAATGTCCCCTTCGATGTCACCTAGCTCCACTGATTAAGTATTCACTGTATGCAGGGTACTATATTTGAAGGTGAAGGTACAAAGACAGAAATGAAACAGTCTGACTTCAAAGAGCTTACATGTGACTTACATTCAAAGGGGAGACTGTGAGGATTGGCCATAGATCACAGAAGCAATTCTGTGTTTGACCCTGTTTGTGTACCAAGAAGCTCCTATGTACCCATTAATTGACTTAGCTAACTTTATATGATCTACATGTGCAAGGAACGTAAGGTTCATTTTAGCAAACTCTCCTAATCCCAATCCTCTTGTGGTCAGTAAGGGAGGTTGTAGTCTGGCCAAATGCTAATTGACTGTCTCTAAGGTTCTCCTCCTACTTGGTCCCTGTCAATATTCCTAGCAACAACTATTGGATATGAGAAGAGAGAACCAGAGCTCTAGGTTCTCCACCAGGGTACACATCCTACCACATACCCAAGTCACCATCCTATCCGTTGTTCTTCAAATGAACAATGTTCTCCAAGAGGACCTAGGACATCTATCTGGAAGGCGATATCTTGGCACATGCATGAATTGGATTTAAGGGAGGTAGACATCTGCAAAGCCTCACTCTCTCCTCCAGAGTCATCAAAGTCTAGTGACAGGATGACTGGCCATGGCCCAGGACATAGTGGCTTTCCTATGGGACTGAAGGGTTCAGGAATGAACACTCACATGTCTGGAAGCAATAAACTGCTTCATTTGTAATCCTTGACTGCTGTGCTCCTTCTCAGTACCTCACCCATGAGGAAATTGGGGCAAGATAAAAAAATACGAAATAAATAAACTGATAAATAAATATGAAGTCAAAGCAAAATAACTTGGGAAGGGGGATGCAAAAAAAAAAAAAAAAAACCCAAGGAAGACCAGATATTAGATGGTATCTGTGATGACCTTTGAAAAAAGCTAGGGATTCCAAGAAGCAAAGAGAAAGCATTCTAGCCATGAAGGACAGTTTGTGCGAAGGTGGTAGATGTACTATGGATGGGGAAGAGCAAGCAGATCAGTATAGCAAAATCATACAGTATATGCATTTTCACTGGTTGCCCCCATGCTTGGAACTCTCCCCTCTTTTTTCCTCCAGGCTTCCCTGGCTTCCTTCAAGTCTCAGCTTAAATCTCATCTTCTGAAAGAAGCCTTTCTCAGTAGTCCTTTTCTAGTGCCTTCCTTCTGAGATTACCTCCAATTTACCCTATTTATCTGATTGTATATAGCTATTTGCCTGGTCTCCTCCTTTAGAATGTGAGCTCCCTAAGGACAACGGATAATTTTTGCCTTCCTTTGTATCCCCCAATTTTAGCACAATGTCTGGCATATAACAGACATTTCATAAAAGCTTCTTTTATATTTGCTTGCTAATTATACTTGTACTGCCTAGTTCACACCTTGCTGTGGAGGAACAAGTGAAACAAAACATGTAAACCCCCATGTTAAAGTGAGTTTTTATGAATGTTATGTCTACTACCATTATTATATCTCCTCATTACAACTTACCTCCCTAGGGAGGCTATTTTCCAGAGATATACAAAAAGAAAAAGAGAGAGAAGTAATTTTCCTAGCTAAATCACTAAAGAGAAGCAGAGTAGGTAGTGGGTACAGAGCCAGCCTTGGACATGGCAAGGTCTATATTCAAATCCTGCTTCTAATAAAGACTAGCTAAATGATCAAGTCATTTTATTCACTTTAATGTTTGTCAATGTACTATAAGATACACTATAAGATACTGACATGTTACTGATATGTATCAATGGAGTGTATTCACATGCACACAAAGCTCTATGCATATTTCGAGATCTTCAAAACTGATATTCTCCTCTCAAGTCATCAACTGAGAATTCATTCAATCAACTAGCAAACATTTAGTAAGTGCCTATTGTATGCCAGCCACTGTACTAAACATAGTGTTTCTAGTGAGAATAGGTCGAGAAAACTATGAAAGACAACATATGTGTGTATGTATGTATGTGTGAATGAATATATCCACACAAGTATGTATATACATATCTCATATGTGTTATACATTGTTTGTGCGTATGTGTACAATATGTGTATGTATTTTTTGTTGTTCAGTTGTTTTTAGTCATGTCTGACTCTTCATGACCCATTTTGGGATTTTCTTGACAAAAATACTGATGTGGTTTCCTTCTCCAGCTCATTTGACAGATGAGGAAACTGCGACAAACTGGGTTAAGTGACTTGTCCAAGGTAGCAAAGCTGTTAATTGTCTGAGGTCATATTTGAACTCAGGTCTTCATTACTCCAAGCCTGGCACTCAATCCAGCCTCTATGTGTCTAAACACATGCAGACACACACACACACACATAACACACATCTATTGTATGTATATGTATACATAGAATATATACCAAAAGCATACAATGTATTTTGGAGAGGGAAAACACTATTATGTGGAGGGATCAGGAAAGGCTTCCATACAATACATTCCTTTCTTCATCATGGTCCTTTGGTTTATTTATTTTACTAACTCCAGTAGAAAAATCATAAAAGATCTTTTAAAGGAGGTGACATTTCAGCTGAAGTCTGAATTGATCTAAGGGTTTCCAGGGACAGAGTTGGGGAGGGAGAGCACTTCAGGAACAGGGGACTGCATGTACAAAGGCAGACGGGTAAAAGGTGAGATGTATTGCCTAGGGAACAATAAGGAGGCAATGTTGACTGGAGTATATAATTCATGAGAGCAGTAGTGCATAATCAACCTAATATGATAGATTGAAAACAAATTATGAAGGACTTGCTTTAACTAGCAAAGAAAGGAGAGTGAACTTCATTCTGAAGGCAATGAAAAGCCAATGATGTTTCTTGAGAAGTAACATAGATTGGATGCAATTAAAACACCAATTATTATAACTCATTAAGAAAATCTAACCAAAAGGAAATGGTGTTATGGACTAGAGTGGTTGTGATGTGAGCAGAGAGAAGAGGATGGGTGTGAAAAGTTGAGGAAGCTGGATCAATAAGACCTGATGACTGATCAGATATGGGGGTGGGGAAGGAAAAGTTAAGGGTCACCTCTAGGTCGTGAAGATGAATAACTGGAAGAATAGTAGCACTCTTAACAACAATTAGGTAGTAGGGAGGTGGATTGAGTGATTGAAGTTCTGTCTAGACATTTTGAGGGTGATATCCCTACGGGATAACCAAGTTGAAATGTCTAATATGGAGATTATGGAATCATAAGCTTAGAGACAATAGTTAAATTCATAGGAAACAAGATCACTGAGAGAGTGTGTAGAGAGCAGAGAGGAGAGGGCAAAATATACCCTGATAATAGCCATTCAGCAGGGTCAAGGGCATGGATGATAAGCCTGAAGAGACCACAGAGTGATCAGGCATGTAGGAAAAGAACTAGGAGAGAGCAGTATCACAAAGAATGATGCATGTAGAAAAAAGGAAAAACCAGCGGGAACAAAATAGACTAAGAAAGGCAGTATTTATAATGACACAAAGTGGTAGACTGGCAGTCAGGGAACTTCAGTTTTGTTTTTACCTGAAACACTCACTATCCCTGTAAAAAGTCTTCGTTTCACTGCTATACTATATTCCCTCTCAAGAATGACGTGGAAGCGGAAAAAGAGCCTTGATTTGGCCAGGTTTCTATAGTAAGTCCATGATTCAGCTGGTAATGATAGGCATGGTCTTTTGCTTTGCCTCTTAATAATCTGTTATCTTCATCAATTCTAAACCCGTGTAGTATATGTTACATTTTGTCTTATCCACCACCCTGGCACTCTGGGGAAGATTATGGACCCCCTGCATATTGTTGGCTACATTTGTATTTGAAGGAAATGCTAATAATCAGAAGATAGTAAAATAAGGGCAATAACGGCACTACTTATCTCATGGGGGTTTGCAAACTCAAAATGCTATATAAACATGTCTGAACATTAGATTTTTATAAGTCTAATATTCACACAACAGTCTTTTACAATTTAAATTATTACGCGATTTGGGGAAGGGTCATGAACCAGTTTAGACAGAAAACAAAGGGCAAGGGCCAATGAGGATTTCTCTGGACACCGAAAAAATAACAGTAGTATTGCCCTACAGGGTTAAAGATGAGATCAATCATGTTTAACATTTTTGTAAGTAATCTGCAGTAAATTATCTGCAACGAAATCACCAAGTTTTCAGATAACACTAAGTTCTCTTTGGTAGTAAAATGTTCAACCCACAGGATAAATTGCAGGAAGATGCCATAAGTTTGTTCAAGTAGGCAGAAAAGTGACAGATAGGCTTCAAAGTGGACAAGTCTAGAGTAATATATAACCCACCATGGACCTATCAAGTATAACTTTATTGAAACCTTTGTTGGTTGTATTTTATTTCAAGATACATCACTCACAGCTTCACTGTGCTCTCTCCCACAATATGTCCCTTGTTGCCACTATTGAAGATAGAGTACTATGCTGAATAGACAATGTTTTATCCAAGATGGCAATCTATTGACATAGAATTATGTCAAATTCTAACGTAACTAATTTTTCCATAGAATTTAGTGCTAGAAGTATTCTTACAGGTCATCTAGTCCAATCCTAACATTGAAAAGGTTTTCAGTAAGGCCCTGACAGATGACCTAAGATCATACAAGTAGTAAGTAGCAAAAGCTACTTGAATCCAGATCCCCTGACTCCAAATACAATATTCCTTCCTCCCTACCAGGGATTCTTAACTTGGGGACAACAGGTAATGGATTTCACAGGTCCACGAATGTGGATGGAGATAAAAAAAAAAATGCACCTTGATTTTTACTATCTTCTGATTTCTAGCATTTTCTTCTTCAATTACAAATGTAGCCAACAATATGCAGGGGTTCATATTCTTCCCCAGACTGCCAGTGTGGTGGATAAGACAAAATATACCATATACTACACTGGTTTTGAATTGATGAAGACAACAGATTATTAAGTAGTAAAACAAAAGACCATGCCTATCATTACCAGCTGGATCATGGACTTACTATAGAAACCTGCCCAAATCAAGGCTCTTTCTCCACTCCCACGTCATTCTTGAGAGAGAGCATAGTATAGCAGTGAAAGTACTCTACACTTAGCCTTCTGGCCCCAGAATTAACATTTTTTTATTACAATATCTCATGGGGTTCGAAATCATCTGCAGCTGGAATACCATGCATGCTTACCTCAGGGATCTAATACTAGCACTTATCTGATCCAACCTCATAATTTTACAAATAATCAAACCACAACCTAGAAAGGCTTGTGACTTGCCCAAGGTTACATAGGTACAAGTGGCACAGGCCTTGCCTGTGCCTTGATTCTCAATTTAATGCTTTTCCATTACTATGGAGTTGGTAAATATAGCAATACCCAATTTTACCAAAATGATCAGATCAGAGATTTAGAACTAAAAGAAATCATCAAGATTACTGAATCTAATCACTTCATTTTAGGAGGGATTAAAAAGTTTGCTGTAGTCCTATACCTAGTAAGTATGTCCAAGGTGAAATTTGAACCCAGGTCATATGGACTCCAAGTCCAACACTTTCACTGCCAGCAAATCATATATAGGATAAACAGGAAATAATTAACTGAAGAAAGGCACTGGGATTAAGAGACATTGAAGGAGGCTTCATGTGGAAGGTAGGACTTTAGCTGGAATTTAAAGGAAGCTAAAGAAGTCACTAATTGGATTAGAGGAGGGAGAGTGTTCCACATACGGGGGACAGCCATAAAAAGTATCCAAGACTGAGAGATGGAATAGTCAGGAGTCTGCTGTCACTGGATCAAAGAGAAAGTGTTGGGGGGTAAGGTGTAAGAAAACTGGAAAGGTAGAAGGGGACTAATTTATGAAAGGTTAGCTATGAGCCATTATCTATCTACTGTTCTTTTGTAGCTCTAATTCATGATACTATGACCCCGAATCTGGAGTTGTTTTGTCTAGTAAAGGTAAAACATGGATGATGATCATGGCAGGTTAGGAGCAAGGGGAGGAGGGAGAAAAGAGCAGAATTTGAGAACACCTCCTCTCCCCATCCTCATAGATGCAGCTGTATTGTAGGGCACAAGAGTAATTAACAACAGGGAAATTTCATTCTTTCTTGTACCTTCTCCAGAATGATTCTCCATCCTTGACCCTGGCCATTTCTACAGGCAAGTGAAGGGTTTGATATTATTGCTTACATTAATGTTTTTGCAATAAATCATATTTCTGAATCCTTAAGCCCTGCAGCTCCTTGTATCAGTTTAGAGTATAAATGAAATCTGCTTCTTTTCCCAGATGATCTGTCTTAAAAAGAAATAACCAATGGAAGAAATACTGAACTATTTTATAAAACGTCCTACCACAATCTTGATCTAGTGAATTATCTTCAGGGTAACCAACCAGTGTTGATTTTCCCCATTTAAAACAAACAGACAAATATTGAAACGCTAAACCAAAGAGAAATGTTGATTCAGGGTAAAGAGATACTATGGATAGAGAAGGAGGGATAGCTTTGAATTTCCTGGAAAGGAGCCATGCACTTGATGGCTTACTTAAAAAAGACATATTTTCATCAAACATTTCCCAACTGTTCAAAATATGCCTGGCACAGTGCTAGGTATTTGAAGTTTTACCTCCTTTAAATTAGATTGCCCTGTTCTCAAGTAGCTGTTGATTTAGTGGAGACATGAGAGTGAAAAACAAAATTCACAAGCCAACCAAATGGATCAGATCTTGAGAAGTGGTTATTTCTGATTGGCCCAGGGTCATACCTAAAAAATACCTCATTCCCCAAATGAGGTCATCTTATACAAGCTTAGCCCTGAAGATCTGGACATTAAGACTGGGATAGAAGGGAGAACTAGGTTCCTTAACGGTCCCCAGAAAAGGACTTCCATACTAAGACAGTATCCTAATCTCCTGACTCATCTGGAAGTCAGTCAGTTAGGGAAAGATAATTTGCTCCTGTATTTGACAAGGTTTTGTTTATAATAACTTTGTTGGGGAGCGGGGAGGAAACAGGTAGCACAGAAAGGTTAGTGTATTGTGTGCCATTTATTGATTCTATGTAAGTACTGTACTGTTAACTATTTATATATAATTCTCAAGATGAAAAGAATCTTTAGAAGTAGTCCAATCTGCTATATTTTAAAAAGCATTACCCCCAACACATTTTCACCACTGCTACACAATAAAAGGAATTATTTATAGCATTTTTATAAATCCTCATAAAAATCAGTATAAAGCAGAAGTTCTTTTTGTATTGTATTTTGAACAGGCAGTAAGGCTGTTTGTCACCAACACCCCCCAACCCAAACACTAACTTCATGAATCATGACAATCCAATTACTTTCTTTCCTTCTTTCACATCTTTCCTTCATCACCAGTCTGTGATGAAGTCAATGATAAATGTAATGGAGGAATCATTAAGCTATAATAAGGCATTTTGGGAAATCAACTCACTGTGAATTCTTGGTGAGTTTCTTAATGAAAAGGTAGTAGAGGTGAGAAATAGTTACTGCACATCCTTCTTGTGGGCAAGAATGAACTTCTGCCCTTAAAAGGATAAAGAAATAACAGTCTTAGTATACGGAAGGGAATTGGCTGATGGGAGTTGACACATAAGAGAAGTAGGGAAATGGTAAGAGCTTAGTTGCCCTTGATGAGTTCAAGTCATGGGACTTAATTGATCCCTGAGTAATGGAAGAGTTGATGAAGGTGGCCACCAAACCAATAATTTATCTTTAATCATCAGAGAGGAGAAATAGTGCTTTAGGCTTGGAGAAGGGCAAATTGTCTCCTAATTTTCAAAGAAAATGATAGAAGTCAGTGAGTTTTCATTTTAATTTCTGGGGAAAAAAAATCTAGAACTTAATACTAAAAGCATCTACTGGTCCCTTTAAATCCCACCATGGTCTCATTAAGAACTAATCTTCAGAAAAAAAAAAACATAATTTTCTTTTTTTTGACAGGGTTACTAGATTGGTTTCTCTGTAGTATACCAGGCAAAGATGCTGAACCAGGTTGAAGCTATAAATATAATATTACCTACATTTCAGCCAAGCATTTGACAAAGTCCTTCAACTTGTCTTTCTCCTTGTGAACAAAATGGAAAGATGCAGTCTAGAAGATAATGGAGTTGGAGAACTTAGAACAAGTTAAATGTCCAAATTCAAAGAGTAGTTATTAGTGGGTTCATGCCAACTTGGAAAGCATTCTTTCGTGGAAGGCCTCTGGGATACATGCATATACATGCATATACATACATACATGCATATGGTTTAGTATTTTTTTTAATCATTGCTTTGGTTAAAGCCATAACCAGTGGTTGGCTGAGGCTGGCTCCTATGGGCTTGCAAGAGCCAATTGTTAAATTTTCAGAGTGAATATTTACAACTCAGAAACCAGCAACTGCTATAAATTAGGGTTTAACTTGTTTTGTTGATTGTCTATACTTAAATTAATGGAGAAAATGTTAATAATTTTGATAAATCTAAAAATAATTTCATTTTGTAAGATGAATGAATAAGTATTTTCTAGGGCTTACTAGGTGGGGATACAAATATAAAATACAGTCCCTGATCTTAAAGAGTTTATATTCTAATGAGAATGGAGGTGGGAAATACATAAATACACATGGGGAGTGGAGGTGAGAGAAAGGTATTTTTGTATCAGTAAGCACTTCAACATACACGGGGGGGTCTGCTACCACAAGTTCTTAGATCTGCATTCATAAAAGGAAAGGCAAGTTTTGAGGTGTTAATAATTACTTTAATCAAGCACATGTATCATTCCTTTAACTAGACACCTATATCATTCACCTAATTCAGGGGAGTCAGTTCCCTGAACTTCTAAGAAAATACAGAGAAATCAAATATCAACGAACATGGCTTCTTCTGCCTGACCATCAACAGAGAGGTACAACTGTCTGACTATAGTTACCAGAGACAGAAGCACTGACATCTGGGTTTTCCAAGTCAGGGGATTCCCTAGAGGATTCCCAGAGTCCTCTTCTAGCCAAACAAACATTTCCAGTATGCCCCAATGTAAAACCTCAACTCAGAGTATTTATACCTTTTTTAGAGCCAGAGGGCATCACAACCCTTGAGAACCAGTGGCTTATTACCAAGAGGTGCTGGCCTTCCTACAAATCTTCCCTAATCAAACTCCCCTTAATGGGCAGACCCATTAATGGGTGGGAAAGATCTTTAATCACATTAAAATAATTTATAATACAAATACATGTACTGTTTCTAGTTAAAGAAACTCTTGTTTCTGTACTTTACTCCTAGTAAAGACTCTTGATTGATTAAGGCAAGATTCAATTAGAGGCACTTGATTATACTAAAACAAAACCAGCAAAAGATCCTAATTTGCTTGCCTTCACAACTTTCCATGGTGAGAAAGTAACTGAAATACTGTGGCAAAGTCCAGCACAATGGGACATGAATCAATTATTCTCATATTGCCTAGTATCTAGTATCCTTGTCAAAAAAGAAAATGAAGTTTACCTGCAATGTCTAGTTCTTAATGATACCGTGGTGGCTCTTAAAAGAACCAGTACCTACTTTTAGTAATAAGTTTTAGATTTTTTCTAGAAATTAAAGTCAAATTCACTGGTCTCTTTTTCCTTGAAAATTAGGAGAGCAATTGCCCTTCTCCAAGCCTGTAGCACCATTTCTGCTCTCTGATTTTTAAAGATAACTTATTGGTTTGGTGGTCACCTTTATCCACTTGTTTCAGTTCAAGGGGTGGTAAGTGAACCAGTGAGGGCGACAACTGAAATATGCTACCCAGGAACAAGGGCAGAATTGATTAAATCATGGTCCATGGTTCTAGAACTGGACAAGAAATGGGAAAGAAAGGATATATGCACAAGCAGTTGGAGAGGCTGTCTGGAGAGTAGCACAGACTTCACTTTCCTGAAATAACAGTCTGAAAGAACTAGCAATCAGAACAACAGGGAATTAGGGTAGAAGTTACAAAGATGAAATGACAAAACTCTTCAGGGCATGGTATCTTCTGTAGATGACAAGATAGTTGATAAAGTTATTTGGAGATGGCCAGCGAATGGGGTCAAAGATCCAACTTTAGATGTTCTAGTGAAATGGCTGTCATGTATAGATTAACTCCTCATCATATTAGCATAACAAAATATGCACCTAATAAAGTAAAACCAAAAATTAAAGAGGGAAAACATTTTCACTAGGAAAACACTAAATAAAAAACAGTAGAGAGACTTAACAAATGAATTTTTTGAAAGTTTAAGAATTCATGAAGGTATTTTATGGAAAATGTGAAGAGAAATATCCAAGATGAGGAAATAATTGTGTCATAGCAACTGAAGTCCTAGAAAAGATTTTAGGACAACTGAAAAAAAAGTTCTACAGTTATTGAGAAATATAATGAGAAAGCAAAATTAGAGCCCTTAAATTTGAAGGGGGAAAAATGATTTATAATAGGAGGTAGGGAATTGTTATAATTAATGAACACTATGAAGAGAATGACATAGAACCAAAAGTGAAGTAGTGAAACAACAAATCTTAGAGAAAGATCAAAAGACAATAAAATATAAGGAACGTAAGAGGTCTCTCCAAACATAATTTATTCATCCTAAAGATGGAATTTAAAGAGAGAATGAGAATAGTTGATCTCCTATTCTGCTGCTGATTCTCTGGACTTTGCCATAATGCTTCACCTACCTTCTGTTCCCTCAGTACCTTTGACCTACTCCCTCTAGAACATCTTTCTGACTCTGAGACAATCCTAGAATGTTTTTCTCCTCTGGCCCCCTTTCTCCAAATGGCGAATCCCTCCTAGAATCTCCATTTTTAAAAGGGCTCAGGCCAGTCATCCTTCATTTCTCTGTATTACTTCAGATTCTCTAGAATGTGCCACCACTTCCCAATGTGGACCATGGTAGCAGGGTGGCATTCTTGCTTGCTCTTAGCTTTTTGCTTTCCCCACTAGAATGCATCTTCCTTGAAGGTAGGAATAATCTTTCTTTCTATTTGTATTTGTATCCACTCTACTTAGCACAGTGTCATACAAATTAGAAGTACTTAATAAATGTTTATTGACCTACTGTTGTCTTAGAAAAAAAATACCAAGAAATGGAAAAAAAACAATAATTACACTACTTCAGGAAATCATACAAGAAAAATTCCCCAGAAGTATAGAAACAGAGAGTAACATGGAAACCATGAAACACTGCTAAAGAAAAACCTCAATTTCCACTCAGCTAGAAATTCATTTAATAGGCATTTAATATCTACTGTATGCAAAGCACAATGTTAACTGCTGGAAATACAGAAATAAAATAATAGTCCCTAACTGCAAGGAATTTATATGCGAAGGGGTGGAGTTGTACACATCAGTAAATAAGCATAGAATAATTTAAAGAAAAAGTTCACTAACCATTAGGGACACCCGGAAAGATTTCTCATAGGAGGAGATAAATGAGTTGAGAGGTGAAACAAGCTATCAGTTTTAATGTATATGAAGAGGCATGTGGAACAGCCTGTATAAAGGTATAGAAATGGGATATTGAGTTTGGGGAATAGTGAATAGCCCATTTTGGCTGACATATGAAGTACATAAAGGGCAGTAATGGGAAATAAATACAAAAGACAGGCTAGAGTCGTGAAGGACTTTAAATGCCCATGTTAGGAGCTTCTGTTTGAGACTAGAATCAATAGATTCTATTAAGAATCTATATTAAGAATCTATATTAAGAATCTAAAGATTCTTAAACAAAAGAATGACATGCTGTACTTTAGAAAAGTTAATTTTCCAGTCATGTAAAAGAGTACTATCAAACTCAAAGAGAAATGGATCCTTGAAGAACCCATATTGACTTAGAAAACCACAAATCAACATTATCTATGTCACATTGTAATTTTATTTATTTTGTTAAACATTTTCCAATTATATTTAACATAGTTCAGGTAGCAATGCAAATGTGCTCCAAGGAAAATTCGGTAGTGTTAAGATTTTGAGTCAGGAAGGTTTGAGTTCAAATCTAGCCCCCAATACTTACTAGCTGTGTGAACATGAGCAAGTCCCTTAATCCCTGTTTGCCTTAGTTTATTCATCTACAAAATGAGGATAATAATGGCACCTATCTCCCTGAGTTGTTGTAAGGATCAAACGAGGTGATAATTATAAAGTGCTTAGCACAGTGCCTGGCACTTAGTGTCATATAAGTGTTATTTATTATTATTTTTATCTATTATTACACCAGGTGAGTTTGAAACCTCTGATATAGAGGGTGAACTAGAGAAAGGAAAGACTGGGAGTATAATAAGGAGTGTATTGTGAAACTATTTACCATTCATGAGAAATGAAAAAAAGATTATAATAGAATAATCCAAAATTCAAAGGAAATCCATTTGTAACCTTCAAATTTGCTAAAGGTAACTTTAACTAGTAATTAATATTTATTTTCAACAAGAAAAAAATAATTTTTTACTGAAGAAACAAGAAGTATAGCATTTCATGTCTGAATTCATTAAAAAAAAGAAATTTGAGAAAGATAAAAATTAACAGTATGAAAAGACCAAACAGATAAATTAATGTTTTCATGCTACAAGTAGGAGACAAGGCTAATATCTTAAAGATGCCTATTCTAGGAGAGTAATTGAGAGAATATCTACAGGTAAAACTCTTGAGGAAGGAACAAATAATAATTATCCTAATGGAAGGAAGAAATAGAGAAAATGAAGAAACAAATTAATATTTTTAGAAAAGGGTGCCATAGATAATTGTTATTCAAATAAAGAGATGTGTAGATGAAGGGTTAGTAAAGGAGATCCTATACCACACTTCTATGGCAAAGAAAAAAGCAAAACTATTGTCTTTTAGAAGTTTCATCTTTTCTGTGAAGAGAGAGGATCAGTAAGCAAACTCATGAAGAAAATAAAAAAGAATTACCTGAGAGGAAGAAATTTAAAAGACTATAGAATTACTAGGCTTGGAGTAAGAAAGAATCTTGGAGATTGCCTTGTTTCATTCTTTTCTCTCTGTCTCTCTGTCTCTGTCTCTCTGTCTCTGTCTTTCTGTCTCTGCCTCTGTCTCTTTCTCTGTGTCTCTGTCTCTGTCTGTGTCTCTATCTCTCTGTCTCTCTCTGTCTCTCTCTGTCTCTCTCTGTCTCTCTCTCTCTCTCTCTCTCCCTCTCTGTCTCTCTCTCTCTCTCTCTCTCTCTCTCTCTCTCTCTCTCTCTCTCTCTCTCTCTCTCTCTCTCTCTCTCTCTCTCTCTCTCTTTCCCCCCTCAGAAAGCCATTGAGCCATCCCAGATATTTCAGTTTGGAATATGAACGCTACCTTAGGATTCTTATTAAATGGCTCCGTTTTCAAGTTATTTAGTGTGTCTCCAGTTAAACTACGTGGTCATCCCCATAAGTGTGCCAAATAAACAAGCCTATTGCTTTTAGTCATCACTGCATCATCTAGCTCATAGTGGATAGACTACTGCACCTGGGGTCAGGAAGACCTAAAATCAAATCCTGTCCCATTCACTTGCTAGCTGTGTCTGACTAGGCAGATCACCTAAGCTTTCTGTGTCTCAAGTTTCCTATATATAAAATGGAGACAGCAATACCTACTACCTCCAAGAGTTGTTGAGAGAATCAAATGAAATAAAAAATGTGAAGCGCTTTATAGACCTTAAGTCACTACATAAAAGCAGACAATTATGATATTCTTGGGGAAGCATACATTTATTTCACAGACATGAACTTACTGCCAAGGAAAATGTTCCACTAAAAGGTGCCCCACCTGCAATTTGTTAGCTACTCCTGAAGAAAGTAGATGGAGAAAATGTGTGACAAAGTTAAAATATCTAATGAAAAGTTTGGAATAAATGTGTCTGATATTACAAACAGGACTGCTCATGTTCTTAGAGATCCAGGTAAAGCCAACTCACATTCTCCTGCTAGCTTTTTCTGCCTTGATCCAAGAAACTATAATGATTCTAATATGCCTTACTAAGGCCCCAAATACATACATAATCTTTAATCTAGAGAAAGGGAATAGGAACCAAAATGAGAAGTAAGTAGTTTAAAAACTGACATACTTTGCCTTGCCTGAGAAAGAATACTGGGTCCACTTTGGTTCTCCTCTATGACCCAGGAGACAATTGGTAGGGGTGCTCATTTCTCTGTTGGATATAGAGGTGGATCACAAGGTACTAGACAGGGTTGTAAGTATGGCAGGGAAACTAGAATTTTGTCCAATGCCTCCTAAATTTATAAGACACCTGACAGTATTTGGATTCCAGTAGCATAAAAAAACTGAGTTTCATTCCTTTGTTAGAAGCATGTATTTAGTTAGAATAAATATATAAAATAGGAAGCTGCCAGATGGCATGTTTCTCCCTTCAGTGGCCACAATCCAAGGGAGCTATTCTTTGGCTCACTGTTCCCACCTTTTTCCTGCCCACTCCCCTACCCACAATGGATTTCCCATCTTCCAAGGCCTCTTTTTAGCATCATAGATTAGAACTTGAAGGGACTTTAGAGGTCACTGATATAATTTTACAGATAAAGAAACTCAGGCACAGAAAAATTGCATAGGGTAACATTTTTCCTCCTACCCTACTCCACCCCAGAGCCTTATATCCTAGTTTCCTCCTACCCTACTCCACTCAATTTGTCTTTTGAAAAAAGTTCATTTAAGGGCACATTTTGTGTTCTTGTCCCCTGATAACAAAATTGACAGTTACATCTCTGGCACTGGGCATATAAAGAAAGGAGTTCTGGAGTACTGAGAAATAAGAACTCTTGAAATAAAATGTGAGAGCGCCTAGGCACCCTAAGTTACAGGATAACAGGGTCTTCCGTAGTTTTCAATGAAATTCAATTTGGCATATGAGAGAGCAACAGGGGAGATGGTAACGCCCAGGGCCAAAAAACATTCACTGTACAGGCCCACTTTGGTGAAAGGGAGATGGAAAGGACAAAAGGCAAAGGGCTGCAGGCCCAGACTGTTTCTTTGGATGAAAGAGATATTTAGAACAGATAAAACTGACTAATATGACAAATTCTAGGATGAACCCTGGTAAGTTGCTTCTTGCCCTTTAATAGAGTATGGCCTTTTAAGTCAGTCAGAAGCCATGTTCAGTCTCACCTGATTTCTTTGGGGTCAGTGGACAGGAAACAGACCTGTCTTGTAGTCCCTTATCTCATCACTCAATTAAAATTATTCTCTCCAAAATTACGAAAGGTATCTTGGAGGGAAAGTCCAATGGCCTTTTCTCAATACTCATGCTTCCTAACTCTGCAGCCTATGACACTGACTGTCATCCTCATTTCCTTCTCTCTAGGTTTTTGTGACTGTTTTTTCCCAGTTCTCCTCCTACTACTCTGGCCATTCCTTCTCTGTCTACCTTGTTAAATCTTTATCCAGGTCACTAGCTGTGGATGTTCCTGGGCCCTCTTCTCTTCTCTGTCTATATATTTCATTTGGTGATCTAACCAGGCAGTGAACAAATATTTATTAAGCACCTACTATGTGCCGGGCACTGTGCCAAGCACAAGAGATGCAAAGAAAGACAAAAGACAGTTCCTGCCATCGAGGAGCTCACAACCTAATGTGGCAAGACAACTCATGAAAAGAAGCTAAAAAAATGGGGGGGGCAATAGAAGAAGCAGGGTATCAGGTGTACGGCATGATGAAGTCCTACAGAGAGGTAGGAAGCGAAAAAGTGTTTGTCCTGTTCCTTTCCTTAAATAGAGAATCTGGGAAGAGGTTTCCAATCACAGGGAGGGGAAGTGAAGGGAGAAGAGTGGAGGGGAAGGGAATGGAGGGGAGGGAAACCACAAACAAAAAAAAAAATCCAAGTCCTACTCTCAAGAAGCTAGAAATCTAGTAGAGAGACAACCTGCAAACAATTATGTACAAATAAAATATGCAGGCTAATTGGATACGCTCAGAGGGAAGGCATTGGTTTTAAGGGGGATTAAGAAAGGCTTCTTTTGAAAGGTAGAATTTTAATCAGGTCTTGAATAAAGCCAGGGAAGCCAGGAGACAGAGGAATTGGATCCAGAAGTGGGGAGAGTCAGAGAAAATACTGGGAGCCAAAAAATGGAAGGTGCCATAGTATGGAGCCCAATGTCACTAGATCACAAAGTATCTGGAAGAAAGTAAGGGGTAACAAGACTAGAAGGGTAGGAGGAGGCTAGATTGCTTTAAAAAAAAGCATTTTATATTTGATTTTGGAGGTGATAGGGAGCCACTGGAGTTTGTTGAATAGAAGGAATGGCATGGTCAGATCTGCCCTTGGGGAAGATTAATTTGAGAGCTGAACTGAAGTTGTATGAGAGTGGGGATATGCTTATGGCAGGGAGATTAGTCAAGAGACTATTGTAACAGTCTGAGTGTAAGTTGATGAAATCCTCCACCAGAGTGGTGGCAGAATAAAAGGAGAGAAAGGTGTATTCAAGAGATAGTAAGAAGGAGAATCAATAGGCCTTGGCAATAGATTGGATAGAGGAAACGAAAGAGAGAGAGTGATCAAGGATGACATTGAGGTTGTGAGCTGGGGTGCCAGGTAGGATAGTGGTACCCTACTAAAAAGAGGAGAAGAATCAAGGAGAAACATACTAAGTTTAGTTTTGGATGTTTTGAGTTTTAGATGTCTACAGGACATCCAGTTTGAGATAGAAAATAGGTAGTTGGAGATCTGAGAGTGGAAATTAAGAGAAAGGTTAGGGTTGGATAAATAAATCTGAGAATCATCCATAAAGAGCGCATACCTTAGGCATACACTTAGATTTCTCTCTTTTTTCTTCCTCCTCTAACTTTTTCTTCTTCCTCCTCCTCACTTCTTCCCTCTTTCTTATACTTCCTCCCTCTCTGTCTTCTTTCTTCCCTTTCCCTTCCCTTCTCTTCCCTTTCTTTCCCTTCCCTAATCTTTGTCTTAACTTCCAGTCTCAGATCTCCAACTGACCATGTCATTCCTTCTATTCAATCAACTCCAGTAGCTCCCTATCACCTCCAAAGTCAAATATAAATTTTTTTTTAAGCAATCTAGCCCCCTCCTACCCTTCTAGTCATTACTCCTTACTGACTTTCAGATACTTTGTGATCTAGTAATATTGGCCGCTTGACTATGGCACCTTCCACTTTTTGGCTCCCAGCATTTTCTCTGACTCTTCCCACTGCTGGATCCAATCCCTCTGTCTCCTGGCTTCCCTGGCTTTATTCAAGACCTGGCTAAAATTCCACCTTTTAAAAGAAGCCTTTCCTAATCCCCCTTAATACAAGAATACTAGTGCCTTCCCTCTGAGACTACCCAATTATCCTGCATATTTTATTTGTACATAATTATTTGCATGCTAACTCTATACTAGACTTCTAGTTTCTTGAAAGTAGGACTTGGATATCTCTTGTTTATGTTTTGTTTTGTTTGGGGATTGATTTTTTGCCTTCCTTCATATCCCCAGCATTTAGCACAGTATCTGGCACATAATAAATGCTTAGTAAATACTCATGGACTGATTGACTTACTAACAATGACAATTGAATGAAGAAAATAAAAGCAGGCTTCAGAGATCCCTACAATTTGTAGGCTACCTCACTTCAGTCAATGCCTAAGCAATATGGAAGGCATTTCACCTGAAAGTCCATTTTCTGGCTATGCTATGGCCCTAAAATAGTTGTAAGCTACATTAAGCTGAATGTTTTTTTTTGTTGGTTTGGTCATTTTCATCATAATTTTATGGGATTTTTTTTCTTTCTAATATGTTCCTAGCTATCTGGGCAAAAAATGAGAAAAAAAGAAAAGAAAAACAGAAACATCCCCTAAATAGTCTCATTCATAATTGCCTTTATTAATGGTGTTTTACAATGAAGTTGTCAGGCCTTATAATCAAACTCCATCATAAGATTATAAAGATTTACTCTAACACTGTTTGGACTAGCTACCCATTTAGATCATTGTTGTTTTTTGGGGGGGAATTAACTGTCTCCTGTAATGTCATTTCTATCTAATGTCATGTTTTTGCAGAACAAATTAACATGAGAAGGAATATGCCTACATGCCATGTTTTAGAATTTCATGGTGTCAATTTGCAGATGGTTTGGGACAAAGGAAGTCATTCTAACAAGTCATGTATTGACTGCTTTGTAAGTACATAAAACTCTGGTAGTTGTATTTTTTAAATTGAATTCCACATACGTTTATCCCTTATTATAAGTCGGACAGTATCCTAAGAGTTGGGGATACAAATAAGAAAAAGGAAAACAATCTATGTCCCCAGGGAGTTTTCAATATAATAGGAGAAGACAACATGCAAAAGGATGATGTGAAACAGTGTGGGGATTTTTTGGGGGGGATGTGCCAAGGGTCACCTGTGCAAGGGCAGCTTGTTCTGTGGAGTTCAAACCAAGCAGAGTTACAGACGGTAAGTGGAGAGTTATCTAGAACAACCAGATTCTGTCCACTATAAAGGACAAATTTGAGAGAAATTGAGTGTACCATCCTCCAGCCCTCCAATCAGAGCAAAAAAGAGGCTAAGCAATATGAGAAGGTGCTGATTGTGCTGAGCTAAGTACAACGGCATGCCAAGGAGATTTACACATGATCAGCTTATCCTAGAAGGGGCAGTAGGGGAATTCCTATACAAAAAGATGAAGGGAACTGGGGGCAGAGCTTTAGAAAGGGAGCCGGGGAAAGAGTGACATCCAGAATGAGAGAGAGAGAGAGAGAGAGAGAGACAGAGAGACAGAGAGACAGAGAGACAGAGACAGAGAGACAGAGAGAGAAAGAGAGACAGAGAGAGAGAGGCACAGACAGAGACACAACACAGACACAAAAAGACAGAGACAGAGGCAAGGAGAGAGGAGTGGGGAAAGGAGATAGGGGAGAAGAGAGGAAAGCATGCAGCTGGATGGCATCAGCAGTGTGGCAGGTAGAATATTCTTTCCAGAAGGGCTGACTCTTAAACTTATGGCCTTTGACTTTCCCTAGCTCACAGTTCAGTTTATTTAAAGCTTTTATTATACTATATTGTGGAGATGTTTGCTTTATTCCATAAATTACTAACAAAATAAACAAAACATAAAAAATAAAAACAAACAGTATATAGCAGAGAGTGACAGAGACATGGCTGCAACTCAGGAGCTAAGGCAAATCTATTCCACTGTTTCTCCCTTTTGTTGCTTTGTATAACAAGGCAACGTTCACCACTGACAGGCTTCTTCACTGTTTAAGCATTTATTTTCTCCTCATCCATTTTGAACAAGTTTACTAGGTAAAATGATTTTAATGGCATTCTGAGTTTGTGGTTGTTTTGTTTTGTTTTTAATAAGAAGGGGAAAAGGGAAGGAAAACCTGTGGATAAATGACAATGGCTAGATTCGGTTGGCTAGAAGAATACTCTCCTTGATTCGAAATCAACAGATTGACTGGGAGCTAGAAGCATTTTATTTATTTTATATCTTTAAACTCAGTCAATAAACATTTATTAAATACCTACTCTGATCCAGGCACTACTAAATCATGGGACACAAAGGAAGATAAAGGGCATCCCTTATTCTCAAGGAGCCCATATTCTAATGGGGGAGACAATATCTTAACAACTGTATACAAACAAGCTATATACATGATAAATGGGAAATAATCAAGAGAGAGAAGAAACTAAAATTAAGAAACATTAGGAAATGCTCCTCTATAAGGGATTTTATCTGTGGTTCCCAGGAAACTAGCAAAGCCAATAGACAAGGTAAGGTGGGAGAGCATTCCAGGGCTGGGAGATACACAATGAAAATGTCCAAAGTCTAGAGATTGGATGTCTTGTTCAAGGAGAAGCAAGCAGATCAGGGTCACTGGGTCACAGTATGGGAGAGAAGATTAAAAGGAGGAGGCAAAATTGTGAAAAGTTTTAAATGCCATAAGATTTTATATTTGATCCTGGAGGTGATCAGAATCACTGGAATTTATTGAAAAAGGGGATGACATGGTCAAATCTGTGCTTTAGGAAGTGTAATTTCACAGCTGAATATAGAATGGACTGGAGAAGAAGGAGACCTGAAGTAGGGAAGCTAACAAACAACCTAGTACAGTAGTCAAGCCATAATGTGATGAGAGTCAGCACCAGAGCAGTGAAAGTTAGAGGAGAGGAGGGGTCAATGACATGTATTATGGAAGTAAAATCAACAGGGCTTCATAACAGAATACAAATGATGGTTGAGAGTAAGGAGAACCCGATAAATGGAAAGATGAAGGGCCATGCATACCCTAGGCCAGCCACAACAACTATGTTAGGTAGCAAATAGGAATCTCATTCTAGAATTTTTTTTCCTCTTTTTCTGCTTTGAGTATTTAAATAGTTCCTAGTTTTTCTCCTTTGGTTTCTCTAAAGTAGAATCATCTCCATTATGGCTTATTTATTTATTATTCCTATATTGTGAGAACTTTAATGTTGATTTTTATTTTGTTTCAGAATTTGCATTTTCTATATTTCATTTTGATACTTTTCTTTTGAACCATAAGTTTAGAGTTGCATTTAGTCCAATACAGGCTATTTCATTAAAAGAATGATTGAATATTGAATATTCTTTAATTTCATATTTTCTGGATATTTTTCTTTGTATTATTTTCTTCCCAATTTTGATATATATATAATTTTCTTTTGAAGTACACTTCAATTCCTGCTATGATATTCTACTTTATTTTCTCACTGATGATATTTAGAGGTTCTTTGTTTGAATGCTATTTTTTACTATATTCCCTCTTGAACTCTAATTTCTTTTGGAATTGATTTTTTAAAATTCACTTTTATTAGTTATTTGAGCACCAGTTTCCAATGCCTTTGCCCTTCTTTATTCTATTGCACATAAATATTAATGCTTGTTATTTAATAATGCCAAAGTGAAGAATGCTGTATAATTGCCAATTTAATTACATAAGCAGTATGTCATTATGATTATAGTTGGTTTTCTATATGTTTGCCATGTCAATATCTTCTTGTTAATCATTCTGATTGTTGCTGATTTATGATTTAGACAGTGATATTTTTCCTTTGATTATTGGTTAAATATTACCATTCTGTATTTGTCATCCAGTCTATTGACCAGATGGGATATGTTTTGCCTGAAAAATATTGTGATGTTTTTGAACTAGAAGCTCAGAGAAGACATCATAGAGACACTAAAGGAAAAGTCAAAGAACTAGGGACTGGAAAGTAATATACGGTGAGGTCAGGGCTAGAGATACCACTCCATTAGTACTCAGAATTATCTGATGACAGGAACCATTTGACTTCCGTCTTTGTATCTCAAGAACTTAGTAAGGTGCCTGGCACATTTTGGGTGCTTACTTAGTAAATGTCTGTTCATTGATTGATTGCTATCCTCCATACCTCAGTGGTTATATGTACACAACGAGGTAGCCAGGGAGTCACAAAGGACTAAGAAAACCTGATACATATTGAAAAGAATTTCACTGGAGTAGATTCCAGCTCTAATGGTAAGTGATTGATCAATGCTCTAGCCTACATGAGTAAAATGAAAGGAGAACAGCAAGGAAATCACATGACCTTGTTGTTGTCAGGAGACACATTAGCAGAGTGCCTGGAATTTTCAATCTCATTTGCTGCAGTTTTTAAGATGAAAACTCTCCATGTGGTCATCATTGTCCTTTAGTGATTATGGCAAGCTGTTCTTGAAGATCTTGGCAGCCCAATCACCATAAGAATAGACCTAGGAACAAGCAGTCCCCTCTTTTTCTACCTCCTGATCCAATGGACTCAGCCTTCACTTCATGCTTCAGCTCCTCAACAGGATCTGAGAGTCTGAGGTTGGATGATTCATGATGAAGAATAAGTGATGTGTGAAAACACTAGGAGAAACATCTGATACATGCCCTGGGATGGGGAGAAACATCAGTATTGGACTCCCAGATGTCTCCCTTGCTTCTCCACTGTGAAAAAGTGAACTCACATCTCTGGGATATGAGGAGGTGAAGAAAGATCATCTCCCAAACACAACACACAAAAGGCTGATTGATGAGGCTATAGAGTATCTTTCAACAAACCAAAAGATATTGAAGAAGTAAGAAAAAGTAAAGTTGCAATAGTTATTTTAAATAGCACTTTTACCAAAAGGTAGAATAAAGAAGGACAGAAAATAGCTGTTATTTATTGATCTCCTAGAAAAGGCAAGCTTGGATGGCTGCCCCATTTCCTAAAAAAAAGGATCCTATGTTAATCAATGAGTCAGATTTTTCAAGAAGACTAGGAGAAGGTACAAATCTTGATTTCTAATCCTGGATTCAAGAAACCCTAGACATGTCACATTAGCTCTCTGCACCTCTGTGTCCTTATTGCAAAGTGGGCATGGCAGTACTGACTTATCACTTAGAGCTATAATGTTAATTCATAAACTATAGAAGCATATTGAAAATACTGAATTTGTGTAGGTCTTTTTACTCGAGCTTGTGTTGTTATAAGGTTTCTGTGGAAGGTGAAATCAATACCATTTGCATTCCCTCCCACCACCTCACACATAATCTTATTTAAATTCTCCAGGCTCCCTGCCATCATATATTACTGTGTAAGGAGAATTGGTGGGGAAGGTATAATATGGAACAACAACTGTTGCTTCTTGTACTCCCCTGATCATATGAGGATGCTCCTTATTCTTTGATTATCTGTCACTTTTGAAGAGATCCCAGATCCTCACTCACTGAAAAGTCAAATTTGAAGAGACCTCAGACATCATCTAGTGCAACCTGGATCCAAGAATTACCCTGAAAAAAATCCTCAACAAGTGATCATTTAATCTTCAACTAATGTGCTTTAGGGAAAAGGAAGCCCACAGCTCTTAACTGGCTGATGGGGAGTTGTTACACAAAATAAGTAAGGTAATTTAAAAACTCGCACACATACGATGAGTTCAAGTCACACAAATGACAGGTATTAAAAAAGGAAGGAAACAACCACTTATCAATTGCCCACTATATACCAGTCACTGTGCTAAATAACTTACAAATACCTCATTTGGTCTTCAAAATGATCCTGGGAGGCAAGCACTAGGTATTCTACCTACCCTGCATTTGAGGAAAACTAGCTGACAGAGGCTAAATGACTTGCCCAGGATCTCACAACCAACTAATCACACACACACAACTGGAGCTAAATTTGCATCCCAGTTTTTCTAACTCCATGTTCAGCACTCTATCCACTGCACCACCAAGTCTCTTTGGGGCCCTGTCAATAACCTTGGAAAGACTGTAAAGGATAAGAAAGAAACTATAAGACTAGAAAATTCTAAATATAATCTCTAGGTCACTTTCTATCCCTGCACAATAAATTCAGTAGCTGATCACAACTTGTTTTCATCATCATTGATGATGTGAATATATCTTGCTTACCCTTTAAAAACTCTGATCTTCCAGTTTCATCAATATCCTTAGCTCCTCCATCTCTAGATTATCGTATCCACTTACAAAGGATATTCATCATAGATCTTACCATTACCAAAAAGTGTTCCATCTCATTTTTGAGTTCTGAAATCCCTTTCTCTGACCACATCTTCCACCCCCTCAATTCTTCATACACATGCTTTATTTTCATTGCAATCTTCAGTCCCTCCCTTTTTTCCCCAGTTCATAAACTTTTTTCTGGCCTCACTTTCTCCCTTTACAGCCTAGACTCTATATTTATTAGGCAGTTTAACAATGCTCTGTTTTCCCCTCTGAAATCCTTTGGCTTCTCACCCTTCTGCTATTCATATCTGCCAAATTCTCTTCAATGGTTCACCTCTATCACTCACCTTTTCTGTTCCTAATATCTATTCATTAAATATTGCTGGAGGAAGTCACAAAATCTTGTGGACTACTTTCATTACAAATTATGTGATTTTCACTGGACCTTGCACTGGACCTACACTGGCATTACTTTTATCAACTTCTTGTTAGTAGTCTATTACACTTCACGTAATCATGTTCCAAATGTGTTTTTACTTCCGAAGTCCTCAGTTGCATTTCTATCTGCCCCTTTAAAGATGATCTTCACCTCTTACTCCACCAAAATTAAGCCCATCCATCACAAATTTCCTCATCTGCACTCCTCCACAACTCAAAACCTCCCTATAATATTCTCCTTTCCTCTCTAGTTCCTATTTCTAGTTCCCTATTTTGGAGAGAAGAAAGGGAGAGGGCCAGGTTGAAAGAGAGGATGTGTTGAGTTACCCAGCTAGCTGGGTCCCCATATGGTCACCTTGGTTTACTCACAGGTTATGTTCCTCCTTCCCTTTCGAAGAGGACCATGACATCAGAGAAATGATGACATGATTTGCACTTGACTTTGTTTTGATATTCTTCAGGATGACTCAATGGCTGTTTTGGACCCTCCTGCCTTAGAATGAATGTCAGTAGTAATAGTTTCTCTTAGAAACAACAACTCTGAGGCTTCTGCCCCTCCCAGTGTGATTTATCTATTTTTTTTTCTTTTCTATTAAAGGGGTCATCTCCCTGACTACTTTTTAAAGAGGTCTATTCACTGAATGGGCATTATCTCACTTTAAGTGAGTACCTGAAAATGTCTTAGCCTAAGAGGCCAAGGTCTCCCGGTGCGTTCTGGGCCATCTCCAGTCATCCTGATGAATATCAGGTCAATGGATTCAGATGACTCTGGAGGAAAAGTGAGGCTGGTGACCTTGCACAGTCCTCCCTCATTCAAAATGAAATCAAGTACAAGTCATGTCATCATTTCTCTGTTGTCATGGTCCTCTTTGAAAGGGAAGGAGGAACACCCTGGGAGCTTAACCCTTCAATCATCCTCCTTATCTTTTCTTTTCAACCCCAGCCATCTAGTGATTCCTCAACTGCCTATGAACATGGCGCAGTTTCCTTTATACTTCCTTTGTCCCTGATGCCCACTCAGACTTTTAGATGTAGACATCTATCCTTCCATTTAATGATTTATTTCTGGAAAGACTATTCTATAAACACTCCTCTACTTTCTTACCACCATTCATTTCTCTTGCAATCCCCACTATTCTATTGAAACAGATCTTTTAACAAGTCAATCATGACATCTTAGTTGCCAATCTAATGACTTTTTTCTCTTTGATATTTCTGCATTGGCCAACTCTTCTTCCTGCATATATTTTCATGCTTTAGTTTCCAAGACACTATTCTCTCCTACTCTAATTCTTCTACTATCTATCTAATCACTATTTCTCAGTCTTCTCTATTACGTTATCATCTTCAAAGCCCAAGAGTGGGTGTCCAGCAAGCTCTCTTCTAGGCTTTCTTCTTTGTATTTCTATCTTGGTATCTTTCTTGGTGATCTCATTCATTTCTTCAAAACTAATTATTATCTTTACACAGAAGATCCTCAAATTTCTATATATAGCTTTAGGATCATTCCTGAGCTTCAATCCCACATCTCCATGTGCCCACTGAGCACCTCTACTTTATTGATCAATGGCACATCAACAGGTACAAAACTGAAATCATCATGTTGCCCCCCACTCATACTTTTGTTGATGATGCCACCATCCTACCAAAACTGAAGTTGAAAACATCAAAATTATTTTTGACTCTTCCTTCTGTAATCTGGGCATATGCACACACACACACACACACACACACTTATCTGCCAAGTTTGGTAATTTCTACCTCCACAAAATCTCTCTTTCATTTCCTTACTAAATATCATTGCATGTATACCTTTTGTACTAACATGGATTGTCAGTTCCTCAAAGTCAGATATTTCTAAGTATTCTCTCTCCTCAACAACATTGCATACAAAGTGTTTCATAAAATATATTTGATGACTTGGGTAAACTTGTTGATACAGAAATTTTTATGATGAGTTAATTAAATCAAAATCATAGAGGTATTTAGATCCATAAATGGTAAATAATAATAATGCTTTCATCTAATGGTTATTTTT
The DNA here is from genome assembly GCA_023548195.1 of Bettongia penicillata ogilbyi. NCBI lineage: Eukaryota > Metazoa > Chordata > Mammalia > Diprotodontia > Potoroidae > Bettongia > Bettongia penicillata. Next base: position 4,010,242 of record JAJHZJ010000580.1, read on the forward strand.
AAATGGATTGCTATTAAAGAACTTAAAATTTTAAAAGAATGATAGAGAACATCTGGTGCATTTTGGGGGGGGCAGAAATCAGGATTAAATAATGTGATTGGTGTCACACAGCTTGTAAGTGTCTGAGGGCACATTTGAACTCAGGTCCTCCTGACTCCAGGTCCAATGTTCTTTTCACCACACTACTTAGCTGCCCCTCATCTCGGGCCTTTTGAAAATCAGAAAACTTATGACTAAAGGGGTTTAGTGATTTGTCCAAGGTCACACGGCAGGGATGAATATCAAATTTTCCTGACTCTCACCCAATCTTCTTTTCCCTAAACTATGCTACTTTTCCTTTAAGAGGACAATAGTCTACAACCAGAGGTTGATATTACTTTTAATCATTATAGGGAGTATCTGGGATACCTCTGATTTATAACTGATCTAGGATTTGTTGAGAATTTTTTTAATATTATACCTCTTCTATTGCTGGTTTGAGTCCTTCTACCTATATTTTAGGATCAGGAAAGGAAGAAGTCCCATTAAGTACAGACACATCCTTTCTCAAAGGAGTAAAACTCCTTAAAATACCAAGCTCTTAGTATTGCCTCAAACCTGTGTTTCCACTAAGATTTATGAAACCAATTCTTGTCAACTTTAGGAGATTCAGTTATCATATCTGTAACACCCAAATTCACATATCCAGCCTTCATCTCTCTTAAGAGTTCCAGTTTCCCATCATCAACTGACTGCTTGACATCTCCACTATATTTCTCATAATTATATCAAACTCAATATGTCCAAAAGAGAACTCACAGGGACAGAGTCAAGATGGCAGAGATAGAGGAAACATTTTTGCCTAGCTCACCCACCACATCTCCTCTAGAACAACTACAAAAGAATTCATAATCTTTCTTTTAAATGAAGCTCTCTTCTTCCTATTTTCCCTGTTTTGTTCACATGAATCATTATCTTTTCAGTCACACAAATTCAGAGTTCTCAAAATCAGAGTCATACTCTTTATTCTCCCCCTTTATGCCACATACCATTAGTTACAAAGTTCTATTAGTTAAACTTCCTTAACATTCTCACATTCATCCCCTTCTTTCTACTTACATCACAACCACACTAGACCAGGACCTAATCATCCCTTGGGTAGACTATTATAAAAGATTTGTAATGGCTCTCCCCACATCTAGTCTTTCCCTTCTCCAATCTCTTTTTCAAACAGCTGCCCAATTGATATTCCTAAAATCCATGTATTTCGATATCACTTTCATGTTTAGGAAATGTCAGTGGCTCTCTTCTCAGTGGCTCTTGCAATATCACAAATTCTTCTGCTTAAAATTTGAAACTTTATAACCTGACTGCAGACCAAGACAGATGACATATTACTGTCTCTTATTCACTATATTCAAGCTAGTCTCTAGGTGGTACAGTGGATAAAAGCCCTCGATCTAAAGTCAGGAAGATCTAAGTTCAAATCTAGACATGTTAGCTGTATGCCTCTCGTCAAGTTATTTAACTTCTGTTCACTTCAGTTTCCTCAACTATAAAACAGAGATAGGACATATACCTTTCTGAATTATCACAAGGATCAAATAACATTTGTAGCACAATGTTTGGCATATGGTTAGCATTTAGTAAATGCTTGTTAACTTCTTTCTTACCTCTGCTATATCTTTACATAACCTATATCCCCCATGCCTGGAATGCTCTCGCTTGCCACCTTCTAACCTCCTACAACTTGTAGCTCTTCCAGTTTCAGCTCTAGGCTCTTTTCCTTCAAGAACCCTTTCTTGATTCCCTCAGTCATTAGTTCTGCTCCTTATAATTTTAAATTTATTTTATATCTTTATTATATGTACTATGAACATGTTGTAGTCCCTAATATTATTAAAGCTCTGTGAAGCCAAGAATTCTCTTACTTTCATATTTCTATTCCCAACATTCAGCCCAGTGTCTAGGACACTGTAGTCACTAGATAAGTACTTGGTTTTTGTTTTGTTTTGAACCAGAACATATACATATATAGATACACAAAGAACATTTCGATATACACAACAGAAAACAAAATGATGATTCTATGGAAAACCATAAGCCTCCATTTCAAACCAATAGTTCTATTAAAAGCATATAATAAATTCCATATGTTACCTTCAAAACTGTCTTGCTTCTCTGGTTCCTTCTGGTCTTGTCTGCACATTTTCTTTTCAGAAAAATGATATAATGGACATTTTTAATTAATATCACATCACTAATCATCTCCTTTCTCCTGATACCCTCCAAGAGTATCCAAGAGTAAGAAATAAAAGAAAAGAAAAGGAAAAGAAAACCTTCGAACAAATATTCATAGTCAAACAAAGAAAATCCATACAAAAATTTCTGTCTCTGCTTTTGTTTCCCTCTTCTGTCATGGTCAACATTGTGATCAGAAGTCTTATTTTTCAAAATCATGAAGAAAATATCTGAAGATAACAGATTCTTTTCATTTTGAATTAGGTCTCTAGGGTTGGGAGTCCCTATCATTCAATCAATAAGCATTTATTCAACCAAGAGTAACTTATTCCTAACAAGCAGAGTACAATTTTACAAAGGAAAAAAATGGGTCATTAATTGAACAAAAGACTTTCAAGCACTTATAATAAAAATTACATCTGAGTAGGAACTTTAAAATAAAAACACAAGAGCTCAAAGAAAACCAGAAAGATAAATTCATTTGAGCAATCAGAAGGGCTTGTATGATAATGAAAACCTAATATTCTAATAGGAGAAGAAAAAAACAAATGTCCCTTCAGAATGTCAATGCTTTCAAAAGTACTGAGGGAGTTAAATAAAAAAAAAACAAAAAAATACTTAGGTCCTGGGAGAAAGAGTCTGTTCTGATAAATGCTATTACTGTATAAATGGTTCTTCTGCTTCTGCTTACTTTACTCTATGTCAATTCATATTACTAAGAATACTCTTAAAATCACATCACTCAGCAACAATATCCTGTTATATTCATGTGGAATTTGTTCAGCAGGTCCTCAATTGTCTAAGAAGTAATCCAAGACACTTCCTCAGTTTCTAGGGTTTTTTAGCCTCCTTTTAATCTCTCAGGATCGTTTGTTTTGCTTGTATCTATTCTTTCTCCAATATCACTCTCCTTTTTATCCCTGCCTCCCCATTGCTTCTTATTTCATTGTTGACTTGATACATTTCTGTACCAACCTATTTGTGTGCATATGAGTGTGTTCAACCCTCTTTCGTCTGTTTCAAATAAAAGGCAACAGCCTCCAATACCTACTTTCCCTATTGCTTTCTCCATGTTTGCCAAGTAGCAAGTTCCACTCCCTTCTCCATCATTTCTCCATTTGCCATCTCTACTCTTTCTCCTATTAAAAATCTCAGAATAGACCTCTTTTCCCAGGACCTATGTGAGCTGTTTGTTTTTGTTTTTGTTCTATTTGACTCCAAATACTTTCAAAGGCATTAATATTCTGAAGGGATAATTGTTTTTTCTTCTCCTATTAGAACATTGAGTCTTCATTATCACACAAACCCATCTGATTGCTCAGATATATTTACCTTTATGGGTTTTCTTTGAAGTCTCTGTGTTTTTATTTCAAAGTCCTTACTCAGATGTAATTTTTTTTATCTTAAAATACTTAAAAAGTCTTCCATTCAGTTAATGATCTATTTTGTTTTCTTGTAAGATTATATTTTGCTTCTTAGGGTAAATTATTTTTGGTTGAATAAATGTTTGTTGACTGAATAAGAGAAACCCCAACCCTAGAGACCTAATCCTAAGTGAAAAAATCCATTATCTTCAGGTGTTTTCTTAAACAGAAAGGTAGGGATCAGAATTGGAGGGAAGGGAAATAGGATTGAGCATTCCCTAAAAAGGAAGTTTATTGGACCTGAAGGAAGTCTTATGTTGATGTGTTAAATTTTAGAAACTCTGGATATTGAGGCTGTCCCCCTTTGGATTCCTGTACAGGAGAGCACACAATACTCCAAATGCAATAAATTTATGCTTCTGATGATCCAAACAGTCTCTAGCTATTGTTTCTAGGATTGTAGAGTTAATCAATCACTTGGAATCTCTAAGCCTGAGTTTAGAGGCTTCCATTGTTTATGTGAAATCCAATACTGTGAAGTTTTCTAGGTTGACAACATACAATGGTAAGTTCCAGATTTAAGCATCTCATGTAAGCTCTTCACCTGCCAATATAAAAATGAATTACTGGAATAAATATTAATCATTTAGGGCCTAAGCAAGGTTTTCAAACAACAAATTATAGATTATGACCATAAAATTATAGATTTAGAGCTAGAGGGAATTTAGAAATTATCTACTCCTAACTCTTTATTTTACAGATGAAAAAATTGAGGCCATGGAGGTGAGGTGACTTCAATCAGTTATTTAATAAGCATTTATTGAGCCCATTCCTCTTCTATACTTCTCCATTTCTTTCAAAGGCTTCACCATTCATCCAGTCACTCAAATTTGAAACTTCAGTGTTATGCTCAACTTCTTGCTCACTTTATATACCCAGCTAGCGGAGGGACTGTGGATAGAGTGTTGACCTTAGAATCAGCAAGTCAAATCTTGCTCAGATACTTCCTAGATCTATGATCCTGGGCAGGTTATTCAACCTCCTTTTGTCTCCATTTATTCAGGTGTAAAATGGTGATAATAATAGTATCTACCAAAAGTTCACTTATCTAATAAATTACCAAACTTTGTCTTCTATGCCCCCCAATATCTCTTCCATATATCACCTTCTCTCCATTCATATAGTCATCATCTAGGTTCAGACCATCTAGGCTATTGAAATAACTTCTTAACTTGTCTCTATGCCATGTTCGTTCCCATGTAATCTATAATCTTCCCTATGTAATCTATAAAGCTATAATCCATCTCCCAATCATAAGGGATTTCCTAAAATACAGTCCTAACTCTGCCATTTCCCTACTTAATAAGCTCCAGTAGCTCCCTATTACCTCTAGGATCAAAAATAAACTCCCCAGTTTGGTATTTTACAACCTGACCCCTTCCTACCTTGCCAGTCCTATTATGCATCGCTACCTCTACATTATTCATGGTGAGGCCAAACAGAACTCCTTGATAATCTTCACACATAATATTTCATTTACCATCTCCTTCCTTTGTACTAACTGCCCCCATACAGGAAATGTGCTCCCTTCACCCCTTACCCCTAGTTTCCATCAAGACTCAGCTTAAGTTCTGTCTTCTACAGGAAATCTTTGCTCACTGCCCTGCCCCCTTGCCAAGACCTCCGCCTCCCACAAAATGACTACATACCTATTTTAGGTGGTTTGCATGTACCTATATATGTGCATGTTATCCTTTCCTAGAAGAACATAAACTCCCAGAGACTAAAAACTTTTCTTTATTTTCATAGCCCAAGCAGCTATCACAGTACCTGACTCCTGGTAGGCATTTAATGAAATTTTTTTTGATTAATTGATCTATTGATTAATTAAATATATATTATAAGCATAGAACTATGTTTTGTACTAGAGATGCCCCCCTCAAAAAAAATAGCATCCCCTGCCTTCAAAAAGCTTATATTCTATTGGAAAAATATTGTGTAAGACCATATCAATAGTAATTAATGAATTAATTATGTATAAAATCAATCCTAGGTTCTTCATCCTTTTTGCTAGTCAAGGACTCTTGCTAGCCCTTGCCTATTTAGTAGGTATAGTAGATCAAAAATAAAATGGGTCTTGTGCCTCAGCTCCACTGAGATTTTGTCAGGAAGGTCTAGTATGAAAACCTTATGTATAATAGATGGAGTTAGATGGAATGATGGGTGATAGAAACACATATTTAAATCCTGATTTGGACATTTACTAGCCATGTGACCTTGGACAACTCAAAATCTCTGAAAGCCTCAGTTTCTTTATCTATAAAATGGGCATCACAATAGCACCTACATCCCACTGTTTTTGTGAGGATAAAATAAGAAAATATTTGTAAAGTGCTTAAAGTACTATGTAAATGTGAGCCATTATGATTTTTGTTATATGAATGCCAAGTAGGAATGCTCTAAACTAGAAGAAAGAGAAATCTAAGGAAAAGCACACAATATTATTTCTTCCTCACATAAAAATAACTAGAATGTACAACTCTGTCCTTCTGGAGCTGCCCACCAGCCATCTCTTTCCCATTCTACTCTTTCCTAGCCCCGTCTAGGAGGTTATAGCCAAAACACAATTCCCTTACACTGCTGATAACATCCGTGGACATGGGTCAAGGGATGGGAAGGTAAAAGAGAGAAGCAGAAAGAATCTGCCATTCTTTCCTCTCTCCTGCTCTAATGAAGGGGAAGTCAGATATATATTTCCTTTCTCAAATAGGCCCCTGACTTGAGAGTATCAGATTCAAAATGCATTTTTTTCCCTTGCCAATGAGTAGCATAGAATATTTTTTAATCTCCTTTTATATTTTACACACACACAACCAGTGCTGATCAATTTTCCTGTTTGCCTTAGTAATTTTAGCCTTGCACACAGAAAAGCCAAATTGAAACTTTTGAAGGAAAAATGGAACTGCCTTAATTACCAAGATTTATATTTTTTTAAAACCAGAGAAAGATGAACTTTTGGTGCTCGTTTTATAATTCAGCTCCTTGAACAAGCTCATTTCTAAATAGGAATCATATCCCTTTACAAAGCCCTTTCCATTTTATAGCAGAATGAGAAATCACCTGGATTCTGGGTATTAGTTTAGATAGAAATTTGTCTTCCATGTCCAAGTATGACTTGAGAGTAGAACTCAAGCACGTTGTCATCTTTGCTCTTTGATTTAAAACAAAAATCTGAGATGGCTTTTCACACTTCCCATTTTATCTCACAGATGTCAACAGCTACTTTGAATATAATCTGTATGGTCACTCCTGAACAAGCACTGGGACTGACTACCCAGGTAAAGAGATTAGATAAGCGATATCGCTGCAGAAAAAAAAAAAAGCTGACAGTATGGTAATAATGCTATAATGTGGTCTCCAAGAGCAGCATTACCCAAGCATGAATAATTTAGGAAGGAAACTTCAGTAGAACCTTGTTCAATGATTATTTTTTAATTATATTAATTTTCCCTTTAATATTACAAACATGGAAGAGAGCTGATTCTTCTGCTAGAAGATCCAATTAAAATTAAAAGGATAAATTGATTTTTCTTTGGGTTCAATTAAGTATTTTATTTGGTTAGGCATTGCTAAGGCTGACAAATGGGATCCTTTAGAATTTTCATTGCCAGATAGAACTAACCCAAGAAAGAAAGCCAGATGCCCTCATTTTCTGGAAACTATACCTAGTTTGATCCTTTTGTCTCCAGCTATAAACGTCACTGGAATGACCTCTGAATAAGGGAATAGACATAAACTTGACCTACAGACCACCACTAACAAAAATAAATAAATAAATCTTCAAGATCCTCTGAATATCAGGCTTGCAAGGAATAAAAGTAGATTATATTAATTTATCTTCATTTATTTTAAATACTCTGCATGTGGGATGAGCATTATTAACTAGATAAATGTATTTATTACTAAACAATCTTAAGTATGCTGCAATATTTTTAAAAGATTTGAGATTTCATGGGTATGAACAGTCTATCTAACTCTCAATTCCTCCACATCATAGCAGATGGTCTTGATGAGTACCTTTGACCCAAAAAATATAAAATGGTTACATGATCTGAATACTGTAAGAGCATACTTTTTTAATTCGGAGAGGAACAAACCATATGCTATTCACATCTATGGGTAAAGGGTGAAATCTCAACCAAAAAAACAAGAGAGGGAATTGCAGGGGACAGAATCAAAATGGGAATGTGCCAGAAGGGACTCACCTGAGCTCTTCCACAAATTCTTTCATATATCTCTAAAAAGTGAATCTGAAAAAATTTTAGAATGATAGAATCCACTAGAAGACCAAGTGTGGAAGATTTCCAGCCCAGGACAACTGAAAAGTCAATGGGAAGAATCTGTTACACCAGGATGGGGTAGGATGGAGCACAGGGGTTGCACCAGTACAGATTTGGTTATAGTGGTACAGTAACAGCCCAGGCATTCTGAGTCATGAACTGTGATTCCAAACCTCTCAGCACAAGACAGGAGTCAGGCAGAACTGAGTGAGAGAGGAGCTTGGGGTAGTAGCAGTAACAAAGGCTGCTCCTGGGACTATCAGCCCACAGACATAATATATGAAAGTTAACCACTTGAACTTCCGTGAGCCAAGAGGGCAAAGTAAACTGTAAGTGCCCTCACCCTCTCTTGTTGATCTTGAAAAGCCCCAGGAAAAATCTAGGAATAGTGAGACCAGCAGAAAGGATACAGAAGTCTTTTAGCTTGGGAGGCTAGAAAGATTGCTGGGAAGGGTTCCTCTTGCTGTGACTGAAAGAGAACGATGCAGTACATTCCAGCAAGCCCAGCTCAGCAGACTAGCAGGAGATTCTGAACCCTAGGGGTTGGAGCCTGTAAGTGCCGAAATCAGGACCCCAGGTATGCCCTAACGCAGCCAGGAGAATTGAGCAGACACCAGCACAGATGGAGATCCACAAGCTGCTGAGCCTGCCCATGCTCTAGCACTGCCCCAGGGGAGGAGGAGACCTTCTGTGGTCAGACCACCAGTCCCACACACCAAATGCCAGGAGTTTCAGTGCAAGTCCAGGGAAACTCAGACTTTACTTGGTCCTGGCCTTGGCACACACCAGCCAGTTCAGCACCAGGTAAGTAGTAGCATTATATAGCTTCTGACTGAAAGATCCAGAGGCCACAGCACACAAAGCCAGTAAAAAGGCTCCTAGCCCCCCAGTAAAAGAAAAGAGGGACAGAGCCCACTGTGACTCAGAAGAAGAGAACCACTTTAAAAACCAGGGAAAAGGCAATCACCTAAGCAAGAAGCAAATTAGAAAAGCAAAGACCATAGAATCTTATTATGGGGACAGGGAAGATCAAAATATGAATTCAGAAGACAGAAGGATTGACACTATACCCACATTTGAAACCTCAAAAGGGAATAAGAACTGGTCTCAAATCCAAAAAGCATTCTTGGAAGCACTCAAGAAGGATTTTAAAAGCCAAATTAGAGAGGTAGAAGAAAAATTAATCAATGATTTTAAAAATACAATTGACATAATGAAAAAAAGAATTCACTGAAGAGAACAGCTCCTTAAAAAGTAAAACTGGTCAAATAGATAAGGAAGTACAAAACCTAAATGGAGAAAAGAAAACAATTGGACAAATGAAAAAGGAGGTACAAAAGAAATTGAAGAAAACAATTCATTAAAAAATAGAATTGGGCATGTAGAAACTAAGTCTCTATGAAGCATCAAGAATCAGTCAAACAAAATCTAAAGAATGAAAAAATAGAAGAAAATGTAACACATCTTACGGGAAAAACAACTGACCTGGAAAATGGATCCATGAGAGAAAAATCTAATTATTATGGTCTACTGGAAAACCATGATGTAAAAAGAACCTGGACAGTATCTTCCAAGAAATCATCAAGGAAAACTGTCCTGAGGTCCTAGATCCAGAGGGCAAAATAGTCATTGAAAAAGAGATTCCAAATTGAAAATGCCAAGGAATATTGTTGACAAATTTTACAGTTATCAGGTCAAGGAGAAAATACTGCAAACAGCCAGAAAGAAACAACTAAAATATTAAGGAACTATACTCAAGATCTCACAGGATCTTGCAGTTTCTACATTAAAGATCAGAAAGATTGGAATATGATATTCTGTAAGACAAATAAACTTGGACTACAATCAAGGATCAATTACCCAACAAAACTGAGCATAATCTTTCAAGAAAGGACATTAATATATAATGTAATAAGAGATTTCCAGACTTTCCTGATGAAAAGGCTAGAGTTCAATAGAAAATTTGATCTTCAAATATGAGACTCAAGAGAGGCATGAAAAGGTAAACATGGGGGGAAAGTGAAAAAATCTTGCTATTTAATATGGGCAAACTGTTTACATCCCCGTATGGAAGGATGATACCTGTTAATCTTCACAACTGTGTATTTATTACAACATTTAAAAGGGATATACATAGAGAGAGGGTATAGGTATAAATTAATTGATGTGACAATGACAAACCTAGTTAAGGGTGTGAAGGGAGAAGAGAAAAGGAGGAGGCAGAAAAGGGTAAATTGCAACACTTGAAGAGGCACAAAAATATATTATAATGGAGAGAAAGAGGGAAGGGAGATGAGCACTATTTGAGATTTATGCTCATCTGATTTGGTTTAAGGAGGGAGTAAAATAAATATACTCAGTTAAGTATAGAAATCTAAGTTCTCTTACAGGCAATAAGAGGGGAAAGGGGAAAGAAAAGGGAGAGGTGGATAGAAGGGAGGGAAGAAGTAATAAGGGAAAAGCAAGAGAAAAGGGAGGGTAGGCTGATAGAAGGGAGGGATGATTGAAGGAAGCAGTGATCAAAAGTAAAATTTTTGAGGAGAGGAAGGGAAAGATAAAAACACTATATCCTACTAAAAGGCACCATAGACAATGAAGCAATAATATTACTAAACATATGCTCCAAGTGGTATAGCATCCAGATTCTTGAAGGAGAAGTTAAGGGAGCAACAGGAAGAAATAGAAAGCAAAACTATACTACTAGGGGACCTCAACTCTCCCCTTTGTAAACTTGATAAATCTAACTTCAAAATAAACAAGAAAGTAATTAAGAGGGGAATAGAATTCTGGGAAAAGTAGCTATGATATGCCTGGAGAAACCTGCATGGAGATAGAAAGGAATATACCTTTTTTCTCAGCAGTACATGGAATATATAAAAGTTGACCATGTACCAGGGCATAAAAATCACATGATCCAATGCAGAAAGGCAGAGATGGTCAATGTATCCTTTTCAGATCACAATGCAATAAAAATTATATGTAATAAAGGGCCATGTAAAGATAATCCACAAATTAATTCGAAACTAAATAATCTAATTCTAAAAAATGAGTGGGTCAAGCAACACATCATAGAATCAATCAATAACTTCATTCAAGAGAATGACAATAATGAGACAATCTACCAAAATTTATGGGATGTAGCAAAGCAGTTCCTGGGAAAGTGTTATATCTCAGAATGCTTACATGAATAAAATAGAGAAAGAGGAGATCAATGAATTGAGCATGCAACTGAAAAAGTCAAAAAAAGAACAAAATTGAAAATCCTCAATTAAATATCAAATTAGAAATGCTGAAAAACCAAAGGAAAGATTAATAAAATTAAGAAAACTATTAAACTAATAAATAAAACTAAGAGCTTACTATTGAACTAATAAATACTTACTAAGAGCTACTAATAAAACTAAGAGCTAACTAAGAGTTGGTTTTATGAAAAAAAATTGATGAATCTTTGGTCAATTTGATTTAAAAAAAAGAAAGAAGAAAATTAAATTACCAGGATCAAAAATGAAAAGGGTGAATTCACCTCCAATGAAAAGGAAATTAAAATAATAATTAGAAATTATTTTGCTCAACTTTATGCCCATAAATTTGACAGTTTTACTGAAATGGATAAATATTTACAAAACTATAACTTGCAGGGCAGAGCCAAGATGGCAGAGTAGAAGGAGGACCTGTAAGAGCTCTCCCCTCACAGCCCATAAAATACCTGCAAAAGATGACTCAAAACAAATTCTAGAGCAGCAGAAGCCACAAAACTGCAGAGTGAATGAGATTTCCAGTCCAAGGCATCCGGGAAGGCTGATGGGAAAAGACTATTGCACCAGGCTCAGAGCAGAGCATAGCCTGGCCTTGGCCACATGGTGTGGCTGGCACAGCCAGGACCAGAGCAGGCTGCAGCAGCTGTGGTTCCCAGATCCAGAGACAGCTTCAAAGTCAGTGAGAAAACTCTTTCACCTGGGTAAGGAGAGAGGAGGGTCCTCCTGCCTTAGCCCTGGCCCCAGGTGGTCCCAGGCAGCAGCAATGTCCATTTTTGGAGACTTTGGCCTAAAGCCCCTGGGGCAATCAAGCTCTTAACCTGGGTCTCAGCGCTGAGTGGCAGTATTAGGGTGAGGAGGAGAGTTGGTTGGTGGAGATGTTGGAGGCTCTCTAGAGGGAATTCTACTCACAGATCCTGGGCAAAAAAACTTGTGGTATCTCCCAGACCAGACCATAGGCCAGGAGAGGAGTAAACTCCTCTCCCTTGATTTTGCTACCTTGGAGAAACTGAGAACTTATAAGTCTCCAGAGTACACCTTCCTCTTCACAAAGGACTCAAAAGTCAAGTAACTGGCTGGGGAAAATGTCTAAAAAATAGAAAAAATAAGACTATAGAAGGTTACTTTCTTGGTGAACAGGTATTTTCTTCCATCCTTTTAGATGAGGAAGACACCATGGATACCATCAGAGGGAGACACAAAAGTCAAGACTTCTGCATCCAAAACCTCCAAAATAAATATGCAGTGGTCTCATGTCATAGAACAGCTCAAAAAGGATTTGGAAAATCAGGTAAGAGAGATGAAGGAAAAATTGGGAAGGGAAATGAGAGCAATGCAACAAAATCATGAAAAGCAAGTCAACAGCTTGCTAAAGGAGACCCAAAGAAAATGCTGAAGAAAACAACATCTTTAAAAATAGACTAACTCAAATGGCAAAAGAGGCCCAAAAAGCCGATGAGGAGAAGAAAGCTTTAAAAAAGAAGGATTAGACAAATGAAAAAGGAGGTTTAAAAGCTCACTAAGTGGGTGGAGCCAAGATGGCGGAGTAGAAAGACTCACGTATGCTAGCTCCGAACCCACAGCCCATATATTTCCTGCAAGAAGAATTCCCCACAAATTCGGGAGCACTGCAAGCTGCGCAGAAACACAGTGGAAAAGATTTCCATTCCAGAGAGCCCTGGAGAGCCGTCTCCAGGGGTCCATCGTGCTCCGGAGAGCAGAGTCCACTCCTGAGCTGCCCTGGCTGCACGGCCCCAGAGGAGCAGATCCAAACAGGCTTCAGGGATGGAACCTCCGGCAGCTGGGAATGTCACTCCACCCACAGATGCTACAGGTCAGTGAGAGAGACGTCTGCGCTGGCTGAGAGGGGAGCGGGATGTCTCCGTGACTCGGGCCCCCTCGGGAGGCAGCGGCAGAGGCAGCGGCAGCGGTCCGGGACTCCCCAAGCAGGCAGAAGTTCAGGGCCATTTCTGAAGGTCTCTGCATAAAGCCCCTGAGGGAACTGAGCCTGGGAGGTGGCCCTGCCCCCACCCCAGCACCAGAATTTAAACTCACATTGAATAGCAGCCACGCCTGCCATGAAAAGACTAGCTAGGTGGATCTAGGCAGGGGTGGACAGGAATCTCAGAAGTCAAGTAACTGCCTGGGAAAATGCCCAGAAAAGGGGAAAAAAAATAAGACCATAGAAGGTTACTTTCTTGGTGAACAGATGTTTCATCCTTTCCTTTCTGATGAGGAAGAACAATGCTTACCATCAGGAAAAGACATAGAAGTCAAGGTCTCTGTATCCCAAACATCTGAAATAGATATCCAATGGGCTCAGGCCATGGAAGAGCTCTAAAAGGATTTTGAAAATCAAGTTAGACAGGTGGAGGAAAAAATGGGAAGAGAAATGAGAGAGATGCAAGAAAAGCATGAAAAATGGGTCAATACCTTGGTAAAGGAGACCCCAAAAAATGCTGAAGAAAATAACACCTTGAAAAATAGGCTAACTCAATTGGCAAAAGAGGTTCAAAAAACCAACGAGGAGAAGAATGCTTTCAAAAGCAGAATTAGCCAAATGGAAAAAGAGGTTCAAAAGCTCACTGAAGAAAATAGTTCTCTCAAAATTAGAATGGAACAGATGGAGGCTAATGACTTTCTGAGAAACCAAGAAATCATAAAACAAAACCAAAAGAATGAAAAAATGGAAGAGAATGTGAAATATTTCATTGGAAAAACAACTGACCTGGAAAATAGATCCAGGAAAGACAATTTAAAAATTATGGGACTACCTGAAAGCCATGATCAAAAAGAGAGCCTAGACATCATCTTTCATGAAATTATCAAGGAAAATTGCCCTGATATTCTAGAACCAGAGGGCAAAATAAATATTGAAAGAATCCACCGATCACTACTGGAAAGAAATCCAAAAAGAGAAACTCCTAGGAACATTGTGTCCAAATTCCAGAGATCCCTGGTCAAGGAGAAAATATTGCAAGCAGCTAGAAAGAAACAATTCCAGTATTGTGGAAATAAAATCAGGATAACATAAGCTCTAGGAGCTTCTACAATAAGGGATAGATGGGTGTGGAATATGATATTCCAGAAGTCAAAAGAACTAGGACTGAAACCGAGAATCGCCTACCCAGCAAAACTGAGTATAATACTTCAGGGGAAGAAATAGTCTTTCAATGAAATAGAGGACTTTCAAGCATTCTTGATGAAAAGACCGGAGCTGAAAAGAAAATTTGACCTTCAAACACAAGAATGAAGAGAAGCATGAAAAGGTAAACAGCAATGAGAAGTCATAAGGGACTTACTAAAGTTGAACTGTTTACATTCCTCCATGGAAAGACAATATTTGTAACTCTTGAACTTTTCAGTATCTGGGTAGTTTGTGGGATTACACACACACACACACACACACACACACACACACAGAGCACAGAGTGAATTGAATAGGATGGGGTCATATCTTTAAAAAATGAAATTAAGTGGTGAGAGAAATATATTGGGAGGAGAAAGGGAGAAATGGAATGGGGCAAATTATCTCTCATAAAAGAGGCAAGCAAAAGACTTTTCAGTGAAGGGAAAAAGAAGGGAGGTGAGAGAAAAACATGAAACTTACTCTCATCACATTCGACTAAAGGAAGGAATAAATTGCACACTCATTTTGGTATGAAAACCTATTTTACAGTACAGGAAAGTGGGGGAGAAGGGGAGCAGCAGATTGGGGGGATGATGGAAGGGAGGGCAGTGGAAGGAGGGAGCAATTTGAAGTCAACACTCTTGGGGAGGGACAGGATCAAAAGAGAGAATAGAAGAAATAGGGGGATGGATAGAATGGAGGGAAATACAGTTAGTCTTACACAACACGACTATTATGGAAGTTATTTGCAAAACTACACAGATATGGCCTATATTGAATTGCTTGCTTCCCAAAGGAAATGGGTGGGGAGGGAGGGATGAAGAGAAGTTGGAAGTCAAAGTTTTAGGAACTGTCAAGTATTGTTCTTACTATTAGGAAATAAGAAATACAGGTAATGGGGTATAGAAAGTTATCTGGCTCTACAAGACAAAAGAGAAGATGGGGACAAGGGAAGGGAGGGATGTTAGAAGAGAAGGCAGACTTCTGATAGGGGCAGTTAGAATGCTCAGCGTTTGGGGGTGGGGAGGGGAGAAATGAGGAGAAAATTTGGAACCCAAAATTTTGTGAAAATGAATGCTAAAAGTTAAATAAATAAAAAAATAAAAAGCATAAAAGAAAATATGTTGAAATACTTAGAGAATACCAGATAATCAAGTAAAAAGCTACTTGAAATAATAAGAACTTCAGCAAAGTTGCAGGATACAAAATAAACCTATATAAATCATCTGCATTTCTATGTATTACTAACAAAGCCCAACAACAAGAGATAGAAAGAGAAATCCCATTTAAAGTTACTGTAGACATTACAAAATATTTGGGAATCTACCTGCCAAAATAAACCTAGGGACTATATGAACACAATTACAAAACACTTTTCACTCAAATAATGTCAAATCTAAATAACTGGAAATATATCATTTGTTCATGGGTCAGACAAGTTAGTGTAATAAAAATGACAATTATTGTTTAATTTACTTATTCAGTGCCATACCAATCAAATTACCAAAAAGTTATTTTATAGACCTAGAAAAAAATAATATCAAAATTCATCTGAAAGAAGAAAAGGTTCAGAATGGCAAGGGAATTAATGAAAAGAAACTTTAGGGAAGGTGGCATAGCTATACCAGATCTTAAATTTCATTATAAAGCAGCAATCATCAAAATCACATGGTACTGGCTAAGAAATAGGGGGGTAGACCAGTGGAATAAATTAAGTACACAAGACACAGTAGTCAATGATTATAGTAGTCTCCTGTTTGATAAACTCAAGGACTCTGGCTTCTGAAATAAAAACTCAGTATTTGGGAAAACTGGAAAATAGTGTGGTGGAAACTGGGCATAGACCAATTCCTGACACTTTGAATAAAGTTCAAATGGATACACAATCTAGGTATAAAGGCTGATACTACAAACAAATTAGGCAAGCAAGGAATAATTTATTTGTCAAATTTATGGAGAATGGAGGAATTTATGAGAAAACAAGGGATGGAGAACATTATGAAATGCAAAATGGATAACTTTGATTGCAACAAATTGAAAAGTTTTTTCACAAACAAAGCCAATACAACCTAGATTAGAAGGGAAAAAGAAAACTGGGGGAAAAAAATTGACAACTAGTGTTTGTGATAAAGACTTCATTTCTAAAATGTATAGAGAACTGAGTCAAATTTACAAGAATAAAAGCGATTAACCAATTGATTAATGGTCAAAGGATATGAACAGTCATTTTCAGAGGAAGAAATTAAAGCTATCTACAGGCATATGAAAACATACTCTAAATCATTATTGATTAGAGAGATGCGCATCAAAACAACTCTGAGGTACCACATCACACCTATTAGAGTGGCTAACATGCCAGAACAGGAAGATGATAAATATTGGAGAAGATGTGGGAGAGCTTGGAACACTAATTCATTGCTGGTGGAGCTGTGAGCTGATCCAACCTTTTTGGAGTGGAATGTGGAACTATGCCCAAAAGACTACAAAAATGTGCATGCCCTTTCGACCAACAATATCACTTCTAGGACTGTATCCCCAAGAGATCATAAAAATGGGGACGGGCCCCACATGTACAAAAATATTTATAGCAGCTCTCTTTGTAGTGGCCTAAAACTGGAAATCAAGGGGATGCCCATTAATTGGGGAATGACTGAGCAAGGTCTGGAATATGAATTTAATGGAATACTACTGTGCTATAAGAAAGGAACAACAGGCCAACTTCAGTAAAATTTGGAAAGGTTTATACAAACTGATGCTGAGTGCAGTGAGCAAAGTCAGGAAAACATTATACACAGTAACAGCCACAGTGTCTAAGGACTGTTTTTGACAGACTTGGCCCTTTACAGCAATGCAAGGACCTAAAACATTTCCAAAGGACTTATGACGCAAAATGCCATCCACATTCAGAGAAGGAGCTACAAAGTCAGAACGCAGAATGAAGCAGACTATTTTCTCCTTTGTTATGTTTTGTTTTTCTCATGGTTTCTCCCATTTGTTTTAATTCTATGCAACATGATTAATGAAAAAACATATTTAATAAGAATGCAGGTGTAGAACTTATAGAAGATTACATGCCATCTTTGGGAGGAAGAGGGGAGGGAGGGGGACAAAATTTGGAACTTATGTAAGTGATTGTTGAAAACAAATAAATTAGCAAATTTTGGGGGGAAAGAGTAGGAATTGTTAAAGAAAAAGATAAATAATTTTCATTACATAAAGGTGAAAAACTTTTATAAGTACAGTCAGAATAAGAGGGGAAGCAATAAATTAGGAAAAATTTTATATTCATATTCCTGTTAAAGATTTGCTAACCAATATGTATGGATAACTAGGATTAATAAATAAGACCAAAAACCAATCCTAAATGAATAAGTAGTCAAAGGATATTAGCAAATAATTCTCTTCTTTAAGCAAAAGAAGATATTCTTCTTTTAAGAATTGCAAACTATTAGCAACCATAGTAAAAAATACTCTAAATTAGTAATAAGAAAAAGGGGAATTAAAAGAACCCTGAGATTTCATCTCACACTGAGCAAACTGCCAAAGATAACAAAAGTTGGAAATGCTCAGTGTTGGAGGGGACTGATAGATTACTGGCTGAACTATTCATCAGCACAACCATTCTGGAAAGGGAATCCACAACTATGCAATCAAAGCGACTAAAATATCCATACACTTTGACCCCAGGATTCACTGCCCACAAACCCCTCAAAAGGTCAATCACAAAAAGAAAGGCTATGTGAATTCTGAAATATTTATAGAAGCATTTTTTCAATAATAGCAAAGACATAGAATCACTGTCCGTTAATTAGGGAAACTACTGAATTGTGGTACATTAATATAATGAAGTATTAGTGTTGTTAGAGATGGCAAAAATGATGACTACAGAGAAGAAAGGAGAGATTTCATATGAATAGATATGAACTGAAATATACAGAACCCAGGGAGCAATATATACAATGACTACAAGAATTTAAATAGAAGCAACAATAGCAAAATAATTGAACCTGGAAGTCATGAAATTATAACCTCTAAGTCTGGTACCAAAGAAAATATTTGAAGATATCTACACCAAGTCCTTTACAAAAGTAAGATCCATGGGCATGGAAGATTGCATAAAACATTAGACTTTCCTGATATGTTTATTACTCTTTTCTTTTCTTTCTCTTTTTTTTTAATTCTCTGTTATAAGTGCTAATTCTCTAGAAAGAGGTAAGGGGACATGCATGGGGGCAAATGTAGGCAATATGAAAGCATAATATGTCAATAAAAACTTATTTTTTAAGAATAATTGTGACCAGAATAATTTAGCAACACATTGTCAGCTTTCTGGATATATATTAAATAATCCTAAAATATAAGGTAAAGTATTTCAGAGACACAGTCTTGTGTAATAAAGCAAACAAAGGATTGGAAATGAAGAGATATAGACTCTAATCTCATCTCTACCACTGACTAGCAGATTCTCCAGGGTAGAAATGGGGGGAAAGAGGGATCGCCAGAGGAACACAGCAGCCTGAATCAATAGTTTAGTCAAATTCAAGAAATCAGATGAGAAGCTGAATGAAGTGTTTGTTCCACCAACAAAGTTTTAACTAAAATTGAAAGACAAAATCTAAGGAGAGAAAACGAGATAAACAAGGAGAGGGAAAGGATTAGTGACAGCCAAAATGCATGCCAAGGAGCTAAGATTTTCCTAAGAGATTATTGAAGTTCCTGCGAAAGATAAGAATAATAAATGTCGGAAAGGTTGAGGGAAGTTGGAGACACAACTGCAGTCAGTGAATCTTAGAAAGCAGGTGGGAATCATGCAAATGAAGTGAGTAAAATTCCCACACCATTTTACCTCAAACTTCCTCCCCAGGAAGCCAGGCCATGGATAAAAAGACAAACCCCCAATGCACCAACATATAGGAACAGTATTTTTAATGATAGCAAAGAATTGGAAACAAAATAGATGTCTATCCATCAGAGAATGACATTATAGCGTGTCAATATATGTAGTCTTACCATATTGAAAGAAATTACCAATGTGATAAATAAAGAGAAACATGTACAGATAGACATAAAAAGATATAGGGAGAAGTAAACAGAGCCAAAAAAAGCAGACCACAACAATATAAATAAAAAGAATAGCCACACTAAAAAAAAAAAAAAGTGAATGACACAAATTGTAAAGAGCAAGCATGGGCTCAAAAGAGGAGGCATGAAACACTCCCATGCGTACCTTTGCAAAAGTGGGCATTTCACAAGTTTTTCATGCTGCACATATTTTCAGATTTTTTCAATGATCGATCAGTTAATTTTTTTCTCTTCATTTCCTGTGTGTGTGTGTGTGTGTGTGAAAACAATTCCATTGGATAAGATGGTTCTCTAGAAAAGGAAGGGAAAGTTTACTAAAGGAAATTCAGGTGGCATTAAAAAAACAAAAGACATCATTAAAAAAAGTTTTAAATAAATCATTGATTTTTATAATGCCTCTGAACATGCAGCAACCTTTTTTAGGAGTCCAAATAGTTCCCTTGACCTGCTCCCTTCCGTTCCTTAAAACAGCCTGCATGGATTTAGCTTTAATACACATATCCTTTGAGGTGTAGATGTTAAGAAATAGAGCCATGGAGATAACACAATTGCTAGTGTATCTGACTTCTAAATCAATCCCAATTTGGAGATTTACTGAACCTGCCTGGTAATAAGAGAGGGAGGAGGAAGTGCCATTGATTTTACCAGACCATAAGAGAACTCTACTTACTCTATGTACTGATGCTATTATATCAAATTTATCCTTGCAGCATCCTTGTGTCTCAGAGTGTAATCACATGTCTAAGACTGGTCTTGCTAGAAGGTGTGATTTAAAGGCTCAGAGCCCCAGTTCCCTGCCATGACTACCTCTTGTTCCACTCTTAAAAGTCCTTTTCTTTCACCACTTGAAAGAAATGTGCTGGACCAACTTGAACCAGAAACAATTCATTTCAATGTGAGCCTTTATACTGTGGAAATCAGCATAAGCTCTAATCCAGGGCTTGACATATTGTTTGGCTAATTATCTACCCTAAATCAAGTGATAGAGAAATTGTAAATACTACAAATTAAATTAAAAGTGTGTCATATACTCACAGTTGTGTCTGTGTGTATGTATGCATATATAAATACATATATGTGTGCATTTATGTGTATATATACATATACATGTGTATGTCTAGATAGGTAGTGTGCGTGTATGTGTGTTTGTGTATGTGGTGTGCAGAACCAGTTATTAAGCATTTGCCAGCATACCACATGACTTTTTGGTCTTCAATAATCCATCACTTGAAGGCAACTATCCCTGGAAGAAGTCACATATCACACTCATACCAATTACTGCCCTAGTTTTCCATCAGTGTCTTAGGAGGGATGACCAGGAATCCACTAGACTTCACAGAAGAAAGGACTCTAGACTGGGAACCAGGAGACCTTGATCTCAGTTCCAGCTTTGACACTTATTAGCTGTGTGACCATGGGCTAGTTGCTTCCCTGAACTGAGTGTCTGTTTTCTTATCCATAAAATGAGAATATAATACTTGCATTGAGTACCACAGGGCATTGTTACAAGAAAAATATTTTTGTAAATCTGTGCTACAAAAACATGAAGCACTGTTATTTTAACCTTTGGTCATATGCTCTGGCCTGAGATAGGGCACAATTAACTCACCCCATCAGAGAAGGAGAACATAACCCAGAACTATCAACAGAGGCAGGATGGTTCAGCTGATGTGATTCCAACAAACAGGCAAATATTCAGCCACTCATTACACCCTAAATGTGATAGTTCAAGGATGAGAGCTATGATTTTTGCATCTTTCTGAAAGGAAATGACACAAGAGCAAAAAGCATGGCAGTTGAACTGATGATCTCCATTAGATCATTCTCTACTTTCTCTCTTAGAAAGAAAAAAAAAATGTTTGTATTAACTTACTTGCACTTATTTGAACACATAAGACAATTTCCCAATCTCCACTCTTCCTGAGGATTATCAGGTCTCTGAATTCTGATGGCTCTGGAGGAGAAGTGAGGCTGGTGACCTGCACAGCCCTCCCTCAAAGCAAAGTCAAGTGCAAGTCATGTAATCATTTCTCTGATGGCATGGTCTTCTTCAGCAACAAAATATGAACACAGCACAATACAATTTCCAATTTTTGTGCCTTTGAGCAGCTATGTAGTGTGGATCAGGTTCAGCCCTGGGATGCAGGCCTTTTATTAGAAGGGAATTCCTTTTACCACACATATTGCCTTAATATAACAGAAGATGTTAATTTAAATTAAATTGCTAAATTATTTTATGGCTCTTAATTCTAAGGATTCTCTAAAGGAAGAAGTAAAGAGAGCACTGATGCACAAATATGGGTCAGGGTATGGGACACGTATTTTACTCACACATGCAAAGGATTGCTAGGCATGTAAGTATCACAGCATACATTAAGGGAATGGTTAGAACAGAATCCAATAACAATTTTAAGTGCTAACTATTGCAGTTATCTGGAAGACTAATATTTAAACTCATGAGAGTATAAAGTAGACGTTCTAATTAAGCACTTTACATTTCACCCTAAATGGGCATAGTCCTTACAACATAGCTGGTAAAATAGTCTGGCTTTTATCCTGTTATCCTGTTATCATTTGCCAACCTCGCTGTTGAAAATTCCTCTGTTAATGGCTGGTTTCGACCTGAAGCCTTCAGACCTCTTGAACTCCCAAGGTTCCTTATTAATCCTAGACATCTTTCACAGAATGCTTGTTTACCAAAGTTCTAGAAAGAACAATTATGCAAAAGATAAAGGCAACCAGGGCCCAAGAAAAACTCACCTAATCGATATGTGTGCTCCTAACACTATAGAGATTGGGGTGAAGATAGAGATACTTGCCCTGTCTCCTTTAAGTATGCTATTTGATACAATTCACATACTTCACAGCTGGAAAGGAAGAGAGTGTGCAGGATCAGGTCAATCCCTTCATATATTCACTGAATCATTAACTCCTCCAGATCAGCAGTCATTTAAGGGATTCGGCATCATCTCCCCTTGTAAGGCCCTTGAGAATGAATCATATATTAGCCAGAAGGTGGCCCAATCATACTTTCACATGGTTGCCAAAAGTAGCAGTATTCAACAGGTCCCTAGAAGGGACACACACATTGCCAGAGCTAGTTCCATGTTTGGGAGTCTCCAAAGAAAAGTTTGGGAGAAAAGAGGTATTAGAGTGGCTACCAAACTGAATGTCTACAGAGTCCATGTGCTGACCTCATGGATACATGCTTGTGAAACATGGACAGTCTACCAGCACCATGCCAGGAAATTGAATCACTTTCATTTGAATTTAGGAAGATTCTGAGGATCACCTGGCAGAATAAGGTACTAAACACTGAGGTCCTTGCTCGAGTTGAACTGCCAAGCAGTTAAACTATGCTCAACTCTGATAGGCTGGCCATGTTATTCAAATGCAAAATGTATGCTTGGCAAAAAGACTATTTTATGGAGAACTCACATGGGGCAGGCGATAACATGGTGGTCAGAAGAAGCGATACAAGGATATTCTCAAAGTCTCTCTCAAAAACTTTGGATTTGACTGTACAATATGGAAGACACTGGCACAGGACTAGTCAGTGTGGCATGCCCACATCAGAAAGTAAACGCAGGATGCACAAATTTGGAGTAACCACCCCAAATGTTCACACAGACTATCTGCGCCCAATCTGTGGTAGAATATTCTGAGCTTGTATTGGTCTGATTAGCTACAGTCGTACACACTGAAGCTTCACTTTATCATGGTGATGTCATTTTGGTCCTTTTTGAGAAGGAAGGGCATTTTGAGAATGACAAGGATGGTGTCATACCAGAAGGGTGGGGATGGGAAAGGTAAAATGGTGTCTACTATGCTTTCTCTTAAAAAGAAAAAGTTTTGTAGTTTACTTTTATTTTCATAATTCTGATATCATTTCCAGGTGGAAATATATATATCACATATCACCCTCCCCAAACCAGTCTTCCCATTTAACAGAGAAAAACAGTAAAGAAAAAAACAACACAATGAACATGACTGACAGAAAACATTTCAAACATAAACCGTCCCACCCTTTTTGCTTAAAAGAGGGAAGTTTTTCTTCTCTCTTTTCCTGGACTAAGATTACTCATTACAATTACTCAATATGAAACTTCATTTTGGCCTTCTTTTCATTTGAAACATTGTACTCATTGTATTTAGTGTTCTTTTGGATTTACTTCCTTTACACTGAATCAGTTCATACTAATCTTCCTAAGTTTCTCTGAATTATTCATAATTGGTCTTGTAGCACAATAATATTCCTTTACATAAAAGTACCACAAATTATTTAGCCATTTGATGGGTACTCATTTTATTTCCAGCTCTTTTGCTGCCACAAAAAGTCCTACTTTGATTTTTTTTTTTTAATATAGTGGACCTTTCTGTTTGTGATACCCTTGGGAAGGAGAAGAGAAGGGAAGGAAATAGGCATTTAAATAGTGCCTACTATATGCCAGGCACTATGCTAAACACTTTTATAACAACCCTGCAAGGTAAGTGCTATTGCTATTCCTATTTTACAGAGATGTGCCTAGTAGTAGAATATTTAAGTTAAAGGGTTCAAGCAATTTAGTGTTTTGTGTTTTCCAGGCATAATTACAAATTGTTTCCCAGAATACCTGAGCCAACGCATATCTCTAAAAGCAATCTATTAGTATGCCTATCAATAGTCACATCAGCCTTGACCCTGTCTTTTTGTAACTTTTGTCCATTTGATGGGAATAAAGTAAAGGCACAAGGTTGCTTTAATTTGTATTTCTGTTATTATTAATGATTTGGAGCAATCTTTCATATAATTTTTGATACTTGGCTGTTTTTTTGATATTATTTGATGAGCAGATTTTCTTCTTGGAAAAAATTTTGAAGTATGTTGTGGGCAAAAGGGGATCAAAAGAGAAAAGGAAGAGCATAGAAAGGGGAGGTGGCAGATCCAAAAGAAAGACTGCTGACTGTATAATTTTGGCAATTTCATGGCTTTAATCTTCAATCATTTTAGTCATAGTATACAGTGCAAGAAAAAATCAGTTTCTCATCTACAATATTTTGGAAGACAGTTTGCCTGTAATTTCCCTTTCTGAATTGTCTGACCTATTTCCAAACTGCTGATGAGGAAAGAAGTTATTCCTCTTTTGGTTGATTGTCATATCACACTGCCTAGTGTGTGGTCCATAGCAGAACTTACTACATCCTGTTTCACTATCTGAATGTCACAAATGCCATCACACTATACCCTCAGGCAATGATAAGCACTCAATGGCTGAGACACATTTAGTGAGACAGAGAATACCAAAAGTGCACAGAATCCACACAGAAACACTGACCCTGAGAACCAGATAATTGGGAGATTTCAAGGGATGTTAAATAATAGTATCTTTCACAGAATGGTGAGACAATTCACGTTTTAATCTTGTAACCATAAAGAATTTTATATACATTATATAATTTAGTTGTACATCCTTATCCCAATTTTACACCTGAGGAAATAGAAAGCTTAATGCCCAGTATCATATAGTTGTTAAGGAACAGAGGGAAGGAAGGAAGGAAGGAAGGAAGGAAGGAAGGAAGGAAGGAAGGAAGGAAGGAAGGAAGGAAGGAAGGAAGGAAGGAAGGAAGGAAGGAAGGAAGGAAGGAAGGAAGGAAGGAAGGAAGAATCCCATCAGTAGATATGATTGCTGAGCCACTGTCAATAATTCTTGAAAGACTGTGGAAAATAAGAGAGGTGCAAAAAGATTAAGAAAAGGCAAAGACTGCCCCAAGTTTCCAGAGGAAAGAAAATGGGGTTTGTAAACTATAGACCCACAAATTTGACTTTGATTGCTGGGAAAATTCTAGAATGGATGACTAAAAAGTGGGTTAGAGAATATCTGGGGAGAAAATAAATGATTAAAAAGAGGTCACATAGATTCATCAAGAACAGGTAGTGCCAGGGTTATCTATTTTCCCCATGGGTATAGTTTACCTAAATTTTAGCAAGAAATTTTTGTGAATTATCTCATACTATTCTTTTTGGAGAAGACGAAGAGATAGGGAATAAACCATAATACAGTAAGGTATGTTTACAGCTGGCTGACTGGCTGAACTCAAAGATTAACCATTAATGTTTCAGTGTTAAGGTGGCAATGATCTACACTGAAAAACACCAGGGATCTGAGCTTGGCTCTGCGCCACTTAACATTTTTATCACTAATTTGGAGAAAGGAAAAATGACATAAATTTGGGAGGAATAATTAACATCTTTGATGACTGAATTAGCATCCAAAAAGACTTTGTCAGGCTAGTACATTGAGTTGAATCTAATAAGATGAAATTCAATAAAGATAAGTGTAAAATCTTACACTGGATTAAAAAATTGATTCACAACTATAAGATGATTAGACACGTAGTTTTTCTGGAAAAAATTATAGGAAGGGGTAGTGAAATGCCTGCTTGATGTGAGTCATTCTTTTGATGTGAAATTAAAAAAAAAACTAGTATCATCCTTGGCTTCTGTAAGCTTTCAGGAGAAAGGGCATGATAGGATATCTGTGCTTTGCCATGCTTAGACCACAGATGGAGTGTTGTGACCACAGATGACCGCTACAGTTGAACTAAAAGGACATTAATAAGGGGAGTATATCCAGAAGAAAGTAGCTGTAATGGTGAAGGGCCCTGAGTTCATGTTATACAAGAATAAGTAGAAGGAACTGGAGATTTTTAGCCTAGAGAAGAAAAGATTGGGGAAGGGGTAGGGAGGTCAACTCTTAGAATGGCTGTCACATGGAAAAGAATTATGTTTCCTCTATTTGTCTGTAATGTAAAGATCTAAGAACAATGGGTAGTAGTTGCAAAAAAGGCAAGTTCAGGCTGGATGTCAGGAAAAGCTACCTAACAAATAAAACTCCAAAAGTAGAATGATTGCCCAAAAAGTTGGTAGATGATACTGGAAGTCTAAAAGCAAGGGCTTGAATTTCCATCTGTCTAGTACACTACAATGGGGATTCCTTTGGGGTTGGACTGGATGGTCAATTAGAACCCTTCCAGCCAGGGATGTGCTGGAGCCAGCTCTACTGCTTAGCGAGAGCTGATTGTTGAATTTTCCATGTGACTGTATCTGGAAAACTAACAAATGCTACAGATCAGGGCATGAATGATTGTTTTGTTGATTGGCTTGGCTTAAGAAAGTGATAGAGAACATTTTTTCAGGAAACCATTTTTTAAATATTTACCTTTGCTTCCAACTCCAAAATTCTGTGATTCTGTCAAATAAATGTGTTAATTTTACTGGAAAGGAGTCAAGTCTTCCAAAAAAAGTTTCCCTTCTTACTTGTTCTTGGTTCTAATTTCTAACTCATGAGGAGATTGTGGACAAGTCTTTTTATGTCTTAGCATGTCAGTTTCTTCATCTGGCACACACAAATATTTGGAAATTCAATGTTGGAGAGATCAATTTACTGCTCAAAAACCTGATATTGGGAGATATTTCCCCAAAGTAGAAGAAAATGCTTTGTTTATAAGTTCTGAACTACTAGGCTAAACCCACAGACAAAGTAAATTGAGAAACTTCCCCACAATCTTTTCTTCAAACAAAAAAAAACATACATCTCTTTATTAAATCAAATGAAATTAAACAGTATTTCCAAGAAGTAAATTTAAAAGCTATCCACATATAACTTAGGCTTTTAAATAAATAAATATTTGGGCAAAATTTGATACCTTTGACCTTAATCCTTAACCACCATTTATTGCCTATTAATCTGAATCTACTCATAACATTTTCCTTAGGCTTAGTTAGCTTCCTCTTTTTAAATTCATCCCTCTCCCATGGTGTTAAACAGTCCCAGGGTTCCATAGTTTTCGCTATGATATTCCAAACCAACCAAATATCAAAGTACATCTGACCTGCTTGCATCAGTTATTTTTCTCTCCTCTGGGCATGGCTGTTGAATTTAATAGAGGTCCTAATTAGTTAATAGCAGGCAACTAGGAACCACAATGAACAGAGTGCCAAGCCTGGAGTCAAGAAGATTCATCTTCATGTGATCGAATCTAATTTCAGATACTAGCTGTGTGATCCTGAGTAAGTCATTTAACCTTGTTTGCCTTAGTTTCTTCATGTATAAAATGAGTTGGAGAAGGAAATGGCAAACTACTTTAGTATCTTCGCCAAGAAAACTCCAAATGGTATCACAAAGAATTGGATAAATCTAACATGACCAAACAACACAGTCAGTTAATAAAAGGATACAACACTGGAATCATAAAAAGAAAGGAGATTCCTATGGTCTCTTTATCATTTTTTAACTCCATTTCCTCAAAACCTTCACTGTGGAAACTGAGGCATAGATAGTTCTCAAGTTCTTATAGCTAGTATGACAACTTCTGACTTCACTGTTATTTTAAGGTAAGCATACAAAAGAAGATAAAGAATGCTATTTGACAGATGAAAGAGAAGGCTTCCCCATGGTTTTATGTAAAAGTTTCCTTATAAATGTTTAACTCCCCTGCAGGAAAGCACCATGTATATGATTTTCAACAGCTGTTACTCATAGGTTTTATCGAGTATTAGATTATTTCCCTTGATTTGGCTTTCCTCCCATGAACTGATACATTTGAACCATCTGCAAGTTAGTATCTTAGTCCCCTCTGCTAATAAGTGCCGTTAAGTGTACTTAATGGGGAAACCAGAAAGGTAGACCTTCAAATGGAAAAGAAAACAAATCGAAAACAAAAAGAAAACAAACAAAAATAAGCCCAAGCATGGGAGTTGACAGAATAACAGAAATGCTAATATGGAAGTAGTCTCAGAAGTCATCTTGCCCAACCCCTAATGAAATCAATCATGAATCCTAATAGAAAGTGGCAATTCAGAAGATTTTTAAGACTTCCAGCAATGGAAAACTCATTGTCCATTAAGGCAGACCACTCTGCTCCAGCTTTGCACAAAACCTAGGCAACTTGCTTGACTTCTGTTGCCTTCAGTTTCCTAATCTGTAAAATGAGAAAGGATAAATGATTTCCAAATTTCCTCCTAGGCCTAAATTCTGTGATCTAGGATCTCATGATCTCTGCTTAAAAACCTTCATTGAGAGTAGCATCATTGCCTTTTGAGGCAGTCCATTCTACCATTGGATAACGCTGACCCTTTCAAAGTTTTTCCTTAAATCAAGCCTAAATTTGCCTCTTTCTAGCTTCTATCTATTGCTTCTGCTTCTGTCGCCTAAGGGCAAAGAGAGCAAACCTTTTTCATCTAACAATCCTTCAGATACTTGAAGGCAATTATTACATACCACTTCCCCACCCTCTCTTTGCCAAAGCTCTGGTACCACCACCCAAAGTTTCCTGTTCTCCACAAGTAGTCCAATGTTCCACCTTGTAATAATCTTGAATTCTGACTTTGTCATCTAATTGGTGTCACTCCCTGCTTCATGTCAACTGCAAATACGATAAGAATGCTGACGCTATCAACATTCAAGTCACTGATAAAAATGTGTGACAGCATAGGATCAAGGATAGGTCCTTCATATGCTTCACTAGAGACTTTTCTTCAAGTCTCACTTATACTGTACCTTTTCAGGACAATTCTTTAGGCTTTACCACTCTATAAAATCTATATGCCATTAACTTTACTATCATCTGCCCATCTTATTCCTAAAGATAGTAGGATATGTTTTGCCAAATGTTTCGTTGAAATCTAAGTAAACTGTGTGCCATCTCCCTGATTTTCTTGTATAGCAACTTTGTGATAAAATGAAGTGAGCTTATTCTATCTTGACACAGTTTTGGTGAAGTCATGCTGGCTGTGAGTAATTACTGATTCCATTTCAAAGGTGGTTCATAAGCAATCCCTTTAATAATATAGTTAGAATTTTGACTGTGATTGAAGTCAGGTTCATCAGCCTCCAATCTCTTCCTTTTTTTGAAAAATCAGAACAGATACACTTCTCTAGCTTGAAACATCTGCTATTATCTAGAATCTTCATAATTGCATATTGAGAATGAGTCTGATATATTGGCACAACTAAGCAACCCTGTAAGCCCTTCTAGGATGAACTTTCAAAGGTTTCTGGCAGTGGATCCACAATCACATTCGCCTCTTCTTTAATAATCTTGAAATACAGTTAGTCCGTGTCAACTGGAGTTTCCATGCTCTCTCCTAATGCATCCTGAATTTCAATTTCTAATCACCATTTTGCTCTTTTTCCATTTCAAAGATAAGATATAATCAGAATTATAACACCTAGTATTTATAGTCTTCTTCCAAACTTCAAGTCATTTGATCCTTATAACAACTCAGTGAGGTAAGTGCAATTAGTGTCACCATTTTACAAATGAGGAAACTGAGTCTGACAGAAGTTAAATAGCTTGCATAGGGTCATACTACTAGTATGTGAG
The DNA here is from genome assembly GCA_023548195.1 of Bettongia penicillata ogilbyi. Classification (NCBI taxonomy): domain Eukaryota; kingdom Metazoa; phylum Chordata; class Mammalia; order Diprotodontia; family Potoroidae; genus Bettongia; species Bettongia penicillata. The sequence continues at coordinate 4,039,997 of JAJHZJ010000580.1, forward strand.
AGAGGATTTGAACTAAGGTCTTCCTGACTCAAAGTCCAACTCAGGAACATCAAGTTGCCCAAAACAGGAGCAAAATAAAAGTTGAGAAGTTCTACCTTCTTTCCATCATCTCTTATCATGGACTTCCCAACCTTGGTGTACTATATGAGCCTATATGAGTTCCAGGACTGGGACCTGGCTTGTTCCCATTAATCATCTCTGTAATTGAGCTCTAGTCTCTAAATCCCAGGCCTTATCTCCACTACTTCCTGTTATACATCCCTGATTCTGTCTGCCAACAAAACAGGGCCTCTTTACTTTTCACTATAACCCTCTACCAGAACTTGCTCCCTACTACTCTCTGCCATGATCATCCTGGATTTCCTGCTTTACCCTGACCAATGTAACATGGATCCCTCTGCTTTCGGAGGGATCCAGGTTAATCTCTTTAAACAAAAAGAAAAAAAAATTAATATCTATTCATAGAACCTGTTTTTTAAAATTGTTACATGTTAAGTTTTAAGCTGTCTCTCTCCAACTATTCCCAAAGGGCTACAAAAACGCACATACCCTTTGACCCAGCAATACCACTTCTTAAGCTGTACCCTAAAGAGGTAATAAAAATGGGAAAAGGTCCCACATGTACAAAAATATTTATAGCAGCTTTTTTTTGTGGTAACCAAAAACTGGAAATTGAGAGAATGCCCATCAATTAAGGAATGGCTGAACATGTTGTGGTATATGAATGTAATGGAATACTATGGTATCATAAGAAATGACAAACAAGCAGACTTCAGAAAAACCAGGAAAGGGGGGACGGAGCCAAGATGGCAGAGTAGAAGGACGCACGTTTACGAGCTCCGAAACCAAAAGCCCAAAGAATTAATGTAAAAAGAGTCCCCCATAACTTCTGGGTCAATACAAGGGGTGCAGAAGCAGAGTGGAGGAGATTTCCGTTCCAGGGAGCCCTGGAGACCCGTCCCCAGGGTCCGGCGCGCCCCGGAAAGCAGACAACACCCCCAGCACTGCCCTGGCCACGGCCCCAGAGAAGCTGATCCGAGCAGGCTTCAGAGATGGAAGCTCCGGCAGCCGGGAAAGTCCCTCCGCCCACAGAAGCTACAGGTCAGTGAGAAAGAAGGCTGGGCTGGAGGAGAGGGGAAGCAGGGTGTCTCCGTGACTCAGGCCCCCTCAGGAGGAAGCGGCGGCGGCAGAGACAGGGGCAGGAAGCGGCGGAGGCAGAGGTGTGGGCAGCGGCTGAGGCGGCAGCGGCCCAGGACTCAGGAATCCCCCAGCAGCAGGCAGGATCTTCATTACGGAAGATTCCCGCATAAAACCTGATGGAGCTGAGCCTGGGAGATGGCCCTGCCCCCACCTCGCTCTATTACTGAAGGCTTCTGCTCAAAACCCCCAAGGGAACTGAGATTGGGAGGCGGCCCCCCCCACCCCGCCCCCACCCGCTCCATTCCTGAAAGTCTCTGCATAGAGCCCCCGAGGGATCAGAGTCTGGGAGGTGGCCCAGCCCCCACTCCAGCACCTGAACTAAAGCTCACTGATTGACAGCCAGCAGGAGGAAAGCCCATTTAAATCTCAGAGGCCAAGCACTAGCTGGGCGGATCCAGGCGGGGGTGGAAAGGAATCTTAGAAGTCAAGAAACTGGCTGGGAAAATGCCTAGAAAAGGGAAGAAAAATAAAACTATAGAGAGTTTTTTCCAACAAATGCAAATGATCCCGACCTTCGGATCTGATGACAAGGACCTATCCTTGCCATCAGGGAAAGACGTGGAGGGCGGGGCCTCAGTACCCCAGACACACCAGGGGGGTGACGGGTGGGCTCAGGCCCTGGAACAGCTCAAAAAGGATTTTGAAAAGCAAGTTAGACAGGTGGAGGAAAAACTGGGAAGAGAAATGAGAGAGATACAAGAAAAGTATGAAAATCGGGTCAATACCTTGGTAAAGGAGACCCAAAAAAATGCTGAGGAAATTAACACCTTGAAAAATAGGCTCACTCAATTGGCAAAGGAGGTTCAAAAAGCCAATGAGGAGAAGAATGCTTTCAAAAGCAGAATGAGCCAAATGGAAAAAGAGGCTCAAAAGCTCACTGAATTTAATAGTTCTCTCAAAATTAGAATGGAACAGATGGAGTCTAATGACTTTACGAGAAACCAAGAAATGACCAAACAAAACCAAAAGAATGAAAAAATGGAAGAGAATGTGAAATATCTCATGGGAAAAACAACTGACCTGGAAAATAGATCCAGGAGAGACAATTTAAAAATTATGGGACTACCTGAAAGTCATGATCAAAAAAAGAGCCTAGACATCATCTTCCATGAAATTATCAAGGAAAACTGCCCTGACATTCTAGAACCAGAGGGCAAAATAAGTATTGAAAGAATCCATCGATCACCACCTGAAAGAGATCCAAAAAGAGAAACTCCTAGGAACATTGTGGCCAAATTCCAGAACTCCCAGCTGAAGGAGAAAATCTTGCAAGCAGCCAGAAAGAAACAATTCCAGTACTGTGGAAATACAATCAGGATAACCCAAGATCTAGCAGCTTCTACATTAAGGGATCGAAGGGCATGGAATAGGATATTCCAGAAGGCAAAGGAACTAGGACTCAAACCAAGAATCACCTACCCAGCTAAACTGAGCATAATACTTCAAGGGAAAATATGGTCTTTCAATGAAACAGAGGACTTTCAATCATTCTTAATGAAAAAACCAGAGCTGAAACGAAAATTTGACTTTCAAACACAAGAATGAGAAGAAGCATGAAAAAGTAAACAGCAAAGAGAAGTCTTAAGGGACTTACCAGAAGTGAACAGTTTATATTCATACAGGGAAAGACAATATTTCTAACTCTTAAAACTTTTCAGTATCTGGGTAGTTGGTGGGACCACACATACACATGTACATGCATGCACACACATACACACATGCCCACACATACAGAGATAGAGAGCACAGATTGAACTGAATAGGATGGGACCATACCTTAAAAGAAACTAAGGTAAATGGTGAGAGAGAAATGTAGGGGGAGGAAAGAGAGGGAAACGGAAGGGGGTAACTATATGTCATTTAAGGGGCAGGTAGGAGTTTTTCTTAGTGGAGGGAAAAAGAGGAGAGCTGAGAAAAAAAAAAAACAAAACAAAACAAGAAGTTTACCCTCATCACATTTGACTAAACGAAGGAATGAAATGCACACTCATTGTGGTATGAAAACCTATCTTACAGTATAAGAAAGTGGGGGAGAAGGAGATATTGCAAGGGAGGGGACGATGGGGGGGAGGGCAAAGGGAGGAGGGAGCAATTTGAAGTCAACACTTGGGGAGGGACAGGATCAAGAGACAGAAGAGAAACAATGAGGGGCAGGTTAGGAGGGATGGTAATCCAGTTAGTCTTACACAACACGACTATCAGGGAAGTCATTGGCAAAACTACACAGATAGGGCCTAAATTGAATTGCCTGCTATCCCAAAGGGAATGGGTGGGGAGGGAGGGATGGGGAGAATTTGGAACTCAAAGTTTTAGGAACAACTGTTTAATATTGTTGTTGTAACTAGGAAAGAAGACATACAGTTAACGAGGAATAGAAAGTCATCTGGCCCTACAGGAGAAAAGAGAAGATGGAGACAAGAGAAGGGAGGGATGACAGAAGAGAACGCAGATTGGAGATAGGGAAAATTAGATTGCTTGGGGTATTGGGGTGGGGGAGGGGATAAAAGGGGAGAAAACTGGGAACCCAAAAATTTGTGAAAATGAATGTAAAAAATTAAATAAATAAATAAATAAATAGGAAAAAAAATAAAAAAAATAAAGTGATTCAACAATCACTTATAGAAATTCATCATTAAAAAAAAAAAAAAGAAAGAAAAACCAGGAAAGACTTACATGAACTGATACTGAGGGAAAGGAGCAGAACCAGGGGAACATTATACACAGCAACAGACACAATGTGCAAGGATTGTTTCTGATAGACTAAGTCCCTCACAGCAATTCAAGAACCTAAAATATTCCCAAAGGACTCTTAAGGCAAAATGCTATCTGCATGTAGAGAAACAACTCTGGAATCAGAACACAGAATGAAGCAGACTATTTTCTCTTGTGTTATGTTTTGTTTTGGTTTTTCTCATGGTTTCTCCCATTTTGTTTCAATTCTTCTATGCAACATGACTAATGCAAAAATGTGTTTAATAAGAATGTATGTGTAGAACCCATATAAGATTGCAAGCTAGAGGAAAAGGAGTGGGAGGGGAAGAAAATTTAAGACATATGAAAGTGATTGCTGAAAACTGAAAACAAATAAATTAAATTTTAAAAAATAATAAACTGTCCTCATTCCCGCACTAGAGAAGGCCACCATTACACACACACACACACACACACACACACACATACACCAGAGGAAGAAAAATAAATTTTCAAAAATCCCTTCAAATGAGAACAGGCCTGATGCCCCAAGAGATAATGATTGAGGAAAATGTCAGGGTGAAGACATCTGAAGACAGAAGAGTGTCACTCCCCACAGTTTCCTGATAATCAGAAATATTTGTTCCCTAATAAATACTTGTTCCCTAATCTCAATGTCATGAGGAGGTCATGGCAAAATTGAAGACATTTCAGTTGACTTAACTTGGGTGGAAGGCTTAATTCCTTCGGGTCTCAGTGATCTGCTGCCCTGGTGATGTGATAACCCAGAGTTGAGGCAAATTATGAGGGAAAGCAGCCAGGATATATGTCTTGTCACTTGAACAAACAGGACCTGCAATTTCTGAAATCAGCAGAGAAATCACATTTCTAGACTTTTCAAAGAAATCCTTTTAGTTTAAGATCTGGGGTCCATATTGCACCATCTCCAAAATAAGGGCTGAGGTCTGACCCCAGGGGATATATATGGTCAATGGATATAAAGATTCATCACATACCATCCTGCAGTGGGCAATCAGGAAATTTCACCTACCCTCATCCTCCACTATTCACCAATTCTACCCACTCCCTTCTCTTACAAGCTCCCAAATACCTCCATCTGAGTCCCTCATCAGTTACTGTGGCAATTATAACTTAACCATTTCCCAGGTGCTCAAAGTTGCTGATGCATAGGCACCATTGGGAAAATCCCTTCCCCAACCAGCATACTTGGTCACCATTTGCCAGATGGAATGTTATGGAATACACAAGGAGTCTCCCTTGAAGGGTAGGTTTGGTGATCTGTGATGTCTATTAAGAATAAAATCCTGGCCCCTTCCATTTTCATTTTGAGTGGGACAAAGTACATTTTATTGGCTAAAAAGGATGTGATTTTTTTCAAGACTGTGATTTTCAATCCAGATCTTGATACATTAATATCTGCCCTCCTCCAAGTTTTCTGATGGCCTAAAGGTCACAGCCATTCTTACAATTACTCAGATTCACAGTATTGGTATCAGCTTTGATTTCTCACATATTAGACCACCTGCCAAATCTTAGCATTTTTACCTCCTCAATATCTGTTATATCTGTCCCATTCTCTTTACTCACATATCCAACACCAAAGTTCACACTCCTACCACTTCTAACCTTTGTTGTTCAGTAATTTCAGTCATGTCCAACGTTTTGTGACTCCATTTGCAGTTTTCTTGTCAAAGGTACTGGGGTGGTTTTGTTATTTCGTTTTCCAGCCCATTTTACAGATGAGGAAAACAGGATTAAGTGACTTGACACGGTCAGTCACATAGCTGGTAAATGTCTTAGGACAGATCTGAATACATGAAAATGAGTCATCCTGACTCCATGTTAGTCAATCCATTAGTCAAAACACATTTATCATGTATTTATTATGTAGCAGGCTTTGGTACTATTTCCTGGACTACAAAGAAAGGCAAAAACAAAAACAAAAAAACTTCCACTGTCCTCAGGCAGCTCACATTCTAATGGGAAAGACAACATTTAAAGAGATATACACAAAAAAATATACGGAATAGATATAGAAAGAGGAAAAGTGCAATAATACTAATTATGATGATGATGATAAATTATAATGTTATTATATTTTGCTTCAATGTTTGCAGATCTTTTTTAAATAAGATCTTATTTGGTCCTAGGAGGTAGGGGCTATTATAATCTTCCCAATTTTATGGATGACAAAATTGAGTCCAACAGAGCTTAAATGACTTGCCCAAAGCCATATAGTTAGTAAATTTCCAACTTCAACTCAGGTCTTCCTGATTCCAGTGTTCTATTCGTTATGCCAACTAACTGCCTCTCAAGGGGACAACAAAGATCTCTCCTTTCCCAAACTCTTGTCCTTGCACTGCATGGAGCAAAGAGAAATCATTCTCAATGAGGAGAAACTTATGCAAATAGACTTGAGCCCCAGGTTACATACATAAGTAACTGAAGACTAACGCAAATCTCTGAACACTGATACCAAAATTGTCTCAATGCATCTATTGGAATATAACATTTTTAAAAAAGAGATTTCTCCCTCAGCTATATGAGTTAAACAAGAAGTCTAGCCTAGGCAGCACCCTGTATGTATTTGAAAATAACAATGAAGCCCAGGAACCTTTGCCCATAAAACTGTGGATTTATGAAGATCTTGTGAAATTTCTCCTTAAAAAATATTTTAGGAAACTTTCTTTCAGCATCTGGATCATCAGCAGAAAGCAATAAATGTGCAGTGAAAAGGGTGCTGGCTTTGGAATCTGAAGCACTTGGGCTTCAAATTTGGCCTTTATATTTAGAGCTGCTATAGGAGTACGCAAGCTATTTCGTTACAGTGTCCACCGAGGGAATTTTTTTAAGGTGAATGTTTACTGAATATTTAATCATAAAGTCATTTTTTTTCTCCTTTTACAAAAGAAATAAAAACTTAACTAACCATTTAATAGTAAAAACCATTTTATTTTAGAAACACAGACTTACAAAATGAAACTGAAAGTACAAAAAGAAAATTAGTGAGATATTAGGACATGCCTGAGAAAACCCCGCATATCCTCCATACATGCTGATGCCACTTATGTAACTTTGGATAAGTCACCCAAACTCTGTGGACCTCAGTTTAGTCAGTCAGTCAACAAGCATTTACTATTTGCCTGGCCCTTTTCTAAGCAGTGAGTTTACAAAGAAAGGCAAAAATAGAGACTCTTTCCTCAAGGAACTCGCTGTCTAAAGGGGAATAAAACAGATAAGCAAGAACATGTGCGTATATATGTATATATGCATGTGTGTATAAAGCTATATATTGTTAATACATTGTACTTTATTGTTTACATTATATAATTATTATTAAATAATGTGTATAGTAATTTGTAATTATATATTATTACATTGGATTTATATAATACACACACACATATATACAAAGATGTCTACAGCATAAATGCAATGAAACTTCAGAACCACAATCAAAATGAATATAATCTCAGGATTTTCTCATCTGTAAATTTTTGTTTTGCTATTGGACTACATGACCTGTTAAGGTCCCTTCCAGTCCTAAATTTATATGCTTACTAATTGATACACTTCTAACCAGTGGGATGACTTAGGATACCCCTGTCTGATTTTGCCTTCCACTCTCACGTAAAGACGCTGTGCAGTAGATGATCGCATACCCAGAGACTTACAGTGACTTCCTCGGGTGTGAGTTGCTACAAACAGCATGTAATATGAATCCAGGATGGTTACACCAGCAGGAACTATAGAGTGCCATGATGGTAAAAGGCACAACTTCTACAGAAAACGTTACTCAGACTTGGTCATTGTAGAGAAGATACTTAAAAGAGTTTGCATTTTTCATATGTTCAACGCAATAGACCTCACCTATAACTAATGCTTGGTGAATATTGATCTTTACTGACAATGGCCTATATTAGAATCTGAAGTCATATAGGGTAATAACTATTTTATTAGGTCTGGGAAGCATAGATTCCATGTCCATTTAACTAATCCTAATCACCTGGGTGGGGGAGCCTGTCCAAACAGTTTAGGTACTTCTGATTAATTTCCACTAAAGAGTGGTAAACACCCTTTTAACTAAGCCTAATCAATTATAGGTATTAGCTGTTGATCTGCTGTGAACACAAATGCCCCAGCATGAGATATATCCCCATTTTAGGATAATTCTCTCCTGAATAATAATTGATTTAAGAACTAATTCCCTAATTCATTCTTCCTTCCACCCAACACTACTAGATACATATATCTCCACATACACACATACATAACACATACTATCTCACCCAAGGCAACTCTAGCTTCATGAAAAGCTCATACAGAAATCATCAGCTGTTGGGTTTTTTTGTCTCTTGCAAAAAATTGAGGGAAATGACAAAAATGAAAGAAAGGGGGCATTCAGGACAGCAGCTAGAGAAGGGTTTGCACCTTTTCCACACACAGAATTTCACTGGGATAGTGAGAGAAGGATGTGCATTACAGTAGATTTGAAGTCAGGGGACCTATGTAGGTTAGAATTCTGGCTCTTCCATCTTGTAAGTCACACCATGTATGGCCTTGGTAAGTCACCTCTTTTTGCAATTTCCTCCCCTGTGAAGTACTAAGAGAGTTGAACTGAATGATCTATAAAATCCCTTCCAGTTCCAATGCCTATGATCCCAAGAGAAGGATGTTAAAGAATAAACAGTAAGAGAAACCTCGGACCAAGGAAAAAAGAAGGAACGATCTACAGTCAAAGGCCTATAGTATAAAAAACTGGAACTATCAACTAGTCAGGCAGTCTAAATTAGCTGCCCACCAAGTGCATTGTACAAGGAAAAATGAACATAGCCTCCAGAATCAGAAAGTGATAATACATTAGGGTCATAAGTATTCCGGTAGATGTTTAACAACTAGCACTCAGGGGAAAAAATTCAGATGAGACACAATTTTTACTGTAATTAGCATTATTGACATCTTCTCTATCACTTTCCTAAGGTTAGAAAATATTAAAACAATAAACCAAGCGCTGATGTGCAGCTTGCCAATTTCTGAGATGTAAATAATAATATTAGAAATAATAACACTTGGCTCTCACAAGCAATAGTGTGAACTGGTTCCAGCACAATCCTGAATATGGTGGAAAGGATATATACATTTCATATACAGACAGATTTTCTCAAAAGACTTAGTGCAGTTTTTAATAAGCTATTCAAAGGTATTAAAGCTTTAGTAGCTTAAAACCGAATTAAAACTTTTGGGATATACTATATATGTCTGTTGGTATGTGCATATTCATACATATATGTATATATGTATGCACACATACATATATGTGTATATAGTCAGACAAAAAAAAGAGAATAATTACAAAAATATATTAAAGGAGAAAGGATAGGGATTGGCATTAACCAAGGAAAGTTTCCTGAAGGAGGTGGACATGAGATTGTGACTCAAGATCACTGAGGAGAAGGAAGATATTTATAAAGAAAGATCTTTTTACTTGCTTACAAGAAAGGAAGAGAATGGGCTGATTTGAAAATACTTAGGAACATATAGTGTCAAAATGCGAGTTGAAACTTATACAGAGGTTCTTGAGTAAGGTCTGAAGTAAGAAGACCCTACCTTCCTCTAGAGTTTTCTCTTATTCCTCTCTTCTATTTATCCCCAGGTCTTCTGGGAGTTTTTAACCTCTGGGACCCTCATCAAATCTCACCTCCTCTGTGCAGCTTCTTGGACCACCTCAATTTGAAATGAACCATAGGAATTATTATATGGACAATTCATTTTGTCAACTAGACGTATTACTTTCTGATTAATGAGTGTAGGACTCAGGGCTCAAATCCCACTCTGGACACTTATTATCTGTACAGCTGTGGGCTATTCACTTAACCTCTCTCAGACTTACATGTGAAATGAGGATAATAATGGAACACATAAAGAAGGATGAGGATCAAATGCATAATATATGTAAAGTGCCCTGCAAACCTTAAAACATTACATAAAGCTTAGCTAGTTTTGTTGTCTTTTATGATTATTTAACTTTTCACATATTCATGTCTTACTCTGCAGCTAGAATTGCTATTTGAGAGTAGAGACTATCATATTTTTGCATTCCCCTCAACCTCACTAGTTAGTCCATCAGTTGGCCAAATACTTACTATGCATCTACTATGTGCCAGGCACTGTGCTTAGGGCTGGGGATGCAAAAAAAGGCAAAAGATATTCCCTACCATCAAAGAACTTACAATCCAATGGGGTAAGATACCACACCATAAACAAACAAAACTGAAAAGCAGGGAAAGTCCAGGGGAGTGCCTTACATACCCCAGACACTCAATAATGATTTGCGTTTGTAGCAAAGGAAAGGAAAAGATGTCACAGCAAGGACCCAGACATACACAGGAGGGCCTGATGTACAGGTTCTTAGATTCCTTTTTTAAAAGGAAAGTAACTTTTGAGGGGTCAACAATCTACTTTAATCAAGCACATATATCATTCACTTACTTCAAGGGAAAAAGTCAGCACCCTGAACTTCAGAGAAATAAAGATCAACAGACAGAGCTACCAGCTGTCTGACCATAAGTATGCATACATAGTTACCAGAGAAAGAAGCACCAACATCTGGATTTTCAAAGTTAGAGACTCCTTAGGTGCTACGCAGAGTCTCATCTGGCCAAATAACACTTCCAACGAGTAAACCCCAAAGTAAAACTTCACCTCAGAATATTCATACCCTTTTCAGAGCTGGAGGGTAGGACCCTCTGACCCAGTGTCTCAAAAGAAATTAACAAAAGGTATTGAGGCCTATTAATGGGTGGAGAAGATCTTTAACTCTTTCCCATACCACCACCATTAACCTTAAATTACCATTACAAAAGAGCATTGTCTCAAATCAGAAGTCATGGACTCAGGTCCCAAGTCCCAACATACTAACAATGTAACCATGAGCAAATCATTTAGGTTCTCTATACTTTAGTTTTCTCATCAGTAAAATAGGAACAACTATACATCACTGATTATATCATGGGTTTGTGGTGAAAAAAAAAATACTTCACAAATCTTAAAGCACTATAAAACTTTAATCTATTATTTATTTATTTGATTGGGAGTTGGTTGGAAAAACACAGAGTACCTTGAAACCCTGATGTAAAAGTAAAACTGCAACTTCTGATCTATACTTTTCAGAATCAATGTGTAATTAACTGTAGATCACTAGAGAAAATCACTCTGTTTTTTGCCTTTAAAACAACAGTATTTTGTTCGAATGCTTAAGTTGATTAGAAGTTTAAGAAAAAATATAGCCTAGCCCTTTGAAATACTGGATTGGGAAATCTAGCTAGCTAGAGCTCAATTAAGCTTACCTAAGACTGGAGCTCAACTAAGGGGTTCATTCAGTAAAGAAGAGACACATCTGGAAGGAGAATGGAGAAAATGATAACAATGAAAATTTTTTCCTGATTAGAAAACAATCAATAAGTTATGAATATGCACTATGGGAGCTTGCCTCAATAGTCTTTCTCTCATTTTCTAAATAATTCATGTGGAAGTTTAGCTGTGTTTTTGTTTCTTCCTTCAGAGAATAAAAGATGCAGAAGAGATAGAAAGAGGCAGAGGCATCCTGAGACCTAATTAGGAGTGCGCAGGAGGCACTAAGGGCATTCTCTCTCATAAGTTCCAAACAACCAGAAGAAAGTTAAGGTTAAGTCACCTTCAAGGTTTTTATGATACCAAAACCACAAATACTGAAGCAACAAAGAATTAAATAAAGTCTTTTTGACACTTAAAGTGTAAGTGAGAGAATGATAAATGATAAAGAGAATGATAATATCCCAAAGAATATTTTAAAAATTAGATTAAGCAACAATTGTTTAATAATTTTTTTTGCATGTAAAGAGCATATCACTTCAACTTTGGTGTCTGTACTTTGTTAACTTTTGCTCCAACTTGTACATTACCATTTTTATTGGAAATTAATAATGAATAATATAATGTGTGATGAATGGTAATTCATACTATTTTGGTAAAGTTGTACATTTGTAAGTTGGGGAGGAATGCTTAATTAACATCATTTTGTACTCTGTGCTATTGCTTCCAGCAGGTACACCTCCCACCCCCCACTCCTCAAAAAAAGCCTGACAACACAGCGTCTGAGGACCACAAGTTTGAACTAAGACCCTGAACATTTTGCTCATGTGTCTTCTTCAATGGAGCTCTTCCACTCACTGATAACTGGACTAGATGCATTCCCCAGGGGTTAACAAATCCTCAGGTCATCTTATTTTCCCATTGAGAATCACAAAATTTGAGAGTAGGTGGGGACCTTAACAGTTATCTAGTCAAAGTCATAAAGAAAAGGAATATCCACTATAACACCTCCTACAAATGATCATCCAGACTCTGCTTGAATATTTCCAGAGTAAGACTGACATCAAATCTAAATTCTCCTCTTTGTAACTTCCATCCATTGTTTCTGATTCTGACCTCCAGGGTCAAAGAGAAAAAGTCTAACCCTTCCTCCATATAAAAGCCCTTCTTTGGAAGACAGTTATTGGGTCCTATGTCCCACATCCCTGAATCTCTTCTCCTCCAGGATACACACACCCAGTTCCTCCAACTCATCTTCATGTGTGTGTGTTCATCCTTCATTGCTGAAGAATACCATGCCATCAGAGAAATGATGACATGACTTTCCCTTGACTTTGTTTTTGAGTGAGAGAGGGCTGTGCAGGTCACCAGCCTCACTTCTCCTCCAGAGCCATCTGAATTCAGTGATCAGATATTCATCAGGATGATTGGAGATGACCCAGGATGAGGCAACTGGGGTTAAGCGATTTGCCCAAGGTCACACAGCTAGTGAGTGTCAAGTGTCTGACATGAGATTTGAACTCAGGTCCTCCTGACTCCTGCTCCGGTGCTCTATCCACCTCATCACCTAGCTGCCCAACTGATCTTTATATGTCATAATTCAAGGCCCACAATTCATATGCCCTGTTCTTACTCAAATAATCCTGGACAGAACTGGAAAAAGTTACACACCCATGATGACTATGGCCATTATCAATTTATGTTAACCAATTTCAATTGGATGCTCACTGTGACAAGTAAATTTTTAGTCCTCCCTAAATAATATTCTGACTTGTTATGGGAGCTATTTCAAACTTTCCCTTCCTTTCTCAAGCCTCCAGAAGCATTCCTCTCTCCAATGATCTGGCCTCATATTTTACTGAAAAATTCAAGGACATTCTTCTTGAGCTCCTTTTTCCCTTCTCATTTTACAACCTTTTAGTTTTCACCATTTCTCCTTTATTCTCTGATGAGGAAGGGGCCCTTCTCCTCCACAAGTCCAACGCCTCCATATACAATCTTGATCTTATCTCCTCCCATCCCATTTTATCCAGTAGACTGTCCCTTCTATCATCATCTCCCTCCTCCTCCTTCTTCTTTTTCTCCTCTCTCTCTATCTCTCTGTCTCTCTCTCTTTCCCCCTCCCTCCCTCATCTTCAATCTCTCCCTTTTCACTGGTTCCTTCCCTGCTGCCTACAAAAATGCCTATGTGCCCTCCATTCTTAAAAATCCTTCACTCAATTCTATCATCCATTATCTACTAATCTGTTACCTCTCCTCCTTTCTTAATACAATTCCTTGAGAAAGCTATATATGTTTGATGCTTCTACTTCCTCTCACTCTTATTAACCCTTCACTATTCAACAGAAATTGCTCCCTCCAAAGTCATCAATGATCCCTTACCCATCAAATCTAGCAAGCCTTTTCTCAGTCTTCATCTTTCTTTACCTCACTGCAGCATTTAACATTATTGATTGGCCTTTCCTCTTTGGGTTTTCATGACATTACTCTCCTTGGTTCTCATCCCACCTGTCTCAACACTCTTCTTTCCCCTTTCCTGGACTACAAACCATGATAGCCACTGATCATGGGAGTATCTCAAGGCTTTGTCCTAGGTTATCTTCTCTTTTTCCCCCTACACATTCTCATGTGACCTCATTGGATCAATGGATCACATTATGCAGATAATTCTCAGATATATATTCATTCTCAGTATCTATTCTATATCTATGCAGATAATTCTCAGTATATATTCATTCTCAGTATCTCTCCTGAACTCCAGTCACCTTAATCATCTCAAATTCAACATATCTAAAAGAGTTCATTATCTTTCACAGCAAAACTATCCCTCTTCTAAATATCTTTATTTCAGCCAAAAGAAACATCATCTTCCACCCTCCCAGCTCCTCACTCTCTCAACCTCAAAAATCCAAGAAGTTGCCAAATCTAATTGTTTCTATCTCCATATCTCTCAGATATACCTAATTCTCTTTACTTCACCACCACCAATCTAACACAGGACTTCTCCTCTCATGTGAAATATTTCAATAATTTCCTATTTGGGGGCAGCTTGATGGTGCCTTGGATAGACCACCAGTCCTGGAGGAAGGAGGACCTGAGTTCAAATCTGGCCTAAGACACCAGCTGTGTGATCCTGGTCTATTGTCATAATAATAATAATAATTTTCTATTTGGTCAACCTGCCTCAAATCTCTTCTCAGTCTAATCTGTCCTCTTCACAATCATCTACGTGAGTTTTCTAAAGGGCTTGTCTGGCCATGTTACCCCTAATCAAGCAACTCCATTGGTTCAATATCACCTCTAAGATGAAATATAAACTCCTCTGTTCAGCACATCCTGCCCTCTTTTATCCTTTTTCAGTCATCTTGTACATTACTCTCCTCCACACTCTATATATTTCAGTCAGACTAGCCTACTCAAGGTTCTTCACACATAACACTCCCTCTCCCATCCTCATGCCTCCATACTATCACCAATGCCTGTCATTCACTCTTTCCTTATCTCTTCTTTCTGGAAATTTTTTTCCTTGAAGAATCAACTCAAGCACCAATGATAGGAAGCTTTCTCTGATTCCTCCAGCCATAAGTGCTTTCCCCTTCAAGGTTACTAGACATTTGATTTGTATTGTCCTTGTATAGGACAGCTAGGGGGCACAGTGAATAAAGTGCCAGACCTTGAGTCAGGTAGATTAATCTTCCTGAGTTCATATACAGCCTCAGATACTTACTACTGTGTGGTTCTAGGGAAATCACTTAACCCTATTTGCCTTGCCTCGGTTTCCTCATCTGTAAAAGTATCTGGAGAAGGAAATGGAAAGCCATGCCAGTATCTTTGCCAAGAAACCCTCAAACAGGGTCACAAAATGTCAGATACAGCTGAAATGATAGAATAAAATTTCATATTATACATATACATGAACATATATATATATGTATACATAAATATATGTATACATATCTACATATACATGCAAGTGTGTACATGTATGTGGGTGCATGTAAAACATGCTTGTTGTCTCCCCCATTAGAATATAAGTTCCTTAAAGTCAGGGATTATTTCTTGAAATTATCTTTCTCTCACTAGCATCTGGCACAATTACTAGGTGCTTAATAAATGCATATTGATTGAGTATTTGTTTTAAATTTATAAAAGACTACATCAAGTTGATCTATACGCCTATGAACCAGGAACAGAGTTTTTATAAAATGGGACAAAAATATAGTCACGGTACAATTGTACCTATGGGAATGGGAGAGAAGACAACCTATCCCAAAATCCATGTTCCACCAAGTCACAATCCCACTCCTTGATGATTTTTGGTATCCATCTCCACCAAAAATAAAGTCTAAGAAGGACTCAAACTGATCAATATCAGATGAGAGACCCATCTCTAAACTATCTTGAGGAGGAAGCAGGTCCTGTCCCATGTCAGCACCTGTCAAGCTCCAGTCCCTCAAGCATCACCATTCACCTGATGCCTGGTACCCTTACTACATAAATAAAGCCTAGACAGCAAGAATCAGCCTGTAGAGATATCACAAGTATAATTTAATAGTCATCATTTTATGACTCCTCTAACACTGCCATCTCTACAGGGTGGGCCCTCATCACCTCTTACTTTAATTATTGCCATAATCTGCAGGTGCATCTGCCTGCCTCACTCTTTCCCCACTCTACTTGTTCTCCATTCAGCCACCAGAGTGATTTTCCTGAAATGCATGTCTGATCATGTTACCCCTCTCCTCAATAAACTCCAGTGCTTCTAGGAGCTAAAACAAAACGTTCTGTTTGGCATTCAAAGCTCTTTATAACCTAGACCCCTTCTACCATTTCAGTCTTCTTACACAGTACTCCCCAACACATACTCTGATCCACTGACAGCAGCTAGTCCATGAACAAGAAGCTCCATCTCAACTCCAGGCATTTTTTGTGGCTATCCTCTATGCTTCGAATGCTCTCCCTCTTCCACTCCAAATACTCCTCCCTGGCTTCCTTTAAATCCCAACTAAAAAAGGCATACCTTTTAATCCTGAGACTTATCACTAGATACATAGCCCAAGTAGATCAAAGATGGAAAGAAAAGTCCTATATACAACAAAATATTTGCAGCCATATTTGTTGTACTATAAAGAATTTCAAACAAAATAAATGCCATCAATTGGGAATGACTAAAAAAATTGTGGTCCATGAATGTTATGGAATATCACTATGCTGTCAGAAATGCTAAATATAAAAAATTCAAGGAGTAATTGGGATAGTAGTATAAATTGATAGAGAATGAAGCAAGCAGAGCAAGGAAAATAGTTTGCACAGTGACTGCAGCAGTAAAACTGGAAACAACAAAAAAATCAAAATGGATTCTATATAATTAAAATCACCACACGTATCCTAAAATAAGAGGAAAGAGAATGCACCATCCTGCCTTCTTTTGATAGACAGTATTTCATATAATATCAAACTCAATTGTTATGTTAATTAGTTTTGCTGAATAACTTCTCTAGGTAGATAAATAGACAGATGGACAAACAAGGGATAGTTCTCTGAAGAAGATGAGAAGAGATATATTTTGAAATAAAAGTGACAACAAAAAGATGGGGCAGCTAGGTGGTGCTTCAGATAGTGCGCCAGGCCTAGAGTCAGGAAGACTCATCTTCCTGAGTCCAAATGTGGTCTCTTAGACACTTACTATCTGTGCAACCCTGACAAAGTCAGTTAACCTTGTTTGCCTCAGTTTCCTCATCTGTAAAATAAACTGGAGAAGGAAATGGCAAACCAATCCAGTATTTTTGCCAAAAAAAAAAAACCACAAATGAGGCCATGAACATTCAGACATGACAGAAACAACTGAACAATCATGGTGTAGCAAAAAGATAGTGATAAAAATGAAAAGAAATAAAGCAATACATCACTGAAAAGTCATTTTTCTAATCATCACTTCACAATCTCAAATGCTTCCATGCTCCCTTCTAGGGACAGCTTATTCATTCAAGAGATCCCAGAGGTTAAGAGCGCTTTCTAATTCTCAGATAAACAAAAAGCAGACATGGCATTCATTACAGTTATGATAAATCTGCAGGATTTTTATATTCCATTCTAATGAACTTCTCAGACTGTATCAGTCTGGTTGACTCTAAAATGAATATTTATCATATACAATTTGAATTAAGAGTGATCAGAATTCCTTTAATGGAACCTTAATCACTATGGATCTATTCTTGTCTTATCCTTCCAAATAAATTACCTAATTTTTACTAGTTGGTAATTCTTTGTCTCGCTAACAAACAATAATGGAATGAGAATTACATTCACATTTACATTTGCTGTGTCTCTCAAAGCAGACTTGTGCATTTGACAAAAAGTGATCCAGTTACTAAGCAAGTTATCTGAAGTGAAGCTGAAAAATTAACCTCCTCTGCACTGAAAGACCCTGATTACTGTCTTGGTAATAGTTGGCTGTGGGTTTTGTTTTGTTTTTTTTGGGGAGGGGTGGGGTGGAGAGGTGAGGGGCATTATTTGTTTCTTATATTTCAAGGAATGAAAAAATATGAAGATAATATAAATTCTCAACAATCTAAGTACTGATAGTGAAGACATTGAGTAGCCTTGGAATTAGAACTGTTTCTTTGTACATCTACTGCTCCATATGTGCAGCATTCATTTCTTATTCCATTCCACTAGTGCAGAAACAAAAATGAAAACGTCAACAGAGGTCACTTGGATGACCAACCACTGACTCTATCCTTAGTACTCAAGGCTAACCTAAAAGCTAAGACAGGTTCCCAAAGGGATTAATTTACTTTCAGGGGTTTTCTGAGGACCCTGGAAGACTCTGGCTCATTGAGTATCCTGTGGATGACAGAAAGATTCAAAATTATGTCATTCATTCCAGGAAAAACATAAATACATATAGGACTTTTGAGGTCATTCACTTGACTTTGCAAGTGATTTTTTTTAAAACTGCAGCTACTAAGTAACTACAATTTGTCTTATAACAACAAAATGACAGTATAGCCTTTTGGACCATAAAAAGAAATTAAGGAAAATTTGGATTACAGTTATTATTGCTAATAATACCTTCCTTTCCCATCACCACCACAGATAAGCACAGCAGAGGTATGCTCAGTTTAACTAGCCTCGATGTTCTTTTAAGGGAAGATATGGCAAAACTCCAAGTTATTTCTGCTGTTGTTGAACCTGATTCTCTCAGCAACTAAGCAATTCTCCCACAGTTAGCAGTGAATAATAAGTCATAATAAATTCTACTGCTGGCTGCCAGCCAACCCCCTTTGAAATGTCATTAATTCTTCTTGGACACTTGCATAGAAAACGTCGAATTCCAGTGTCGCAAACATCAGGGGACTCTCCCAATTCTTTAGTGGATTGTAACGTGACATTGGCTAGAGTCCAGCACTCTTTATGTTATGGAAAGATTCTTCTTCTTCTTGTGGTATTTATTGTAATGGGTTCTGCTTCATATTTTGTTAACTGAACACAGTATAAGCTTCCTTCATATAGTAGCAGAGAATTTAGGGCTGGAAGGAACTTCAAGTATCAAACCGCTCATTTTACACTTGAAGATACTGAGTCCCTCAGAGGGACATACTTGTCCAACATCATACAAGTAGTAAATAGTAGAGTTGAAACTTCAACCTAGGTCTTCTGATTCCAAATCCATTTTTCTTTCCAGTAGATCATAGTGCTCCAAAGGAGACTCTGATCACAGTATCTGGGGCAAGTAGGTGATACAGTGGGATAGTGTTGGAACCAAGTCTGAATCTTTCTTCAGACACTAGGTTTGTAACTTGGGCAAGTCACTTAACATTTGTTGGTGTCAGTTTCCTCATCTATTAAATGAAGATAATAATAGAAACTACATCAGAGGGTTGTTGTGAGGATCCAATGAGATAACATATATAAATGACTTTGTGAACCTTAAAGTTCTACATGCAACTACTGTTGTTATTATTTCATAGATGTAGCATTGGAAAGGGCATATAATCAATCCATTTTATAGGTGAGGAAATTGAGGCCCAAAATTCACCGCCTCTTACTTCATTCTCATATTTATTGTCTTCTTATATGTTTAGGTCTATTTAACAGAGAAAAAAATTATTAAATCTGACTCTAGCTCTTTGAGCCCCCAGATTACCATCTCCACCTTTCTATTGTACTTTTCTCCTACGAAAGTAAAAAGGGAGAAGCCTGGAGAGTAGCAATTTTTTTTTTCAAAAACCCTATACTCCAAAATAAAGTTAGATCCAGACACCAACAGAAAGACCTTTAGATCCAGGCAGCCTGAGAGAAAAGCTGAACAAAAGATAATTTAAGAAAATAATTACAAATCTGAGGTGTCTCATTTTAAAGGTGGAAAGTCCACAGTGTCCTGAATTGTGTGTGTCGGGCACATTATTAACAATGTTGTTTTTTTTTTAAACTGTTCTGCTCATTAAGATGAATTTAAAAGATTGAAAGAAAATACAGGCTCAAACTCATTATGAAACAGGCTGATTTGATCCAATTTATAAAAAATTAAAACTGAAGAGGTTAATAAATAAATTAACTCAATAGAAATAAAGTGTGCATAAAGAAGTGTCAGTTGGTGGGATGTAGATGTATAGTCATCAATGAATGAACTCTGCCTCATTAGACAGTAATCTTCATAGGAGAATGACTGTGCCTTCAAATTCTTTTGAGCATTTTTTCGGAGTCATAAAATGTTTAACTCATTTTTATTTGTTAAATAAATGAAAATTTCTGGTTTTCAGTGTCAAAAAGAAAGACCTCATATACAACAAAACATTTATAGCAGCATTTTTTGTGATAGTGAAATATTAGAAACAAAGTGGGTACACCAATTAACTGAGGAATGGCTAAGCAAGGTTTGATATGTTAATGTAATGGCATATTCTGTGCCTTAAGAAATTATGAATAGGATTAATATAGAGAAGTATGGGAATACTTACATAAACTGACACAAAAGGAAGTAAGCAGAACTAGGAAAATAATGTGCCCAATGACTATAATAACACAAGTGGAAAGAAGAAAAATAAAGCATTTGAAAACTGAATGCTAAGAAGTTATCATAACAAAGGTTGGCCCCCAAGAAGAGATATGAAAAGGTACCTCAACCTGCTTCATTGCAGAGGTCAGCACCCACAGATATGCACTATTGCACATGATGTGAGGTTTTGGGAATTTTAAGGTGTTGGTTGATTTTGCTGAATTTCCTCCTCCTTTTACTTTTCTTTTATAGAGAACAACTCTCTGGCAGGGTATAGGGGTGAATATATTGGGAAATGCAGATGATATAAAAGCAAAAGAAACCAATAAAAATCTGTAAGATGATTCAATATGTTCACCTCAAACAAGCCCTTTGCAAATGGCTACATTGCTTGGATGATCACTTTTTCCTGGGTCAGACCTGTCCAATCTTTCTTGAAGGATATACTTTTGCTGAGACTTGGTTGATGCTTTACTTCCTACATGGGATGCCCTCTCCTTCCCAATTATCTATAATGACTTATTCTTTAAATTCCACTGCAAATCCAACTTCTCCCTGAAGTAATGTTTACTAACTTACATTTACATTGTGTTTTAAGGTTTGCAAAATACTTCCCTCCATAACTTGACTCCAACCTATCTTTCTGGGAATATTACACATGGTTTCCCTATACAAACCATATGTATAACATTAGACGTAGGCTAAACTGAACCATTTCCTGTTCCCCAAATTCATCATTCCATCTGCTGACTTCTCTCCCTTGTCCATTTCTTTTGGTAAGTCATCCATAGGGAATCTAGCCAACATGCTGTGGACTTCACCAGATTTTTTGACAGGATATGGATATTAAGGCAGTACACAGACTAACCACTGGCTCTTTCTCTCATTATGGCCAGCTCATACACTTTCCTGATTTCATCCTTTACATCATTTCACTTGCACAATAATTTGATGACACTCCACTACAGCATACTTGTGCTTTTCTACTGTCCTCTAAATGAACAATAAGTTTGATTCTTCTGACTAATATTCCATGACTTGCAATCAAATAGCACCCCTAGAGTGCTATTTGATATTTAAAATATTTATATTTTAAAGATTGAGCTTTGTTTCAGGAACAAGTTGTGGGTCATTAAAAAATTGTACTATCTCAATAGTCAATAAATATTTATCATTCATTAAGCACCTACTATGTTCCAGACACTATGATGCTTTGGGGAAAAGAGACAAAAGATAGTCCATGACCTCAAGAAACTCATAATCTTATGGGGGAGATATCAGCAAACAAATACATAAAAATAAACCCTATACATGATAAATGGAAAATAATTAAGAGGGGGAAGGCAGTTGAAATGCAGCTAAAAAGGGTTGGGAGAGACTTCCTATAGAAAATGGGATTTTAGTTGTGACTTGAAACAACCTAGGGAAGACAGTAGGCAGAGATGAAGAGGAAGATCATTCCAGGAATGAGGAACATTCAGAGAAAGTAACCAGAGGCAAGAGATGAAATGCCTTATATTTGGAATAGCCAGGAGACTCGTGTCATTGGATAGAAGAGTGCATGTTGGGGAGTAAAGCATAAAAAGACTGGAACAGCAGGAGGCGGGTAGGTTATGAAAGGTTTAAACACCAAACAAAGCATTTTGTATGCTCCTAGACATAATAGGAAGCTCCTGGAATTTATTGAGCATGGGAGAAATCACATGGTCAACCCTGACCTTTAAAAAAGGCCACTTCTGTGGCTGAAGGGAGCATGTATTGGAGTAGAGAGAGATTTGAGACAGGCAGACCCAACAGCAGGCTGTTGCAGCAACCAAGGCATGAAATGATGAGGGCCTTCGTTAGAGTGGTGACAACATCAGAGAAGAGATATTGCAGATGAAAACAAAGAGCATTTTACAACAGACTGAGTATGTTTGACTGGAAATAGTGAGATGAGGATCACTCCTTGGTTGTGAAACTGAAACACTAGGAGGATGCTGCTGCCCGCTACAGCAATAGGGAAAGTAGGAAGTAAAGAGAATTTATGGGGAAAGATAAAGCATTTGATATTCCCTAAGGTAATCCTTTCTGCTTTTCTCTTTTTCAATTGTAGACAGAGCTCATTGTCAATTCATAATGTCTGTCCAATATATAAAGTACCAATGTCCTAGCTTGGTAGTACATCCTTCTCAATGCATACCATAAATCATAAACATTCTTTATCCACTTATATTTTCCTGCATAAGTAGTGTAGCCTCACTCTTTTGAATGAGTATCAGTATCATTTAGGAGATTTTTCCATGTGCCAGGGCCAGATATGATCACCAAACTGTCATTCACAAATAGAAGCATGTTGAGAATCATCTTAATAGAAAGACCACTGGCTCTGGAGACAAAGGACCAGGGCTAAAATACAGTATTGACATTAACATTTAGTACAATCTTGGGCAGGGAATTTAAATGCCTGGGACCTCAATTTACTTATCTGTAAAATAAGGAGACGGGACTAGATGGACTCTAAGGCCACTTCTACTTCTAGATTTAGAGGGAATTCCACTTTTATTTAGATTCTGTGCTGCACATCCTTCATGGTGGTAGCTAATTCTTCTGCTATGCATGTCTCCCCCTAATTTATTCCTTGCCCAATATTAATTAAAAGAAGGTGATCAAAAAGTTATCTGTTACATGATTCAAGGTATCTTGCATACTTTTGATTTATTTGCCTATGCAAAGAGATACATGCAACTATGCAAGTATATTGTACATCCTCCATTGTGAAGGTAACAGAGTGATGTCTTGACTTGCGCATGAATTGGATTTAAGTAAGACATACTCACACAAAACCATCAGCCTCACTCTCTCTTCCAGATTCATCAAAGTCCAGTGGCAAGATAAAAGTCAGGATGACTGGCAATAGTCCAGGATGCAGTATGTGACCTTGGCATCCCTGATGGATGTCTGACCAAATTCTAAGTGCTCCACAGAGCCTGCTTTAGCCACCTTCATGGCTAGAGAAACAAATTGCTCTCATCTGCCCATTTTGCCAGAGAAAGTCTTCACATGCTTGGACATCCCCCTAACTCACTGATGGATTTGAGGTCTATCAGTTACTATCAACTTGGTCTAGTAAATCTTCTAAGACAGTTTTAGTAAAAGTGAAGGTAGTGAGCTCAGAATCACAGAATTTGGAAATTAGAAGGGACCTCATATAATCTCACACACACATGAAACAAATCATCACTACAACATGTCCAACAAGTAGTCATCTAGTCTCTCCTTGAAGACCTCCAAGGAAGAAAGATTTTACCTGACAGGCCCAAACTTGACTCTTTGTAACTTCTACCCTTTGCTCCTTAGTTCAGCTTTTTGGAGTCAAATAGGAAAAAAAATGAATCATTCCTCCAGGCCTTCTACTCCTGCTAGACCTTCAGATACTTGAAGACAGCTATCATGGACTCTATGAGTTTTCTCAGCTAGGGGCTAAACATGCCCATCTCCTTCAACTGATCTTCACAAGTCATAGACCCAAAGTCATTCACAGTCATGTTGTTCTCCTCTGGATACTCTCCAATATATCCATGTCCTCCTTAAATCATTGTAATCAGAACTGAACAGAATACTCCAGACAAGGTCTGATTAAGGCAGAGTCTAGCTGAAGTATTACCAACCTGTTCCTGAAAGTTATGCCTTTTTTAATGTAGCTAAAAACTACATTCACTTGTTTTGGCTTCCATATGACACTTCTGACTCATACTGAGTTTACAATCCATGAAAAACCCAGATCTTTTTCAGAACAGCAGCTTTCCAACTATGCCTCCATCACCTTGTGACTGCAAAGTTGTCTTTTTTTTAATATCTAAATATGAGATCACATTTATCCCTATTGAATTTCATCTTATTAGATTCAGGTTAATGCTACTGCCTGGCAAGAACTTTTTTTAAATCCTGCCTCTATCACCCATGGTATTAACTGTCCCTCTAAGCTTTGTCTAATTGGTAAATTTTATGAAAATGTCTTCTATTATTTTATTCAAGTCATGCATAGACATTTTAAACAATACAAGGCCAGTATCACTGGATTGTTACAACAAGATCTTTTTTTCATTCTTACCACCAGACAAGCAAAATAAATGCAAGTACTAGAAAGGACATCACTTCCTAGGCAGACATTATATCATATAATTTATCCATCAATAAATGGGAGGCAGCCAGGCACAGGGTAAATTCCACAAGCTGGAGACACTGAGGTGCCCTACAGTGCACACACAGATCACTTCGTCTGGTGTCAAGAAGACCTGAGTTCAAGTTAAGCCTTAGATACTTACCTGCTGCATAACTCCAGAAAAGATGCTTAGCCTCTGTCTGTCTCAGTTTTCTAACTGTAAAATGGGGATAAAAAATAGCACCAACTTCCCCATGTTGTGAAGATGAAATAAGACATTTATGAAGCTCTTAGCACAGTGCCTGTTCTTAATAAATACTTATTTCCTTCTTTCCATTAAACTGGAAGCAATTAGAACCAAGTTTTCTTTCAGTTTTTGCTACTCAATAACCATCAGATTTTGGGCAAGTAATTTAATTTATTTTTGTCTAAATTTCCTCATCTATAAAATGAGCAAGCTAAATTAAATGCTGTTCAGGGCTCTCTCCAACTCGAAAATAGCTCTGGATCTATCATCCAATGAACTATCTACAATGCACAAGGCACTGTGGGGAATCAGGAGGAATATGTAATAAATATTCAACATCAGGAAATCATTGGGATTATCAGATGTATAAAACAAAAAAAAAAAATAACTAGGAATACAAAGCTAAGCAAGTCAAGGAATAAGACAGGCTTTGGGTCTAGGTTCTTGAATCAGTAAGCACCCCAACATACACAGGGGGGCTTGTTATCACATGTCCTTTGATCTGCATTCATAAAAGGAAAGGCAACCTTCAAGAGGTTAACAATCATTTAAATCAAGTACATGTATCTTTCTTTTAACCAAATACATATATCATTCAGTTAGTTCAGAGAATCAGCACCTTGAATTTCAAAGAAAATACAGAGAAATCAAAAGATCAACAGACATGGCTTCCTCTGCTTGAATTCAACAGACAATTAGACCCCAACTGTTTGGCTATAATTACCAGAAAGGGAAACACCACATCTGGGTTCTCAAAGTCAGGGGGGTGGGGCTTCATAGTGGCTTCCCAGTAGCCTCATCTGGTCAAACAAACACTTCCAGTCAGTAAGCCCCAAAGTAATCTTCCTCTGCCTGACCGTTAATTCTATAGAAAGGTATAGCTGTCTGACCATTGCTACCAGAGAGGGAAGCATGACATCTGGGTTCTCAAATGTGAGGGTCTTCTTTAGAGCCAGAGGGCATTTCAACCCTTGAGAGCCAATGCCTCATTAACAAAAGCTGTGGGTGTTCCTACAAATCTTCTCTAATATGATGGCAATCAAAATAGATCTTTTACTGTTTTTCTTAAAACAATAGTAAGTGCTTCTGACTGAATCTTGCCTTTATCAATCAAGAGTCTTTACAAGAAGTAAAGTATAGAAACAAGAGTTTCTTTAAGTAGAAATAATATATGTATTTGTATTGTTAATTATTTTAATGTGATTAAAGATTTTTTCCCACCCATTGATGGGTTTGCCCATTGTGGAAAGTTTGATTAGGGGAGTTGTTTTGTAGGAGTGTCCCAAGTACCTTTTGTTTTTTCTATTGAGGCACCAGGTCAAAAGGGTTGTGATGCCCTCTGGCTCTAAAAAAACGGTATACTCTAAGTTGAGATTTTACTTTGGGGCTTAGTATTTGGTAAGAAGGTTTGAATGCCAGATGAGGACTCTGGGAAGGCACTAAGAAGCCCTCTGGCTTTGAAAAAGAACCCAGGTGTGGTGCTTCCCTCTCTGGTAACTGTGGTCAGATCGCTGTACCTGTCTATTGAATTATGGTCAGGCAGAGGAAGCCATGTCTGTTGATCTTTTGATTTCTCTGTATTTTCTTTGAAACTCATGGTGCTGATTCAATGAAATGACTGAATGATATATTTACTTGGTTAAAGGAATGATGCATGTGCCTGATTAAAGTGATTGTTAACCCCTTGAAAGTTGTTTTCCTTTTATGAATGCAGATCTAAGAACTGTGATAGCGGGTCTCCCTGTGTACGTTGAGGTGCTTATTGTTACAGTGCTACAGAAATTCTAAAAGGTTAGAGGTGTGAGGGATGACTTTAGATTGAAATGATAAAAAGGAGTTCCACAAAGAAGGTTAAGATATAAATTTCAATGTTTTTAAAGTTTGGGAATCTGGATTTTCAAACTGAATAAATTAGTATAGTGGAAATTCAGAAGTTATATTATTTGTGCATTAACTATATTTACTTTCTCTCAGCTCTAATCACTATATAGGAGTTATAATAATAATAGTTCTTTAATTATATTCCCTTAATTTAATACAATACTTAGCAGATGGTAAGTACTCAATAAATGTGGATTTATTAATTAATTGACATATTATTTAGGTGAATGTTTAATACCTCTTAGTCCCTCCTTGCCCCCCTCAAGGCTA
Source organism: Bettongia penicillata ogilbyi (assembly GCA_023548195.1). Lineage (NCBI taxonomy): Eukaryota > Metazoa > Chordata > Mammalia > Diprotodontia > Potoroidae > Bettongia > Bettongia penicillata. The sequence goes on from JAJHZJ010000580.1 coordinate 4,066,802, forward strand.
TAATCCAAGGATTCTTCATTTCTTTGCATGTCAAGGACCCTTTTGGCAGTCTGCTGAGATCCATAGACCCCTTCTTAGAACACTATTTTTTAAATGCCTAAAATAAAAGAGATCGAATTATAAAGGAAACAAATTATAGTGAAATGCAGATTTCAAAATGTTTTTTTCTTTAAAATTCACAGAACCAAGATTAAGATCTACTGAATCATTCAACAGTCATTAGGTACTAGGAATACTAAGATAATTTTTTTTAAACAGGCTCACAAGTGACTCCTAGACATAAAGGAACAGAGGGTGATTTTGTACATTGATGAAATCAAAGATCTGGTATCGCAGCTTGACAGAGACATACATTCACCTCTTTCTAAGGTGAAAGCATGACTTCACATGTCACAGTGCTATGGAAAATCACTGCAGACTTTCCTCTGTTCCATACTGCTGCTTACAATACTGACTCTTTCACACAGGCTGCATGATAAATGGGCCCAAAGGATCCTGCCATGTCCTTCATTGCTGCACAGCAGAGTAGCCCGAAGAGTGACCATGCAAATATCAACTCAACACAACTGGCAGAGAATACATCTCCAGACCCTCTAGCCTTTCTCTGCATGTAAAGTACAGTGAGAAAGTTAGAGGCTTCCTCTGCCCTTGAGCAATTTCTCCCTTCAATGCCAAGTTTATACCTGGGAGAATATCATTACATCACCCCCATATTTTAAGAAACAGATGAAGTGCCTTCTTTTGCCTCGCTGCACATTTAAGAAAGGGCCATATGTTGTTCAGAATTTAACTTCAAATTATGAGCAGCATAATTTGGAGATAATAACATAATGAGCACCCTGGGGGAAGTGTTATCTAAATTCTCCCATAGCACAGGGAAGTAGCATCTTCATGACTAAAGACCTATTAGGGACTAACCAAAGAGATGGTCCCCCTCTTTCAAAGACAATAAAAATTGGTATACTCATATTCAGTCATCCTTCTTGTGGCACTCAGTCTGCCTTATAGTCCAGTTCTCAGAGCCATATACTGATAGTGGAAAACTATAGCTTTGACTATATGGACCTTAGTTGGCAATGTGATATCATTTTTGGTATGCTGTTCAGACTTGCCGTAACTTTCCTTCCAAGGACCAAGCATCTTTTAATTTCATGGCTACAGTCAGTCTGCAGTGATCTTTGAGCCAAAGAATATAAAATCTGACACTCCTTCCATTTCTTCTCCCTTTATTTGCCAAAAAATGATGGGACCAGTTGCCAAGATCTTAGTTGTTTTTTTTATTATTTTAAGCTTTAAATCAGCTTTTACACTCTCTTCTTTTGCCCTCATCAGGAGACATTTTAATCCTTTTTCAGTTTCTTTCATCGGAGTGGTATCATTTGCACATCTGCAATTGTTGATATTTTCCCCAGCAACCTTAATTCTGGCTTCTGATTTGTGCACCTTAGCATTTCACATGGTGTATCCACTTAGAAGTTAAACAAATATGGTAACATTATACAGCCTTATTGGACTCCTCTTCTAATCTTAAACCAATCAATTGTTCCATGTCCAATTCTAACTGTGGCTTCTTGGCCCACATGCAGATTGCTCAGGAGAAAATTAAAATGATCTGGTACCCCCATTTCTTTAAGGACTTGCCACATTTTGTTGCAATCAACACCATCAAAGGCTGCAATGTAGTCAATGATACAGAAATAGATGTTTTTTGTGTAACTCCCTTTCTTTCTCCATAATCCAGCAAACATTGGTCTCTAGTTCCTCTGCTTTTTTGAAAACCAGCCTGATCTTCTGGTAATTTTTATTTCACATATTACTGAAGTCTAGCTTGCAGAATGTTAAGTATAAACTTGGTAGCATGTAAAATGAGTACAATTTTTCTATAATTTGAACATCTTTTAGCATTGCTCTTCTTCAATACTGGGGCACAAACTGATCTTTTCTAATCTAGTGGCCACTGTTGAGTTTTCCTATTTTGCTGGCATATTGAGTGCTTCGTTTCACAGCATCATCTTTTAGGATTTTAAATAGCTCATCTGGAATTCTTTTATCTCCACTAGCATTCTATTTAATGTTTCCTAAAACCCTTGATTTGACTTGACTTTGTTCTCCAGGATGTTTGGCTACAGGTCAGTAACCATGTAGTGATTATAAGTAATGTTGAGAACTTTCTTGCATGGTTCTTCTGTGTATTCCTGCCATCCTTCTTTAAGCTCTTCCATTTCTGTCAAATCCCTACCATTTTTGTCCTTTTTCATGTCTCTTTTGCATGACATATTTCCTTGCTAGCTCTAATTTTCTTGAAGAGATCTTGTCTTTCCCATTCTATTGTTTTCTTCTATTTTTATTACTCATTTAAGAGTATCTCTCCTTACTATTCTCAAGAATTCTGAATTCAGTTGATTATATCTTTCCCCTCCTCCTTTGCCTTTTGCTTTTCTTCTTTCCTCTCCTAGATCATTGCTTTGTCATGGCAGCGGGGCTTGCACAGTTAACTAAAACTAAAAACTATGCCATATGGAGTTACCCAACATGGACAGGTCAAAGTAGAGAATTCTGACACAAAGTGATCCACTAGAGAAGTAAATGACAAATCACTGAAGTACCTTTGCAAAGAAAATCCCATAGATAGTATTAAAATTATAAAAGGTATATCATCATAAAATGGACCCCTCAGCTTCAAAGATGTCCAACACATTTCTGATGAACTGCAGAGGACAAGTACAAGTGGTTCAAGTACTAACGAAGCATCTGAGTCAAAGCTGAAAGGAAATTCAGCTGCAGGTGCTGGTGACAAAAGGAAAGTCTAACGCTGTAAAGATCAATATTACATAGGACACTGGAATGTATGATCTATGAACCAAGGGAAGCTGGATGCGGTCAAACAGGAGATGGAAAGATTAAACGTTGACATCTTGGGTCTCAGTGAACTTAGATAGAAATAGGTGAATTTAATTCAGGTGATCAGTTCATATAGTACTGTGGGTAAGAATCCTTTGAAAGAAATGGAGTAGTCAATAAAATGGTGAGAAAAGTGATGCTTGGGTATAATCTCAAAAATGACAAAATGATATGTTTGAATCCAAGGCAAACCATTCAATATCACACTATACTCCAACCACTGATGTCAAAGTTCATCAGTTCCTTGAAGATCTAGCTCTTCTAGAGATAGCACCAAAAAAATAAATAAATAAAATAAAAGCTGTCCATTCTTCATAGAGGACTGGAATGCTAAAGTGGGAAATCAAAAGATAATTGGAATAACAGGCAAGTTTGGCCTTGGAATACAAAAGGAAGCAGGGCAGAGACTAGTAGAATTTTCTCAAGATACCTTGCTGATCACAGCAAACACTTTTTTTTCAACAACTCAAAAAGTGTCTTTATACTTGGACATCACCAGATGGTCAATATCAAAATAAGATTGATTATATACTTTGCTGTCAAAGATGGAGAAGCTCTGTACAATCAATAAAAATAAGAAGGGGAGCTGACTAAGGCTCAGATCATGAGCTTCTTACTGCAAAATTCAGATTTAAGTTAAGAAACTTGGGAAAACCATCAGATAGTGTAGGCATGACCTAAATGACATTCCTTATGAATATGAAGTGGAAATGCTGAAAACATTTAAGGGATTAGATCTGGTACGTAAAGTGCCTAAAGAAGTTGACAATATTGTATATGAGGCAGCAACAAAAAGTATTCAAAAGATTATGGAAGATCGGAATTCAAATCTAGTCCCAGACACTGCGTGGTCCTAAGTAGGTCATTGTAACCTCTCTCTGCCTCAATTTGCTCATCTATAAAATGGGCAGAATAACTGCATCTATCTTCCAGGATTGAGAGGATAAAATGAGATATTTGTAAAGTGCTTTTCAAATTTTAAGGTGCTAAAAACAAATACTGATTATTATTATTTAATTGGATCCTCACAATCACCCTGTAAAAAAGATGCGCTTTTATTATCCTCATTTTACAGATGAAGAAAGAGAGACTTACAGTTAAGTGACTTGCCCAGGGTCACACAATTCGTAAACATTAGAGGGAAGATTTGAACTCGGGATGGCCTCCAGTGCCTCCATTCCAGTGCCCTATCCACTATTCCACTGGTGTCCTCTACAGTCTGAATCCTACCTACCCCTTCAAACAATTCTCTCTACTTCCCCACAAAATCTCTCTATCTCAGTCAATCCAGTTTAATCCTTGGTAATTATTCTTCTTCCTGGAATACCTTCTCTCCTAGTCTTCATTTTCTAAATTCTATCTTTTTTAATGGCATGTGAGCTCAATAGAGGTCAATAATGTGACCAGATTGCCTTTTTTAAAGCCACAAAAAGGAGATTCTCAAGAGGAAATGGGATGTTCACTTGTCCAGGATATCATAAAGGAGATTTATCCTCAAGTACTGATTACTGGTTGTACAAGACAACCTTTGAGATTCTTCTGTTCCTGAGGTTCTGTTACTCTTAGTTTGAGATAAATGAAGCAGTAGTGCAGAGCAGGCTGATGTTCCAAGTGCCAAAAGTTTGGCAAAGTTGGGAGGAATCAATAGAAATTTAGAAAACTGAAGCTGTTTAACGATATAATGCTAACAAGTAAGATCTACATAAGATAACTTGATTCCATAGTAGTTGTTGATACACTATCTTCTTAGACACCTATTTAAATATGAAGTATTCTCATGATCTAGGCCTGTAAGAATGAGGCAAGTGACTATAGTTGGTTAAGGAAAGGATGTAAATAGCAGCAACTGTAAGCTTTGGCCTATTGAGCACAGAGTTGAAAGATTTTATATAGAGTTGGGACCAAAGCGCTCCTATGCTCCATCCCCTAGAGAGAGGAAGATAAGATCCAAGACTCCGGCAGAGAAAATGGGCATCCACAAGGCCGTGGATGGAGTTCAGGGCTATACCGTGAAGGAGCAAACTTGGATCTCACTCTTTACTCTTTCTATGAGTTATGCAAACTGTGCAGGGCCAATTGGAAAAGAGTTGACTTGCTAGTAGCCTTCAGATCAAAAACTGCCCCAATAGAGGAACCACTTCCTTAAGGCAGTACAGTAAGTCCATAGGCACCTGTGAGGGGGTGACTCTTCAAAGAGAACAGAGGGATCTTGATATTTTATGGGCTTCAGCATGAATCTTTATTTTGTGTTTTCTGTTGTTCAATTATTTCCAGTAGTATCCAACTCTTCATGACCCTTTTGGGGTTTTCTTGGCAACAATACTAGAGTTATTTGTCATTTCTTTCTGCAGCTCATTTTACAGGTGAGGAAACTGAGGCAAACAACGTTAAATGATTTACCCAGTTAATAAGTGTCTGAGGCTGGATTTCAATTTAGGAAGATGAGTTTTTCCTACTTTAGGCCTGACATTTTCTGTAGAGTGAAATACTGTCCTGTATTCAATGTTTTTATTGTACATGCCAGCATAGTATCTGAGGTTCTCTTTGTTTTCTTTGTGAAGAAAAATAAGGAGTCACAATTTGAGATCTTCAGGGGCAGCTATGAATTGAGGTGAAAGTCAATGAATGATTTGTGGGATGCCCACAGAATTGAACTCATCCTATGAAAACTCCGAGGTAAGGATCTGGGCCATAAATCATAACCAAATAAGTCAGACTTATTAATCAAGTCAAGCCAAGCAGAATTTCTCACTAAGCTAATAACTAGTAATTTAACCACTCTCAGGATAGCATGTATCCCCATTTTCTTCCACACTCTAGTAAAGTAGATATTGTACTCTAAATAGATTATGGAGGATGTTACAGCTGGATGACTCACTGGGAGGAAAGGTGTGGGGAAGGAAAAATACCACAAACCATTGAGTGGTGGCCACAGAGCTAATCCAAGGCAAATATAGGAACTCTATTGCTTGATAGTACCCTGGGCAGCATTTATACCATTCCAGGTCTTTTAACCTTCCCAAAGTTAATAAAAATGTACATGGCACTCATTTTTAGCATGGACATCTGCCAAAGAAGAGTGACACTGCCAAAGTGACAGCAAGCTTAGCTCTTTCCTAAATCCAATATGGGATTAGTTGAACACCAAACAGCAGATGTACAGCTGGAACCCTTTTTGAGCAGGAATTACTTGTAACAGATCATGGTAGCTTGTGCCAATGACTCTTAGAGAAAGTATAGCTGGACTTAAGAGCCTATGCTGCATAATTGAGGGATCACTAATCTACAAGAGCATGGATGATGGATCAAAGTTCCCCCTCTGATGTGTGTTAGGTTCCTACTCTCAGTGCATTCACTTGATGTCTCAGAACTTCATTTATAAAATAGGGATAACAATGGTTTGCACTTGGGAAGCAGCACAGTATAGGGAATAGAGGAATGCTTTGGAGTCAGGAAGACTGGCTCAAATTCCAACTCTGATGTGACTGGGAAAATCCCTTAAATTCAAAATGCCCCAGGCAGCTCTCCTAAACCTAAGCTTCAGGACACTCACCAATTTTCTCTGGAAGAAGTAATTTCCTCATTGTCAATTCCCTACACTAATAAAATCACAGGTCCAGACTAAATACTACTAATATACTAATAATGTTAATTATACTAATATAAAATATTACACTAATAGTAACAATGACAATAAGAACTCACGCTTACTATGGATAATATGTAAATGTTTACATTCTCACCCCTATGAGGTAGGCCTCCCAAAGATGATCATCTTCAAAGAGCTATTTTTAGGAGCAAATCTAATCACACATGTGAGATCACTTTGTAAACATAAAGCATAAGATGAATTATTATGACTCAGCACAGTGCTTTGCACAGTCCACAGAACTGACTTTAGTCCTCTGTACTGACTTATTGTGTACCTGCTCTCTTTAGCTGATAGCAGTCCAAGGCCCCCCTCGGATTCCCTATCCCATGAAGACAAAACAATTCTTTCACATGCCATAGGTCACTTTCGGGTATGAGAATGCAGGACCTGCCCAATATGACCATTAGGATGATTATACGCAGACAACTGACATTTCGAAATGCTGCCAAATATTTATACTTCTATTTGTAGCCCAAAAAGACCTTTTAAGAAGTGACCCCCTGGCAGTTTTTTCATTGGAAATGCAGCCAGAGGATGACAGGAAGAGCCATTCTTCAGTATTGTCAGTCCCAATTGTATTTCTCTGACACACAGTTATGGATTATAAATGACTGTAGGCTGTCCTACCCTAATGAATTGAGGAACTATTTCCATTTCATCATGAGATAAACTAACAAGATTAGGGAACAGAAATTTGGCAGGAATGTATAATGGAGAGAAAATGATAGACTCAAGAAAAGGTATTCACAAAAGGTCTCTACAAAGTTTGGCTTTTTTTTCTGAGCTTATACCCGTTAGTATCATTATTTATTCCATATATATTTCCCAGAGGCAGTGTGGTGAAAGGGATAATGTTAGCCTTATAGTCAGGAAGACCTCGCTTTAAAACTTTCCCTTAACACATAATAACTGTGTGACTGGCAAAGTATCTTCACTTTTTACTCCTCCAAGCAAATTTCTAAAACTAATCATTATAGACAGAGCTTCTCAACTGCTTTGGTGGAGGGTATTTCCATATAGGAAGTTCCCTTATGGATGAAATTACAGTCCAGACTAATTAGAATAGATAGATTGAGACAGCTGGGCAGATGGACAGAAGAATTTAATGAAGTATTCCCAGAGTTTCTGACTTTGGATTTAAACTATGAAAGGTCAGGAATATGCTTAGTCTAGTAGAAGGAACAATGACCTTACCCCTAGGGTTTAGCTTTTCTTTGTACCTGTTTTCTCCATTTAATCATCTACATGGGAGAACAAAAGAGGCTTGGAACTCAAAAACTGGGAACCCCAAATCCTGAATTTGGTAGTTATTGGGTAAATAATTATTACCTGGCATATCCAGCCTGTAGAGATTAAAAGTTGAAAGGTGTTTAGAATGTCTACTATAAGCTGGTGTGAGGTCTCTGGTGAAGGGACCCAAACCCCTGCTCCAGAAGGATGAATACCACAGGAAGACTAAGGCTGAGACAATAAGCTTGGAGTACCCTGTTCTCTGTTCTGAAAAGCTTAGCATCTAGGACAAAGAATCTGCTCAGGACATGAGAGATTTAGAGCCAAACCTCTGAAGGAGCTGGACAAAAGAAACAAAGAGGAAGGTTTTTATTGCTTTCTTAGGCAAGTCTCTCCTGCCTTTTCTAAAAGAACTGATTAGAGCCTATGGACTTACATCTGACAAAGCTTGGCAATACACACTTACCTTGAGAGTCAAGGATTTCAACTGAGTCTGAAATTGGAAAACTCAGAGCATCTTCAACACACTGGTTGGAGGAAGCTGCACGTCTAGGTGAGTGGTATATACTGTATGACTGCATCAAGCAGAAGAGAAAACTAGCAAGGAGCAGGACAGTGACATACGTCTCTAGAAGTCATTGGCAGCCCTGCCTAGCAGCCCTGAAGTCAGAGGAGCAGGTTGTCCTTACGCATGTGTCCTGGCCAGCTGTGATACCTGAGTGTGTGCCTTATCACATCTGTTCTCTACATTTGCCCTCTCTGTCTACTAAATCCAGTCTGGATGAAATCAAAAGCCCTAAGAGGGTGGAGTGGGTGGGAGACGTTTTAGCACTATCTTTCATACTATGTCAATCTTTAAAATGTCTTTGTTTTGGTGTAATTATATCCTCTGATTTCTAAAGGTAAATATATTGGTGGGAGCTCATGAGCTATGTTTTCATAACCTATAGACCCACAGCGTACCCTAAACCTGGAATATCTATTCCCTGGGGAACATCTTTAAGAGTTGCCCCCAAGGGTCATATGTTCACATATACATATACATACATGTATGTATACTAAATTCCCCTATATAAAATAAATATATATATATATATCTTCATTAAGGATACACACACACACTATACACACACTTATACACACACAATGCTTTCCTCCTCAAAACAATCTTAATCTAAGTACTGTAATCATCATTTTATGGATGTGGACTCAGATTTGGAGATTTAAGTGACTTGCCCAGAGATAGAACTCATCCTTCATCCTTAGGTCTGCTTACCAGGTCCCCTTACCTAAATACCAGTGTTCTTTCACTTGAATTAAGCCCTGATCCAGAACTGGTTCTAGACAAAAAGATGGAGTAAATGAGGTTTGTTTTCAATGTGGTTACATTCCCTTTTTCATATCTCTTTTCTGTAGCAATCTGTGAGGTATGGAGTGACTGTTTCAAATCCTTTTTTTTCCTCCTCAAGCCCCCAACCACACTCCCACACCTCACATGCACTGCAGATGAATCAGCCTCCTACTTCATTGAGAAGATTGAGGCCACCTGAGAGAAATGTTCTCATCTCCCCTCCAACACTTCTCAAAATTCCTCAGCATCATCACCCACCCTCTTTTCCATCCTATTTCTGAAGAAGTATCTTTGCTCTTTGCCAAGACTAAATTCAACCTTCACCTGGATCTTAATTCCCCCCAATCTCCTTTAGGATCTTGACCCAGCTCTAGTAGTCATTTCCAATCTTTCATGTGCCAACGAGCCCCCTCTTAAAAGCACAAGCAGCATGTTCAGTTGAACTCCTTCCAGTCCACAAATCATATGGTATAGTGGAGCCTTTTTGATTGACTGTGGAGATAGAACTGGGCTGCATTCAAAAGTCATCAACCAAAGTTAGACCTTGTCTTCATTCTTGCCTAGTTTTTTTCAAGTGAGGATACAAGGATTAAGTCCCCAGAGGGAAGAGAGGCTTCAAGGCTTTATCTCTGCACCAGGGTTATGTACCAGCATGACCCTATTTCCTTCTCTGTCATGTCCATTCTTTCCCACTTTTGAATGAAGACTGCATATGGTTATGATCCTGGAAACGTTGAAAAGTCAGGAGAGCAAGGCACAGAGTTCGAGAGCTGGAGTTCATGATAAGATTTGCTGGAAGTCAGAAATGAGGAGAAAAGTCTTGAGTAACATAGTTGACATAGCTCAACAGTAGAAGAATACAGACTCATAAATTCATTAGATATGACATATTTGGAAGTGAATTTGGTGGGGCAAATGTTATATAGTTTATACCCACTTTAAGTCTGAGCCCACTTTCCCCAGGGACTTAAGGTGGTATAGAGAAAGTATGCTGGGGTGGGGGAGGGCAGGAAAGGGTAATATTTATACCTTTGCTTTTGCCATATCTTTAAAGAAAATATTCCTTTGTAAAAAACAAACTGGTTTTAACTTCTTCAATGGAACTGCGTTAAGAACTGATGGCTTCCTGGGGAAAATATGGCAGAATGGAAGCTCACATTGACAGCATTAGAGAAAGACATGCCTTCAGGGGTACCTCTAAAACTCTCAGGGAATGATTTAGCTGATCTCACCCTAGAGAGGAAGGCCAGAGTCTCACTATGCACATCAAACTCTCCCTCACTCGTGACTCTTTCCTGTCTCTCTGTCGCATGCTCAAGTTTCCTCGGTCTTTCCCAGAGCTATGCTAAGTCAGCTATTGCTCCACTTCCCTTCATTTTCACTCCCAAACTTCTAGATGGTCACCTGTGCCCAATAATTCTATTTGTATACTGCCAATTCTCTCAACTTCTTGCTTTTTTGTTAAGTTGTTTTTCAATCATGTCTGACTCTCTAGAACCCCATTTGGAGTTTTCCTGACAGAGCTACTGGAATGGTTTACTGTTCCCTTCTCTAGCTCATTTTATAGATGAGAAACTGAGGCAAGAAGGTAAAGTAACTTGCCCAGGGCTGCACAGTTAATAAGTGTCTGAGGCTGGATTTGAACTTATGAAGATGGGTCTTCCTGAATCTGGGCCCTGCGCTATATCTTCTACACTGCCTAGCAGCCCCTTGAACTTCTTGCTTTATGGCATTGATCTCCATTAATCTATTAAAATTCTCTTCCAGGTCACCAATGACCTCTTAGTTGCCAAATCCAATATTTGGCATTTCTTCCAGTCCTCATCCTCTTTGACTGCTCCATAGTATAGGATTTTTTCATATTTCACTCCCAATCCCTTCTGGATACTTTCTCCTAGCTTACCTTCAAAGATGCAGCACCATCCTGACTCTCCAGACAAATCTTCTATCTTATTCTCTGCCTCTTCTTCCTCCTGACTCCTTAAGGTAGATGTTCCTCCTAATATTTTAATGTCTCCTTCCTCTTTGGTAAAAAGAAGGGCTGGAATAGATTTTCTCAAGGGTCGCTTTCAGTTCTAGATCCTAGATATTTCTGTTACACAACTCAGAATTGAATTTTATTCACAATTCAACAGCCAGAAGGTACTCATTTAAGACCACAGGCTACTAGAACTGCAGGTACATTAGAAGTTGCTAGAGCTTTGAGATATGCCTCAAACTAAACTTAGTATTTGTATATATTCCATATATATATGGAATATATATAGTGTGTATGTACATATATACATATCTATGTGTGTGTATATATAAGTGTGTATGTATAAAACGTGTATAGTCCTTGAAATTCAGGGCTTCACTCCTTAAATTTTCCCCTTGGCCTTGTCAAGTCCCACCCTCTATGTTTCACATGATTGACTTTGTAATTCCTAAACTTCAGAGTTGGTTTCAAACTAGAATTTAGTATCCAATTCCCTTTGACTACACCAAAGCACAGGAGGCAACAGAATTCATGGGGTATGCTACAACCAAGAAGTTGACTGTTAAATTTTAATGTGGATATTTACAGCTTGCTAATCAGCATATCCTATAAATCAGGACTTGATTTTTTGTTTTGTTTTGTTGATTTTCTAGACTTAAGAAAGTTATAAGAAAATAATGTTTCTATCATATTATCCATAAAAATGTGTAATTAATACTTTTTGGAGGGAGAGCCAGTTGTTAAACATCTACCAGGACATCCCTGGATGTAGTAGAAAGAATATTAGATCTTAAGTCAGAGCTAGATTCAAATATCGGCATTGGCATCTACTTAGGCAGCCTTGGGCAAGCAGCTTATGCTTTCCAGAAATCAGTTCCCTCTACTGTAAAATGAGAGGATGAGCACAGACAGTTCTCTCTTTATAAGTGAGCCATTCTACAGACCTCTCTGAAAAGCGATTTTTATGCAATGTGAATTTGTCCCTCTGCTTCCCCTCCACTTGACCTACACCACAAAGGCATACACAAAATAATACGTTCACACAAATGTATTAAAATTCAGATATATTAAATACTGTACCATGATAAACAGTATTATAAAATGGAAGGTAAAGTTAATGATAAAGTATACTTAGTATAGTAATGTTAACGTAAATGTACAAGTATGCTGACCCTTCCTCACTCACAACACCTAGCCTTTATCATCAATGGTTACAGATGTTTGATAGATGTTTGGACAATGGCCCTCTTTTTTTCTTTGTATATCTGACAATAGCAAGTAAAGTTATCTTCAACTAGTCTTTGATTTCTTTCTGAAATTCTTTATGTAAAGCCAAATTTATGTAATATGAATTTACATAAAAGCAAGAGCTGTCTGTAGATGAATTCCTCAAGGTCTCTGAATTTTAAATCATATGAAACAATGAAATCTCCTCAAGTGAAAGAACTAGGGCTATTGATCAGTTAGATGCTCTGACTCTAGACATTGCTGCCCCCTATTGATCAGAGTTGGTAATAATTTTTCCAAGTCTGTTCCACAGTTGGTCAAGAAAAGCTGAGAACTAGAGCTAAGTGAGTCCTATGATTTGAGTGCAGAAAGAGACTAGAACCGATTTATTTAAAGGATGCAGACAGGTAGCCATGACTAAGAGTCTTTGGTAATAGCAAGCATCCTTACATTACCTCTTCTTCTGTCCCTGTTAGTGTCCCAAGGGACTTCAAAGTGACCCCTAACTAAGTTTCCTTATGGATATCTATCTGAATCAGTCCTCCTAGACAGTATGCTAAGTTATCTCATCAAAATAAGACCCAAGAAGGAAGAGATGAAGGGAAAAAGGATTGGAATCATTTAGTGGTAGGAAAAGTTCTTAGGTATGTGTCTCTAATTATGCTACGCAAGTAGATGACTATTCTGTATATGGTAGAGGGCTGGCATTCCATGAGTCAGTTAAAAATGTTTTAAAACAGCCCAGATGCCTTTGACAAGGAAGTATTTGAACTGGGAGAATGCCAGCATGAATCTCTGCAGTACCAAAACACCCTAATGAAAAAATCAGATAGCTACATGGATGTTTTATCCAAGCATCTTAACAGCAAGAAACATCCAGATGTTTTTTTCCATCTTATATAGACAAAACATATAAATGATTGACAAAATTCTTCAATCACCATCCAGAGGTTTTCACTCCATGTTAATGAATCTTTAGAGGGCTCCCTTTCCTCTCAGCTTCACTAATGATGCCTACTGGGGTACAGTCTGTTTCAATCAGAAGCTGTCTTAATTTCTTTCCTGTTAAACACGAGAGGCATGGGTGTGATGCCATCTTTAATCATTTCCCTGATTTTTACTTTAGGACCTCCATGCAACTGATTAACTTTTGTTTCTATCCCCAACTCCCTTCAATGTATTTTAATTTTACTTTATGATTTTTTCTAAATTGCATGAAGCAATTTACTTTTTAATCACTGAAGACATTAATTTGTATTTTCTCACATTCAGTTCATAAACAGATAGTGAAAAGATCTTGACAGGCTAGAACAATGGGTTGATTATAATAAGATGAAAAACACTTCAATATATTACGCATATTTCATCTTTTTAGATTGCATTTAATAGGGATAAATGTAAACACATTTGGGCTTTTTAAAACAGTGGCACAAGAACCAGATGGGGAGGTAAATGAGGTCTAAATAAATAAGGTTTAAGGTTTGAGTGGATTAAAGTCTCAACATGGACCACAGTGTGGTGTGGAAACCTATGAAAAAGCAAATTAAGTTTTAATTTGGACACCTATGATTTCACTGGCTAGAGAACTCCTAGGGAAGAAATTCCCTGCAAATAACGCAGAATGAATGGTTCCTGTTTTGCAACGTATAGCCTCAGTTGGTTGGAGCCTAACTGCAAACATCCAGTATATATTAGAGGTGACACTTACACCCAAGTTTTCTTGATTCTAAGACTAACTCTTTAATCATAATGCCAAGATATTTTTCAGTGTAATCTTAGACTTCATTAATAGAATCACAATGCCAAGTACTAAAGATGTGATAGCACCATTGTAACATTTGTAAGGTGCTTAGCATAGTGCCTGGCACATAGCAGAATACTTTTCCCATTCTCCTTTCTGCTACTCTGCCCTGGTTAATGCCACATCTGGAGTATGTTGAGTTCTGGGAGACATATGCTAAGTGGATGTTAAGAAGTCTAAATATGACCAAAAGTTGTATATGAATGGGATGTTTAACCTAGAGAATGAAAGACTGGAGAGGGTCAGATGGCTATCTTCAAGTTTTTGAAAGGTGTTTAGATTTGATATGGTTGGTTCTTCCTCCTAGTTCAACTGATGTAATCACAGTAAGTAACAGAGGTAATAAAGTGTTGTTCTATTAAATGAGTTTCTAAAATGTCTCTACACCATTTATGAAGCGAGATGAAAGTTCCCTGATGAATAAAGTCAGCTACTGTTGTTGTCCATTTGGGTCCAACTCTTTGTGACCCCATTTGGAGTTTTCTTGGAAAAGTTTACCAGACGAAGAAACTGAGGCAAACAGGGTTAAGTAATTTGCCCAGGATCACTTAGCTAGTACATGTCTGAGGCCAGATTTGAACTCAGAAAGAAGGTTCTACCTGATTCCAGGCCCAGCACTCTAACCACTGTGCCATCTACCTGCTAATTACTCTCGACTGATAGTAGAGGATCTTGTCTTCTTCAATGTCTAACAAAGCTCTAAGCAGTCCTCAGTACCTGCTTTAGCTGCCTTCATGCCCATTGGAATAAATTGTTCTCATCTGCCCATTCCACAAGGGGAAGTCTTAACATGCACCAATGGTAAATTCTTTTACTTGAAAAGTCTACAAGCCAAGACTAAAATGGAGCGAGTGTTGGTGCATGACTTTTTGTTTGCAGATGAGTGAGCATTCAATGCAGCCTCTGAAGCTGAGATGCAACCAAGTATGGATCATGTGAGCCAGATCTACACAGCACACAGGATGGCTCTTAATTTGGTCAGACAGGAAAGACACTTAGAAGGGGTTAATAATCTTAACTTTATTTCTCAGAAGATATTGCTGATAATGAGAGCACAAACTCCTATAGCATTCCCTAATTACCCTTCTCACAGGGGCCGGTGAGAAGGGGGGACAACTCCCCTTATGTCTTGATGGGGTCAGTTGAGACAGGCACAACTTGTACTTCCCCTAAATTCCCTCAAGCTTCACTGGGGGACAGCTGAAGCAAACATAGATGCCCCCCAAGCCTTGAGAGGGGCTAGTCAAAGCACACATAGCATTCTAGCTTATGCGCTCAACCCTAAGGTCCTCCCCCCTCCCACCAAGCCTAAATGGGGGCCAATTGAGGCACACACAGAATCTGTGCAGTTTCCCTTTCACTGACCAGTGACCATCTGCTTTATAGGGCATCAGACAAAGGAGGCGCATTGCCAATAATAGCCTCACAAGTTTATGTCACCTCATCCCTCTATCTCACTGCATAGCTGCAGTGGATGTTTATATTTACTGTCATATAATGCTATACAATGTTTTGAACCATAACTGTGAGAACTCATTTCTAATACCTGGGAACAAGAGATTACAATGGCTATGAATCCTGAACTCTAAGAAATAATTTTAAAAATAACTTTACACATATTAAAATTCACCTTACATATTGATTCTCTGACACTTGTGCTACTTTTGGTCTAACATTTTAAGCCTGCACCATGTTCATGTGGAATCTACATGTGGAATCATCAGTTACAGCAAATGGAAAAGTTCTGAACACTGTGAATGTTCACTTACCTTGGCAGTATACTTTCTAGGAATACAAACCTTGATAATGAGTTTAACACACACATTGCCAGAACTAGCTCAGCGCTTGCAGGGCTCCAAAGGAAAATTTGGAAGAGAATTATTAGACTGACTACCAAACTGAAAGTCTATAGAGTTGTTGTGCTGACCTCATTGTTGTATACCTGTGAAACCTGGACAACATACCATCACTATGCAAGGAAACTGAATCACTTCCTTCTGAATTGTCTTAGGAAGATTCTGAAGATCACCTGCTAGGATAAGACATCAGACACTGAGGTCCTCCTTTGAACTAAACTGCCAAGCATTCAAATTCAACTGCAGAAAGGGCAACTCTGATGGGCTGCCCACATTGTTTGAACGCCAAACATAAGCTTGACAAAAAGACTATTTTATGGAGAACTCACACAGGGCAAGATTACCTGCCTTGAAAATAGGGAGAATCAACATTTTCTAATCTCTAAGAGAAATTTCCCACACTGGTTGGTTTCTGGATGATGAAGTAGAAAAGGGGACAACTTTTGTTCCAATATAATAATTACTTAGTAAATATAAGAGAGAAGTATTTATTTCCCATATTCCCCCATTTGATTCTAATTGAGAGATGAAATCTCAATGAATCACTAACAGAAATTACAAATATTTTATCAAGGGTTCTTAACTATGGGGCTTAGATTAGGTAACAATGTGAGGGCTAAAGGGGGAGAAATTGATGAACACTGACAAAAATCAGAGGAGGCAGTCCCCTTTAGAGAGCAGAACTTACAAGTAAAAGATGCAAAAGGAAAAAGTAAACAGTTTTTTTAATATCCATTTAAGGAAGTCTGACTTCATATAGTTGTCTGATCCTTGAGATACTATCTAATGATGCTCTGTGTTCTGGGTGGGGGTATCAGAGTATTTTTTTCAGTCTTCTTAGACTCAGATCACTTGTAGAGATCCTCTATCTCTGTTAAAAAAAATCTCCTACAAAATTGGTTTTAATACAATTTTAAATTACTTTCCCAATAATCAGATCAAATGATGAAAGTTAACTCAACCCCTATTATCTCTAGTATTATAAATCAAATTTGAAAACTCTTAAACTAGAGGTTTTACATTTTTAGGTTGGTCAATTGTCATGGTGATGTGTCTAAAAAACTCAAATACAAACAAAAAAATTAGAACCCAATTTTTATGTTTGGCATTATTCATTTCCCCAATAGGGGGATGAGATTACACTAAGGAATTAATAACACAACACTTTTTATCAAATAGATTTTGATGAATTCACTTAAAAGTTGCCTGGCTGATTTTCTAGTCCCTTTTCTATCATCCCTTTATCTTGAATTGTGATTGAGTCATTTCTGTAGTGTCAGACTCTTCATGACCCCATTTGGGGGTTTTCTTGGCAAAGATATTGGAGTGATTTGTCATTTCTTTCTCCATTAGCTTGAAAACAGTCCATGAAATGTTCTTAACCTAGCTCCTATTTTTCCCTTTCCTTGATAGGGCTGGGCAGAATCAGCACCTGCTGCTTCTCTTGGCGTAGGAGGGGAATATTTGATCATTTCCTGAAGTCATATGGGACCTCTACTGAAGAATTGCCAGTCACAAGTTTACAAGTTTGGTAGTGCTCACTTCTGCAAACATGTAGAGTTGGTTGGGGGTAGGGGGGGAACTCAGTGAGAGCTCTAAATATTCAAGTAATGCGTTAATGTATGAGATTTTTTACCCGGTACAAAGGTTTTGTCTTCTTTTACTGTAAAATGCACACCAATCTTATATTTACACACCAATTTATATCTGGTGTATAATTCCTTTCTTTTGCAGTTTGAGGTAAGAATTTTGCCAAAAATTACTGTTTTGTCATCTTGTTCATATTGTCCTTCCTTTTTCAGTGCTAAGCTCAAATTACACAGATAGTAATAGACTCAAATCTTCATTGTTGGTAGGAGTGTCCATATCGTTGTAATCATAATTCCATGGAAATATTGTCATATACTCATCATCCTCACTTCCTTCCAAACCTCACATATGATGAGAAACATGAAATCCTCATGTCAAATCTCTAGACTAAATCCATGCTATATAAAATTTCTGAGGAAATTTTTGGGATGTTGATATATAACAGACCAAATTATTTCTTTATTCCAGGGAAAACTGATTATACTACAGGGATAAGGAAAAAGACTAATGTCTCAGTTCTGATCTTCAGTTATACGCCGACTCTGTCCACTGAACATCAGTTCAGATGTATCCCCAACTTGTACCCAGGATGCATTAGGAAGTCAGTACTTGTTGCTTATTCTTTCAATATGCTCTGAAATGGATCATTTATCATGTTCTTAAGTGTATTTATATTATGAAATTTAATAGTGGGGGAAACTAACGCACAATGATGAATGACTTGTCCTGTATCATACAAGGATTCTGTTTAGAGAATTGAAATCAAGACATCTTTGTTCTCATTCCAGCTCTAGATTCTCGAGATAAAAAGACAAAATAATAAATAGTCCTTTTACTACCATTGTCCTCTACAGGGCATCCCCCTGGTTATTTCAGTTCATGCTTAAGCTAATCAGTTCAGCAGGATGGGTTCCCTTTTAACTCTTAAAGTTCTGTTGTCAGGACTAGTTAGAGCAAAGTTGTGGTATTGGGTTTTTTTTTTTAATTGTTAGCCATAAAATCACAGATTAACTGCTGAAAAGGATTTTAGAACCTATTTAGCTCCAAGACCTTCAATATAGATAAGGAACTAAAACCCAGAGAGAAGTAATTTGCCCAAGATCTTACAGGTAGTAATCAACAGAGATAGGATTTATGCCTCAGTCCTTGTAGCACCAAGGCAATATTCACAGCACTTACAGCAGCTATGAATATACCAGCATAATTCTTAATGGCAAAATACAACACTCTCCACATGGAAGACAGAACCAAAACATTTATTCAGACACCAGAAAGCCGAATCCATCACAGCAACAAAGAAACCCATCATAGTAACCAGGAAGCCTTTACACATGATCAGGCCTTCCTACAAACAAACGCTCACAATCCTAACTGCCTGATTCCTCTGTCCTTCCCAGCTCTGACTGGTCTGACCAACTTCCTCTCAGTTCTGTTCTAGCTCTGCCTCTTTCTGTTCCACCCATTCAGCAAGCTCCTCCCACCATAGACTCATGTGACTCAGGCTTCCATGTGACCCAGGCAGGTCACATGGGCCTATTAATGAACTGGAAAGATCTTCCCATTTCAATTACCATTACTGTCCTCTGGCTCCAAATCATTCAAATGTAGCTCACTTCCTATTCTTTCCGTGTGTGTCTGTCATCTCTCTAACTGGATTTTAATTTCCTTGGGAACCATATCTTCTTTATTCTTCAGCATCTGGCACATGGTCTTTTATCTAGTTGCTATTTAATACATAAGGAAATGTTAGCTTCTGGAATTGCCTTTCCCTCCATAGCTACACATTTGGAAAGTCCATGCATTTTGGAAGCAGGGAGTGGAAGGGAGGGAAACATGTTTGTCTTTTCTTTCAAAAGTGCTCACAAATCCCAAATCCAAATTTTAGGGAACAGATTTAATTCTGGGATCCAAAAGGTTTTGGTCTCATCCAGGTTGGGTCTAGTCCTTTGCTAAAAGACTAAAGAAGATACCCCAGATACCCTAGGGAGGAAACTAGAACCTTTAGCTACCAGAATTGGGGAGAAGAAACTCTGTTTATGACCAAGTTAATGAGGTTTGACCATACAAAGGCATTTGGGAATTGTGTTCCATTTGGGGGGGGGCGGTTTCTAGACCCTCACTGATAGTTCTTTCCCCCCTTGCTACTGACAATTTATGTGCAACTATTTAGGAGCTCCATCAGTTAAAAGTTCCTACGTCTAACCCTGAATAGCGGAAAGACTGTTACATTTTTCCATCCCACAGAAATAATATAGTTCTCATCTGTTCCCAGATAAGTGTGGGCAATGTCCACAAGTTCTTCCTTCATCAAGGAGTAAATAATGACAACAGGAGTTAATTTCCTTCTTACAATGAAAGTTATCTTCTTATCATTGATTTAAAATAAGAGCGGACCATAAAGGTCATACAATCCAGCCCATTCACTTTACAGATGAGGAAACTCAGACCCAAATCCTGGAATCACTTACCCAAAGATACACTGGGACTAAGCAACAGAATCAACGTCAAATTAGGCCTTCAAATTACAAACTTACCCTCTTTGCACTGCACCATGCTTCTTAGACTCCAAAGCATTGTGTTGAATCATTTAAACAAACAAACCAAAAAAAAAAAAAGAAAGAAAGAAAGAAATAGAGAAAATACAGATTCCCTAGACAAATGGTCAAAGTGTATTTTAACAAGTTCTTTCTTTGTGAGCATTTGTTCCATATGGTCAATTCAATCAGTCAATCAATGAGCACCTACTATGTGCCAGACATGGTGTTAAGCATTTAGAGATATACAGAATACATTGTATAGGCAGAATAATACATAAGACAAATATAAGTTAATTTATTAGAGATAAGATGACTGGAAAAGGTCTCAGGGAGGAGGTATTTTCTGAGCTGAATTTTGAAAAAAGTACTTAGAGATTCTAAGAACTACAGGCATGAAGGTAGTTTGTAAAAACGAGAGGAGATGGGATACGGAATTTTATGTGGAATTCAACAAAAATGCCATTTTGGCTGAACCAAAAAATGCATAGAGGTGAGTAATGCATAACAAAGTTGGAGCCAGAATACACTGAGATTTAAATGCTGAAAAAGAGTGATGGAGCACAGCTGGAGGTTATCAAGCAGGGATATGATGACTAAAAATGATATCACTTTAGTATCTGGGTGGAGAGTGGTCTAGAGAGGGTAGAGATCTAAGGCAGAGTAACTAGGATGCTTTTTACAATAATTTAGAAAAGAGATGATGAACTAAGAGTGGGATGGACGTGAGAAATGTTATGGAGGTAGAAACAAGACTTGGCAAATGATTGTGTATATAGCACAAGAATGAGTCAAGGATGACCACTAGGTGAAGCTGGAAGATTATAAGGATAATGGTACCCTCAACAGAAATAAGGAAGTTCAGAAATGGAGTAAATTTGGAGGGAAAGTAATGAGTTCTGTTTTGACCCTGATGAATTCGAGATGTTTACAGATAATCTAGTCAACATGTCAATTACAATAGTAATGATAATAATAGCTAACATTTATATAGCATTTACCATGTGCCAAGCATTGTTCTAAGTGCTTTATAATTATTATCTCATTTGAGTTACACAACAACCCTGGGAGGTAGGTGCTATCATGGCCATTTTACAGATGAGGAAACTGAGGCAAACAAAGGTTAAGTAACTTGTTAGTCATGCAGCTAGTCTGAAACCAGATTTGAACTCAAACCTTCCTGAGGTATTTGGTGATGCAGAATGGAGCTCAGGAGAAAGACAAAGGCTGGATATAGAAATCTGGGAATCGTTTATGTAGAAATGATTATGAGACTGATGAAGTCACCAAGAAAATAAATTCATCTAGGTTATGATTTGTGCAATTAATTAATCCAGTCATATGACTGCATTAATCAAATTTGCACTATCTGAATTAATTCTGTGTAAAATATGCTAATTGGTTCCTGTCTAGTGGAAATGTAGAGTGTGAATTCAAATAACGTGACCATTCCACAGGATTCATTATCCCACTTATCTGAACTTTACTATATAGAAAGAGAAAAGGATACAAGAAGCCCCCTTGAGGTGTATACCCACAACTAGGGAATGGGCAATTAGCAATGAACCAAGAAAGGATCCTGAGGAATGCTGAGGAAAAAACAAGTAAGAGAGGTGTCACTAAAATCTGGAGAAGAAAGAATGTACAGAATGATGGAGATGGTGTTTTCCATGATCATTTTAAAACCTGTGCTACAATTAGGAACAATTGCCTTTGCTGCTTCCACTAGTAAGACACTGCTGCCACCTGCTGGCCATGAGACACTCTGCTGTGCTCTTTTTATTTTTTTTAATTTATTTATTTAACTTTTTACATTCATTTTCACAAAATTTTGGGTTCCAAATTTTCTCCCCTTGTATCCCCTCCCCCCACCCAAATACTCAGAGCATTCTAATTTCCCCTATCACAAATCTGCCCTCTCTTCTATCATCCCTCCCTTCCCTTGTCCCCATCTTCTCTTTTGTCCTATAGGGCCATATTACTTTCTATTCCTCATTGCCTGTATTTCTTATTTCCTAGCAGCAAGTACAATACTCAACAGTTGTTCCTAAAACTTTGAGTTCCAACTTCTCTTCATCCCACCCTCCCCACCCATTCCCTTTGGAAATGCAGGCAATTCAATATAGACCATATCTGTGTAGTTTTGCAAATGACTTCCATAATAGTCGTGTTTTGTAACACTAATTATATTTCCCTCCACCCTATTCCATCCCCCATTGCTTCTATTATCTCTTTTGATCCTGTCTCTCCCCAAGAGTGTTGATTTCAAATTGCTCCCTCCTCCCATTGCCCTCCCTTCCATCATCCCTCCTACCCTGCTTATCCCCTTCTCCCCCACTTTCCTGTATTGTAAGATAGGTTTTCATACCAAAATGAGTGTGCATTTTATTCCTTCCTTTAGTCGAGTAAACATGTTTTTCTCTCAGCTCCCCTCTTTTTCCCTCCACTAAAAAGTGGATTTTTTTTTAATCTTCTATGAGAGATAATTTGCCCCATTCCATTTCTCCCTCTCTCTTCCCAATACATTTCTCTCTCACTGCTCAACTTCATTTTTTAAGACATGATCCCATCCTATTCAATTCACTCTGTGCTCTCTGTCTGTGTGTGTGCTTGCACGTGTGTGTGTGTGTGTGTGTGTGTGTGTGTAATCCCACCAACTACCCAGATACTGAAAAGTTTCAAGAGTTACAAATATTGTCTTGTGTAGGAATGTAAACACTTCAACATTAGTAAGTCCCTTATGACTTCTCTTTGCTCTTTACCTTTTCATGCTTCTTTTCATTCTTCTGTTTGAAAGACAAATTTTCTTTTCAGCTCTGGTCTTTTCATCAAGAATGCTTGAAAGTCTTCTATTTCATTGAAAGACTATTTCTTCCCCTGAAGTATTATACTCAATTTTGCTGGATAGATGATTCTTGGTTTTAGTCCTAGTTCCTTTGACTTCTGGAATATCATATTCTATGCCCTTCGATCCCTTAATGTAGCAGCTGCTAGATCTTGTGTTATTCTGATTGTATTTCCACAATACTGGAATTGTTTCTTTCTAGCTGCTTGCAATATTTCCTCCTTGACCTGAGAACTCTGGAATTTGGCCACAATGTTCCTAGGAGTTTCTCTTTTTGGATCTCTTTCAGGCGGTGATCAATGGATTCCTTCAATACTTATTTTGCCCTCTGGTTCCAGAATATCATGGCAGTTTTCCTGGATAATTTCATGAAAGATGATGTCTGGGCTCTTTTTTTGATCATGATTTTCAAGTAGTCCCATAATTTTTAAATTGTCTTCCCTGGGTCTATTTTCCAGGTCAGTTGCTTTTCCAATGAGATATTTCACATTCTCTTCCATTTTTTCATTCTTTTAATCTTGTTTTGTGATTTCTTGGTTTCTCAGAAAGTCATTAGCCTCCATCTGTTCCATTCTAACTTTGAAAGAACGATTTTCTTCAGTGAGCTTTTGAACCTCTTTTTCCATTTGGCTAATTCTGCTTTTGAAAGCATTCTTCTCCTCATTGGCTTTTTGAACCTCTTTTGCCAGTTGAGTGAGCCTATTCTTCAAGGTGTTATTTTCTTCAGCATTTTTTGGGTCTCCTTTACCAAGGTATTGACCCGTTTTTCATGCTTTTCTTGCATCTCTCTCATTTCTCTTCCCAGTTTTTTCTCCACCTGTCTAACTTGATTTTCAAAATCCTTTTTGAGCTCTTCCATGGCCTCAGCCCACTGAATATTTATTTTGGATGTTTGGGATACAGAAGCCTTGACTTCTATGTCTTTCCCTGATGGTAAGCATTGTTCTTCCACATCAAAAAGGAAGGGAGGAAATATCCATTCACCAAGGAAATAACCTTCTATGGTGTTATTTTTTTTCCTTTTCTGGGCATTTTCCCAGCCTGTTACTTGACTTCTGAGATTCCTCACCACCCTCACCTTGCCTCCAGATCTTCCCAGCTAGTGCTTGGGGTCTGAGATTCAAATTTTGCTTCCCAGCCTCAGGGCTTTCATCGGGGGGTGGGGCTGCTATTCAGTGTGAGATTAAGTTCAGCTCCTCGGGTTTGGGCAGGGCCGCCTCACAGGGCTCAGTTCCCTCAGGGAGTTTGTACAGAGACCTTCAACAATGGATCCGAGCTCCTGTCTGCTTTGGGAGCTCCTGTCTGCTGTTTCCTCCACTGCTGCCTCCCAAGGGGGCCTGAGTTATGGAGACACCCCGCTCCCTTCTCAGCCAGCCAAAAAGAGTCTCCCACTAACCTTCGGTATCTGTAGGCAGAGGGACCTTCACAGCTGCTGGAGATTCCGTCCCTGATGCCTGCTCAGATCTGCTCCTCTTGGTGCTGCACAGCCAAGGCAGGGCTGGGTTCTGCTCTGGGTTTGGTGCACGACGGACCTTTGGTGTCAGTTTTTCAGGGCTCTCTGGAACAGAAGTCTCCTCTACTCCATTGTTCTGTGGCTTCCGCTGCTCCAGAATTTGTTGGGAGCTCTTTTCTATAGTTATTTTATGGGCTGTGGGTTAGGAGCTAGCATATGTGAATCTTTCTACTCTGCCATCTTGGCTCCTCCCTGCTGTGCTCTTCTTTAAAGTGACCTGTAACTCAGATGTTAAGAGAGCTGCCAGCTCCCATTGGCTATTAGTATGCAGCTAGAATAGATTTGTTATTCCCCAGAGTCATCCAACAAATTCCCTAAAGAATTTTAAGATTGTAGTATGCCTTATTTGGAAACAAAAGCAAGATAAATCCTCTGAATCAAGTTATCTAATTGTCCAGATACCCAGAGGGGCTAAAAAACTTTGATAAAGAACCTGTTTGGTAGACAGATATTCATGGAGTGATGCAATAATATTCATAAAGCACTTTGCAAGCATTCGAGTGTTTATATAAAAGCTATCTATTATTATTAATTATTACAGCTATCATCACTTCCACCTTACAGGCTTAGGAGCATGGTACCCCAGGGATTTGGAAAATCTGCATAAAAATTTTTGGTCCTCCTTTCACACCAAAGAAGTCTGAATTTGGAATCTGGAAGTCTTTTATGGAATTTTTCTAGTACCTTATTGTGGGGCAGATACAAGATGGCAGAGTAAGAGAATCTTCTCATCTAAGCTCTTAGACAAACTCCTTCAGATACCTGTAAAAAGAGAATATGACCAGATTTTGGAGGGTCAGAATCCAATAGGAGACAGACTGTGGCAGATTCATAGCCTAGGGCAGACTGGAAGGGTGACAGGAAGGATTTATTCTGTGGGGCTAGAGGAGCACACAGTGCACAGCACACAGTCTGTACCAGTGCATCCCCTCTGTGGCAGGGCTAAGCATGAAGTCCCAGGCAGTCCGAGGCAACAGCTGCACTGTGGAATCTCAGGCATATCAACCTAGGACAGGAGTCCAGTGGAACCAAGCAAGTGAGAGCCACGGAACCAAGCGAGTGAGAGCCACAGAGCCCCAGGTATCTGCAGTGGCTGCTCCTGAGACATTAGCCTGCAGATTAAATGTCTGTAAGTCACCTACTTGAACTTCTGGGAGGCAAGACGGTAGAGAGATCGGTAAATGCTCTCCTCCTCCCATTGTTGACCTTGAAAGACCCATAAAATATCAACCCAGAAAAATCCTGGAACAGTGGGATCTGCAGAAGGGGCAAACAGTCTCTTAGCATAGTAGGGTAGGAAAATTGCTAAGGAAGGTCCCTCTTGCTATGGCTGAATGGGAGCGGTACAGGACCAGAGCTGTCCCAGACAGCCCCACCTCAGCAAACTTGGGGGAGACCCTGAGTCCCAGTGGAGTGGAGCCTGCAACTGCCAACACCAGGACCCAGGTGTGCCTGAGCACCCCAGAGGATTGGGAAGACACTAGCGCAGATGGGATCACCAACCTCTGAGCTTGCCTATGCTCTAGCTCAGCAGAGGAGACCTGCTGTAGTCAGACCACTCCTCCTCCACACTTAACACTGCTAGCTCCAGGACAACTCCAGGGAAATCGAGAAAGACTTCACCTGCCCTCTGCTTTCTCACACCAGTCAGCTCAGTACCAGGTAAGCTGCAGCATTTTAGCTTCCAGCTGAAAGAACCAGAGACCACAACACACAAAGCCTCGAGTTCAAGGCACAAGAACTGTGGGACAGAGCCCCTTGTGCCCTAGAAGCAGACATCTACTTTAAAAGTCAGAAAAAGGGTGATCATCATCATCATGAGTAAGAAGCAAAGCAGAAAAGAAAAGACCAAAGAATCTTTCTGTGGGGACAAGGACAAAAACTTGAATACCTAAGAGATCATCACTGATAGTGTATTCCCATCTGAAACTTCAGAAGGAAATATGAACTGGTTGCAAGCACAAAGAACACTCTTGGAAGAGCTGAAGAAGGATTTTAAAAGCCAAATTAGACGAATAGAAGAAAAAATGACCAATGATTTTAAAATATGAAAAAAGAATTCACAGAAGAGAACAGTTTCTTAAAAAGGAAAATTTGACAAATGGAAAAGAAAGTACAAAAACTAACTGGAGAAAATAACTCCTTAAAAAGAACAATTGGACAGATGGAAAAGGAGATGCAAAAGTTAACTGAAGAAAACAATTTGATAAAAATTAGAATTGGGCAAGTAGAAGCCAACAACTCTATGAGACATCAAGAATCAGTCAAACAGAATCAAAAGAATGAAAAGATAGAAGAAAATGTAAAATATCTAATTGGAAAAACAACTGACCTGGAAAATAGATCCAGAAGAGAAAATCTAAGAATTATTGGTCCTCTATAGTACCTTATTGTAAATTTTGGGTTAAGTATTTGTCATAGACTCCATGTCATCTGCTGGCCTTTGAGTGTCATCTGAGGCTTCTTGCAAAACTTGCAAAAATTCCCCATATAATTTCTTATGCCAACCCATGATGTATTGAAAACATGATGGGGAAAAATCACAATGTAGAAGGGATAGCTATTATTATTATTATTAACTCTTCCTTCTGAAGGTCATCATTTAATGCTATAAAATCATGAGAAAAATAAAAATGAATAATAGCTTATATGTACCACTGAATCTCTGATTTGGAAGGGACTTTAGGAATCATAGAGTCCAACCCCCTCAGATGAAGAAAGTAAGACTGAGAGGTTAAGTTGACTAATCACATAGCTAGCAAATATCAGAGATAAGATATAAATGTAGGTTACTCTCACACCAATCCAAGCACTGCCATCACCTAGGCAGACATTTCTCTATTTGAAGAACTCTAGTAATGGTGAATCCACCAATTTCTCAAACTAATCCTTTGGATTTTGGGATACATGTAATCATGAAAACTTCAAAATCTGCCTATGATATTATCTATGACTGATTTGAACCACCTTCGAGTCATTTAGATTCTCCTGCTTTTTTCTAGAGCCCACATAAGCATAGGTCAAAAGAAATTCTTGCTCTTTATGTATATTACAAAGATTACATTATAATAGCCTACTTGTCAAGACTGGGCAAAAGGCAACATGGACTTTAGTAAATATGGCAATGACAGACAGACCTTTAGAAACAAACTTTCTCACCAACCTTTGCTGAGTACTACCTGTATGACCTGTCTGACCCAGACATAGGATCATGAGAATTAGAGCTAGGAAAGTCCCTTAGAGATCATCTAGTCCAACAATCAGATTTTCCAGATTAGGAAACAGAGGCAGAGGAAGGTTAAGTGATTTTCCTCAAGATCACATAGCTAGCAAATGGCAAAGTAATTCAGCTGAATGGGGTCCTGGAGGGTTGAACTTGACTAAACAAAAGCAAAATGCAATACTTTCATTTTACAGTTGAGCAAACTGAGGCTCAGAAGTAAACTTATCGAACAATGAGCACGCAGCTAGTTAGTGACTAAGCCAGAAAATAACCAAATGGTCTTTGTTTGTTCACTTGTTTTTGTTTTTATTTATGGATGACAGGGTGTTTTTATTCTGATTTTCTAGATAATAATAGAGGCAAAACTAGATCAAGGTCATTTGTTTACTTTCACTAGATTACACAGCTGGAATATCTTAACTTTCAGAGTCTTAAGCCTAATTTATTCAGTTTCCCCCCAGGGCAGACTGGAGTAAATTCCACAAAATGGTTTTCTCTAACCTCAGCTTTCTAAGTTCCTTTTACTTATCAACTGCTCTTCTCCTAGCTGCTTTTTTCATCGCCTACTCTTAGTTCAGTTCCCCGCCTCCTCTAAAGCCATTTTTTTAAAAATTAGGTTCAATTGCCTGGCCATCATCTATTGGACCCATTTCTCTCTAGCTTCCAAATAGCCTTGAATCCATGGTCCTCTGAAAGTCGATTAATTTCAGATCCAGCCTAAAATGACAACTCCCTATATAAAAAACTAACCTATGCTTAAAATAATGCTTTTGTGTTTACAGAAAAGATGTCATTGTTCCTCTTTGAGAATGAAGGATAACAGCAACAGAAAAAGGAATGCAATGTACACACAATGAAGAATATATGTGAAGAGAGAGAGTGAAAGCAAGAGGAACTATTTCATTTTTATCTTTGAATTCCTGCAACTCACACATTGACCTGAAATAGAATATTATTAAATGTTCATTGAATTGTAGTCAAATTACAGAATTCCCAGATCAAGGAGAAAATATTGCAATTAGCTGGAAAGAAAAAAATTCAAGTATTGTAGAAACACAATTAGGATAATGGAAGATTTAGCAGCTTCTACATTAAGGGATCAAAGGATCCCAAATATGATATTCCAGAGGTCAAAGGAACTAAAATTAAAACCAAGAATCAGCAAAACTGAGTATAATCTTTCTGGGAGGAAAATGGGCATTCAGTGAAATAGAGGACTTTCAAGCATACTTGATGAAAAGACCAGAGTTGAATAGAAAATTTTACTTTCAAATACAAGTCTCAAAAGAAGCATGAAAAGGTAAACAGGAAAGAGAAATCATAAGGGACTTATTAAAGTTGAACTGTTTACATTCCTATGTGGAAAGATGATATTTGCAACTCATGAGGCCTTTCTCAGTATTAGGATAGTTGGAGGAAATATACACATACATCTATACATATACATATATACACATACACACACAGAGGGCACAAGGGGAGGTGAATATGAAGGAATGATAAGACATTTAAAAGATAAAATTAAGCGATGAGAGAGGAATGTAGTGGTAGGAGAAAAGGAGAGATAGAAAGGGGTAAATTATGTCACATAAAGGAGGCAGAAAAGAAAAGCTTTTACAGTGGAGGGTAAGAGGGGAGAGGGGAGAGAAAATGAATGAACCTTAATCTCATTAGATTTGGCTCAAGGAAGAAATAATATGCACTTTCAACTGGGTATGGTAATCTATCATACTCTAAAGAAAAGTAGGGGGAAGGGAATAAAGGAGTGGGGGATGATAGAAAGGAGGGCAGATTGAAGGAAGGCATAATCAAACACTTTTGAGGAGGAACAGGGTCAAAAGAGAGAATAGAATAAATTAGGGGTGGGATAGGAGGGAGGGAAATATAGTTAGTCTTTCACAACATGACTGTTATGAAAGTGGTTTTCATGACTACAGATGTATAATCTATATCAAATTGCTTACCTTCTCAATGAGAGGGATATATAGTCAATGGGGTATAGAAATTTATCTTGTCCTACAGGAAAATAGAAGGGAAGGGAATAAGAGAAGGAGTGTGGTGATAGAAAGGAGGGAAAATTGGGGAAAGGGGTAATCAGAATGTATGTAGTCTTAGGGTGGGAGAGAGGAGAGATAGGGAAAAAACTGAAACTCAAAATCTTGTGGAAGTGAATGTTGAAAACTAAAAATAAATTAATTGAAAAAAATAAATGCTCATTCAATTGAATGAAGGGATGAATACCATCACTGATACATTAACATTAAAACTGGAGCATTTGGAACACTCTTTAGAGGGCAATGAAGCAAAGGAAAGTGCTATATCTATTTCTTAATGTCTGGATTTGGGTTAATTATATTCTCTCAGGCACAAACTTTGCAGTTAAGGAAGAAATAACTCAAAAACAAATGTGACTTCCAACTTTTTCACTGGAAAATGCACAAACAAGGGGTGAAGGACCTGGAAACATAGTTTGTTGCCTTGTTCTTATTTGCAAATAGCAACTTATGGGTCACTCTATCAGGTAAACAGTTCAAATTACTCCCTTAAAGTACAGGTAATAGTAACTCTAATAATAATGATAGTTAACATTTATATAACACCTACTATATGCTAGATGCTGTGCTTAGCACTTTACAAATATTACCTTATTTGAGTCTCATTACTCTGGAAGGTAAGAAGTATTATTATCCCCAAGATGAGGAGACTAAAGCAAACAGAGGTTAAATGATCTGGCCAGGATCACACAACTAGTAAATGTCTGGTGCTAAATTTGAGCTCAGGTCTTCCTGACTTCAGGCCCAGGGCTCTATCTACTGAGTCACCTAGCTATCTCAGGTGACATGCAGCCCACAAGAATAGAATAAGATGTTTTATTTTATTGGACTCTAGATAAACTCAATCTTAAGGAATTTCTTGAAAAATTGATCCAAAAATAAAGCATTTTTTAAAAGAAAATGAGTGTGGTCTAGAATGATCTTTTCTTCATAAAGCCACACTTGTTCTTTATTATTGAATTCATTAAACTCACAGGGAACACATGACTGTTTTAAAATATATATACAGAAGATGGAAGCAAGGGCAGAAAACAATATGAATCCAAATGCATGATATATTACTATAAAGATAGTGCCAGGAATGATAAAGAACAGAATGAACTAAACTTGACAAGAGAGACTAAGAGCAGGAAATAAAGATTTTATTTCTTTTTTTAAAGCTATATTGGGGCAAAAAAAAAGATTAAGGGATAGGATCACTGCTAGGGATAAACAGAATAATTATAATTGGCAACAGAAAGGAGACAGAACTGATCAATTCTTATTTTGTTTCATTTTTCTCTGACATGGAGAATGCCCTTTCACTGGGAGAAGATAGAAAGCAGATTGAATTTGAGGAAATGATATCCAGCCGAGGTAAGGAAGGCACCAGGGAGTATATAGATTCACTTGATAAAATCATAACACTTACTGCAAATGAATGATCTTTTCATGTGTTGGAAGAATAGTTTGATTGTTGAGCCAATGTTGCTGACATTTGAAAACTCATAGAAAAAAGAAAAGATATCATAGATTTGGAGAAGTGTAAAAATTGTCCTAATTTTCAAGAAAAGGGAAGAGAGTCTAATCCAGTAATAAGTAGCATTTATATAGTGCTTTAAAGTTTGGAACATACTTTACACATACATACTAACTCCTTTGATCCCCACAGAAACCCTGTAAGATAGGTGACATTTTTATAGATTAAAAAAAATGAGGCTGGGTCGCATAGCTACTACTAGTATTAAGACAGTATCTGTACGTGGTCTTCCTGACTATAGGTCCAACATTCTATCCATTTCAATATCTGTCTTTGATGGTTTAGTGAATTTTATTTCTTTTGTTGGGAAAATCTTGAATACATCATTAAAGATATGATTAGTGAACATCTATCAAAGGTTAATGGAAGAGATAAATTAATGAAGTTAGAACCAAAAACTTGACTCTTAATTTAATAATTACTGTGAGATGACTAGAATTCCAGGAGCCAAGAAGATAGAGTAAGTAGTAAATCTCCCATATTCACCTCCAAAAAACATAAAATAGCAACTCAAAATGAATCCTGGAACAGTAAAACTAGCAAAAAGATGAAGTGAAACAACTTTTAGTCCAAGAAACTTGGAAGATCCACAGGAAAAGGCTATTTCACTTGAGTAAAAGGAGAGCACAGTCCAGGACAGGAAATATCCCAGCAAGCAAACTGCAAACCCTACCTCAGCAAAGCAGTGGAAGATCCTGAGCCTCACTGTGGTGGAGCAGGTAAACGCCAACACAAGAACACGCTAAGTTGCCTTTAGCTTAGCTAAGAGAGTGGGCAGACTCCAGCTCTGAGAACTACCTTGTGGTTTAGCATAGCCATGGGTAAACAGATAACCTCCAACAGCCAGACCAATACATACTTCAGTGTAATCCTGGGGAAATGCAGAAACACCTTACAGGCCCCAGCACACACAAGACATCAGAACTAAGAACCCAGATCAGCACTAGGTAAGCTGCCAGACCCCTACAGCCTCCAATAGTGCCAGCCACCCTACCCCCTCACTGCAGCACCAGACACAAGGGTCTCCCATGGGCCTCAGTCAATATCAGCAGAGCAACAAGTAGACAGTTTGGGCCTGCAGTCCCTTGCAGAAGAAGTATGAGACAGTGCCCCTTCAACCTGAGGAGCAAAGCTGAAATTTAAAAGAAAGGAAAGTGATCAAAAAAAGATAAGCAAAAAACAATGAAAAAAATAATCTGACCATAGGTCAAGTTATTATGGTGACAGGGAAGATGAAGATACAAACTCAAAAGAAGACAACAATGTCAAAACATGTATGGGCAAAGCCTCAAAGAAAAACAGGAAGTGGTCTCAAGCCCATAAGGAACTAATGGAAGAGCTCAAAAGTGAAGCTTAAAAATCATGTAAGACAGGTAGAAAAAAAATTGGGAAAAGAAATGAGAGTGATGTAAGAGAATTATGAAAAAAGAGTCAACAGCTGGGAAAAAGAAACAACTACTTTAAAAGTAGAGTTGGTCAAAAAGAAAAAGAGATACAAAAATCCACTGAAGAAAAAAACTCCTTAAAAAGTATAATTGGTCAAATGGAAAAGGAAGTACAAAAGTTAACTGAGGAAAACAACTCCTTAAAAATTAGAATTGGGCAATTGAAAGCTAATGATTATGTGACATTAGGAATCAATCAAATTCAAACAAATGAAAAAACAGAAGAAAGTGTAAAATACCTCATTGGAAAAACAACTGACATGGAAAATAGATTCAGGAAAGACAATGACAGAATCATTGAAAACCATAATCAAAAGGAGGACTTGGACAGCATCTTTCGAGACATTATCAGGGAAAACTACCCTGATATCCTGGAACCAAAGGGTAAAATAGGCATTGAAAGAATCTCCTGAGAGTTATAGGAAGAAATAGACAACACAACTGGGACCTCAATCTCCCCCTCTCTGAACTAGATAAATCTAACCACAAAATAATAAGAAAGAAGTTTTAAAAAAAAGAAAAAAGTTAAGGAGGAGAATAGAGTTTTTGAAAAGTTAGATGTGGTAGACCTCTGGAAAAACTTGAGTAGGGATAGAAAGGAATATATGTTTTCTCAACAGTACATGGCATCTATACAAAAATTGACCATGTACTAGGCCATATAAACTTTACAATCCAATGTAGAAAGGCAGAAATATTAAACACATCCTTTTCAGATCATGTTGTAATAAAAATTACATGTAATAAAGGTCCATGGAAAGATAGACTAAAATTAAAGGGAAATTAAATAATTAGATTCTAAAGAAAGAATGAATCAAACAACCAATCATAGAAACAGTCAATGACTTTGTCCAAGAGAATGACAATAATGACACAACATGCTGATACTTATGGAATGCAGCCAAAATAGTTTTTAGGAGAAATTTTATATTTTTAAATTTTTACATGAATAAAATAGAAAAAAGAGGAGGTCAATTAATTGGGCATACAATTAGAAATCTGGAAAAGGAATAATTAAAATCTCAATTAAATACCAAATTAGAAAATCTGAAAATCAAAGAAGAGATTAATAAAATTGAAATTAAGGAAACTAAGGAACTAATAAATAAAACTAAGAGCTGATTTCATGAAAAAAACAGTAAAATACATAAACCTTTAGTTAATTTTTTTAAAAAAAGAAAGAAGAAAACCAAATTGCCAGTATCAAAAATGAAAAGGGTGAATTCACCACCAATGAAGAGGAAATTAAAACAATAACTAGGAGATATTTTGCCCAATTCTTGCCAATAAATCAGACAATCTAAGTGAAGTGGATGAATATTTACAAAAAAAAAATAATTGCCCAGATTAACAGAAGAGGAAATAAAATGTGTAAATAACCCTATTTCGGAAAAAATAAATTGAACAAGTCATCGAGGAACTTCTTAAGAAAAAAATCTCCAGGGCCAGTTGTATTTACAAGCATTTAAAGAATAATTGATTCTAATACTGTATAAACTGTTTGCAAAACATAAATGGAGTTCCAACAAATTCTTTTTATGATACAAATATGATGCTGATACCTAAACCGGGAAGAGCCAAAACAGAGAAAGAAAATGAGAGAATAATTTCCCTAATGAATATAACTACAAAAGTTTTAAATAGAATACTAGCAAAGAAATTACAGCAACTTATCACAAGGATAATACATTATGACTAGGAAAGATTTATACAGGAATGCAGGGCTGGTTCAACGTTAGGAAAACTTGGCCACATCAATAACATTGATTGACCATATCAATAACAAAATTAACAGAAATTCTATGATTACCTCAATGGATATAGAAAAAGCTTTTGACAAAATACAGCACCCATTCCTATTAAAAACACCAGAGAGCATAGGAATCAAAGAGGTTTTCCTTAAAATGATAAGTAGCATCTATCTTAAACCATCAGCAAGCATTATATACAATGGGGATAAGCTGGTATAATTTCTAATAAGATGAGGAGTCAAACAAGGATTCCATTATCACCACTGTTATTCAATATGGTATTAGAAATGCTAGCTTTAGCAAAAAGAGAAGAAAAAGAAATTGAAGGAATTAGAATAGGTAATGAAGAAACAAAGCAAACACTCTTGGCAGATAATATGATGATATATTTAGAGAATCCTAGAGAATCAAATAAAAAGCTATTTGAGACAACAACTTTAGCCAAGTTGCAGGATATAAATAATAAACCCATAGAAATCATCTGCACTTCTATATATTACTAACAAATCCCAACAGCAAGAGATATAATGTAACTGTAGACAATATGAAATATTTGCAAGTCTACCTTCCAAGACAAACCTAGGAACTATACGAACACAACTGCAAAACACTTTTCACTCAGATGAAGTCAGATCTAAATAACTGGAAAAATATCAGTTGCTCATTGGTAGGCCAAGGTAATATAATTAAAATGACAGTTCTACCCAAATTAATTTGCTTATTCAGGGTCATACCAATCAAATTACCAAAAAATTAGTTTATAGTACTCAAAAAAATAATAATAAAACTCATCCAGAAGAACAAAAGGTCTAAAACATCAAGGTAATTAATGAAAAGAATGCAAAGGAAGACATCCTAGTCAAACTAGATATTAAATTGTATCATAAAGCAGCAATCATCAGAACTATTTGGTACTGGCTAAGAAATAAGAGTGGTGGATCAGTGGAATAGATTAGGTATACAAGACACAGTAGATAATGCTTATAGTAATCTATGGTTTGATAAACCCAGACTCCAGCTTCTGGGATAAGATCTCACTATTTGACAAAAACTGCTGGGAAAACTGGAAAATAGTGTGGCAGAAACTAGGCATACACCAACATTTTACACTGTATACCAAGATTAGGTCAAAATGGGAGCACAATTTAGACATAAAGGATATATTATAAGAAATAGATCAAAAGAAAAAAACACAAAAGAATAAAGTAAGTGAATGTGTCAGTCTGCATTCAGAGTCCATCACCTCTTCATCTGGATGTTTCCTTCATTACACCTTGTACTAGTTTTGGTTCATTGTGCTTCTGAGAAGAGCTGAGTCATTTATTGTTGATCATCACACAATGCTGCTGATACTGTGTACAGTGTTTTCTTGGTTCTGTTCATCTCACTTAGCATTACTTCATACATTTGGCATTTATCCTGTGCAACTTTATGTTAAAATTATCTTTTCTTGTGTCTGATTCATTTTTCCAACTAGATTCTAATCATATAGAAGGCAAGTTCTATTTTCTTGGACTTCTCTATATCACTCCAATCACAGTAATCCAGTGCCTTATACGAAGCAACCACTCAATAAATATTTGTGGAATGGTGAATCGTAAATGGTAGATTTATTGAAAATTCTCCTGCATAAAACAGTTAGAAAAGTCATGCCCTGTTTAGTGTATGTATTCACTCTTCAGGAATTCTTTCTCTGTAGATAGATTTGTTTTTTTACCTGAATGGAAATAGAGAAGACCCTTCTTTGATGATCCAATGAACGGGCTTCCTTTAGCAAGGACACTTGGGAAACAGGCAAACATAACTCTTCCCAGAAAGTACAGGTTCAAGATTAGAACTGAAGTTTAGTGAAGAAAAGGGAATCATAGACTCAAATGTAGGCGTGTTGTAAAGGAAAATTTGAAGAAAAAAAAGGGAGAAGCAGTTCCTGAGAGTACCCAAAATCAGAATGCAACTGAAACCTCCAGATACCCGACCCAGTTCTCTTTTCATTAGGGTCCACTGAATCCTTAGTCTTCATTTAGTTCCTTTTATTATCAAGCCTAGGAGGAAGCAGTTTTACTATTTTGGCAACCCACAGAAAGGAGGACATTTAATTATTTGCTCTAAGCCAGGGGTAGTTACGGTAACTATGCTTATACCCTACTGATTTGCTTCTCCCCATGACATCACATAAGATCTTCTGAAACTTTCCTGAATCAGTCTCCAAGAGACTGAGAATGTTCAATTACACTGGATCCACAAATACAGATAGTAGGTCACAATATAGTGCCATTGTTCTAATTCGATATTTTAAATGTCTTAAGACAAAAAGAATCAAAAGATTTAAGAGCATGAAGTGCCATGGTAGAGGGATATATCTCTACAATGCCTAAGAGAATCACTGTGCCCTTTGCCCACAATGCAATTACGTATATTCATGACAAGGACTGGGGCATCAAAAATCACTGTGATTTTTTTCAATATAATCTGTCACATAAGGCAGAGTTACATTATAGACTATAGAAGATACCTTCTATGACAAATTATATGCCTTTTGATGGTCAAATAGAAGGCTGTCAGGAAAATTGACCCCCTTTCCCAAAGAGGCAAGAGAAATGTGATGCCATTCTGTCATGATAAATTACCTACAATGTCCCATGAGGGAAAAAATAGTATTAGAAACATTTCCAACTGTAGAAAGAAGACTTAAATATCCCTGGAAAGATGCTGACATTGCAGAGTTTACCTTTATTTTATTCTTTACAGGAGAATAAAATGGGAAAGGGCTTTGTACATTGTCTCTTCCTCTGG
Organism: Bettongia penicillata ogilbyi; assembly: GCA_023548195.1. Taxonomy (NCBI): domain Eukaryota; kingdom Metazoa; phylum Chordata; class Mammalia; order Diprotodontia; family Potoroidae; genus Bettongia; species Bettongia penicillata. Next base: position 4,104,065 of record JAJHZJ010000580.1, read on the forward strand.
TTCTATGCACTGACCTCCACAAAAAAGATTATGTGTTGACATTTTGTACAACAGTCCCAAGGAATAGTCTTAGGAGTGCATCCACATCATTGACAGGCTTGACTAGATCAGATCAACACACATTTTACTTGTTGCACTAACTCTAGCATTAGTCTGATGCAGACTGATGGCTCACCTGTCTAATAATCTATAAAGAAGTTTTGAAGGACATTAGATGCATCCTTTTCCTCCTCCTTACTTTACTTATTGAACACCAAAAAAAAAAAAAATTTCAAGAAGTAGTCTGGAAGAACTAAATGCCCACAGCCATTCCCTTGTAGGTGGTTGACACTATTGAATGTTCAGGTGCTACTTAGTGTCTCCCTTGGTGCCTCATAAATTACCAGGGTGGGGTGGAAAACAAAGTCCAAGGTTTCTCAAAATGGGACAATTATCCCCAAACACCAGAGTGGAGTTATGGTCTTGACCCTGGGTCATTCTAGTCTAGAAAGTAGGGAAAGAAGACCAAGAGGCCCAAGGGCAAAGAATTAGATCAAGTGTCCTGTTGATTCCTACTAGTATAAAAGGATTGATTCCAACCCCAGGTTTGTAGATGAGAAATACTTTCATATATGCCATCCTCCAGTGTGTGTGCAGGACTGTGGGAATTCCTCATGTGTTTTATAGTAAATACTGTTAAGTTGATATATGAAGGCCATTTGTTCTAGAAGTGAGCATGTTGTATTTTTAAAGAATATCCATAAGGTCAGTCCAATAAAGCAAATCTTCCCAAAGACTATGACCTGAAAGAAATTGCCTTTGAGTCTAAAAGTAGGTAGTAATAAAGAGCAATTTTAAAAGAACTGAAAATGAAAACCTCAGATGTTTTTTATATAACAAAATTACAGGTGCTACTGACCATAAAATAGACAAGTTCCCTAAAATGGCATATGTTAAATTAATTTTTTTCACAAACAACACAGACCATCTTCTCATTGGAGTGATAACCCACCTCTGTGAGAAATGGAGTGCAAGCATTACTGTTCTCATTTCACAGATAATGAAGTTGGGGCTGAGAAATGAAATAACATGTGTAATATTATATACAGTTGTTTAGTGGTTACAAAAAAAATACTCCACAGGCCAAGTTCTACAGATGAGAATACTTTGTCTCTCTAAAAAGTGTTTGCAACTGGTGACTATGTACTTCCTGTGGCTTGACTAGCACTGAACATTTTATTCTCAAAGCACCAGATACTTGGCTGCTACCATAATGTTATATGGGAGAAGGATACATAAATAAAGATAAAAAAGGCTGAAAGCCTGAAAGCTCAGGGCTCTAACATCCTGAGATAAGGCATTCAAAGACTGACCCTTCTCTTCTTTCTTCTGTCTTGTGCTGCTGGGAGCCTAATAAGCTGTTGAACTGAACTGTGGCAGGAGTCCCCTCAGTCCTGGCATTTCAGGGAACAACCATTAACTGATCAGTTCTTATTTGCCAGGCACTGTACTAAGTACTTTACAAACAATATATCCCTTGATCCTCACAGTTACCCTATGAGGTAGAAACAATTATTAACCCTATTTTGCAGTTTAGGAAGTCAAGGCAGACATTAGGTGACTTGTCCAGGGTCATATAGTTGGAAAGTGTCTAGATCTTCCTGACCCCACACCCAGAGCACTATCTACTATGCCCTCTAGCTGCCACCCAGATCCTGAGTTGAAAGAGACCTCAGAAGTCCTTTAACATAACCCACATGTAAATAAGAATATCTTCTAAATTATGTCAGAAAAGTCATCATCCAGACATTAAGACACTCTAGAAAGGGTGAATCCACCACTGTTGTAACTAAGTAGAGCAGCCAGGTCTTGGTCCCAGGACCCTGAAATCATTTACCTTTCAGCCACATGCAAACCATGATCTTAACAAGCTGTTAGCAGGAATAGTTAGTTAAACCAGAAAGCCACCAACTTTTCCCATTTTTTTCCAAGTTCTCTCTCCTCTAGTTGTTATGCCATATGAGCTCCCAAACCCCATCCACCCATTCCATGTTGGGAACAACTCTAATTGCTAGCAAGTTGTTTCTTATATCAAATCTAAATCTGCCTTTTTGAACCTTCTACATATGGCCCATAGTTTTACCAAGTAGAGTTAAACAGAGCAATTTTATTCCCCTGGTGTAGTATTCCCCTTAGGATACTTGATGACAAATATCATGTCCTCAGTGAATCTGGTACAGACTAACCATCCCCAATTCCTTCAACCAATCCTTATGTGAGATGGCTCTGAAGTCCCTCACCATCCTGGGTGCCTTCCTATAGACATCCTCCAGTATAACAGTGTTCTTCCTAAAAGGAGGCTCCAGGAAGTGTACACAGCATGCCAAATATGGTCTAACTAGGGCACAGTCAAGTAGAACTATGCCCCTAGTCCTGAATTCTATGTCACTATTATCACAAAATAAAATTTCATTAATGTTTTTGGCTGCCATATTACATGGTTGGTTTACATTGAGTTTACAGTCCCCAAATTCCCCAGAGCTTTTTTTAAAAGAACTACTGTCTAAACACATCTTGTATATCTTGTGCTTATAAAGTCTCAGGGGATGATTTATTTTTGAAAGCCATAAACTTCAGAGAACTCATGAAAATACGGACATTTTGGCATTTTAAAAAAGCAGTTTCTCAAGGCTGCTGCTAAGTCCTTAACCTTCTCATTGGCTCAGTTTTTGCTTCCACAGTTCGATATGAACTTTGCCTGTTTTTTCTAAACCACTGAGATCCAAAACTTCCAATTTTCTCAGGATGGAAACTGGGAGATTGAGCTAAACTAGTGCAACAAAAGACAATGGAATAATTAATGTGAATTAATGGGGCAAGGACACACCTATGTTTTACGTTAGAAAAATGTCAGGAAGTCCCTACAGCCCACAAATTGTTCCCTTTCATTTTCTTATTTGCTGCAGGATCTAAAATACCATCATTAATTTTGGTAGGAAGCAGATCCAAAGCTGCGATTACCTCAGCCTCAACCAATGTAAAAAGACAACTACTTGTCTTAGCAAGTTGCCTAGGGCATGAAGAGATTGAATAACTTGCCAAGAGTCACATAGTCAATATGTTATCTGAGTCAGAAATTGAACCTTTGGTCTTCTTGATTCCAAAGCTCACTTGCCCAGCTCTCTGACTCCCTAGTCACAACACCATGCTGTTGAATTGGAACTAATTCACAATAAGGTGTTAACCATTTTTCCATTTTCTTGGCTATGGAGACCCAAACAAATGATATAAGTACCTAAGGAGAAAGAAATTACAAAACAACAAAAGAAACAAACATTTATTAAGTACCTTCTATGCACCAGGCATTAGACTAAGTACTTTACAACTGTTGTATCATTCTCACAACAACCTTAGAATGTAGGTGCTATCATTATTCCCATTTTACAGTTCAGAAAAATGAGGCAGACAGAAGTTAAGTGACTTAAGCAGGTTCACACAGACAATAAGTGTCTGAGGCTGGATTTGAACACAGCCTATGCAATCATGCAACTTGCTGAGGGCCTTCCTCTAAATTTTTGACGTTACACAGTGGCCAGTGAAACTCACAGACTGCCTATGCCTTGTTCATGACTCTGCTTCTCAATGTGCACCAGACTTAGCTAGACAAGACAAGTGAATGGCTAAGTGAATGGATAAGGCTATAGTCAATCTTGCTTTCTGGAAGCAATTTCTAGAACACATCTCAGAGACAAAAGGCTAAAATTCCACTTCAACAAAAACCTCTCAGTAACAACGAGCTGAGCCCTAGGCATAGGCCCACCTATTTTAAAGGAAAGCAAGAACTTTCTACCATAACACTGAATTGGTCTTAGTATCTGAGATAATCAGATTTGACCTTCCATGTGTTAATAACCAAGACAAATGAATTTCATTGGTAAGAGGTATGAATTAAAAATTACAATTGTGTTTTCCACGATTATCATTATTCGCTGCCAGTTGCTAGGAACTCATTTGAGCAGTGGCCAAACAGACACAAGGAAAATAATTTAAATAAAAACCATGCTTTCCCTGGAAGAACAGCCAGACTCCAAACAAAACATTGTATTGTTGCCCTTCGTTTTGATGGAGGCATGGGTAATTGATAATAATATGAAAAATTGGAGTTAGTGATAACTGTTGCATACAATCCAAAGGACTGTGTGCAACCTGGTATTAGGGTAATACTCTATGGACTTGGATTCAGGAAGCCTGAGAGTGAGCCTTTTCTCTGACACGTAACTAGTTGTGTGATCATGAGGAAATCTCTTAACCTCTATGAAATGTTACTACATTTTCAAGATAGGGATTGTAATGCCTGTAGATTCTCCCCTAAGAGAGCTAATGTAAGTCTTAAAGGAAATAGTGTGTGTAAAAATCTGAGCAAAACTTAAAGCCCTATATAAATGTCAGGAGTTTTTCCCTCATGAAAGTCTGTGTGCAAAGGTTTTACAACCACTTGCTGGGTCTGTTGTAGAAAGGTTGGACTAGATTTCCAAGTCTAAAATTCCGTGGTATTGCAATTGCTTTGATACTATATTGTAGGACAATCAGTATCAGTACCAGAAGTAGTTTGAAGGACAGCTGATTACCAAAGTCAAAATACTTCCTTGGTAATGCTGTACTTACTATCTATCATTCATGGAAAGTGATCAAAATTCTGAATTTGTCTGGCTTATGTACTAGATGACTGATCAGAGTGACTACGTCTACTCTAAACCACATCCCAGAGGTGAGTTAAGCCCTTTAGAAAGCTGCTTGAGATTTTTCAGCTCTTTCGCTCACTCTCAGTGAATGCCACAGATGGATTTAGTGACTCTAGGTCCTATGCCGACCTACTGGTTTTGTTTCTCTACTAATTAGGTGAAATTTAAATCAATAAACAAGTATTTATTAGGCACCTACTGTGTGGCAGGCATAGTGCCAAATGTTGGGGTTACAAAGACATAAACGTCCCTGCCCTCAAGAAGTTTACCTTCTATATCAAGATGTAACATTTGTTCATTTAAAGATATACCAAATAAATATGAAGTAATCTGGGGACAGGGGAACCATTAGCAGCCAGAGGAAGTAGGAAATACCTCATACCAGAGATGGAATTTGAGCCAAGCTTTGAAGGAATCTAGGAATTCTAAGAAGCAGAGATAAGAAAAGAATGCATTTCGGGCATGAGAAGTTACAAAGGCACAGAGACTGGAAATGGGGTATCTTCTATGAACAGCAGCAAAAAGGCCATACCAGTGAAAGATAGGAAGAGACAGGGAAGGGGACAAGCATTTATTAGGTGCCTGCTAAGTACCAGGTGCTGTGATAAACCCCTCATAAATACTGTCTCCTTTGATCCTCACAACTCAATGAAGTACATGCTATTATTATCCTCATTTTAAAGTTGAGGAAACTGAGGCAGGCTGAATTAGAACTCAAGTCTTCCTGACTATAGGCCCTGCCCTCTATCCAGGGAGTCACCAAGGAATATGAAGAGGAATAATATATAATACAACAGGAAAGGTAGGTTGGAGTAGGGTTGTAAAGGGCTTTAAATACCAAAGGAGTTTGCTTTTGATTCAGGAGGTAATATATATTTAACAGATGCTATCTATATGTCTTTAGTTCAACAAAAGGGCATTTTTTTAAAATTAAATTAGCACCAGTTCAAAGGCATTTTGGTTATAATACTCATAGATAAATTATTAGAGACATTGACATACCATCTTCTTCTTTTCTCTTCCTCTTACTGTAGACATAACAGGTTATTTTTTTATAGCATTTAAGATCTGTTTTTCAGTTTCACTTCATGCCATTTGCTGGAAAATTGAAATAGTTTCATCAAATGGATGAGCCAGGAACAGAGTTGCACAGTAATTTAATGCAATGTGAATTTTAATTTTCAGTGAGTAATAATAATTTACCTGAGATGCCTTTTAAGATTTGTGAGACCTATTACATATAGCTCTCACTTGATCCTCGTGATTACCTTGTGAGATAAGTACCATGGCTATAATTAAGTGCCATTTTTCAGATGAGAAAACCAAAACTCAGAAATAAAATGCCTTATTTATGGTCATGAAGACTTACAAGTGTCAGGGGTAGAATCTGAATCCCTGTCTTCCTGAATCCAGAACCAATACGCAACCCACTATGCAAAACTACGTATTAGGCAGAGAAAGTACCAGGAACTATAAAACCTCTAGGAATATATTTGACATGTTAAGATCAAAATATTCCATAAGCAACTGGAGATTTATAAGACAATATCTGATCTTTAAATAACATCAGATAAAGTTTTCCTTTCCATTCAATACTGTAAGAATAATATAAGCATAGTATAAGCAACTACATTTTGATGTACTCTAAGAACTGCTTCACAGCTTATAATTAGGGGGAATACTGTGTTTTTCTTTTTTTTTTAATCTGAGAAGTAGAATGCAGCATTGTGTAGATGACATAATGCTAGAGAAAGGAGAATTGTGGAAGAGTTACGAAGTCAGATGTCTTGACCTAGTTCTCTCATTACCTAAATATGTAACTGGAGATAATAAAATCTCCCTGCATCTTGTTTCCTCATCTATTAAGTGAAAGGTTAGAATAAATTATCTCTATGTTGCTGTTGTAGTACGTATGACATTTTTTTAATGTAGACAGGACTGGTTTCCCTTTAAGGATACAAGCAGGTTATCCTCAAGATCTGGCTGTTCTTGACAAGGGCTTGAAATATTGGCATGAATTCCTTGCCATTTGAGAGCCAAGTAGCCCAGCCTATAGGAATTTGTGTTTCTGAGGTTTGATGGAATTCTCATTGCCCTGTGGAACAGGACATCTTTTTGACCCAGCATTGCTATCCTAGCCAGTATGGAAATGAAGGCAAACAGCTTCAGTAAAGTATATTTTTTCTCATCCAGCCAATCTTTGATATTTAACACACAACACTCACCTTCAGATACTCTGATGTCCAGCTAACCAGTGCACTTTGCTACTCCCCACTTGTAGATTTCATCTCCCATCTTGGTGCTTTTGTACAAGTCATCCCCTGTGCCTACAATGCACTCTCTCCCTACTTCAGATTTTAATAACACCAAGCTTTCTTCCTTCCTTCCTTTCTTTCCTCTCTTTCTTCCTTCCTTTCTTCCTTTATATTTTCATGTATTTATAATATGTCCCTCTTATTGTCCATTGGATAAGGTTGGTTATGGAGTGACCTGGGTTCAGGAAGACCTGTATTTGGATTCTACCCCTGACACTTACAATATTCATGACCAAAGATAAGTCACTTTATTTCTGAGTTTTGATTTTTCTCCTCTGTAAAATGGGTTTAATTATACCTATGGTACTTATCTCACAAGGTTATTGTGAGGACAAAATGCGAGGTATGTGAAGTGTTTCACAAATTTTAAATTTTAGGTAAATTACTATTAATCAATGACACTGAAAATTAAAATTCATACTGCATTAAATTACTGTGCAATCTTAATCCTGACTCATTTGTTTGGTGAAATTATTTCAATCACCAGTCAAATGGGATTCCTCCCACCAATAAAAGGACAAAACAAAACAACAAAAACAAAAATCTCAGCATAATAGCAAAACAAATTCCTATGTGGCCATGCCTGAAAATGTATGCCCTTGCTGTGTTTTAAGTTCATTCTCCCTAAGGGCAGGAGGTGAGGGGCATGTTTCATCTTCAGTCTTGTAGACTCTGAGTTTGTCATTGCCTTGATTAGAGTTCTGAAGTCTTTCAAAATTGTTTTTTTCTATATTGTTGTCATTGTATAAATTGTTCTATTACTTCACTCTGCATTAGTTTACATAGAAGTCTTTCCCGTGGCCTCTGAACCTGTCAATTTCTTCTTCTCTTATGGCACAATAATATTCCATAATTTGTTTAGTCATTCTCCAATACTAGAACATCCCCTTAGTTTCCAATTTGGGGCTACCATAAAAAAGAGTTAATATGAGTATTTTTTTGTAGATAGAGATTCTTTTCCTCTTCCTTTGATCTCCTTGGGGTATAAGCCTGATGGTGACATAACTGGATCATAGAGGAGTAACTTTTTGCACTTAGTTTTCCAGAATAACAGAGACTATTTGAATTAACAATTAATTAATATTACGTTCTACTTATTCATAATATGTATTCTTTCAAATCTCTTGTTGTAATTAACTTTATAATTAATTTTATGTTCCATCAATACTTCATTTCTTATACTGTGCCTTAATCTCTGGACTGATCTGAACTAAGCCTGGCCCAGAACAGTCTTCCTGCCCTAATATTCTCTAAGTGCTTTACAAATAATAGGCCAGATACTGCTAGATAAGTATGAATGTTGATTTGTAAGTCAACAAAAGACAATATGATATTGCAAAAAAAAAAAAAACTTGATAGGGAATAAGGAAAACTAGTTCCTAGTCACAGTGCTGTTACTAACTAGCTGTGTGATATCCAATAAGTCACTTCTCTGAATCTCGTTTTCTTCATCTGTAAAATGGGATAGTTAATTTCTGGGATTCCTTCCAACTCTTCTAACTCTGATATTCTCTGATTCAAGACACTATAACAGCAAGCTACTAAAATTGTATAATGGAGAGACCAGTCAATGGTTGCCCAGTTCTTAAAATATCTACAATTTGTCCTTCCTGGTAGATTATAGTAATCATGCACAATATTCTTTTCTTGGTGCCAATCCAATACATAGAACCTCAGAAAATGAGTCATGGTGATTGAGTTGGTATCAAGCAATGATAAAAAGTCTTCTGACCAAGGACCCAGAAGGATTGATGACAATGAAGAATAAGCTCAAACTGAATATTTGTACAAAAGTTCCTTAGTGCATGATCAATCTCTGTCTCTTCTTTGGTTACTCCCCAGTGAGGCCACTTGGTAGGGGAGAGACAGGCTGTTCCCCAACTATGTTCCTGAGTGTAAGGAACTTCTGTTTCTGTTGTATTTTTTTCTTTCCTGGTCCTAGATGAATAAATATTCTGAAACTGAAATCATCGGACACCTAGTGAGACTGAGAAATCAATCAGGATCATCTGAGGTCCCATCAATAACTAAAATCCTAGAAATGTTGGTAGCAACAACCAAGTCCAGAGAGGGGCTTGCCTATCACTGATGTTGTTTCCCTAAGTGAATTGACTGAGAACTCATCAAAAGGGATAAAGGATTTCCAAGGTCAAGAACAGAAAGTCTCTCCTGGGCTCCAGGTGCTCTACTGTACATGTGCTCCATTAGCATGCTATTTTAAGCTTGAGCCCACTCTCCCCAAAGATATTTTGTGTGTATGTGTATGAGGGAGAATATTATCCCTCCTCCAAACAACCCACCCAATCCACCCAGTTGGGAATTGTTACAAAAAAGACAGTTTTTTATATACCTTTTCAGTAAATTTCCTTCTATAAAAGCTAATTAGTGTTAATTGGGTGATCAAATTAGGAATTACAGAGGGCAGAGAACCAGGAATGACTATTAGAAATCTCTACCCCTTAAGATTACACCTAGAATTCTGAGGGAAAAGTAATCATTGCCTCAACAGAATCTCATCCACTAGTCTAGGTGAGTTGGAACAGTGAGCTTAATGCGGGTACTACCAGTTAATCTTCTCAAGTTAATAGTGCTTCTAAAGCCACAAAATCAGACATTTTTTTACATTTAAATCTTAGTTTTAATACTTAGTTTTGAACTTCCTCAGGGAATTTCTCAAATCTACCGTTTATCAGAAGAGAAGTGAGACAACCAAATATTTTGGTTCTTTTCTTATTTATAGATTTCTTAGCAGTATGAAGACAGTTGATTATAATGATAGATTAGTCCATAAAATGAAGAGATTGCTTTATTGACAAATATTCCTATTGTTAGCAAAGATTAATCAGAAATTGCTGAGTTGTTTTGTATGGGATTTCATTTTCTTTCTCCATTCTCAGAACCTTCTCAAGGCAGTTATAATAATGGTAGGCCATTTCCATTCAATTAATCAAGTACATTGCATCTTCATAATTTGTGAATTCCATGTTTGTGAATTTGTCTATTCAATTAATTTTAATTTTAATTTAATTTAATCTCACAATCAATACTTGCAGCACTTTTGCCATCATTCACCAATATGTGCAGAGCGGTGAAAAATTTGAGTCAATTGACTCATGCTTTCCCAGCTGAGGTCGAACCAGAAGAGGCTCTGCCTTCCTGTTTCAGTTCTCATGCTATAAACAAATGTCCTTTTCACAATCTATTTGGTACCATCAGGTTTGTTTTTTTCATTTTATTGTTGATGTCACCATTCAAAATGCTGTCTAGTGTTCCCAAACACAAGATGGCTATGATGTAACTTATAGAAAAATGTGTGTATTTGACAAGCTTAGTTCAAGAAAGAGCTATAGGGCTGTTGGTTGCATTTTCAATGTTCGCAAATTGACTATGTGGTATATTCAGAAAAAGGAAGAAGAAATTCACCAATCTGTATGTGAAACCACTCTGGAAAGTACCAAAGTAAAAGTCATGGCCAGAGACTCATAGGAACCTGTGTTTCCCCTAAGAGCAAAGGTTCAGTATTTGCTAATTCAGCATTCAGAGTGACTTTGTAGAACATAACTACTGAGGTTGATAAGAACTGATTGCATTTATTATTTAATATGAGTGATGTGCTCTGCTACATACCAGCAGCGCAAAAGCAAAAATGATACAGTCTCTGCCCTCAAGAAGATTATGTTCTACTAGTTAAATGAGTTATGGAATTCTCAGGCCTTTTAGAAACAGATGATATTACTATAATCTTAAAAAAAATATATACGTAAAATCTGTAAAATAAATCATTGAGTGATCAAACAAGCTTTATCCTAGATAATGATCTGGTCTAAACAGAAGACATCTCTTGAGCAGCCGTTCTCATTGATCGTCCTTCACTCCCAATTTCAATCACATAATCGCAATTACCTTAATTTCCCCTATAGGCTCTGGGCTAACCCTGCTTGGTGCAGCTCCAACTGCAAACATTTCTCTGGTGAAGCCAAAAGGGATTTCAGTATCTAGATAAGATGCCCAGTACTTATCTCCTAAACTTCTTTGACTTCTGATGTTCCTGTTGCTGTCCTTGACTTGATTCCTAAGACTCACTGCTTAACTGGTGTAGCTAGACTGAAAACGTTGTTTACTATTTTCATTTTCAATACTTTAGGTAACTAGGTAGCACAGTGGATAAATTAATGAATTTAGAGTTAGGAAGACCTGAATCAAAACTTACCTTATATACTAATTAATTGTGTATCCCTGGACAAGTCACATAACTTCCTTATCTGTAAAAAGGGGATAATAATAGCACTTACCTTATAGGGTTGTGGTGTGCATCAAGAGATTTTATATACATATGTGTGTGCGTATATATGTGAAAATAACACTCGCACACAGTTCTTTAAAAAAATCAAAAGAATAGTAAGAAAAATTATTGTGAGGAAATGACACCCCAAAAAAGAGATATAAAAGGATACTCCCAACCTACTCATTCTAAAGATATAAGGTCCATAGTTGTTATACAGTGTATGTATTTGCAGACTTTTTCACCATCTTAATTGACTGTGCTGATTTTTTCCATCTTTGGGGCTGGATACCAACCCAGAAAATGACAAAAATAACTTTGCTGTATCATTACTTTGTTCTATCTTTAAAAGCCACACCCAACATCTCTACTCCCTATTTAACAGCTAACTTAGCATGATAATAGTAAACACTGTACACTGCTGATTTTTCACTTTTCCTCTTGGTCTCTAATTGCACAAAAAGGAGTGTACATGATAGAGTATACCCTGCTGCGCCTTTTCCAAAGTTTTGAGTATCTGGGACTCTTTTCCTTCTAACATTCTATACAATGGGTCTTGCTCTCACACTGTTACATTGACTACTACTTCTCCTCCCTCCAGGAGTTTATCCTGAAATTCTTTCTCTGGTCCTTGCAACATAAGTTTTTTGGTTTCTCAGTTCTAACAGTTTGTCTCTTCTTCCATATTGGTCGTTCTTGCTCTTTTGTTTCCTCTGTCAGTTTAGATTCTATGTCTACCATCGGTTTAGACTCTATATCCTCCATCAGTTTAGACTCTACGTCCTCTCAGTTTAGACTCTATGTCTTCCTTTTCTTTCAGAAGGATCTTTCTTGCTTTTGACTCTTTCTTCCACAGCTGACCTGCTTCTTCCTCTTCTTTCATTTTGATCATTATTTTACTTCCTGCAGCATTTTATTCTGTGTTTCTGTTTCTACTTCCAACTTTGCCACTCTTGATTTTACATCCTCCAACAGCCTTGACCCAATCTCTTCCATTTCTTCTGGTTTTGATTCATATATTTTTTTTTCTTAATCTTTTCCTGATGTACATATCATGTCTTCTTTTGGGCAGGGAGGAGTGGCCAATTTTGTTTTATATTCTATTTTATTCTCTTTCATGTCAACTTTTTTTTCTGCTTGATATCTTCAGGCATTATTTCATCTTCCTTGTCACTGTCTCAGTCTTCCACCCTTCTTTGTTTGAGTAGTCTTTTTCTTGATGCCACCCCCTTTGCATGCCACCCCATGCATTAAATGAGAGCAACATGCTTGTAGAATTTCAGTTATAGTATCACTGCTGTTTTCTTCCATTTCCCAGTCTTCATACTATCTTTGAAGTTTATACTAAGGTGGACAGCCTGCAAGCCTTTCTTTTTTTTTTTTTCTAAAACTTATATGTACAATGAAAAAAGAAAAAGAAATATACCACAAACTTAAATATTGAAATTTAAATAAAAATAAGAAAAGAAAAAAGCATTGCCATGTGCAGAGTAAAGCATAAGAGAAGAGTCAAAATATACAGCACTAAATTTCCATTTCAAAAAAAACCTATATAATACTATGCATTGTGTTAAGAGTCATCCATCTTTGCTTCCTTGTACGTTTTCTTTTGTTCTCTGTTGTGCATTTTTTACTTTATTCTTTTTCCCCCTTCCTTCCTTCCTCCCAAAAGGTTACAATTAAGCACAGATATATTTATATAGATATGGATATGCATATACCTACATACACATGCATATATAGACATATACACACAAAATATATACACCTTTACTTGCACATACATATACTTAGATATCTACAAACATACTCATATAAAGATATATACATTCATATGAATCTATGTGACACTGTACTATATTTATTTGTCCTTTGTTTCTCTGAGAGTGGATAACCTCTTCCTTCATAAGTTAAGTCTTTCCATACTTTTTCAAGTCCATCAGCTCATCATTTCTCGCACCACTGCAATATTCCAACCTTATACTGTCTAATTTTTTTTAATTGTCCAAAGCAACACTGAGGGATATGACTGACACATAAGGTAGTTTCCCTATTTTTCTCCTTTAATTAAATTGACTTTATATTTAACTTTGTCCAAGATCTTGAATACCACCCCTGCTCCTATTTTCCCCCAACAAATTCTGCTACTGATCTTTATTTCATGTTTCATCTCTTATTTTTCCATCCCTCCTAACTCCTCTACATTACTTGTACCTGCTACTTTGCCCTCCTATTACTTAACCTACTCCCCTCCAAGAATCCCTCTCTATCTTCCCATTCCCATTCATCTAAATACCCTTCTATACTTCCCTTTAACCTATTCCCTCCCCCTTCTGCTAAAGATCCCTCCATTATCCTCTCCCCACTCCCTATCCCCTTAGTGTTTGATTTATTTCTGAATTTAGAAGATTTTTATATTCTTCTAGATATATATGTATATATATACATATATATATATATATGTATGTATTGTTCCTTCTTGAGCCCATTCCCAATGAAATAGGTTTCCAGAACTACCAGCCCTCCTCCCAAAACTAATTCCTCTGTGTCATTTCTTCCTCTAGCATCTCATTTGTATAAGCTGGTTTTTAGCTGTTCTTAAACTGTTTTACTGTTTAAAATTATATCATACCCAATCATTCTTATGAGCTACCCAATTACTAATAGCAATCTTAGACATACATTTTACATATCCTCCTATAAAAGGTAAACAGTCTATTCTTATTGAGTCCCTTGTAATTAGTCTTTGGTATGTATCTCATATTTCTCTTGGCTCTTGTATGTCAAATCTTCTATTAAGTTCAGGTGTCTTGTTTGTTTTTAATAAAGTCCTGAAAGTCTGATAATTCATTAAATATCCTTTTATTCAGTCAGGATTATGTTTAGCTTTGCTTAGTACAATATTTTTGACTAGAATCCCAGTCCTTTTGCTCTTCAATACACTAAGTGTTCCAAGCCCTGTGGTCTTTTTAGTGTCACTGTCACTGCTGCTAGGTCTTGTGTGATTCTAATTGTGGCACCACCATATTTAATTTTTTTTCTCGTTGCTTGTAATATTTTACCCTTGAGCTGGGGGCTTCATAATTGAATCATGATATTCCTATGCCTTTTCCTAGTAGTATCTCTTTCAGGTGGTAATAGGTGGATTTTTTTTCTTTTTCTTCTTTCCCCTCTTATTCTAATGCTCCAGGACAATTTTCTTTAATTATTTCTTGTATTATTGTATCAAGATTCTTTTTTTGATCATAGCTTTCAGGTAGTCTGATTATTCTTATGTTTTCTTGATCCGTTCTCTATATCAGTTGTTTTTCTTATGAAATGTTTTACATTCTCTTTCATTTTTTTTTCATTTTTTCTATGTTGTTTTATTTTCTTGGTCTCTTATAACTGTATTAGCTTTCCCTTGCCCTATTTGATTTTCAAGGAGTTATTTTCTTCTTTAAGATTCTGGATCTCCTTTTCTAATTGATTGATTTCCTTTTCATAATCTTCTGTTTTTTATTGGATTGGTTTTTTTCTTTTTAGTTTTTTCCTCAATTTCTTTCATTTGATTTTTAAAGTCTTTTTTAAGTTCTTCTATGAATTCTTTTTGGGCAGGTGACCATTTAACATTACTCTTTAGGGTAGAAGAGGGTTTCTTTGCTTCAGTATCATCCTCTGAAAATGAACCCCGGTCTTCTCTATTCCCACAATGATTTTCTATAGTTGGATTCTTTCTCCTTTGCCTGCTCATTTTTTTTTTATATTTCTAGAAGCTTATTTTTTGTAATCACTTCTAGTCCTGCAGTATGGAAGATGGTGCCTATGGCCTCAGATCCTCCTTCGGTTTTTGCCTCTGGCCTGAAAATAAAGCTAAGGCCTCCAGCCTCCTGTAAGTGCTCACAGACAACAGTGTCCCCATCCCACTGCTTCTGCACTCCCTGGGTATGTACTCGTACCTTCTCATCTAAGGCCATGTCTCTGCAGTACAGTTGGGTCTAGCGTTCCCTGTCAGCAGAGGTTCCCTTGATTTTCCCTAGCTTAAGAGCCCAACTGCCCTCACTGTCTCAGGGGTAAAAATTCCTAAGACTGAGACCAGGCTGCCTCACAACTCAGCTAACCCCAGTACTCACTCTTTGTAGTTTAAGTGGAACTAGCCTGAAAGTGTTTATTCTTCAGAAAGACCAACTTTCAGTTGTCCTCGGATGATTACTCTACTGCCCCAAATTTTGTTTACTTTTTAATCATTGTATGTTTACCCTGAGGTGCTATTTCTCCTCATTTATGGGGGAAATCTGGAAAGCTTGGAGTTTTCTGACCACTTCACCATCTTCTCAAAATCCTCTCCTGCAAGCTTTTCTTGAAAGGATATGTTTTCTCTGTCTATTCTCTGAAGTTCTCTTTCTCTCCTATCCCATCTTTGTCTGTAGTCATTTAAGATGTCACATGTATCTTGGTTCTTCATGATGAAAGTGAATTCATCCTCCCTGAATTTCTTTAAATTGATTTGAATGTGGTTATAGAACAAGGGAGGAGCACAAATCCACAACTGCTTTGGAAAACTCAACCTTTCTCCTATGACCTCTGTAGGCTCTCTCCTGTGATTTCTGATTGAATATATTTTCAAAGTAATTAAACATAAGATGGCAAGATTGACACATTTCAAATTGTTTGATAGATTTCTGCACTCTTTCATAGAGAGGTGTTGATAAGGACTGGAAAAATGGGGAACAAATTCTGGAGCCCCTCAAAGAACAGAGTACAGAGTCAGGTCATCTGGAATGAATTTGCGGACTCAAGCATTCTTGTAGTCAAGGTGGTAAAGATTTATTGTTATGTTTTTCAGTGGGTAAGAGTTCTTAGGAAACCTGCAACCTTAGAGGGGTGCAGTTAGTCTATATAGGATATTCTATAGTATAACATGTACCAAATATGCTAACTATGTGATTTAGGGAACGATTAAGGAGTGGTTAAAGAGTGGTTAGTTCTTAAAGGAACATGCACTTTTAGTATCTACTGCACAGGTATTTTACACAGAGTTCATCGGGAAATGGCCTGAAGAGGGGCAGCAGTACATGGAAGTGCAATTTTAGCCCTGAAATGTCAATAAGTCACCTGATGGTCAGGGCTGACTGAGACATACCATCTTGTTAGACAAGATAAATGTGAGGGACTATACAAATGTCTAAGTCTAGAATACATATGATTGGTCAGTGAGTAGTATCTTAATGACTCATTACACAGCCACTTCAGCCTGTATAAAACTGGTTCAAACTAATAAATCCTGTAGGTGTAACTGGCTACTGCATCAGGAAGGAAGATAAAGATTTTGCTAGGGCAGGCTGTCCTTGGGTTATGGAGAAACTGCCAGGGACAGGGTAGGGGAAAATGTGATTTTTAGAGAGAAATGTGATTTTAGAATTGGGGCCCAACCACGGGCATCCAAGCACCTCATTAGTGTCACTTTAACACAAACCTTCATGCAAAGCCTTGGGAGACCATATTTGTGTTTCTGGAAGATCACATGGTAGTTGTCATGCCATCCAAGCTAGGTTCTGTCTTTCCACCTCTGTAGTCTTCAAAGACCATACAACAAAATCTCAGAAGGTTTGTTCTCTGCCATAGAAGGAAGTTGCTTTTTCCTAATACTAGGCAAGTATTTGTCTACCCTTTCATCCTCCTCCCCTTGACTTCAATCCTTTCTCCCACTCCCCACCCCCACCCTCCCTACCCATATGAATTGACAAGTATCAATCCTTCAGAGAGTCTACCAAGTAGGCAGGTAGAATGGAATCCGAATAAAGAGTAAGGGCAGATTTAGAAAAACTAGAAACACTCACTGACTGATTATGTAATAAAAAAAAAACTGGGGGGAGGAGCCAAGATGGCAGAGTAGAAAGACTCACATATGCTAGCTCTGAATCCACAACCCATAAATTTCCTGAAAAAAGAACTCCCCACAAATTTTGGAGCACTGCAACCTGTGCAACAACGCAGTGGAAGAGATTTCTGTTCCAGAGAGCCCTGGAAAGAAATCCCCAGGGGTCCGTCATGTTCCAGATCTGGAGCCCACCCCTGAGCTGCCCTGGCCGCAGCCCCAGAGAAGCAGATCAGAGAAGGCTTCAGGGACAGAACCTCCGGCGGCTGTGAAGGTTACTCCACCCACAGGTGCTCCAGGTCAGTGAGAGAGACTTCTGGGCTGGCCGAGAGGGGAGCAGGGTGTCTCCATGACTCGGGCCCCCTCAGGAGGCAGCGGCAGAGGCGGTGGCAGAGGCAGCAGAGGCCCAGGACTCCCGGAGCAGACAGAAGCTCCATTACCGAAGGTCTCTGCATAAACCCCCTGAGGGAACTGAGCCTGGTAGGCGGCCCTGCCCCAACCCAAGCACCAGAACTTAAGCTCATATTGAATAGCAGCCACTCCTGCTGCAGAAAGCCCTGAGACTGGGAAGCAGCATTTGAATCTCAGACCCCAAGCACTAGCTGGGCAGATCGAGGCAGGGGTGGAGAGGAATCTCAGAAGTCAAGTAACTGGCTGGGAAAATGCCCACAAAAAGGAAGCAAACTAAGACCATAGAGAGCTACTTTCTTGAGGAAGAGATATTCCTTCCTTCTTTCCTTTCTGATGAGGAAGTACAATGCTTAATGCTTGCCATCAGGGAAAGACGTGGAGGTAGGGGCCTCTCTATCCCAGACATCCCAGGTGGATGTCTGGTGGGCTCAGGCTATGGAAGAGCTCAAAAAGGATTTTGAAAAGCAAGTTAGACAGGTGGAAGAAAAACTGAGAAGAGAAATGAGAGAAATGCAAGAAAAGCATGAAAAATGGGTCAATACCCTGCTAAGGAGACCCAAAAAAATGCTGAAGAAAATAACACCTTGAGAAATAGGCTCACTCAACTGACAGAAGAGGTTCAAAAAGCTAATGAGGAGAAGAATCCTTTAAAAAGTAGAATTAGACAAATGGAAAAAGAGGTTCAAAAGCTCACTGAAGAAAATAGTTCTCTCAAGATTAGAATGGAACAGATGGAGTCTAATGACTTTCTGAGAAACCAAGAAATCATAAAACAAAACCAAAAGAATGAAAAAATGGAAGAGAAAGTGAAATATCTCATGGGAAAAACAACTAACATGGAAAATAGATCCAGGAAAGACAATTTAAAAATTATGGGACTACCTGAAAGCCATGATCAAAAAAAGAGCCTAGACATCATCTTCCAGGAAATTATCAAGGAAAACTGCCCTGAGATTCTAGAACCACAGGGCAAAATAAGTATTGAAAGAATCCATTGATCACCACCTGAAAGAGATCCAAAAAGAGAAACTCCTAGGAACATTGTGGCCAAATTCCAGAATTTCCAGGTCAAGGAGAAAATATTGCAAGTCGCTAGAAAGAAACAATTCCAGTATTGTGGAAATACAATCAAGATAACATGAGATCTAGCAACTTCTACATTAAGGGATCGAAGGGCATGGAATAGGATATTCCAGAAGTCAAAGGAACTAGGACTCAAACCGAGAATCACCTACCCAGCTAAACTGAGTATAATACTTCAGGGGAAAATATGGTCTTTCAATGAAACAGAGGACTTTCAATCATTCTTGATGAAAAGACCAGAGCTGAAAAGAAAATTTGACTTTCAAACACAAGAATGAGAACAAGCATGAAAAAGTAAACAGCAAAGAGAAGTCATAAGGGACTTACCAAAAGTGAACTGTTTACATTCCTACCTGGAAAGACAATATTGGTAACTCTTAAAACTTTTCAGTATCTGGGTAGTTGGTGGGACCACACACACACATGTACACACATGTAGACACATACAGAGACAGAGAGCACGGAGTGAATTGAATAGGATGGGACCATATCTTACAAGAAATTAAGGTAAATGGTGAAAGAGAAATGTAGTGGGAGGAAAGAGGGTGAAATGGAATGGGGTAAATGATATCTCATTTAAGAGGCAAGTAGGAGACTTTTTAGTGGAGGGAAAAAGAGGAGAGCTGAGAAAAAAAAAAAAACAAGAAGTTTACCCTCATTACATTTGACTAAAGGAAGGAATAAAATGCACACTCATTTTGATATGAAAACCTATCTTACAGTATAGGAAAGTGGGGGAGAAGGAGATAAGCAAGGGGGGGATGATGGAAGGAAGGGCAAAGGGAGGAGGGAGCAATTTGAAGTCAATACTTGGGGAGGGACAGGATCAAAAGACAGAAGAGAAACAATGAGGGGCAGGATAGGATGGAGGGTAATTCAGTTAGTCTTACGCAACACGACTATCAGGGAAGTCATTTGCAAAACTACACAGATATGGCCTATACTGAATTGCCTGCCTTCCCAAAGGGAATGGGTGGGGAGGGAGGGATGGGGAGAATTTGGAACTCAAAGTTTTAGGAACAACTGTTTAGTATTTTTGTTGCTACTAGGAAAGAAGACATACAGTTAATGAGGAATAGAAAGTCAACTGGCCCTACAGGAGAAAAGAGAAGATGGAGACAAGAGAAGGGAGGGATGACAGAAGAGAGGAAAGATTGGAGATAGGGAAAATTAGATTGCTTGGTGTATTGGGGTGGGGGGAGGGGAGAAAAGGGGAGAAAATTTGGGACCCAAAATTTTGTGAAAATGAATGTAAAAAAAAGTTAAATAAATAAATATTTTTAAAGAACTGTGACTTTTTCTAGGACTTGGTGACCACTCTTAAAAATGCAAATTATTATTATCATTGTTAAGCCTCTCAGTGACTTCATGTGAGGATATATGGTTGACTCCCAAAAGCAGAAGGACACACACAAAAAGGAAACTTGACCTAACTTCTTCAAAACCTCTTGGAGAAATTTGAACCAGCTTTTAATCAACTGGTCAAATACCAATTCATTAGTGTTGTCATATGTGAACCTAGACAGACCCTTTTTGTTACCTATTAACTCTACCTTGGAAGGCAAGAGAGACAACTCATATGAAGAGAGTGGTGATCACCACAAACTTGCTTCTTTTGCCAGCTGAAAATTTGCTTTCAGAGATTTTGGCTTCCCATTCACAGAGAGAGGTCCTTAGATCTGAAAGTGGCTGTCTACGTACAGAGTATGTATATGAACAAGAATGTACTAGCAAATGTTTAATAATTGCTTCACTGGAGGGAAGGAGGGGAAATGTACTCAAGACACACTTTTAAGTTTAACTTATCTTATTAAGAGTTCTTCCATCACTTCTTTAAGCTTGAATAAGCAACAAACGATAAATCAAGCCCAGAATCATTGTCTCTGCTGAGGTGTAGTTGCTCCCATCGAAAATTTAACAAGTGGCCTGCATGAGCTGGCTCCAGCATATCGCTGGATATAAGTTCCTTTAGAAGCATGCATCATTGGTTGAGGTCCTGGATCTTCCACTAGCTGTATAACCTTAGAAACATCACTTGATCTCTCTGGGCCTCAGTTTCCTCAGCTACAGAATGACAGGGACTGGATGATTCCTAATGTCTTTTCTAGCTCCAGATCTATACTCCTAGAATCCTATGACCAGTGTTTCCTTTTCTGTGAAGAAGAGATTGAACTAGCTAACTTCTAAAATTCTTCCCAGTTCTAAATCTGTGATCCTGTGAAGATGAAATAATTTCCACAGCTTTCTCCTGCCTTGTTTGACAATCCAAATAAAGTAAGTGGTTTCAAGTTCAGATCTTTTTAGGTGCAGCCCTTGCAATTTCACCTAGTTCCCCTAGATGACACTTTTTCCTTAGAAAACCCTCTCCAACAACTATTCAGGTCAGTGTTTCCTCTGACAATTCTGTTCAGAAATTGAATCAATCAACAGATAAGCATTTATTTAGTGCTGGCTGTGTACTGGGTGTTGTAGTAGACACTGGGGGATACAAATGGAAAAAAACGGTCCTGTAATTCTGTTTATACACATATACCTACGTGAACAACTTACCAAAAAAAATGTTTTGGTATTTTTCCTGTGGCAACCATCTAAAGTCATTTTACCTGAAGAAGAAGAAAGAGGAAGAGGAGAAGGAAGAGAAAAGGACAAGAAGGAGGAGGAGAAGTGTCAAAGTACGATCATCAACTGATTTATATTTTGACTGATGCTGAGTGAGATGCTGCCTGTCTGTGATAATTTGCAGCAATAGTCAATCATGAGTTCAGGGAGTTCCCTAGTCCAAGGAAGAAGAATATGTATATAGTTATTCACCCCATAAGCTAAATCTGAAGTTATGGGGATATTTAGAGAAGGAGCGGAGATCTGTGACATGGCAGGAGATGGGCGTTGTCACATGAAAGAATAGCTAAAAGTCTAATATTTTCACAGGTGTGTGTGTGTGTGTGCTCTGTTAGTGTCTGTGAACTTTGTTGTAGGGAATTAGTCTTTTTTTTTGCCTCAATTAGCCTTGGAGGAATGACAGTGAGAGAAAATGAATGATGAAAGGCTACAGAGAGAGACAGACATTAAAAAAGTGAGGACATACCTTTGGTAGGACCTGTGAGTGCTTGTCCATTATGTTTGCAGCCTTTAGAACCCATGCCAATGTGAAACCATGGGGTAGGACATTTCCTGAAGATTTCTTTAGCAGATAAATATTTTAAATATTATTTATTCGAAGCATTATTTCAAATTTATTCATTGAATTCCAAATTGTTTTGGAATTTCAAATGCATTCCAAATATTTGTTACAAATGAATCCATATTTCATTGAGTTGTAATCTCAGTACTCCCTCCAACAAGGCAGACCATGACTAATATACCCCCTTGAATTCTGTGTGATTCTTGTCCACTGACTCCCAGATATCCACCATTTAGGGTTTATTCAGCACTGCTTTCTCTGGGCTTTACAAAGATACCAATGGAGCACATGAGTTGTCTCTTGTACTGACTATATAACAAGCCTATCTTTTTGTTCTAACCATACAGAGCTCTAATAGAATTGTAACTAGGGCAGGACAACCACAACTTTGTTCCAGGGTAGAAAATTGAAAAAGTAAAGGAAATTATTTTAGAATAGGAGATAGACAAATTATTGTTTTCCTTTAAAGAAAAGGGCAGGAGATACATCTGGTGGTAGGGTAGGCCCTGGCTGTGGAGTTGAACTTGTGGCAAATAGGGGACTTTTCATCAGATTGCAAAAGTGGAGTAATTTTCTGGTATGACAATAGCATAAGAATTGGAAGGGTGGTCTGCCCTGACCCAATAAGCTTGTCCTGTCAGCCAGGGAGTCTATTCACTAAGTGCAGATAAAAGTGTCCTGGAACTTCCCTGAAGCTGGTCTAGTACCTAGAGAAATTGAGAAAGCTGAAGACTAGTTTTAGAATAGGAAAAGCTCTTTCCTTCCCTACCTTCTCCCCACTACCAACCTGGGAAAACTACTGGGACTCTTGGATCAGTACAAGGCAAGAGAAGGGAGATGATATCTCTGACCTTTGGGATCCTGGTCTGTTGAGGGCCAGGGTAGAGTGCGGTTGACAAGATCAGGCTAGACTTTCAAGGAAACTGTTCTTTCAGTCTGTGCTCATTATCATCCAGAATGGCTCTCCATGCCCCCCAGATGTTGTTGTCTCTGAGAGACAAACAAGAAAATTACAGAAAACAAGGGATATGCAAAATAGATACCCCTAGACTGACTTAACCACCCTGACTGATTTAATCACTGGGACAGGAGATGAGCAGAATGTCAGATAGACTTGCAGTACCTCGTCTATATAACCCTAACCCTCAGATCAATAAATGGAACTGGTCTATCTTTTCTGGCCTCCTGTGACTCTTTTCTTTCAACCACATCACCAAGCCATGTAGGGCCATGGGCCGTCTGCTACACTGGTCTCCAAGAAACAACTCTGCCTCCATGATTTTATCTTCTCCTGGTTCTCAAATTTTCATAAACCTAGGAAGCAGGGGATAAAGAAAGTGGAATAGATTGAAAGTATAGTGAGCCACCTTTAAGCTGAAAGGAGAAATAGAGTATCTTAGGCCCCTTCAGCATTTTTCCTGCCCTGAGGAAGGGTAATATTTCCCTGGACCAAGGGGAAGGGAGACTATCTTTTCACATCCAGTTTTCCATTCCCAGTTTTTAGGGATAGGTAACATCAGGTGGTATAAATTAATTTAGTTCCTCCTACAGGGCCATGTCTTCTTAGTAAAGCTTCTGTCATCTGTATGACTCAGGGAAGTGTGGGCTCTTCTTTCCCTCAAAACTTTACCTTTCTAAAATACTTAAACTTTCCCAACAAGAGGTAGGGACAGACAGCTGTTGGGCCACAGTATACCTAAAAGGACCAGGAGGATGTCTCCCCTGCCTAGATCCTTGAACTGTGCCATAATATCAAGAAATGATGATTTGAGGCAGTTCCCTATAATCCTGTGTCCCAGAGTGAGACCAAATTTCTACTGCCTGGTTGAAAGAGCACTGATTCCGGAAGTGAGGAGAATCAGGTTCTAATTCCAACTCAGACATGAACACTGCACCTTGGTCTTCTCCTCTGTGAATCTGAAGGCTTTAAGTGGTCTTCAAGGTCCTGGTAATTTCTAAGAGTCTTTGGGATTTGGGCTCTTTTTGACTACATCTCACCCTCAGTTCACCCTCAGTTTTAATAACAGTTGAATGAACCTTCCTCTGTGCCTTTGGACAAGTCACTTCTCTGTACAGTTTCAATGTTCTCCTCTAAAATAGAGGGTTGGATAGAGTGATTTGCCAAGGTCTTAACCAACCCTAATATGATTCTTTGAAGGTTTGGTTTGGGTGGAGAGGGGTATGACTTCAAACCCTCTTTTAGTTTTCTCCTCAAAAGCATCTACTTATGCACTACAAGGGTTACCACTCTAACTCTTTCCCATAGCCCACCCCAAAAGGAAGAGGGATGCCAGCTCTACCTCCCCAAACTTCCTGGGTGCTGTATAAAGAAACAAAAAACCTCAGCTCCAAATTATCAAAAGTAGTTATTTTAAATTGGAAGCTATATCCCTTTGCTACCCCATTAGCCATCTCATGGTATCTAAGACCTACCCAGTTATGATATCCACCCTGTCTCTCCAATATGAGGATGTCTCTCATTACTGCTGCCCCAGACTCAATTTGCTGTGCTTGCCCAAGGTACAAAAATTCCTAGTTCCATTCTAATGGCATCCTGTTAACACTTCTCTTACATAATTTTTCACTACTTAAGTATCAAAGCCTGCTCCAAATTTAGCACCCTTTTCTTTGATTCTGTTTTGCACCCAACTCACTGTCCATAGGGCCAATCTGTATTAATATACTCACGCACTTGCCCTCTGGACTTTCCACCAAACTGCACAGCACAGTCTTGATAATGGACATTTGTTATCCACTCAGTTTTCACTGTATGGATAACCAAATCAAACTCTTCTCAGTGATTATGAATCTTGATTAACAGGCTCCTTAACATTTCAGTATTTTAACATTTCAGAGGTTGGCGTAATCAACACCTATCATCCAAAAACAAACATCTGGAGACCTCTATAACAAACATCTCTGCTGGACAAGCTACATGTACAGTGACAGACATTGCCTATAAGCTGTCAAAATGTAAAGAATTTAGTTCATGAGAAGTATATAATAACTGTTAAGTAAAAGAAAAAAGTGAAAGAAAGTTTGAAACAAGCTAGGTGGTACAGTGGATAGAGTGTAGGTTCTGAAGTCAGGGAGACTAACCTTACTGAGTTCACTCAGACATTTTCTAGCTGTATGACATTGGACAAGTCACTTAACCTTGTTTGCCTCAGTTTCACCATCTGTAAAATGAGCTGAAAAAAGAAATAACAAACCATTTCAGTATCTTTTCCAAGAAAAAAATCAGACACAACCGAACCAAATGAACAACAACAAATTGAATGTTTTCTGGATTTAATTTCAAATATTTTTAAGTGATAAAAGAAAATAAAAGAAAACAAAACTTAGTGAATATAGGTTTTGTTATATGGAACTTTGTATGACAAGGCTCATCTCCTAAGCAATCACTATTCCAACAATTCCTATTTCTGGTACTTCATTTTCTGTTTTAATCCTCAGACTTGTAAAAATTTCAAGGATTTTTGTCCTTTTTATCTCTTACAATCCTTAGAATCCTCAGAATTCTGATAGTCACTAGTTTATATCTCTTTTATGTGATAATCAAAATAAGATAATATTTTTAAAGCACTTAACTCTGTGCTTAGCACATAGGTATAAATAGATGTTTATTCCATCTATTAATCTACTTACCACTGTTATATCGGTTCATAATTATCTTATTGCCTCATTAATTTCTAACCCCCTTGAGGGCAAGACCTCTACCTTATTCTCTTCAACAATGTCTTGCACATAATAGATACTCAATAAATTCTTGTTGAATAAATTCTATCCTGCTAATATAAAAATTACCTTTAATAATGTTTCAAAACCCCTATAGGGTTTTGTTTTTCAAGTTATATTTGAGTAATCAAATTTACAATTTTTAATTTCATTTCCCCTTTCTGTCTTTTCCACCTTCTGACTCACTGTTTCTCTTGCTGAGGAAGTTACCCAGAAAAGAGGAATTAAAATTCTTATAAAAAGCATTACTTCCACCTTCTTATAAACAGTAAAACATCTGAAGGAGATTTTTCCGAACTATTGGCAGTGTATTGCAATGGCAGAAACAATTAGCTTTGAAGCCATAGATAGCATCTAGGTTCAGATCCTTGACTTTGGACAATTCACTTAACTTCTCTGAGTTTTAATTTCCTTGCATTTATGCAGCAGAATGATCAGAGGAGTAACTTGATCTGTTGGATGAGGTTATGGAAATATGAGCCTTTGTCTGGGATTTTGCATCTGTTGGTCAAAACTTGAATTTGGGCATTGAAAAAACTAGGGCACACGTACTGTGACATTGGTTAAGCTGATTTCTTTGATTTAAAGTATCAAGGTCAGAGCTACCACTTTATGCTAGATCCATGAAAGGTTATCT
The DNA here is from genome assembly GCA_023548195.1 of Bettongia penicillata ogilbyi. Classification (NCBI taxonomy): domain Eukaryota; kingdom Metazoa; phylum Chordata; class Mammalia; order Diprotodontia; family Potoroidae; genus Bettongia; species Bettongia penicillata. The sequence continues at coordinate 4,130,290 of JAJHZJ010000580.1, forward strand.
CCCTCAAAGAGCAGACCATGTTTTTCTACCTTTTCAGAGAGATACATAGAGATTAGAGACCTGAGAAGAGATTTTTGTCCTCCCAGAGGGCCCACTAACCACCATCACCCCTTTAGCTTCAGAAGTGGTAGTAGGTGAAGGTAGTGGTGGAGTAACAAGAGTTCCTAGGCCTCAATTTCACGAGCTCTGGATTTCTGGATGATGGAGGAAGATTAGGAATGGGAAGAAAGGCAGTTCTTTGGCAGCGTCAGCTTCTTGAGAAGAAGAAGACGGTACATGTGGTTCCTCAGAGGCAGAAGTGTAGCAAAGGACTGTGCCACAACATGAGGAAGTAAATGTCCTGAATTTTGCCTTCCAATAATAGCATGATTTATTCAAACAGTATAGGTTCAATAGAAAAGGTGGTACCTCACTACTAAATCCAAGATCGGTTGCCTCCTACTACAGAATAAACCCTTAGTGTTGTGTCATAAATGTAGATACCTGTAAGGATCTCCATAAGGTTACATGATCTATGAGGATTTCTGGTTTGAAATTAGGACTCACTGGAATGTCAGGAGGTTACTATTCTATTAATCTGAGGGTGTGTTCCATTTCAAGCAGATTGTAAACCACATGGTGAAAGTATAAACCTTGGCAGAAAAATGGGACTCAGATTTGAAAGGGAAAGGTAATCAACTACTTATGGGCTGCTTTGAGATCTCTATTGCTTTTAGATTCTCCAAGAGGTGGAAAAGACTGTTTTATACTTAATATGCATGCCCAGTGCTTGGATCGTATTAGGGTAATCCTTTATTCATACTTATGAAGACCTAGACTTGAGCTCTTCTGAGATTTCCCAGAAGAAACTGGGAGATGGAGGGGGAGATTAAGGAGAAAGAAGTGAGTCAAAGAAATATGATTTCTGGAAAAGGGAAATTGCCCCTAAGACTGAACCTAATTCATTTTAACTAAAAGTCTGGTCCCAGTAAGTCACTTCATATTTCTGTGTCTCAATTTCCTAGAATGTCTTTATATAAATCTTATAAATTCTTCACAACTGAAAAAATAGGGATAAAAAATGCAACATACTTGGAGATTGCTTAGAAACATATTGTTAAACCAAAGAAGATTAGCCCATCTTCTCTACATATAGAAAAGAGTCAGTTTTTATTTTGATTCAGCCTAAGTGAACTTTAAGCAGAAAATTGAAAACTCTTAAATGAAAACATATTGTCATCATTATAATTAGTATTTATATAGTGCTTTAAGATTTTCAAAGTTCTTTGTGGTATCTATATCAATTCTGTACAGATGGGAATCAAGAAAAATTAAGTTTGTCCTGGGCCCTAACTTAAGAGATTTAGTTACTAAAATACTAAAGGATCTTGAAGGTCTAAAGACAGGATCTTCAGGATTTCAGTACAAGAAAATTGAAAAATAATTGCAGTTAGAAATACTTAAATATAAAGCATTTCTGCCTGAGTGTAAGTAAATATGAGAACTCCCTCCATTAGATTGTGAATTCCTTTAAAGATTGTGAATTCCTTTTTTGCCTGTCTTTGTATTCCAGTTTAGCAACAATAAATAATAATAAATGCTAGTTGACTGCCTGACATCTGGTCACAGTTTCTATGCCTTAGCAGTTCTGTGTGTGTGGTCTGTCCTTCATTCTCGAAGAGGACCATGACATCAGGAAAATGATGTCATGACTTGCAAGTCAATTGGATTTAAGTGAGAGAGGGCTGTGCAAAGCAAAAAAACCTCACTTTCTCCTCCTGAGCCATCCGGATCTGATGGCCAGTTATAGATCAGGATGACTAGAAGATCTTGCTTTTTTTTTAAGCTAAGGTCTTTCAGAGATTTCAAGTTGACTGTGGTAATACCTATTCAGTGACTAGGGCTGTCAGTTCTAGACAATTGTCTGAGGCACAGAGTAGTTAAGTAACCTGCGAAAGATTGCTTAACTAGATAGTTATCTATGTATAGTATATCTATCTATGAGGCAAGATCTGAACCCAGGAAATATTCTTATGGACAATCTGAATTTTCAGTTGCAATTTAGAAATTGGAAGACACATTTTAAAAGAACTAAACTCTTTCCTCCTCATCCCTCCACACCAAAAAAGTTTTTTTTTTATTTTTCTTCCTTTCATATAAATAGAATATCAACCTCAAAATGCTCTTTAATTCTCTTTCTTAAGAATTCTCTTCCTCACTAGGTATTGAGGGTATGAGAACAGATAAAGAAATTTATTCAAGATCTGGCCTATTCTATGACATGTTTAGGAGACATTTCATGTCAGAGCAAAACAACTCTAAATATGGCGTAGAACATCCATAATCAAAATGATATGCGATATATGGCTTATTACACAGTAGGTTGTCTGGTTAGGAGAGTAGATGGGAACACAAGGATATTTTCAAAGGAAAAACAAAACAAATCTTTTGTACATTGATCCAACTGTGTGTGTTCGTACACTCACATATATAGTTACACAACTAAACAAGAGCAAATAATAGTCACAGTCATACGGTTACAAATTACCAGATTACAAAAGGGAACTTGGCTCTCTCAGAACACTCAGTCAGATCATGGAATTTTGCTCAAACTATCTATTTTTTCCATCGGATAAGAATCATATGCAAGACTTTGCTCGGTAGGCACACACCTAGTCAAATTCATGCCCCTGGAAGTCATTATTTCTCTTGCTACTTTGCATTTAACAACACTCAATAAACGCTAGTTACTTAATGAAAAGAATAAAATAATGAAAGGGTTTTTTTAATACTTTCTATCTAAATTCAGGGCAGATAGGTAGTACAGTGGTAAGAGTGTCTGGCCTGGAGTGAGGAAGACATCTACAGGAGTTCAAATCTAGCCCAGACACTTACTAATTGGCCCAACCTCAGGAAAGTAACTTAATCCTATTTATCTCAGTTTCCTCATCTGTAAAATAAGTTGGAGAAGGAAATGACAAACCATTCTAGCATCTTTGCCAAGAAAAACACATTAAGAGTCAGACACAATTGAAACTATTGAACAGCAACAAATCTAAATTCAGGATCACCAAGCTAAACTTTAGGAAGAATTTTCTTATTCTTTATTAATCACAAAATAAACAGATCTATCCTAGAATACCCTGATAGCCTTTTTTGCAGTGGTCATGAATCTAGAGGTCTCATTGGTAAATAGTGTAGGTTTACTATTTCCCAGAGATCTCTGCCAGAGATTCTAGTGCTGTATTAAAACTAGCATATGGATTCTCAAATTAGCCTTGGGAGATATTGGACATTTAAGAGGAAATTTCTAAAGTAGGGGAAGGTGGGGGGGAGGCATTTCAAATTCTTGGAACCATGTAGGGGTCACTGAGATATATTTTTTTCAGAACTACTGCCTAAAATTATAAACCAAAAGACTGAAAGAGACTCTCCAACTTCATTTTGGTAAATTCCATCAAGATCAGTTCCTGATTTCACTTCTGAACAAGGTTTTATAAGGAAAGAAAGACCAGGGACTTGGGACCTCTATGCTCAGGATTATGCTACATGGGAGATGACCTTTCAAAAGAATAGGTCACACCAGGTAAAAACTCTGGTTAGTCCATGTTTGGAGTATTAAGTTCAGTTCTAAGAATCATAGTTTAGAAAGAACTTTGATAATCTGACATGAATCCAGTAGAAGGCACCCAGAATGACTCCAGATACATGCCAAGAGATTATTGGCAAGGAAACTGAGTTAGGCAATCTGTGAATACAGAGGCCTGATGGCTGCTCTCAAGAACTGTAACTAGTAGCAGGGTCTATTTTTGTTCTGTTCAGTTTCAGACACCAGAATAGGAACAAGTCAAAGTTTAAAAAAATAGTGCATTTAGGCTTTAGAAAGAAAAGGCTTCCTCTCACAGAGATATCTCTGTTTTGGGGGCTAGTGGATTCCCTTTCACCTCACATCTTCAAGCAAAGGCTGAGTCATTATCTATTGGATATGCTCTACAGAGGATTCTGATCTGCGTAGACCAAGATGACCTCTGAAGTCCCATCCTCCTCTGGTGTTCTCTGATCCTAAACAGTGAAGAAGAATTATAAATAATAAATTCTTTCATGGTATGGTATTATCCATAGAGGGAACTCTCAAATAAGGAAACTCCTTCTACTAATGTAGGTTGGCACATCTTCTACAACTTTGAGTCTTAGAAAGTTGCTAGACGTTAAGCAATAAAGGGAGACAACCAGCATGTATTAAAGGTAGACCTTGAATCCGAGCCTTCCTGGCTTCAAGGCCAGCTCTAGACCTGGAGTCAAGAAGACCTGAGTTCAAATCCTATCTCATAGATGGCTTAACTCTGTGAACCTGGGCAAGTCATTTCACTGCTCAGCACTTTGGTTTCCTTACTTGTAAAATGAGGATGTTGGTCTATAAAGATCACAAAAGTGCCATTCCATTATAAAGTCAGCGACCTCTTTATAATCTCCTACATGGTCCAATGTAGAACTGTTCAGAGTACTTTGAGTGGGAAACTCTATTTATGGATCATTTACACTGGTGGCAAATCATTGGTGACACAACAAAATAATTAAATATATTGACATAAAATAAACTGTGCAACTTTTTACATCTTTACCAAATATGATGTATAATTGGCCCTCCTTTTGCTGTGGTCATTTATTTTTACATGATTTGGTAGTGAATTCATGAGATTTTGATATATATTCTTAAATTTATCATGAAGTTTATACATCACATGGGATGGTAAATGTTCCTTTGAAGAAAGTTCATTTTTTCACATCTAAATATAGTGATAATAGTAATAACAATAAACATTAAAATAGCTTTTAAATAGTGCTTGAAGGGGTAGCTGGGTAGTGCAGTGGACAGAGAGCCAGGCCTGGAGTCAAGAAGACCTGTACTAAAATCTAGTTTCAGAAAATAGCTGTCACTTAATCCTGTTTGCCTTAGTTTCCTCATCTGTAAAATGAACTGGAGAAGGGAATGGCAAACCACTCCAGGATCTTTGCCAAGAAAACTTCTAATGGGCCACACAAAGAGTCAGACTGAACTAAAACGACTAAACAATAACAACATAGTGTTCACAAGGTTTTTTTAATCGAACTTGATCTTTACAACAACCCTATGAAATAGGTGCTATTATTATCCCCATTATATAGATGAGAAAACTAATACTGTGAAAGGTGAAATGATTTGCCCAGGGTCACAGAGCTAGTAAGCGTCTGAAGCAAGTTTTGAATTCAAATGTTCTTGACTCCAAGTCTAACTCTTTCTACTCTACTATATGGTTGGTTGTCCTTCGTCTTTGAAGAGGAGCAAAATGAAATCACCATTGTAAAGTGAAATCTCCATGTGTGTGACTGTGACTGATCAGAGCAATATGAGCTTGGAATGCTCTACCACAGGTTGGACACAGATAGTCCACATGAATATTTGGGGTGGATATCCCAATTTTTTTTTTTTACCATATAACTGCCTTATATTTGCCTTAATTATAGCTCATAGGTTTTTAATGATATTTGAATCAAAAGAATTCCCTGACCATTGAGGCATGTTTATCTCCATCTCTTAGATAAACTTCTTAACTTTGCATGACCTGTGGTTTGGTACAATGACATGTTGCAATATTCCATTTCTATTTGGTAATTTCTAAAATTCCAGAATACTTCTCAGTTTATTAATATGTTGTTCAGAGTTCATTACTTCCTCAATGGGGATAAGATTTTAAGTTCATTGGAAGTAAAAAATAACCAAGATTTTTTTGGCTAGATGAAAATGCCTACATCCAGCTTACCCAAATTTGTTCTGACAACAGTTTTGGCATGGCCTTTAGTAGAAGGAAAATGAGTTTAATCAGTTAAAAACTACTTTTTTTCCAAAAAAAATTTATAAGTACCTTTTTTTCTATTTTTCAATGCTCTAAGTATTCTCTTGCCAATGATTAAGTATTTTTTTTTCTTAATAACAATGATTAGCAGCTGTGATTTTGAATTGGGCTTTCCACTGTTCTTCAGACTTGAAGAGCTCTCTAACAGTCTATTAGACTCTAGAGGCAGGGGTGGGAAATCTGTGGCCTCAGGTCCTTGGGCGTAACCTTTTGACTGATCCAAGTTTTACAGAACAAATCCTTTTATTACAGGGATTTGTCAAAGGGACTTGAGGACCAAAAGGGCTACATGTGGCCTCAAAGCTGTAGGCTCCCCCCACCGCAAGGAATCACTCTTGGAGCAACCAAGTCCCTCTCAATATCTTTGCTTATTTGTCTAGGATTAATTAAGTTGTCTAACCATTATTGGATTAGTTTTGGCTTTTTTTTCTTTTTCTCAGTGGCATGTTCCTGTGTTTCAAAAGACTGATCCCGATTCACTGTAGCTTGAATGATTTTTGTAAAGTTTGACTTCCTCCACACCAAATATTATACACAGGGATCACTGCCTTCCTTCCTGCGGAGAACAGAGAGCTCCAATGTGGCTGGCACATCTTGTTCTCAGGGGAGAATGTAGGAAAACAAGGAGCAGTTTCTGGCTGGTTTTCTAGTTTTAATTTGCAAATCTGGAAACATAAACACCCTCCCAACCAGTGACTTTTAAACATGTGAGGTGAGTAAATTTGCTGTGTTCATCTGTGAAGGACAATAAACATGGAACAACTGAATTAGTCTCTTTTTCCCCAAAATACTCAAACCAACTGGGTACACTGAGTTATTCTGAGTTTTTCCAGAGACTTCAGCAGTCTATCAACAGCAAGAAAACAGAAATTTTTTTTTTTCCCTTTGCTTACTCAGCTAATGGTGGCAGGCTCTGGGGTTCTTGTCTGTGCGAGTCACTTATCTATGAGCTTCAAAGGTTGTTTATATAATGGAGGATGGACAGGAATATCTTTTTTCCCTCCTCCACATCTGTTCTGGCTAGAACATAGCCCATGAGCTATCAGGTCTGTGTGCACTGACCATTTCTGAAAAACCATGAAACTCCGTGACAAAAAGACTTTGGTATGATGCACCAAACCCTGGATGGTACACATGGCCTCCCTCCACACAGGAGTAGCAAACATAGGTGGGAGGCAGGGTCCTTCATCATTTCAAAAAGAGAAATAGCTTCCAGAGCATTTTCTTAACTTTAAATTCAAGGGGTGACAAGTAACATGTCCTCCTCGAGTTTCTCACAAGTGATTGATTTCTCTCACTGTGACAGCACGGCAGCTATGAACAGATGGAGCTAAAGCAGAGGCTTGTTTAGGGGATTTTAGCCTGAGTCTTGGGCCCCCATTTGTCTTTTCTGTTTTGCATCTTTCTGGGATACAGAAAACAGCGCATTGATTTTGAGATGGATTGTTCCACCCATGGAGGCAGTTTCAAGAATTCAAAAAGTCTGATCTCCTGAGTCCCTCAGTGGAATCTGACTGGCAGCTGAAGTTTCTACATGGGAGAATAAGACCAACAGCAGGAAAATGAGCCTAATCATTGGCCTGGCTTGCCAGAAGAAGCGGAATCAGAGGAAATGGTTTGGATAGAGACAAGATGAAATCTAAAATGTCTGCTCCACAGCCCTGAAAAATCTTTCATGTTCTGGTGTTTAAGTGTCAAAACACAGGAAAGAGTTGAGCAATAGTTATATGCTAACATTGTTTGATCTCATTATTCTGTCACTGTTACTTTGTGAATCTTGTTAATTTCTTTTGTGGAAAAGAAATATATATCTGATCTACCTTACACTTCAAGTCCTTTCAAGACCCTCCTCTTTTGAAAAGACCCTAGACATAAGCAAAAGGAAAATGTAAGTAATTTTCCCCTAGTCTAAGACATAAAGAGCTGAAATGTAAATAAATAAATAGCTTGATCCCTCTGTTTAGAACCAGGTCTCCCTCCAAAGACTGACCCTGGTCTGGGTTTGCTTGGGCTCAGAGATGAGAAGGGCCCTAGAGAAGGAGTTTTACAGTCCTTCTGGACACAGCAACCAAAATACATATAAGAAAAGTGAGGAACTTTAGTCATTTTACTTACATCCACACCCATGAATTTGTACAGCAAGTTAAGTCTCAACCACTGTAGGAATATACAGCTTGATACCGTAAGTTCAGAATCAGTGAAATAACATCGAATGAGGAAGGAGATTGCTCCAGCTGCCAACTTCCTATTTTGAAGATTTAGTCTCATTAACTAGAAACTAAGTTCTTTGTCCATGTGCTGCTGAAGGGCTTAAGCTCCTGCCAATAACCCCCTTAATTCCACCATGAATCAGATGCACTGATTAAAAAAATTCTGATTGTCCTACCCTCTTATTTTCCCAGCACCACCCTTCAAATTGAATTATTCTCATATTCTTTCCTTTCATCTTTTCTCTTTTTATACTCCTTTCTTGTACCTGTTTCTTAGACAAGACTCAGGCCTACCCTAAACTTGAGAAAATACTACCTAATGCCTCAGGTGAACATGACAGCTTTCATCTGAAGACTTCAAAACTGAGTCATGAGAATCCATGTGCTAATATTGAGGCAGTGTGGTGTAGTGGGTTGAGAATCCAACTTAGAATCAGAAAGACCTGCCTTTGAATCCCTCTTCAAATATTTGCTAGCTATATGACAATGAGTAAGTCACTTGAAACTTCAGTTTACTCATACGTAAAATTGAAGTAATAATAGCATGTCCCTCACAGGGTTGATAATGAATGTAAAATGCTTTACAAAGCTTTTAGTGCTATATAAATGTGATTCATTATAAATGACAAACACTGACAAATGTCATGTGGATACAGGACTATGTTAATGACTGCCCCCCTTATAGGGCACATTCAAGTAATGGTTCCAGATTTGAACTGTGGAATACACATAGTGTAGGACCAACCCAGCACGTTGTGTATGAAGATATTACTACAACCTGTGGCCAAAGAACAGAGGCAATCCCAAAGGTTTATATTATTCACAAGAATCAACCCACTCAGATCTTGTCCTATTAGCATCAAGGTCCCATAAGCATCGTGATCTAACTAAGAATAAAAATTACAAGTTATTTTTAAGCTGTTGTGTTAATCCTATAAGGTAAATAAGAAGCACTTATTACTCTTATCCTTTTCCTTATAAGGCACAGATAGGTTACATGGCTTGCTGTAAGACCACATATAGAGTTAGAGATAAGGCTGGGAATAAAACCCTCCCCTTTAAACTCCCATTCCCAGACTTGCCAGCCTATGACATATCTGAGGGAATGGGAGGGAAGCAGAAAAAACAAGAACTAGACAAAATTGCAAAGCTGGTTCTTTTTCTCTTTCCAGTTTTCCACAGCATCCCTACTTTACCACCACCTCTCACCTCTAACCTTGCGACTTTCCTACGACCCAATTGTTTCACCAAGGGTTGGTCCTGTTAATCTGGAAAGTAACCTGATAAACATACTCAATTTAGTATTCTGGAATATTAACTCTAGAAAAGAATTAGAGATCATCAACTCTCTATAATGTTCTCTATTTGTTCCCTGCAAATCTATGTCTTGAGGCTTATCCAAGGACAATTATTCCTATTCTCAGTTTTTATCCCTACTCTCATAGCATTCAATTTCCTGAACCACACAACCTAATAATTATATACAGTTTGCTTTGTTCTCTAGCAGTTTGTAATCTGTGAATCAGTCTTGTTTTCCCATGTAGGCTTCAAGATCCTTGAGAGCACGAGGTACATTTTCCCCTTCTACAATGTCTGCCATAGTGTCCAGCACAAAGTTGGACATAACTTTGGCTGTTCAGTCAATGTTTGTTGAAGGATGATAACAAAAGGATTGGAGAATTAGAGAATTTCAAAGCTAGGAGGGACCTTTTAGATCATTTGGTCCAATGCCTGAGTTTCACAAATTAGGAAACTGGTCCCCATTAATCCTAAAAATTCCTTTTATAACTAAACTCCTGCAAAAAAAAATCATCTACACTCTTTGTCCTACTTCCTTTCTTCTTACTCTTCAGCTTTTTGAAAACTGGCTTTTTATCATTCAGTTGGATATGCTCTCTCCAAAGTTACCAAAGATCTCTTAACTGCTAAAAAAAAAAGTAGATGTTTCTGTCTTTTTAAATATTCTGGATGTACCCCGCCCTTACCCTCCTAGCACTTCTCAAAAGCCAATCTAATTGTTTTTCTCCAATGCTGAGAACACTATTACCCTCTAAATGCATGTTACTCTCTGTCAAGTAGGTGGAAGCTGATTAAAGAAACCTTCTTTAGAATTTTAATCTGACATCATACCTATCCTTCCTCTGAACCCATTCTCTGAAATCCAGCCTGTATGTCAATAAGCTCTTAACTTTCTTCTATGTCTCTCTTGATATGAAAGAATGGTCACTTCATGTCAAGGTTTCAGTCATTTTCACCCTAGCAACCTGAAGAAAAGCACATTATTTCCAAAAGTTTTCAATTGTTCTCAACATATCAAATATAAGTATGCTTCAATGTGAGAGCTGTTGACCTCTATCCAAGGTCATTATGAAGGATTAGAGAATGAGGTCTCAAAGACAAGGAGATTCCTACAAGGAAAGGTCTCCCAAATTACAAGTGCCCCCTGTCTATTTCCTACTTCCCTGGATAATAACTAGAATTGTTTAGATTCCATTCCTCATGCTCAATTCAGCAAATTTAATGCAATAAACACTTATTATGCACGTTCTATATAGAATAGAAGCACTTTGGTATGATGGTGAGAGTCCAGATTAAAGGTCAATAAGACCTATCTTCAAATGCAACATTCTCCATGGTAACAGCAAATCCTTTCGATTTGTAAATGACTCCCTTTGGTGAATATATGACTCTGTTTTATGCTTCATTTGATATGGAGAATCAGAGAGTCATACAGCAAAGTTCTTTGTATTTATCTTTCAAGGAATCTCATGATTTTGGTTCTTGCTGTGTTTGTCCTTCGTTCTCAAAGAGGACCATGACATCAAGATGATGATTTTGGTATATAAAGGGCAGACACCTGGTTGGAAGAGTAGCACTCTAGGTTAAGATTTTTTTCTTTGTTGTTGTGAAAAGTAAATAGTATGGTTTTGTATAATCATTATAATTTTCAGTCAGTTGTATAATTTTAAACGTGTGGTTTGATGTAGAATGATATTTCTGAAAGCCTGCCTAGTCCCTTCTCATAACTTCATCAGGGATACCTTCCATGTGTGTACAATTCATTCTAATATTTTGTAAAGGTAAGAAATTAGACCCACAGACTAGTACTGTTGCGATTTCGTGGTATGTTGTAGCAGCACCATCTCAAGTTGAGTTAATTTAATCACACAACCTCTAATCCAAGTATAGGCATCTATTGGAATGATACCTCCAACAGGCAGAATTCCAGGGGGAACCAGCAATTTAATAAGACAAGATGGGCAATTTTATAGTTAATGATGCTGATTACACAATAGAAATTAAGAATATTATATTATATATAATATAATAATTATGTTATATATAATATAAAGACAGGAGGCATTTGTCAAGGGATTACATAATGGAGAGGGGTCCCAGTCTTAGTGGAACTTCCCATGTGATTACCCACAATGCATATAGAAAAACCCATGGGTGGGGAAGAGCTTGTATGTATGATACTGGTATTATAATAAGCTTCTCTATGTCATAAGTTCACTTAAAGGACAGCTTTTGCTATTATTGCACAAGTGCATACTTAGAGAAAGTTACTTCTATTGTTTGGAGGTTCACATCTTGCTCAGGCATCCTGGAGTACTGCTTTCTGATTGTGGTCCTGAGATTAGATAGATGCGGTTGTGGTTGAGTACATGAACATACCTGTTTCTGTGAAAAGAATTCATGAGGAATGGGTCTGAGAGCAGTGGCTAACTGGAGGCAGTGGCTGGGATCCCATCACAATCGACATGCCAGCTATTTCTGTGAGCAATATGAGTTTATGGACACACTTGTAGATCTGGTGAGGAAGTAAGGCATATAGGAGGAAGTTAGAATATTTTCGGGGGGAGCAATGACTACTTAGGGGTAGTGGCTATTTTGAGGCTAGGAGCAGTGGCTAACTAGGGGCAGTGAACCTGCTGTTCAGTGGGACCTGTGATTGAGTCTGGGATTCTGTGGTGTGGTTAAAGCTAAATTATGTGGTCAAATCAGGGCATGCCTGCTGTTCATTGGGGCCCATAAAGAAGTCAGACTATTGGGGCTGGGGGCAGCTTTCTGAGGATTCCATCAGTACTGATATTTTCTTAGTCACCTGTATTGGTAAAAAATGCCTGTCATTTTTTTTTTTAAAGCATTTATCATCTTTTCCTCATTCAGGTATCTTGATATCTGATTACTCAGTGCCCTCAAAATTGTGTTGCCTCAAGCAAAGACTACCTTCATCAAAACTTCATCTGCTCTGCTTATTCCTACCGTCTCTATTTCCTTTAGTACCATTACTACTTGGATAATGCAACAGAAATTGCAAACTAGATTTGAAGACATAAGTCTGGGGTTCAAATCCTGCCACTTTTACTGATTGTTTTTATGACCTTGAGCAAGTTACTTAACCTTCCTGGGTCTCATTTTCTTCATCTGTAAAATGATAGGGGAGAGGATAGACTAGATGACCTTTAATATTTTTTTGACCTCTAAACCAATGATATTATGATGTAGTATACTTAGGGATATAGTAGTATAGTGATGTATTAGGAACTGTTAAAAGCTCAAAAGTAAGGGCACTGCTATTATAAACAGAGAAAGCAATTTGTTATGGAGATCTTTATAGATTTTTTTCCCATTTTCTTCATTTATTTTCCTCTCAGCTATTAAACATTCACACAGGTATAAACGACTGACAAAATTCATTAACTTTATCAAGTATTTGTATTTTTGAGAAATGAAGAATTTGGTTGAACAAATTTTAGTATGCAAGTGAATAGAACATTACTGCTCCATAAAGAATAAACAATGTGATAAATTCAAAGACTCATAGGATCTGAATCACAGATCTGAAATATGAAGGTACCTTCCCAGTAATCTACTCCAATCTCCTCTTTTTACATCAGTTTTTACCATTCCCCCTCCCCAAAGCTTCCCTTTTTCCAAGTCCTTGAAAAAATGGTCTGAATTCTGCCTCCACCCTCTCCTCTTAATCACCCCTCAACCCCTGGAAGTTAGGTTCCAGTCTCATCACTCAACTGAAACTGTTCCTCCATGGTTACCAAAGACCTCTTAATTGCAAATCTGATGTTCTTTTCTCAAACCTAACCCTAAATGTGCCCACATTTGACATTTCTGACCACCCTCTCCTCCTTAATACTCTAAATGTTAGGGATTTTCATGACATTGACTCTTCCTTCCCTGGTTCTCCTCCCTCCCACCTATCTGACAAGTCTTCAATATCATTTGCTTGTCTATCAATCACATCATACCTTCTATCATTGTGCCTTATGGCTCCATCCTCTTTCTTATTCTCCCTCTTTATTCTCTCTTTCTCTTTCCCTCTCCCTCCCTCCCTCCCTCCTTCTCTCTCCCGCCCTCCTTCTCTCTCTCTCTCTCTCCCTCTTTCTCTCTCTCCCTCTTTCTCTCTCTCTCTCTCTCTCTCTCTCTCTCTCTCTCTCTCTCTCTCTCTCTCTCTCTCTCTCTCTAACTCATCATCTCCCCTGGGCTTACCTATCATCTCCATGCAGATGACTCTTAGTTCTACATATCTAACCCCAGTCTCTCCCTAGCTTCACTCTTGCCTCAACAACTACCAACTGGCTATTTCAAAACTGAATTCATTATCTTGCCCCCCTAAACTCTGCTCTCTTCTAAATTTCTCTATTTCTATCAAAGGTATTACCATCCTTTCCAGTCTCCAGTTCATAATGGGCACTGTCTTGGACCGTTCACAGCCTCTCACCCCACATATCCAATCAGTTATCAAATCTATTTTTATTTTTTTTCTAACAAGCATTTATTTTTGCCTCTCTTCCCCCTTTGAGAATCAACCACCAAAACAAAATAACAGATATGCATGAGCATGAGCAAAGCAAATTCTCACAGCAATCATACCCAAAACTCTATGTTTCTCTCTACATTGTGGGTCCATTACTACGCTGCCAAGAGGTAGCTAGCACCTGGGTTTGTCATGGCATGGATCAGAGTTCTAACTCTTTTCAAAATTGTTTTGTTTTGCTTTTCACATTGTGGTTACTTAGAAATTGTTCTCCTGAACCTGCTCACTACCCTCTGTATCAGTTCACAGAGATCTTCAGATCTTCCCAGACTTCTTTGAAATCATCCACATTATCATTTCTTAATGAGCAATAATATTCCATTTCAGCAACCAAATCTTGTTATTTTTACCTTTATTACATTTCTTATCTCCAAGCCCATCTTTCTACTACATAACAACTGCCTTATTCCAGGTCCTCATCACTTCTCACCTAGATTACTGCAAGAGCCTTCTACTTTGTTTCCCTGTGCTGGGGATACGAACAGAATGAATGAAGTAATGCCCAACTTGCATTCTAATGGCAGAGACAAGTCCATATATATATATATATATATATATATATATATATATATATATATATATATATATATATATATATATATATATATATATATATATATATAAAAGCATAAGCTGCATAAATTTGAAATGAATAAATACAAAGTTGTTAAATACCAGGTAGTTTGGGTGGAAGGGCACTAGCATTTGGTTGATTCAAGCAAAAGATGGTACTTGATCTGTGTCTTTAAGAGAGGATCTCTATGAAGTAGAGGTAAGGGGCAATGTGAAATCCAGATGTGAGACAGCGTCAAGGCATAGTAGATGGAGAGTCATATGCCACGAATAAAGAGAGGGCTAGTTTGGCTGAATTTTAAGGTAAGGGGTGGGGAGTAACATCTAATTGGAATGATAGGTTGAGGTCAGGTTGCCTAGGGCTTTAAAAATTACATTCCTTTTAATTGGTTGGTTGATTGACTGATTGATTGACTGGGGGCCGGGTTGGTTACAGGGTTTGTTTAATGCCATACAGGTAAGAAGTAGAGGAGGTGGGATTTGAATTCAAGTCCTCTGACTTCAATACTAATGCATTCTCCAGTGCACTACCTTACCTCCCAAATAGGACATACATGAGAAGATTGTATTGTGATATAGTGAACAAAACAGACCTCAAGCGAACAATACAAAAAGAAAACTGACTATAATTATGTAAATTAAGTCAACTTTAAGAAGTAATAAAATTCAGATCAATAAGTAATTATTAAGTGTCTTCCATATACCAGGCACTATGCTAAGCACTTTGTTCAGTGAGTTGGACAGGACTGGTGCTAACTTGGAAACTTTTTTTTTAAAAGAAAGCACATAAAATGTAAAGTTGCCTGTAAAGTTGCGAAATATTTAATTGCTTATTATGTGCCAGGCACTGGCACTTAGCAAAGTCCCTGGACTACACTAGGTGCTTAATATATAAGGAAAGGAAGGAGTAAGCATTTACAAAGTGCCTACTATGTACCAAGTACTGTGCTAAGGGCTTTACAAATAGTATCTAATTTGGTCCTCACAACAACGCAGGCAGCTAGGCACTGTTAACATCCCTATTTGATAGCTGTAACAGAGTAAGTGGCTTGGTATCTAAGACGGTATTTGAACTGGGGTCTCCCTAGCTCCAAATGTTAATTGACTAACCATCCGGGATACAAAGAAAGTCACAGACACCGTACCAGACCTCAAGAAACTTACACCCTCATAGAGGAAACAGGGATTAAAAAAATGTCTATGCAACAGACAGACCACGTAACTCAAAGGTAATGTCGGTAGGGTGAGCTGAGGGTAGGGGTAGGAGATGGGTGGGAAAAATACCCCTTGGCCTTTCAGCAGAATCTAGAAGGAAGGGAGGAAAGCCAGGGGGCCGCACTCTGATCATTTATTTCCCAGTTCAAAGGTTTGGCACGCTTGGATGAAATAAAATCGGTCCCCAAAGAGTGCGTAAAAAACAAATTACTTAAAATTACGTAACAAAATAATAGATAATAAACGCTTGCCAAATAAAAATTAAAACAATTTTTAAAGGAATTTTTTTAAGGAAGTCCCAAAAGGGATCTGGAAATCACTCCCAACCTCCTACCCTGCGGGCTCTGCCTAGGCATATGATGTTTTTTTTTTCTTTCCAAAAAAACAACGAAACCGAAGTGGAAAAGCGGTCAAGCGGACCGCGGCAGCAGCCTCTGCCCCCGGCTGCGCTGTGGCCGGGCGGGGTTTGCACAGAGGGGCGGGGCAGGCGGAGGAGGGGCCGCCCTGGGGGCGGGGCCTATCTGGGGGCGGAGCCCAGCGAGAAGGTATTTAGATCTCGCCGGGCAGGGCTGCGGGACGCGCGGGCCCCAGCCGAGATCTTAGCTCCGTTCTCCTCGCCGCGCGCTTCCAGGGGCTACGATGGCCGGACCCCGCTCCTTCGTGCTGCTGCCTCTGCTGCTGCTGGCCCTGGCCTTGGCCGTCCAAGCCGAGCGCCTGCCCCGCGTCCTGGGCGGCATCATGGAGGCCCACGAGAACGAGGAGGGCGTGCAGAAAGCGCTCGGCTTCGCCCTGAGGGAGTTTAACAAGGCCAGCAACGACAAGTACCACAGCCGAGTGTTCAGGGTGGTGCGAGTCAGGAAGCAGGTCTGTGCGGAGCCCTTCTCCCCTTCCCGGGCCCGTCATCCCGAGGCAGGGCCTGGAGCCGGAGCCGCACCCTCCGCCGGGACTCCAGGCTGGGGGCGGCTCCAGCGGCGGGATCCCGCCTCGCCTTCTAGAAGTCACCCCAGGGGGTCCGGCGCTGCACCCCCGGCACCCTCCCCTGCCCCAGCTCCTGTGATCCCGGGAAAGGGCCTCTGCCCCGGGGGGGAATCTGAGCGGGGGGGCTTGGCACGAGACCCTCATTCGGGATTGTGAATTTTAAATACGTGTGTCTGCGTGTTGTTTTAATTGTCTATTTCTTTGTATATGTAGATATGTATAGGTGTGCGTATATGTATATATGTGCCGTGTGTACAAATGAGTGCATATACAATATATGCTTATCTGTGCATAAATATACATATGTGTCTAGAGATACACACAGATATCTTCTTAAGGTCAGGGGGGCGGTATCGTTGTTTTTCTTTGCATCTTGACCCAGTTAACCAAAGTGTATTAAATGCCTACCATATATGCCAAGCACTGTGCTAAGTTCTAGTGGCTAGCACGCAGGAGGCACTTAATAAATGTTTCTTCACTTCATGTAAATGCAGCTTTACCCATTAGTCACTTTCTGTTTGCTAAAAGGAGAGAGGGGCATATGCTTTTTTTTGTTGGTACCAACCCTGTCCACCTTGTTCATCTCGGTGCCTAGGCGAGGTGTTTGGTATATAGTACCTAAAACATATATATATGCATTTAAAAACATATTTTTGAGAAGCGGTCAGCAGACTGCCAAAAGGATCCTTAAAACATCCAGAAATGATTGAGGAACCATGATTTAGAAGGTGAATTGTCCTCCGTTGGGCAAATAGAAACAAATGCTTTCTCCCTCTGCTACCTAACCAGGCTTTTCTCACTGTCACTTGGATTAAAAAGGGGAAGGGAAATTTGTATTGGCTGAATTCAGGAAGTAGAAGACCCAGTGTGCTTTCTCTTTCGCAGTTCAGTGTGAGGGATGGTGTACCCTGCACCACAGGGATTTACTGGGAATATTTATTCTGTGGCTGTAATGCATTATTCTTCATCCCCCAGGCTGTGATGGGAGCCAAGTTTGTGACTAACATACCAAGTAACTTTGCACTGTGAGTTTGGGGAGTCTGAATACAGGAGAATAGAGTTGATGGCAATTCTTCTTGGGACTAACCTACACCCTGTTCTTGTGGATGTTATACAAGTCCAGTAATGGATGGAACAACTCTTGGTCAGCACGGCAGTTGGGGTGTTAACTAGTATCTTATCTTAACTTTTTAATCTTTGTTTTTTTAAAGTTCAGAGGAGAACCCAAACTGGCTGTTCTTTGGCATCTACTCGCTCTTTGTAATTTTTTTTCCTTCTACCAAACAGTTGTGAATCAATAATTTTTGTCTTTGAGCTTTTCTGTTTTTTCAGGTAGTAATAGAGACTAGAAGGACATAATTGAGCTGTCTTACTTAACACCTGTATGACTTAGGCAAATCAGTTAACTTGTGGGTCTCAATTTTTATCTTTTTATCTTTAAAATTAGAAAAATGGAATAGATAACTTTTAAGGTTCTTTCAATTTCTGAATAAAAATTATCCCTGGCCCATTTTCTTCCCTATAATACCCAAGCTCACTTTAGGTCAGAAAAATGCCTCATTGCCTAATGGCCAAAATTCACCTCTGGCAAATGATACTTTAATGAAAGACTGGTTTGTCAGACATTATTAGTCGGAGGTGATCCATTTTTCTGTATTTAGGATTTGGGATTGTTTTAGCTTACAGGCTAGGAATTCTAAGTTGATTGGACATTAGAAGACCATATTAAACAAAAAAGTCAAGCTTTATTTATTCTTTTTTTTCTTTTCCCCTCAAAGGTTATTCTGCTCTGCATTTCTGAAAAACTAGTTGGATGTTGGATAGGTCTGGGGTTGCCTAATAATGGTCTTTAGGGTCAAGCCAGCCTGGTTGATGTTTTGCATATGTGTTTGTGTAAGACAAATTACTTAAGATTCCCCCTCATCATGACATTGTTTTGAGGGATCATTGTGACACAGAATTTTAGACTTGAAACTTCAAACTTTCAATTTCTCTGGGTTTTTGAGGGTTGTGGGAAAGGTTACCTAGTCTGTTCTACCTCAGAAAATGTCCACACAATTGGTGTCTTTTCCTGTACCCATCTGAAAAGGAGAAAATGTCTTGGGCCATGCATGCATTACTTGAACTAAGCCTGATGGTAAGGTTTATGGTGATTGTGTCTTAATCCTGAAAATAATTTCTAGGTGTGTCGTTTTTCCAAGATGCTATAAGTTTCTATTAGGAAGCCAGAATCCTGATCTAGTTGTAGTAACAGTGAACATTTGACATTTTGAGATTTCCAAAGCACTTTGCATACATGATCTCATTTGAACACATTTAAGGTTTATAGACTCACAGAAGCTTAGAAATGTAAGGGACCAAAGAAGGAGCTTAGTCAAACCTCTTTCTGAACAAGACTCTACCCTATAGCATCCCTTGACCATGAGTGAATGACATATCGTTTACTGGCCTGCCATGTGCCAAGGATTTTACTATAGGAGTTTTACAACCCAGTGGAGAGGATTAGGTGTTTTGATCTGGGGATGTCACAGGAATGGGAAGGAGCCATGGGATGTTTCAAAGTAAGCAGTGTTGTAATGAGGAAAAGCCTGGTGACAGTGCTAGAGCTAGTCTGGAGGAGCAGGGTAGATAGATGCTAAGTATGTGCTGGGGCTAGCTAGATAGGATGGGTTACCAGAGTTTCCATTCTCTCACAGGAACACATCATCTAACACCCACTTAACATATCAGAACAGCCTAACCAAAGGCAGAAGTTCTAAAGCCCAGTGGATTTATTCTCCAGTCTACAGACAGAGGTCTCTAGAAGTTTAGTGCGGAGGTGGTGTTTTTATTCTCTGCTCAGAGACTTCCTGTGAAGGAAAGACACACACTCCTCCCATTCTGCTTTTGAATTGTTCCAATGGTTATGGAAAGTGGACTTCCCACCTCTCTTCCATTCAGGTTCCCTGAATTTGCCATTTGTATGACCTGAACCAGCTAGGTGGCACAGTGGATAGAGTACCAGGCCTGGAATCAAGAAACTCATCTTCTTGAGTTCAAATCTTGCCTCAGATACTTACAAGTTGTGTGACTCTGGGCAAGTCACTTAACCCTGTTTGCCTCAGTTTCCTCATCTATAAGATGGCCTTTAGAAAGAAATTGCAAAGCACGTTAGTGTCTTTGCCACGACAACCCCAAATAGGGTCATCAAGAGTCAGAAAACATGATCAGAGCAAGTCACTTAAGCCTTGGGTCTTGTTTTCCTTTTCGGTGAAAAAATACATAGGTTGAGCTGGATGACCTCTCAGGTCTGCTTAACTCATGATCTTATTTGTGTCTTTGCAACTTCCACCCATTGTTTCCTTCAGTCAGAAGTTGGATAACAAGCCTTTGTTGCAAATGCCTTGTGTGCAAGGCACCATCACACCGGAGCTATAAAGCAAGTTTTAAAAAATAATCTCTTCTCAAGGAACTCACAGTCAAATGTGGGAAACAGTATGCAAACAGCTATGAATAAACAAGTTCTGTACTGGATAGATGGGAGATAATCGCAGAAGGAAGGCCCTCAGACTAAGAATTACTGTAAAAGCCTTCTTGGAGAAAGTGGGAGTTTTTCTGAGAACTGAAGGAAGCCAGAAAGAGGAAATGATGAGAGAGAGACAGAGTGTGAATGCCAGTTCTAGGCATGGCAGCCAACCAGAGAAAATGAGCAGAATTAGCAGATGGCATGTTTTATGTGAGAAGTACCAAGGAGGTGCAAGGGTCATTGATAACTGTATTATCAAAAGTCATCAAAAAAGGAGTAGTGTATTCTGATAGTGTATTTTAACTATGAAATATGACTATAACTTAGATTTCCTTAAACAATTTTTAAAGTAGTTTAGGCATTGAAAAGATAAGCTTCAGTTATTTGAAAAATACCCTGGTCTAGAACACATTGTCCTCTAATGATACTTGAATAAAGCTGTAAGTTCCTCCACTTGGCGGAAGATAGCAACCCCCCTTTGCCTTGGTAGGCTGTTGGTTGAGTTGCTGTGGCCAAGACTTCTGCTGATGAGTTCCCTAATGATGTGAGCACTTTCTCACTCTCTCATATATACATGTATGTACGTATGCATACATCTATATGTGTTATATATGCATATATAGTATATGTATACATTCATATATATACTTGTGTACATATGTATGTACATACATGTGTTTGTGTATATATGCATATGTAGTATGTGTATGCATTCATATACATACATGCATATACATGTGTGTGTGTTTTGTATGCTTAAATATATTTTGGTTTACCTCTTTTAAAAAGGCATCATGGTTTAGTGGATACAAGGACAGCCTTAGAACCAGGAAGACTCCTGGGCTTAAGCCCTGCCTCAGACACATGCTTTGTGATCGTGAAGAAGTCATTCAGCCACCAAATTTCCCTATGCCTCCAGCAAGTTCTTAAGTCTGAGAAAAGGGTAGTTGCTATTCTGCATTAGTGGAAGGAATTTTCATACCAGGAACTCCCTGGTTTGAATTTGATGTCAATAAAATTTCACACTAAATGAAAAACTTATTTAATTTCTTCAGTATCATTAGGAAATGAAACATTTTGTAAAACTGAATTTTCTTGAAAATTGAATCTGTTCCAGGAGAAGGTAAGCTCCTTGAGGCAGGGACTGTTTTTGTTCTTCCTTGTACAAACCTCAGCACCTATCCCAGTGCCTTACACATACATAGGAGCTGTTTAATAAAAGTTGAATTCATCACAGAAATGATTGTTGATATGAATGTAAAATACGCAAAAATGGAGAGGACTTTATTTAATTCACTGGTTTGATGTCTCTACTCACAGCTTGTATCTGGTATAAAATACTATATTGAAGCTGAGCTTGGTAGAACCACCTGCACCAAGTCTATGACTAACCTGGAAAGCTGCCCCTATCATGAAAACCCAGCTCTGCAAAAGGTATGTCACTAAAAGAAGCTAAGAGACCCTTTATTTTGAGGGTGAATTTTGAGTGGGGAGGAAGTTCTTTGGATCCAGAAAGGTTTCATATTTTGCTATCAGATGCTCAGAGTGTATTTATTTCAAAAAAGGCAGGGAGAAACATCAGTAAGGAAGGATGAGCCTTGAGGTCAGGCAGATCTAAGTTTGAGCCCTGCCTTTGATACATTCTGGTTGTGTGACCATAAGCAAGTCACCCTCTCATTTCCCTAAGTAATTCCCAGATTAAGGTGTAGGCAAGTTACTGATCTGTATTGCTGAAGAGATTTTCATGAAATTAGAGATTTAGAACTGAAAGAGACCTCATAGGTAATCTCATCCAACTCATTTATTTTACCCTTAAGAAAACTGAGGCCTCGAAAGTTTTAAGTAACATGCTCAAGACTACACAAAAATGTAATGGGAGCTAGTGCCTGAGTTGATGTTTGATGGAAGGTAGAGATCCCAGAAATATTAGTTATGACAAAAAGACAAAAGAAATTAAGGCAATGAACATCAGCAAAGTGGAAGCAAAACAGATGCTAAAATGGTTTACTTAGAAGATCCTGGAGAATCAGTAAAAAAAAAAAATTAATGTGGATAAATAGCAGCTTCAGCAAAATAACTGAATGTGAAAGACATCGACAAAATTCATCAGAGGAAAAGATAGAGACATTTCATTTAAAATAACTGCATAAAATAACCGAGAGTTAACCAAGACACCCATAGTACTTACACATTGCTACAAATCAGTCTTTAAAAAAATAAAGCAAGACCTAAATAAATAGGAGAGATTTTCAGTATTCATCCCTGGGTCATGTCAGCATAATAAAAAATGATGAAACAACCTAAGTAGTGCTATGGGCTTTGTCTGGGATAACAGAAAGGAGGCTGACAGCACCACTATGGAATGGACTTAATCCTTGCCTCAGCCACTGCCTATACTTCCCAGGCAAGAATAAGACTTCCTCTCAGGACAGAACAGACAGGACAAATTTTGTACTCATTCATACAAACTCTCTTGTTCAAGTGATTTCAGTCTCAGGTTACTCTTGCCTAGTCAGGAGGCCATCCCCCTGGATTGCTGGTGATTTACTCATAGTGTTACTTAATTCTTAACCATTTCAGCCTTTACCTCCTTCTTCCAAAGGACAAACAGGGAGTCAGCACTTTAGGATGGTTCTCATCACCTGACAGTCTGACCCATTATTTACCACCTGAGGTCCCAAAAGACACCATTTTCCTTACAGAAATAGAATTTGGTTAAGTTAGAGAAGCTTCCCTGTAGCTGATCATGCCATGGCTAAGTGCCCAGTATGTGCCAGGCACTGGGCTAAGCCATAGAGACACAAAGAAATTATTTTTTATAAAGTCACTTCTGTGAAGGAGCCCACAGTCTGATGGGGGAGACAACATGTGCAAACAACTGTGTACAGACAAGATAAAGGATCTGTTGGAGGTAATAAATGGAGAGAATACACCAGGATTAAGGAGGATTGAGAAAGGATTCCTGCAGAAGGTTGCATTTTAGTGAGACTTGAAGGCAGCCAGGAAGTGGAGATGAGGAGGGAGATATCTCCAGGCCAGGGAGAATGTCCAGAATCAGAAGGTGGGGTGATCCCCTCCTTTG
Source organism: Bettongia penicillata ogilbyi (assembly GCA_023548195.1). Classification (NCBI taxonomy): domain Eukaryota; kingdom Metazoa; phylum Chordata; class Mammalia; order Diprotodontia; family Potoroidae; genus Bettongia; species Bettongia penicillata. Next base: position 4,153,565 of record JAJHZJ010000580.1, read on the forward strand.
CCTTTCCTTTTCCTTGGGGTCCTTAGTTTCCTTCTGCTTGTTCAGGGCTCTGGGGAGAGATTTGGTCTCTTTACATCTTCCTTCTTCCCCACTCTTTTTTTTAGAGGTGGAGTCCTTGGTTAATAACATCTGGCACTTAGCATTTTTTATACACATCCAGTGAGGTATCATTATCCCCGTTATACAGATGAGGAAGCTAAGGTTCTGAGAGATGACTTTCTAATAACTTCCATGTGGTTATGCAGTCAGTCTCATAAGTTTTAGAGGAAGGATTTGAACCCAGATCTTCCCACAATACTCAACATGGTACCCCCTCGAGCTAGTGCAACTCTGGCCAGAACAATTTTCTCTTCCCATTTCCTTTCCCCAAAAGGATGTCCAAAACACTTCAGCCCAGGGACTTACGGGAAAGCAGCCTAGAAACAAAGATCACTGCACTGAACATGATTCTGCATGTAATCAAAACATGCTATTTGGAAAGGGGTGGAGGGCAGCAGGCTGTGCTTAGCACAAGGTGAAAACCTCAGCACGTAGCCATCCTCATCCTCTTAACCTTCTGGAGTATCCTTGCGTACCATACATCCAATTCCTATGTATATGTATACCTGTTTTCTTTCTTTTTATTAAAGATAAGGAAAATTCTAAAGTATGCATGATTAATTAGAGTAGATAGGAGGTTGGAAAGGATTTCTGTAAAGTATTAGTTTAAACTCAGTTTCAGTATCATCATCTGTAAGATGGAGATAATTCCTGTAGCATATAGGATAGCTCATAGGGTAACTATGAGGCTCAAATGAATGGACAAGTATAAAGCTCAGTCTGGGAATACACTCTGAAATTTAGGTAGTAATGAATTTGGATCATCGTCCCATTTCCTGTAATGCGCAACTTGTGTACCTATTGGAAAAGATAATTGTGGGTCCATTCTTAAAATGTTTTTTCTTCATACTCATTGCTGGTCTTTCTCTCTCTCCCCCACCAGCACTCCCTCTGCGAATTTGAGGTGTACACTATTCCTTGGATGGGCAAAACCACCCTCTTGAAGAATGAATGCAAAGATGCCTAGGTGTATCCTGGTACACATCTGTAACCAGTCTGAGCTGCAGCTGTTTTCTCCTTTTTTGAAAAAAGAGCAGTAACACAACCTATTTGATTCATTATTGCTTAATTTTAATGCTGTGCAAGGTATTGATGTAATCTTCTCCCTATGCAGGCAGGAGAAGGAAATAAAGGCTTGTCAAAGTACCTTTTTGAATTACTAATTGGTTTCATACTTGGACTTTCTCTGTGTGTTTTCCAAATACTGCAGATTCTCAGATATGAGAGGTTTTGAAATTATAAATTGTTTTGATAAAAAGCAGCTACATTTATTCAGTGTGATCAGTCTCCCTCCTTTGTTCTCCAACATTTAGCAGCTAATGCTCTCTAAATTAATGGTTATATGGTAAATATTAAAAACTCTTTCCCTCTCCCTGCCGTGCTATCAAAAGATGAAAGCAAAATTTCATGCATTTTATATGTGTGTATATATATATATATATATACACACACACATATATAGTTATACAAGTTTTGCTTTTACCTTTTAAAGTAGCTTTTTTAATATAATACATTATATATACATATATGTATGTGTACACACACACACACACACATTCTCCAGTGAAATTTGTTGGAGTTAAATGTTGGCCAGATCTCAGAAGGATGATGATTGCAGGGAGTGTAAAAAGCTGCTAAGACCACCTTCGTTACTTCCAGTTGAAAGTTACATCTCTGGGAATGTAGAGTTCTTGGTCCTTTAGAGGTGTACACTGCCCTTCTCTTCCCCGACACATATGATGATATTAGGAAGCAACTATTATCTCAAAATTAGTAGTCTGCTTAACTTGGATACTAACAAATATCCAGAGATTTAGTTTGATAGAATCTATTGTTCTTTTAGTTGAAGAGAAGTATGGAGTTTGCAAAACTTTGCAGAAGTTAGGAAAAAAAGGGGGGAAATCCTTTTGCACTTTTGACAAACCATAATGAATAATAATGATAATAATAATGGTTTGATACATCACTTAGCATCATTTGCACAGGGGTAATTCACACCTCACTAGCACCTAAGATCATGAGGTAGGTCAAGTCAACAAACATGAGGAGCCTCTTGTGCGCTAGGAACTATGCTAAGTATATTGAGGATACAAAGAAAGACAAAATTCCATCCCTTTCCTCAAGGACCTTCACAGCAGTCAAGATAAAGCACTAATTAATGAAAAGTCAAGCTCAGAAAACCCACAACCTAACTACTTTCCTCTTTCAAAGTCCCAAGCTTTAGTTAGAAAAATAATTAGTCCTTATGTTTCCTGCTAGATCGTCATGATCTCTAGATACTTCCCATCACTCATTCCCACATAAATCAATAGAAGTAGATGACTTTTTAAAAAAAATTGATTCCCTGTAAACATTTATTTTGAGTTCCAAATTCTTTCCGTCACTTCCTCCACTTTAGGAAGGCAAGCAGTAGCACATCAATTATGCTTGTGAAGTCATGCAAAACATTTCCATATTAGCCATGTTGCCAAAAAAACAAGAAAAACAAAACAAATTATACTTCCCTGTATTCTCAAGAAGTCATCAGTTCTCTATCTGGAGACAGCATTTTTCATCATGAGTCCTTTGGAATTGTTTTGGATCATAGTATGGATCAGAAGTACAACAAATGGTTATTGTTATAACATTGCTATCACTGTGTACAATATTCTGATTCTGTTCACTTTGCATCAGTTCTTATAAGTCCCTCCAGGTTATTTTCTGAAACCAGTGCTCATCTTTTCTTATAGCACAATATTATTCCATCACAATCATATGCCACAATTTATTCAGACATTTCCCATTTGATAGATATCCCCTTAACGTCCAAATCTTTGCCATCAGAAGTGGATGACTTGAAAAGTTGAACAAGTCTCAGCAGGTGCTGTTATGCCTTAAATAACATGATGCAGGTAGTCAGATCACCACGGTACAATCACACCCTTCAGTAGGTTGTCATCAGTCTCCATTGTCTCCCAGTGACAGATTTCCTTGCACTTGTTAGTGCCTGTACTGTTCTAGGGTGTGGGATGAAGCTGCTCTTCCGTCAGATCAGGTCTACCCATTATAGGAAGGATTTCAAACTGTTTGTGTAACTGGGCATCCAGAATTTCTTCTGCACTCCCTCCCAATCAGTTTTTTTTTTCTATTATTAGCCCTCATTTTGATTTCCCTCTGCCTATTTGGAATCTTGGCGCAGTGGATAGAGCACCGAATGGGGAGTGAAGAAGATCTGAGTTCAAATCCAGCCTCAGACACAAGTTGAATGACCCTGGGCAAGTCACTTAATGTGTGTTACCTTGGTTTTCTCAGTGGTAAACTGGGTATAATAATAGTACCTACCTAGTGGAGTTGTGAGGATCAAAGGAGATAGTATTGGTAAAAAGAGCTTAGCACAGTGCCTAGTAGGAGCAGGCACTACATAAATACTCATTCCCTTCCCCTTATTCATAGTGGCTTTCTTGTTTTTAAATCGAATGCATTTTATACCTTTTGTTTTACCATCAAAGTCATTTCACATACCCCTTCAGATTGAACTCAACTTTGAGATGAAGAAAAACAGTTAAGCAAAAATATCCAACAAAGAAAGCTTGTCTGGCAATATTTGCAATATTCTATCACAGTAGTGCCCTATCTCTTAGAGGAGTTTCTATCATTCAGAGCTCAGCTTTTTAGTGATTTACTTTATTTACATTTCAATAACTATATTTTTCTTTTGCTTCTGCTTATTTTACATCATATCAGTTCATATCAGTCTTCCCATGTTGCTCTGAATTCCTTGTATTCATCATTTCTTAGGTGCAATAATACAACATTACATTGATGCATCACAGTTTTTTCCAACCATTTTCTGATCAATCAGCATTCACTTTTAACTACTTCTTTGCCTACAGAATGTGGCTATAAATATTTTCATATAATGGACTTTGGATATTCATCTTTTGACTTCTTTGGGACACAATCCAAGAAAGTCAAAATCAAAAGGTAATGTTCAGTATTCAAAATATGTTCATTGCTGAGTTAAAGGATATGAACAGATTAGTCAATTGTCTTTCATCAATCAATCAAGCATTGTGTACCATGCTCTTTACTAGGTGCTAGGCACATAAATAGAAAAAATGAGGCAATTTCTACTCTCATTGATCTTACATTCTAAAAGGGAACATAAGTACATGTAAAAAAATATATATATACATATATATACACATACACACACACATATATCTCATAACATAAGGTTAGGCATTACAAATACATACAAAGTAGTTATCTATCAGATAGTTTGGAAAGAAAGCACTAGCAGTTGAGACAGGGGAATAAGAAAGATTGCATACAGAAGATAGTGCTTGAGCTGGGGTGCTCAGGGAGGACTAGCCCCTCTGGTGTGAGGGTTGCCAAGCTGTTTCAAGGATGCTCATTTACCTTTGGTGCCCACCTCCCAATTCTCACCTGTAGCTCCAATGCTCCAATAGGCTGTAGCATGTACAGTAGCCACACCCTGGTAAAACCATCTTGTCAGAAGGGCTAAACCAGGTTTAGGGTAACTGACAGGCCTCAAAGCCACTAAAGAGTTAGAAGGATATGTACTCCTAGTACGTGAAGACTTCCCCTGGCACAATGGGTGGATGAGAACAATCTGTTCCAACAGCCATGAAGGTGGCTGAAGCAGGTGCTGTGGAGCACTTAGAGCTTGGTCAGACATGGAAGATGCCAAGGTTCTCCATGGCATCCCAGGACATGACCAGTCATCCTGACTTTTGTGTTGCCACTTGTGTTTCACTGACTCTGGAAAAGGGAGTGAGGCTGATGACTTTGTACAACTCTGCCTCACTTATACATTAGTCAAGAGTTCACCAGTAATGTCATTGATCCTCTTTAAAAATGAAGGATGAGTAACAGAAGAAGAGCTATGTACTCAATGTTGGTTTCATTTAAGCAAGGAATGAAAAGCTTTCCTGATTATAATCAGTTCAGCAACTTCATCTAATCCACGAATGCAAGGTTAACAAATGTTTTTCCTCACAATGCCCTTGTGGCGTGGAGAAGGAGGGTCAGAGTCCAGACCACCTGTGGATTAACTGCCAGTGATCAACTCAGTTCCTATGATTCTGCCCAACAACAACAGGACAGAGACCCATAGATCTGGCCTCTTGATCAGTATTTTCACCCCACTGTATGCCAGAGCCACAGTTCCTTTGTATTTCCATGGGATTAAGGAGATGAGAAGGAATGGAGTAGGGTGGAGTGGGGGAGAAGGGGTTGCTGTTCCCTTGCACGTCTGTGCCTGCCTTGTGATCTTGTGAGCACATATGTTCCTTTTTGGGACCTCCTCACCCAAGATCTCTTCCCGGTTAGAACTTCACGGTTCCACCATCATTGTTTCTGTTTGCCAGTCCTGGTTTCTTCTTTTCTTTTTAGGAACTTTTCATCCTCTGTAATGAGCCAGCCTTTCCTGCTTCCTTTCACAGTGAGGGGAGAGGGGGAAGCAAGGGGAGAATATTGAATACAATGATAATTACCTCAAGCAGAATGACTCACAGCAATAGACCCTATTGATTAATGAAAATAGACCTCCTATCTGGAACCATAGTCCTTTACTTCTTGAAAACTCAAGCGGCCAACTCCATGTTTGCTCTGCTGCTGAGTTCCTGTTAACATTTGTTTATTCAAATAAAGCTTCCAGGTATTGGCCAGCCCTGATACCTGCTACCAGTTTAAGATTATATAGGATTATGTAGAAGCAATTAGTATTCAGCCCTAGGCATCTGCCCGGGCTTCTTAATCAATCTGCAAACAAAATCAGCAAACACAGAAACTCCTCCCCCAAAAAGCATAAATCTGTCATGCATTCCTTCTACCCATTCTGTTTGTCTCTGGGCTCTGAACCACTTGGATATTTGTCTTTAATTGGGATGGCTTCCTTGGGATCATTCAAAATGTTATTTTAAGTAAGGGAAACTTAAGGGATTCACTGAAAGAGTGAGCAAATACCTTAAATCAGAGATGAAAATAAATAGCAATAACGCTGGGGCCTGGAACTTGCATGAAAGGGCCCCACATGGACAATTCTTTTGTGTAGGCCTAGAATACAGTGAAAGTCTTGGTGGACTTTCCTCACACACACCCCTCCCATTAGTCAGGAGTCTGTCATTTTCAAGGTAAGCACCAAGTAAAGGCTGAATCAGAAAACTTGGGCTACTTACCTAAGGTAAGTACCTAAGGTTATACTCTGAGTCCAAAATCCAGCTAGCCCAAGGGAAGCAGTATATAAGAGACATAGCTAGGGTAGGGGCAGCATACTTTTACCCCAGAGCACCAACATTGGAAGGTCATTTATGGAACTAGCAGTCATTCGGTAGCCTAAAAGTAGTTGAACTTAGCGTCTAGTTAGTAAGAATGATTAGTGAAAATTGAAAACTACTAGAAGGCTGCTGCTTCCATCCCCCAGCTGATCCTTCCCTGACCTCTACCTTATTCTTGTCTTATCTCCAGGTCATGGCTAGATGGACATGACAACCTGGAGCTATTTGGGGGAACATTTCCTGCCCCAGATATAACACCTGCTAGTTATTTATAGCTGCATGACATGTTGAAAAAACAGCTATCAATCAATATATTTATCCTTTTCACACCATGGGGGCTAGGGGAATGGCAACCCCTCAATCTGGAAAATCCTCATAACATTTTTTGGCTCTCCCTTCATAACAGAGAAGAACTCTGAATTATTATGGGGTTAAAAGATGAGATAGGATGATATTATGCAACACTATTCACATATTTTATTCATTTCTGAATTTCTAAATTTTTTCTCTGTCATCTACTGGCCTTTGCATTTCATCTGTGGCTTTCACAAAACAACCCCAAAATTCCCATTTAATTTTTTATGCCTCCCCATGATATACTGAAACCTTGATGGGGAAAGTTTCCATGAGGAAGGGATAATTGTAGAGTCAACAGAGACCTAAGTATGAGTCCTGCTACTGATACTTTTTTTTAATATAGATTTATTTTTATAACTTTTTACATTCATTTTCACAAAATTTTGGGTTCCAAATTTTCTCCCCTTTCTCCCCTTTTATCCCCTACCCCCACCCCAATACACCGAGCATTCTAATTTTCCCTATCACCAATCTGCTCTCTCTTCTATCATCCCTCCCTCTCTTGTCCCCATCTTTTCTTTTATCCTGTAGGGCCAGATGACTTTCTATTCCCCATTAACTGTATTTCTTATTTCCTAGTAGCAAGAACAATACTCAACAGTTGTTCCTAAAACTTTGAGTTCCAAATTCTCCCCATCCCTCCCTCCCCACCCATTCCCTTTGGGAAGGCAGGCAATTCAATATCGGCCGTATCTGTGTAGTTCTGCAAATGACTTCGATAACAGTCGTGTTGTGTAAGACTAACTGTATTTCCCTCCATCCTATCCTGCCCACCATTGTTTCTATTTTGTCTTTTGATCCTGTCCCTCCCCTAGTGTTGACTTCAAATTGCTCCCTTCTCCCATTGCCCTCCCTTCCCTCATCCCTCCCTCCCTGCTTATCTCCTTCTCCCCCACTTTCCTGTACTGTAAGATAGATTTTCATACCAAAATGAGTGTGCATTTTACTCCTTCCTTTAGTCGAATGTGATGAGGGTAAACTTCATGTTTTTTTCTCAGCTCTCCTCTTTTTCCCTCCACTAAAAAGTCTCCTGCTTGCCTCTTGAATGAGATATCATTTACCCCATTCCATTTCACCCTCTTTCCTCTCACTACCTTTGTCTCTCACCATTTACCTTAATTTCTTTTAAGATATGGTCCCATCCTATTCAATTCACTCTGTGCTCTCTGTCTCTGTATGTGCATGCATGTGTGTATGTGTGTGTGTGCACACGTGTACGTGTGTCTGTGTGTGTGTGTGTGGTCACACCAACTACCTAGATACTAAAATGTTTTAAGAGTTACAAATATTGTCTTTCCATGTAGGAATGTAAACAGTTCACTTTTGGTAAGTCCCTTATGACTTCTCTTTGCTGTTTACTTTTCCATGCTTCTTCTCATTCTTGTGTTTGAAAGTCAAATTTTCTTTTCAGCTCTGGTCTTTTCATCAAGAATGCTTGAAAGTCCTCTGTTTCATTGAAAGACCATATTTTCCCCAGTTTTGCTGGGTAGGTGATTCTTGGTTTGAGTCCTAGTTCCTTTGACTTCTGGAATATCCTATTCAACACCCTTTGCTCCCTTAATGTAGAAGCTGCTAGATCTTGAGTTATCCTGATTTTATTTTCACAATACTGGAATTGTTTCTTTCTAGCTGCTTGCAATATTTTCTCCTTGACCTGGGAATTCTCGAATTTGGCCACAATGTTCCTAGGAGTTTCTCTTTTTGGATCGATCGATGGATTCCTTCAATACTTATTTTGCCCTCTGGTTCTAGAATCTCAGGGCAGTTTTCCTTGATAATTTCCTGAAAGATGATGTCTAAGCTCTTTTTTTGATCATGGCTTTCAGGTAGTCCCATAATTTTTAAATTGTCTCTCCTGGATCTATTTTCCAGGTCAGTTGTTTTTCCAATGAGATATTTCACATTCTCTTCCATTTTTTCATTCTTTTGGTTTTGTTTTATGATTTCTTGGTTTCTCAGAAAGTCATTAGACTGTATCTGTTCCATTCTAATCTTGAGAGAACTATTTTCTTTAGTGAGCTTTTGAACCTCTTTTTCCATTTGGCTAATTTTGCTTTTGAAAGCATTCTTCTCCTCATTGGCTTTTTGAACCTCTTTTGCCAATTGAGTGAGCCTATTTTTCAAGGTGTTATTTTCTTCAGCATTTTTTTGGGTCTCTTTTACCAAGGTATTGACCCTTTTTTCATGCTTCTCTTGCATCTCTCTCATTTCTCTTCCCAGTTTTTCCTCCACCTGTCTAACTTGCTTTTCAAAATCCTTTTTGAGCTCTTCCATGGCCTGAGCCTACCGGACATCCACCTGGGATGTCTGGGATACAGAGGCCCCGACTTCCACATCTTTCCCTGATGGTAAGAATTATTCCTCGTCATCAGAATTGAAAGGCAGGAACATCTATACCCCATCAAAGTAGCTTTCTATAGTCTTATTTTTCTTCCCTTTTCTGGGCATTTTCCTAGCCAGTTACTTGACTTCTGAGATTCCTCTCCACCCCCGCCTAGATCCGCCCAGCTAGTGCTTGGGGTCTGAGATTCAAATGGGCTTTCCGCAGCAGGCACGGCTGCTATTCAATGTGAGCTTAAGTTCTGGTGCTTGGGTTGGGGCAGGGCTGCCTCCCAGGTTCAGTTCCCTCAGGGGCTTTATGCAGAGACCTTCAGTAATGGAGCAGGTGGGGGCAGAGCCATCTCCCAGGCTCAGTTCCCTCATGGGGTTTATGCAGAGATCTTTGGTAATGGTCCTGAACTTCTGCCTGCTGCTCTGGGAATCCCGGGCTGCCGCCGCTGCCTCTACCGCTGCCTCTGCCACTGCCTTCCAAGGGGGCCCAAGTCATGGAGACACCCCACTCCCTTCTCGGCCAGCCCAGACATCTCTCTCACTGACCTGTAGCGTCTGTGGGTGGAGGGACCTTCACGGCCGCCAGAGATTCCGTCCCTGAAGCCTGCTCAGATCTGTTCCTCTGGGGCTGCATGGCCAGGGCAGCACAGGGGTGGACTCTGCTGTCCAGAGCACGATGGACCCTGGGGACAGCTCTCCAGGGCTCTCCAGAACGGAAATCTTCTCCACTGTGTTTCTGTGCACCTTGCAGTGCTCCAGAATTTGTGGGGAGCTCCTTTTGCAGGAAATATGTGGGCTGTGGGTTCGGAGCTAGCATACATGCGTCTTTCTACTCCACCATCTTGGCTCCTCCCCCCTGCTACTGATACTTACAAGCTGGTGAACCATGGTCAAATTACTTAACATCTCTGAGCCTCTCCTCCTTCATCTATAATTAGAATACTTGTAATATTATGGGGTACACATATATTATCTAGGATTACATAAGGTTATTGTAAGAATCAAATGAGATAATGCACATGAAGTGCTTTGCAAATCTTGAACTGCTTCATCAATATCATCTATTGTTACTATTATTAGAATTCAGCGCCTCTAATGCCTCACCTTGTGCTGTGTCCATTGGACCATGTTGTCTCCTGAGCAATGGTACTACCTTCTCTGGGAACTTGACTCAGATCACTATGGTAGGAGATTCCCGCTCTAATCTGCTAACCTGAGCCACAGTAGCATTTCTGACAGAACTGGAGTAATAGTATCAGTGGGATAGGATGGGGCATTGAAAGGATTAGTTGTCTTTATCAAAAAGTTAAAAAGAAATACCAACAATACCTGCTTCATCTTGGGATGTTACACAGTCAAAAAGAGGAAGTTTCTTCTTCTTTCTTCTCCCCTCCTAACACCTAATTTTGACATATTTCTTTTCCCCTTCCTGCTATAACAGAAAAAGAAATATGATAATAACATTGTAAAACCCCACCCTCTCCTTGGATTGACTCTGCAGCTGAAATTTTATGAGTTCCTCTTCACATTGCCCTCCACCCTCTAGGTACCCAGCAAGCCTGCTCTGGGTAGATCATTAAAGCTAAAAGGAACCTTAACCTCATTTAAGAGTCAGTCTGAAGTCTAAACCACTCTTTAATCTTTGTTCTACTTCCTCATTTCAGGAGTGGGGACCTAATTCTTAACCTCCTCCTCTTGTAATCCTTATGATTCAGTGCCCAGCTCTTCCAGTTCTTCCCAAACCAACTAAACCCTTCCCCTCCCAAATTCCTATAGTGTACTGCCCTCCCTTTCCATTATGTCCAATGAAATGGTCATTCTATTGAGAAATTTCCCTTTATTTTACCAAATAGTCTTCCTCTCTCACTCTTTCTAACTTCTTTTGCTCACAGAAATCTGGCTTACCATAGTAGACACTGGACATTCTTTCTAGTTTTAGACGACTCCTCACATTCCTCCCCTTTCCTCCTAAACACATTGGGCCAAAAGGAAAAGTAGGCATACTCTTTGTTCATCACTGACACTTTTAGATTCTCTTGCTACTTCCATCACTCAGCAACTCCTCTCCCTTTGAGTTTTGCTTCATCCATCTTTATCATCCCATCTGATTTGTTATTTCACATGAAAGAAAGAAAGAAAGAAAGCTGTATCGCCCAACTGGAAACGATATCTAGTGGCCAGCTACTTCTCTACCCACAGAGATTGCTGTTTATCCTTCTTTAGCAAAGGACCCTCCTTATCTACCACAAAAGCATTGTGATGAAAAACATTTGTTAATTTTGCATCCATGGATTAGATGAAGTTTGCTAAACTGATTATAATCAAGAAAGCTTTTCATTCCTTGCTTAAATGAAACCAATATTGGGTATGTAGAAAGTTATTCTCTTCCTTTGTGGATCATCCTTCATTTTCAAAGATGATCAATGATGTCACTGATGATGTCTTGCCTAACACATCAAAGAGGTGATGCCATGACATGCAAGGGAATTGGATTCATGGTCCTCTTCAGGTACAAGGACTATCAGCAAATATTTCACACTGACTCTATCCAAGTCATTATGCACCCTTTCTCAGGGAATGTAGTACCCAGCTTATTGCCCTTGTCTTCTCTCCATCCTTGTATCTCAATATTGTAATATATTTTGATGTCATTTCAAATATTCCTGCTTCCCTGTAATTCAACCCCCTCACCTCCCATGCATGACCTTTATACCTTCATTCCATCTCAGTCACACATCGATAGTCATAACTTTGATCCTGATATCAAACAAAGGAATCAAAGGAAACATAAAAAGGTAAATATGAACAAACAATCATAAAGGACTAAATAAGGATAAACTATTTATATTCTAATATGGGGGAATGAGACAAATATCCTCTCAGAACTCTACCACCATTAGGAGTCATAGGGGGAATCTAAAAAGACAGAGGGCCTCTTAGTGGTTGTTAATGAAATTAAAAAGTGAGTGGAGAGAGGAAAAGGAATATGTTGAGGCAAGGGAAAGGAGAGAAGAGAGAGGATTAATGAGGAAAAAATTATCTTTTATAATGGGGTAGAAGACTAAAAAAATGGTGAGGGAAATGGACTCTCATCTGAACTATTTAAAGGAGGGAGTATATTTATGAGTCCACACACACACACACACACACACACACACACACACACACAAACACAGTTTGATTCAGAAATACTCTTCATTCACCTATCTAGATTAAGAGAAGGATTAGTCCTAAAACAAATTCTAAGGAAGATGGATCTTGAAATGGGGTTTAAAAGAAAAGGATGAAAGGATAAACACCTGTGATTGGGCTCTGTGTGAGGTAAAGAGAAGAGCGGAAGGGGAGCAGAAGTATGTTGCACAAAAACTGGAGAAAGGGTGCTGTGAACACTCCCTCATTACCTTTTTCTTTAAAGATAGAATAGGAAATAAAGAAAGTTATAAGAATAGGATGGATAGACATACACAACCAACAATTATAACTGTGAATGCAGCAACAAAACTATTGCGACAAAAAATTTTAAAACAAGTAAAGGAGAAAAATTCTTAGCAGAAATTTTTTCTGATAAAAATACAATTTCTAAGATCTGCCATTTGTCTATCTATGTATGAAATGCATTCAAATTTATAAGAAAAAGAGCCTCTCCTTAATTTTGATCATTGATAAATAATAACAATAATAATTGATAAATGGTCAAAGGACAAGATTAGGCAGTTTCAGAGGAGAAAAAATCCAAGTTATCAATAGCCATATGAAAAAATGATCTAACTAGTAAAACCTGGGAAGACGTGGGAATTGGTTCAGAGTGAAGTGACCAAGATCAGGAAAATAATTTATACCACAACCAAAAAAAAACCAACCAACTTTGAAGACTAAAAAACTTTGATCAACACAATGACCAATCATGGTTCCAGAAAACATGATGAAAAATGTTGTCCACCTTCTGATGGAGAGATGTTAAATTTTAAAATATAAATTCAAATTTTTCAAAAACATGGCCAATGGGGAAATTTGTTTTGCTTAACTTTACATATTTGTAACAGAGGTTTTGTCTTTCTTTCTCAATGAGGTAGAATGGGAGGAGGGAAGAAGAGAAGGCAGATTTTTATTTGTTGAAAAAATTTATTTTTAAGACATTCTTACCAGTCATGTCTTTGAGGACATTACAATAAACAATATAGACAAGAGTCATTCTCTAGTAGATAAATGGCCAAAGAAAAAGAAAGAGCAATTTTCAAGAGAAGAAACAAAAATGATTAACAATTACTTATATATCCCACTGAGCTCTGTAACCTTTGTAGTTCCTTGGTTCAGTGTGGAGCTCATATTAGCCTTGTGTTCCAGTCCAATGAATTCTCTACCAAAGGAACAGGACTTAAATCAAATGGCAAAGTATTTCACTGGGGCAGGAATACAATTTAAAGAAGAGGGGAAATCAAGCAGTAGAATTGCTCCCAGACCTTCCTATAGAAATAAGCAGAGCCACAATCAGGGCAAAGGTACTTGGGCTATGTTCCAAGGCACCAAATTTAGAAGGGACTTATATTTGCCTGGTATTTATGGAAACAAATGAGTTTTGCAAGTTATATACTTAGCAAGAATAATTCATTAAAATAAAATGCTATAAGATATGAGCTAGGTTGAATGAATCCCTTCCCAGTCCCTCTTGGTTCTGCTTCCCAATTCCTCCACCCCATCTCTGTACAGACATACATATATACACATACATATACATACAAATACATACACATACATACATATATATGCATATACATATATAGCCTAATGTGTCCTCCATAATCTGTCTTGACACCACCGAAAGGATTTTTACCCTACTCTTCAACTGATGATATATTTCATGTGGACCTAGGCAAGTGGCCTCCATGGCCTAGAATTGTGAAATTCCTCCATTTTCTTGCCTTCCTATCCTTCCATCCATCCTTCTGACTCAAATGTAAAACTATCTGTCATTCTTTTTATGACCTCAAGTTACTTTACTTTTCTTTTTTCTCCCAGTCCATTACCCTTGCACTGGTCTCACTTTGATCCCTTGAAGTCTTGACTCTTTATTTTACCAGTTCAACACTCACTAGCTGTGTGACCTTGGGCAAGTCACTTAACCCCAATTGCCTCATCCTGGGTCATCTCCAGTCATCCTGATGAATATCTGGTCACAGGATTCAGATTCTCTGGAGGAGAAGTGAGGCTGGTGACCTGCACAGCCCTCCCTCACTCAAAACAAAGTCGAGTGCAAGTCATGTCATTATTTCTCTGATGGCACGGTCTTCTTCAGCAGCAAAGGATGAACACACACACAAAACCAGTTCAATAATCTACAACCCTCCACTCTTGAATCCCTTGCTCCTCATGTCTTTCTAAACCCCAAATCTGGATTACTCCCATCATCTGCCTTTTCCACTCCTTCTTACATGGCTGAGTCCACTACATGTTATCTAATTTTCAACTTTGTCTTCCTTGAAGCACAAAAATCTTTATTCTTCTATGACTGACTATCATATTCCCCAAAGAACTACCTCTAAACTCTCTCTTTAAGTCATATACACCATCCCCCTTCCTCTCCTTGTTAGCACTTCCTATTTTACTGAGGAAATATAGGCCATTCAGCTTGAATTCCCTTCTCTCCCAAATTCTACATCTCAAAACTTCATGATGTTACCGCTCACTCTATTCCACCCTAAATCTTTGCCTCCTCCAAAATTCCTTATTTTTCTTAAAAGTACCTTAATCCATCAAAGTTTGTAAGCTTTGAAAAAATAATAAAAACAATTGCCAAAGACAAGAAGGACAAGATGGAACTACCCATGTATCTCATCAAGTTATAGAGAAACTGTCCTAATAACCTAATGGTGATTCTATGTGCTGTAATAAGCTACTAGGATCATATTTCATGCCTTTAAGTGGAGCAGCATGGCAAGGGAACTGAACCTAGACTCAGGAGACCTAGATTCACATCCCCACTTTAACTCTTACTCGCTGTATAATCAGACTCTTATTTGCTTATTCTTAACTTTCCTCATCTATAAAATGGAGATAATAATATTTAGACTGTATACATCACAGGGTTATTAGGAGCAAAGTTCTTTGCAAAATATAAACAGAATAATCAAAATGATAGCTATCATTTCTATAGTGTTTCATATAGGCCAACCACTGTGCTAGGTACTTTACAAATATTATCTGTCCATTGTGCCATCTAGCCGTAATTATAGTTGTACTATATGATTTGCAGCAGCTATCTGGCACAGTGGGTAGAGTGATGGGATCTTAGTTAAAATCTGACCTCAGACACTAGATGTGTGTCCTTGAGCAAGTCATTTAATCCTGTTTGGCTCAGTTTCCTTATCTGTAAAATGAGTTGGAGAGGGAAATGGCAAACCACTTTAGCATCTTTGTGAAGAAAACCCCAAATGGGGTCATGAAAAGTCAGACACAACTGAACGACTGAGTAAAAACAACAAATATTAATTCAAATTATTATTATATGTATTAGACTTCATGCATATAATCTCTTGAACTCCCAAACTGGAGGACTTCTAATTGTGTTCTCTTGTAGAAATGAATATAAACCAATCCTCATTTCAAAACACTGAAGTTGCTTTTTGGGTTCTCAGTTCCTTGGTCTACAAGCAACTAGGTATAATTAGTGAGAGAACAGAATTATTGCCCTCTGGTATGATCAACTGTAGAGGGTTAAAGATGTTTCTCATATACTCCCATATCTCTTATTAAGAAGGACACTGAATTCAGTTCTTCTGCCTCTAACTTCAGAGCTCTCTGCCTTACCCTCAAATACTGAACAAGAACCCTTAGTAAATCTTTCTGCACACTTCTACTCTTGCAAGGCCAAATTTACCTATATTAGAGCTCCAGTTTCTCCCCAAATCTCTACTCCAAAGACCCAGAGGCTGGAGAATGGCATAGATATCTATGAATAATAATGGGGCTTTAGACTTTAGGTTTTGTTTTGTTTTACTTTATTTTGTTTGGGGGTGGAAAAGGAAGAGAACTTGGGGAAGCACATACCAAGTCAGACTCTACAATGAGGGTGAGGAAAAGCAGGAAGGACAAGGTAGTGGATGAAACCAGTTATTTGATGTATTTAATTAAGGAAAGAAAATGTAGCTTAACTGTAAGTACCCAAGGAAACAGTGAAAGATAGAAATAAAAAGAGAAGATTACTAGAGCAGTGTGACAACTCTGTATATTTGATAGCCATCTTCAACGTGGTATTGGTAAGGACAGGTAGAATATGTAATCAGAGATGTTGCCAGAGAGCCTTATGTGGTCTTTCAACCTTTGAAAGAGGATAGAATCCACTATGATCATGTGGACAATTATTTATAGGACTTGGTGCCACCTTAGGCCAAGTTCTCACTGGGGCTCCTGGATTCATCTTCACTTTATGGTTCTCAGAACAACTCAGGCAGCTCCAGATTTAGGCAAATAGATGTGTTTTTTTGTTTGCTTGTTTTTTATCAGGAGGGAGAAAGTCTGACTCAAACGCATCTAAATGATTTCTCTTCCCTGAGGTCTCAGGCAGAGAGGTGCTGATCCGTTAGTACATTGAAGTTTTTACTTTGGAATGTTCTAGTCCCAAAAGACTTCTAATATGATGGGTTTCAGAGACAGTCAGAAGGTAGCGGCAGATACCAGGCAGAAGGAAGACCTATGGCTGACAGAAACAGTTTAATGAACTGAGGAAGACTAAACCTGAAAAATGAGAGGTTCTTCCTGATTATTACATAGAGGAAGGACTAGAGAATCTCCAAGCTTGCCTCAGTTTGGAAATCTACTGTCCTATAAATATTAAGAAATAGCCATCTCCTAAACTAGGAAATAGTAACTTGCCCAATAGAATTCTACCAAGTAATCCTCTGGGCACTTGCCACTTTTCAACGACTTTTGGAGAGACTGACTGAGGTCCTATGGCATTGTTCAATGGTTGATCAACAGAAACTGATAGGATTTTTTTTTTCAGTAGAAATGACATTAAAGATCATGCATTAAGATCTTGCTGCTGTACCCTAAGAATCATGGGACTTTTCCATTTGACTTGCAACTGAATATGTGTTTGTCTTTCCCACAAAACATGAGCTCTTTGATAACAGGAACTGTCTTACCTTTTTCTATTTGCATCCCCAGAGGGTTAGCGCAGTGCTTTGCACATAACAAATGTGTTATTCACGTATTTACAAGAATTTTATCAAATACTATTGTAGCATAAGAAGTAAGGAAAGAGAAGTAAGGAAAGTTCCAAAAAGAAAACTTTGAAAGCTTTAAGAACTATGATCAATACAATGGCCATCCATGACTCCAAACTGGAAAAAAATCTAAAATTAGACACAAAAAATGTCTAAAGAGTGCATGCACTTTGACTTATCTATTCTTGCTAGGGCTAAATCCAAAAGAGATCAAAAACTGGGGGAAATTTTTGTTTTGTTTGTTTTGTTTTTGTGGGAGAAGAAAACTGAAAACTCAAGGGATGCCTGTCAGTTGAGGAATGACTGAACCAGTTGTGGTATATTAATATGGTGGAATATTACTGTGCTGTAAGAAATGAGGAAATAGATGATTTTCAAAACACAGAAAGACTTTTTATAAGTTGATACAGAGTAAAGTAAGCAGAACTTGAAGAGCAATTTATAGTACAACATTAATTTTACAAAAATGGGTAATTTTCATGACTTTCATAAACTTATGAAGAATGAAATGAACAGAACCAAAAGAATAATTTATGTAATTACATTAGCATTGTAAAGACAATCATGAAAGTAATAACCATCCACGATTTATTCTTCATGACCTAGAGACTTTTCTAGTATTTGATGGTTGTTAGAGAAAATTCATGTAAAACTACGTATCATTACAAAGCTCCTCCACTTTCACATTCTTGAGTAAATAGTGAGAAAAGAAGAAAAAACAAATGGTGAAAAAAAAAGCAACCTGGATTGACTCTTCCAATACCATTTGGACATTTTGGGACATGAAGTATGAGCAGGTTTTTGTGAGTTCATCCTTCATTGCCGAAGAAGACCATGTCATTAGAGAAATAATGACATGACTTGCACTTGACTTTGTTTTGAGTGAGGGAGGGCTGTACAGGTCACCAGCCTCAATTTTCCTCCAGAACCATCTAAATCCAGGGACCAGATATTCATCAGGATGATTGGAGATGACCCAGGATGAGGCAATTGGGGTTGTGACCTGCCCAAGGTCACACAGCTAGTGAGTATCAAGTGTCTGAGGTGAGATTTGAACTCAGGTCCTTCTGACTAATGTACTAGTGCCCTATCCACTGCATTACCTAGCTATCCCTGAGCAGACTTTTACAGATTTGACCAAACACTACATGAATGCCCCTGTGATGTTGTATATAAATCCATTTAAATCCTTTGTTCTTTACATTGAGACTACCCTATAAAGCTTGGGAGCAGTACTATCAAAACATTTATGGTCACCAGATACCTATTACATTTGCCTATAAAGGACTTGTTGACAGTAATTATTCTACATGTGAACTGAAGTTCTTGGCTTTGAAGTTGACAGAGACTATGCAAGGAAATTTCAAGCATAAAGTTTGGACTGATAATAATTCACTGACTTGTATTTTGACCAGTTTTACTTGGATTTTGTCTCTCCCCTTATACTGTGAGCTCCTTGAGAGCAGGTATCTTTTGCCTTTCTTTGGGAAAATCCACAGTGCCTAGCAATAGAAGACTCTTAATAAAAGTTAGTTGACTGACCAGCAAAGAAGATAATGGTAACCTCTACACACCTGGCCAAATCCTCAATTATATTCCACTCCCCTACTAGTTCTGAAACAAACCATAAGGAGCAATCCAAGTCAGTGCAGTCTACAGGTTGGTGAGGTGGAAAAAGTCAGAATCTGTAATTCTTTTAGCCACCCGTAAAGAGGAGCATGTGATAGTGGAGTCATTTCCTTGACTAGCCATAGTTTTTCCTAGAAGTCATAAGTAGAATAGAGATTGGAGGAGGATTGAGATACTTAAATTATGTCTTATCTTCAAGGTTTGGAGATAATCTGTGTAAGGATCAAGGACTATCTGTACATAGAAGGAGACGCACAGAGAACATCAAGGTCATTATTTTAATATATCTGGAATAGAATGAGACAAGAATGTATTAGACACTTACTATGTGCCAACCCAATCTATGACTTCATTGGCATAAGGGACTCCCAGTGAAGAAACTCCTACCAATGCAGTTTGCTGTCTATATTATAACTTACAGTCTCAGAGAATTGCCTGGGGTACTACCAAGTTAAGTGAGTTAACCAAACTCACAGCCAGTATGTGTTAGAAGTAGGTATTGAACATAATTCTCTTTGATTCCATTTCTGGTTCTCTACCTGATACACCAAGGCTACCTCTCATATTTCGTATATATATACAATTAAAAAATACTTAAAGGTTTGCAAATCACTTATTTACATTATCTCATTTAACCTACATACAACTCTATAAGATAGGTATTAGAAGCATTATTAACCCATTTTACAGATAAGGAAGCTAAGGCAGAGAAAGAGAGAGAGAGAGAGAGAGAGAGAGAGAGAGAGAGAGAGAGAGAGAGAGAGAGAGAGAGTCATTTCCCCATTGTCATAAAGCTAGTAAATAACACAAGTAGGATTTGAAGCCAGGTCTTTCCTGACTCCAAGTTCAAATATCTTTCTATTATACAATGTGACCATTTTGAAAGAGATACTTAATATGAATGCTATCTACTATGGATAATATTTCAGAGATCTTTACTGAAAATGTTTTATATATATATGTATATATAAAATGTTATATACATAACTTTCACAATAACTAATGGTCTTATTGAAAATGGCAACATGGTATAGGAGAAAGCATGGACCTAGAATTAGGGAAGACAGATTTAAATCCTGTCCATGATACTTACTATCTTTGTGACCATAGACAAATCCCTTCATCTCTGAGAGTCAATTTCCACATATGTAAAATAGGGCTGGTAATTGTAGGCCAGGATGCTATGGCACAGACCTAGCAGAGTTTGAGTTAATTTCCCAAAAGTAGATTGACCTAAAGGTATGGAATCTTTGAGGCCAGGATGACCTAACCTTGGATTTGGTGAGGGCTTCTTAGATGTAACAGAGCTTCTTGACAGGCTGTTTTCACTTGGGGGTCACTAACCATTTCTTTGTGGAAGGAGAGAAACTGTCCTCACTTGAATCTTTGCTTAATAAAACAATTGTTTAGCAGTTGTCCTGTCCAGCTCCTTGTACCAGATAAGGAACCCTTCCCAGGACAGATAATAATACTTAAAAAACTTAATTACTGAGATGGTTGTGAAGATCAAATGAGATAATGTATATAAAAGTGCTTTGCAAACCTCAGAGTGTTATGTATATGTCAGTTATTACTGTTGTTTTCCTGTTTAAAAAAATTGAATAGCCAAGCCCTGTGAACAAATGTTTGGGGGTAGGGAGAAGACATTTAAAATCTCAGTGGCTCCTCAAGGTCTCCATTGCTAAAAGCTCAATGAGGTCATATTCTCCTATAGCTTGTTCTTCAGATCTGGGAGCACACCTTTTGCTGTATCATAGATTCCAAAGTAAGCTGCTATATAGCTAATGATACCTGCACTGAGATATTGAAACTTTGATACAAGCCACAAATTCCAATAGACTTGGTGATTTTCACAAGGCAGTCTCCTAGGTCTCTCAGTGCCAGATTTCCCAAAATCAGCTGCCAAGTGGGTTCTCCCAAAATCCAAGGGCTAGACAAAGCAG
This sequence comes from Bettongia penicillata ogilbyi, assembly GCA_023548195.1. NCBI lineage: Eukaryota > Metazoa > Chordata > Mammalia > Diprotodontia > Potoroidae > Bettongia > Bettongia penicillata. The sequence continues at coordinate 4,174,427 of JAJHZJ010000580.1, forward strand.
AGAGAAGTGACTCCAGCTGCACCACTAGAAGCAAGATTTCGAGCAAAATACCTCCAAAATAATGTGTGCTTGTCTGCTTCTCCCCCAAACACCTGCTTATACTTATCCTTAATGGCAAAGTTAAGGGCCTGGATGGGGAAATATCTGATGACATTTGTTTAGTTACCTTGGCAAAAGGAAAGCATCCCTTGTTCCTTTGGAATTCAGATGATACAATCCACTGCTTATCTGCCACCATTTGTTTACTTGCATGCTACTCTCCCAATAGTAGCTCAATTCTCTAGGTGGGGGACCTGCCAGGAAGTCCTTGGTGAGGACATGGCCTGTTCTGTCATGGTTACAGAGTGGGAAGGTGTTGGAGTTGGAGAAAGAAAGCCAGTGAGAGAGGGCTGAAAGCTGGGGAACTCATTGTTCCCTCGGTTTCTTGTTTTGCAAAATAGGAAACATAAACATTAACTTCCTCACAGGGTGGCTATGGGGAAACCCACTTTATGAACTATAATTACCAGCCATCTATTATTTATTGAGTCAGCCTTGTGTGGGTGTGATACAGAGGAAAGTTAAGATGTCATCTCATAAATAGCTTAGTTGGAGAGAGAAGAGAGAAATAGTGAATAAGCAATACAAACTAAGTGCTACACTGGGCAGCACAGACTATTCCCTTCATGTCAATAAGTCAAAAATCTGAGCTCCTTGGAGGAGAGTTGGAAAAAATAAATAGAAGTCAGTTCTCAATTATTTTTACTAATAAAAAGAAATATTGTGGGAAATCAAAAATAATAAATGAATAATCATCTAGTTTTGCAATGGATTATTGTTTCTAGCAGATTTGCCCTGCTAATGATGGTCTGCTTTGGACAGTTTCATATTACAATCCCTTTACATTTCTTGAGCCCACATCGGCTATTATCTAAGGGGATGATCTGTCCATAGCATAAAAAGGGGAAGATCTGTACATAGCACAAAAAGGGGAATCCAACTTTGGAACCAAAACTTAAGATCCTTGAATTTAGAGCTCAAAGGGATCATGGAGATCACCTAGTAAAGGAGCAAACTGAATGAAGTCCAAGGAGTTTAAATGGCTTACCTAAACTCACACAATGAATTCACTGGGGGGCCAAGATACAAACCCATTCCTTGATCTCTTGAGCCAGTATTCCTTCTATTCAGAAAAAAAAATGCATAATCCACCATTTAGAACCATTTCTGAAAAAAAGGTGCCAAGGAAGGAGGAAAGAATAGAGGCTAACAGGGGAAGTAGGAAGGGAGCAAAGACAAACTGTGTCTTTTCAGAGTGCTGGATTTCAAATCACAGGATGTGACTTTGAATCTTGTGTCTATCAATCAGTATTTGTGTGATCTTGGGCAAGTCTCAGCCTCTCAGTATCTCTAATAGTATGTAGTGCCCAGGACCCCCTTCACACAGGGATCCTCAGACAGCTAGCCCAAGTTCAAGATACATTGTAGATCAGCAACCACTCAAAACTCATAAATCCGAATGAATGTGTTTACTTTTAACAACTCAACCAAAAGCCATTTAAAAGATGTTTAACCCAATAGTATAGCAAATAAATGACAAGAGAAATTCCTTCCTCAACTCTCTCCCACCCCCACTCCCACCCCCTGCCAAGAAGTGGAGCTCCCTTGGGGTGAGACAGAAGGCAGCATGGTCAAACCATGGATAACAACTTGACTGCCATATCCCTCAGAACCTGGTGGATGTAGCCTAGGACTCTGAACCACAAAGGCACTGGGAGATCAGGGCTTCCACCCCAGCATCTGCAGTGCCATCCTGAGAGGCAAGCTTTGCAGAGATGGGGCCTGGCAGCTGCTCATGCATCTTTTTTTGTTTTTCCTTAAAACTTTTTTTTCCTACTTCTACTCATGGTTCCTTAGTTTAAATTCTTATTGAATCATAATTTAAAATTGCTTTTAATTCCTGAAATATCCCTGGGTTACTAGTCTGTGTCTTCTTCAAATTATCCTGGGGACTCCGCTTAAGAAGGTGATGAAGCAATTGAGTAGATCGAGGCAGAGGAGATTCTTTTCACTGGCTACCACCTCCAATAAGTCCCCTGCTTACCATGCAAATGAGCTTGGGAGCAGGACTAAAATTGGTCAGATGGAACCAGTGATCATTGCCCTCCTTCCCACCAGCAAATAAAATAGAATGATCTCACTAGTCTCTTCTAACATGAAATCCACTAATTCTTAATTTTACATAGGGGCTTATTCTAGCCACAGAAATAAAAATCATGTGGCTATTGCCTCTGTCATGGGTTTTGTAGGATGCCAATGTCTTGGTATATGCCATAATGCAAAGCAGAGCAGTGTCATTTAAGAGATGCAGAGGATAATTCAGATTTGACTGTAAAGTAGATATAAATACAGCATGTCCCTAAAGTTTCAGTACAGTTTTAAGGTTTCATAACTTAAAACCTTTATTATATTATTAAAGTTCTACTAAAGATTTAATAGCTTAAGATTTCACTATGATATTTGGGACTTCCTGTATGCACAGGGACGTAGGGCCATGAGTATTCATTGTTTCACTATATCTTCCACCTCCCTTCGCAACTTTCCCAGCCCCCAAATAATTCTAGAAAGGGAGTGTAATTACAGGCAGTCAGCTGTTGGACATCTGACACCTGAGCCAGAAGCCAGCAGCGTTTTCTTCTTTATACTAAGCTAGTGTCTCAGAATACTTTAGTAACATACATCTGTATTCGTATGGGAGAGACTTTGGTGTGGTTTTAAAGCATTCCATGTGAAGTATGTTTAGTAGCAAAGGAGTACCCTTCAACCAAAATTAAAAATTTTTTAAAAATCTCTTCCAAATCCCCAAGTCTCCTGGTTAACTAAAATTCTAATGAGCTATAACAAACATTTCTATATCCTAAGGTTAAGTGAAAAAAACACCCATAAAATGCCCATTTTCAAGTTTATATTTTGAGGGGAAAAGTCTATGAGCAGTTGCACCACTATTCTTTCTGCAAGTAATACATGTTTGAACCAGATCCACAGCCTTTATTCAGAATCATGGGAAGGGAATTCCACCCCTATGTAGACATATTCAACCATAATCAAAATTTGATATAATTATGAAACTGCTTGGCTCTCATCACTGAGTTCAGAAAATGGAAAACAAAGCTTCTATCACCTTCCTCAGCCTGGTTTCAATGAAATAGGAAGTGGAAAAGGGAGAAGACAGTCTTTTTTCCTTGTGTAAATCACTTGCAGCTGCCACCGGATCCTAGTGGGCCCTTCAGAACTCACTGCCAAGATCTTGTGGCTCTTAGGAAGGGAATGAGGACATTTATTTATATATAAACTTACTGGAGCTGTTTCAGTGCCTATCCCTTAGATCCTTAGTGGGGTAATAATTTATCTAGGAGGACAGAGCTGGGAGCAGCCTCTGCTGCCACCAGAGCCTGCTGCAGTGGCCTTTACAAAGAAAAAACCCTGAATATCTTCTCTTTACTCACATAATAATTACCCCCAATTCAGGAATTTCATCACATTGTACCAGGGCCATGAAACAATGCTCTTCTAATTCACCTTCACTTTTCCCCCTCCCATGAATTCAGCATCTCCTCTCTTCATAGCTGCCAAACTGATGTTCTTACAGCACAATTCTGACCATTTCAGTCCCCTGCTCAAGAAGCTCCTCTACAGTGTTTGCCATCTGAAGTTTTCCACAGTCCTGCTTTGTCTAACACCTCTTTCCAGGCTAATTTCATGTAGGTGAGATTCCATTTCCCATCTATGTGTATTTGCACAGGCTTGCTTTCCCATGCCTAAAGGGTCTCTCTTCTAATCTCTACCTCTTAGAAGCTATAGCTCCTTTCAAGGTTTAAGTCTAGTGCTATGTCCTATAGGAAACATTTTCTAGTTGCTAGTTTGCCTCTGCTAATTCCCCTCTTCAACCCCTACCCAGACCTTGTTGTATGTCTTTTCTATTGTTTTTTTGGTGTGCATGTTATTTTTCCCTGGTAGAATACACATTCCTTGAAGGAAGAGATGCTTTCTTGGTATTCCTTTATCTTTGCATGCCCAGCCCCTAGGACAGCACCTGGCACATAGTAGGAACTTGCTTTTGAATCAAACATGGATGCATAAACTGATTTGGAAGTACAATCAAGATGGAGTAAAGACTCACAAAGCTGTGGTTCTCTGGGAGAGCTAGGAGGCTGAGGAAATGATAGACACAGAAAGCTTCTCAGCTAACCCCTCTCTCTTGGACGCTGAACAGAGGCCAATGATGCCCAGATAAAAAGGGTAAAGCAGTGCAGTGAATAAAATAGAAGAAGGAAAGATGAGCAAATGAGAACGAAAGAAAAGATCAGGGGACTAGGATGAAATATCCGGACTATCCAGTCAGTGACTACCAGGGGTGCAGAACCTGTGGCCTCGAGACCACATGTGGCTCTTTAGGTCCTCAGATGTGGCCTTTTGACTGAATCCAAGTTTTACGTAACAAATCCTTTTACTAAGGGGTTTGTTCTGGGATGTTTGGATTCAGTCAAAGGATTGCACTTGAGGGTCTAGAGGGCCACAAATGCTCTGGAAGTCACAGGTTTCCCACCCCTGCCTAAGTTATGCTACAGTCTGAGTAAGTGAGTGAGAAGGTCATTCATATAGGACTTTATCCAACTGGAAGAAGGCAATATCATGCATGCCATGGAGACGATAGAATCTCAGTAAAACTGCCCTCAGTGTTTAGGAATGGGCCAACAGATAATGTCCCATCTCCCCACCAATTAAAATGCTAATGCCAATTAAAATTCTAACTTCCTCACAGGTCACAGTGAACAGCATGCCCACTGCCCCTTTGCCCCCAGATCCAATCCATACATCTGAACAGGTGTGTTCTTGTGCCCAGCCACAATCACATCATCCATTTAAGCCCAAGATAGGACCACAACACCTAACTCTCTATCTTGATGAGACAAGGACCCCAATAGTTAGCCAATCAGAAAGCAGCACAACCAGGATATTTGACCACCAAACCAGAGAAGGGACCCCCTCTCCTATTATCAAACAAATCTGTCCTGTCTTTTTCATATTAATCATATTCTTATGTTCAATGTAAATTTTTATTGTGTAATCAACATGATATACTCTATAAATTGTCTATCTTACCTTACTGAAATTGCAGGTTCCTCTGAGGAACTTAGCCGTTCACCAGAGTGTGAAACCTCAAAACCACAATTAATCTCTCTGTCTTGGAGTCAGCCTGAGTCATTGAAATTCTTTGAAACATCCCACCATATCACAACCTGACCCTCATCAGAGAGAAGATTTAAAATTTAATTGATATGGATTTTCTGGGTAGTGAATGTGAATGCATTTAATATTAACATTATATCTAAAATTTAGTGTAATTTAAAGGAACTAAAATTTTCCTTTTAACTCCCATCCCTACCCCATCCCCTTCACATTCCTGCAACTAGGGACAATAAGGTACAAATTGTCCAACAAGGGCCTACTCCTCAAAACATGCATAAATATTTTTTTTATCTGCTGCCCTTCCAAAATGTAGAATTTTAGAGGCTACGGTGATTCTAACTGACACATCTGAATTAGGTATGATGACTCCAGTTCAGACTGTGTGGTGATGAAAAGACTTCAAAAGCTTTGGGGCTAGAAAGCCCAATGATAACTCTGCTAGGGGGAGATAGTCAGGATTGAGTTTATGTACTAAAGGATTAATAGGCCCTTCTCTTGGTCTCTTTGTTTTGGTTTTTCCTTTCCTAACAACAAACCAGAAAAGAATTATAATGAGTCATGAGTAGGCATCAGATGCTCTATTTCCCATTACAGTCACTCCATGTCTGTGAAGTATGGGAACCTCTGTTTCTCTTGTGTTTTTTTTATCCTGCTCTTAAGCAAATGAATTCTAAGAGTGGAATGTACAGAGAATAAATGAGGTTGGGAGATTCACCAGAGAAGTCCCTCTAGCAACCAGAGTTGGTAGCTCCAGCACCTGAGCCTGTTGAAGGTTAGAACAGCTGAATGATTTGCTTGACTCAACCCAACAACTGATTGACCCATCAGCATAAGCATTACCCAGAAAGGAGTTTGCCCAAGTGAGCAAAAGTCAAAGAAATACCCTAAAGTGAGGTTGCTTTGGACTGCATGAAGGGAGTAAAGTACTACCAGCTCTAGAAGTCATCCTTTGGCCTTTGCTTTCTACACAGATGCCTGATTCCTTCTGTACTTTATGACTGAGGGCACTCCCCAAAGACCTTTTGGTTATATGAAGGAAGACTGTACCACCCAGGTTGGGGGATAGAGTTGTTTCTGTAATTTTTATCCTTGCTATACCTTCTCAGTAAAAATCCCTTTGTAAAATCTAATTGATGTCAACTGGCTAATTTTTTAATAGAAAGGATAGTTAAAAACAGACTTTTGAGCAATAGCATTAGAAGCCCCAACCCCTCAGTGTTAACCTTTAGAATTTCTTTTTTATTGTATTGATATGTTTTGTTTTTGTATTACAAATACTTCCAGATATCCCACACATATTCCATGAGAAGCCTCTTATAATAAAGTAAAACAATTTAGCAAAACCTCATCTTAAAATGTATGCATTATTTCACATCTACAGCAGCTTTCCAATCTCTATTTTTTCAAGTGTTTTTTAAATGAACAGAAACCTATTTTTTTTCCTCCACACTCTCCGCACAACTGAAAAAGAGAGAGAAGAAAAACAAATCCCCTGTAACAAATATGCGTAGTTAAGCAAAAAAAAAAAATCTTCAGTGGCTACATACAAAACATGTATGTCTCATTCTGCATCCTAAATCTATCACTTCTCTGTTAGTAATCATCATCAAGCCTCTGGAATCATGAGCAGACATAAAATGGATTCTTTCCAAGTGTGTCTTAACAGTGTTATTGTTGTATAAATTGTTCTCCTAGATCTATACGTTTCATTCTTCATTAGTTTACAAAAGCCTCTAAAATTGTTCTTCTTTATAATATTGATGTTGAATTGTGTGATTAGTTTTTCTGGTTCTACTTACTTCATTCGGAATCATCTCATGTCTTTCCATGTTCATAAACTCATCTATTTCCTCATTTCTTATAGCATAATAATATTCCACCACATTCACATATCACAATTATTTTAGCCTTTACTCAATTGAGGGGCATTTCTTTAGTTTTGCATTTATGGTACCACAAAAATTACTACTATAAATATTTTTATATGATTTTTATATGGGTAAAGGTTTAGCAGTGATGTAACAAAGTAAGAGGGTATCTTTCTGTGTATAATTCCAAATTTGTTACCCATTTACATTTACCATCAACAATGCATCACTATGCTTGTTTTCCCAAGCACCTCCAACATGAGATCTTTGCCAGTCTAATGAGTTTAATTTGCACTTCTGTAATTAGTAGTGATTGGGAGCTATTCTTAGATCATTTATCAGTTGGAGAATGACTCTTATTCTTGTAAATTTGAATAAGTTTCTTATATATCTGGGAAATGGTGTCTTCATTAGAGAAATTTGCTGCAAAGAATTTCCCAGTTGTTTCCCTTTTGTATTAGCTTTGTTACATTTATTTTTACAAAAACTTTTTAGTAGTTGTAAGGACAAGCAAAGTAGGATGCTTTGCTGTTTTAGTATAATCAAGGAAGTATAATGCCTCTGTTCCAGGATCCATGGCGATTTAGATTGCAAAGTCAAGGATCCTGGAAGGGCAAAGTGTGACAACAAGCATAACAGGATCTTTTGCTGTTTTTGTTATAGTATAATCAAATGCCTCTGATTGAACCTTGCCAAGATGGATCCAGAGCTTCTTTAACTAGAAACAGTATATGTATTTGTATTGTTAATGTGTTTAAAGATCTTCCCCATCCATTAATGGGCAGGCCCATTAAGGGGGGTTTAATTAGGGAAGATTTGTAGGAAGATCCACACCTTTTGTTAATGAGGCACTGGTTTTCAAGGGTTGGGATGCTCTCTGACTCTAAAAAAAGCTATAAATACTCTGAGGGTGAAGTTTTACTCTGGGCCTTACTGGAAGTGTTTGCTTGGCTAGATGAAGACTCTGGGAAGCTGCTGAGGAGCCCCCCAGCTTTGAAAACTCAGATGTCAGTGCTTCCTTCTCTGGTAACGATGGTCAGATAGTTGGACCTGTCTGTTGAAATTCAGGCTGCTGACTCCCCTGAATTGGGTGAATAATATATGTGCTTGGTGAAAGTAATGATACATGTGCTTGATTAAAGTGATTGTTAACCCTCAAAAGTTGCCTTTCCTTTTATGAATTCAGATCTAAGAACCTGTGACAGAAGGCCCCCCTGTATATGTTGGGGTTCTTACTGATACACTAGTGTCTGTGGTAAAAGCATCATTACTAAAATATATAGAGAATTGATTCAAATTTACAAGAATACAAGTCATTCCCCAATTGAATGATCAAAGGATATGAACAGGCAGTTTTCAGAGGAAGAAATTAAAGCTATCTATAGTCATATGAAAAATGCTCTAAATCACTATTGATTAGAGAGATGCAAATCAAAACAACTCTGAGGTACCACATCACACCTATCAAATTGGTTATCATGACAAAACAGGAAGATAATAAATGCTGGAGATGATGTGGAAGAATTGGAACACTAATTCATTGTTGGTGGAGCTGTGAGCTGATCCAACCATTCTGGAGAGCAATTTGGAACTATGTCTGAAGGGCTACAAAAATGTGCATCTCCTTTGACCCAGCAATATTGCTTCTAGGATTGAATTCCAAAGAGATCACAAAAATGGGAAAAGGTCCCACTTGTACAAATATATTTATAGCATCTCTCTTTGTGGTGGCCAAGAACTAGAAATTGAAGAATGCCTGAATCAGAACACAGAATGAAGCAGAATATTTTCTCTTGTGTTATGTTTTGTTTTGTTTTTTCTTATCGTTTCTCCCATTCGTTTTAATTTTTCTGTGTAACATCATTAATGTGAAAATGTGGTTAATAAGAATGTATATGTACATCCCATATAAGATTGCATGCCATCTTGGAGAGGGAGTGGGGAGGGAGGGGGAGAAAAACTAAGACTTATGGGAGGATTGTAGAAAACTGAAAACAAATAAATTAATTTTTAAAAGTTTTTAATCATAATTCTCAATTTTATTTTAAATCTTCTTTATCGGGGGGCGGAGCAAAGATGGCGGAGTAGAAGGACGCACGTTTACGAGCTCCAACCCACAGCCCATAGAATTAATGTAAAAAGAGACCCCCATAACTTCTGGACCACTGAAAAGGGGTACAGAAATGGAGTGGAAGAGATTTCCGTGCCAGAGAGCCCTGGAGACCGGTCCCCAGAGTCCGTCGCGCCCCAGAAAGCGAACCCCACCCCAGCGCTGCCCTGGCCGCGGCCCCAGAGAAGCTGACCCAAGCAGGCTTCAGGGACGGAAGCTCCGGCAGCCGGGAAAGTCCCTCCGCCCACAGAAGCTACAGGTCAGTGAGAGAGACAGCTGGCTGGCTGAGGGGAGTAGGGTGTCTCCGTGACTCGGGCCCCCTCGGGAGGAAGCGGTGGTGGCAGAGACGGGGGCAGGAAGTGGTGGAGGCAGAGGTGTGGGCGGCAGCGGAGGCAGCAGTGGCGGCAGCGTCCCAGCACTCCCCCAACAGCAGGCAGGATCTTCATTACGGAAGGTCTCTGCATAAATAACCTGAGGGAGCTGAGCCTGGGAGACGGCCCTGTACCACCCTGCTCCACTACTGAAGGCCTCTGCATAAAGCCCCTGAGAGAAATGAGCCTGGAAGGCGGCCCCCCCAACCCGCTCCGTTCCTGAAAGTCTCTGCATAAAGCCCCTGAGGAAGCTGAGCCTGGGAGGCGGCCCTGCCCCCACCCTAGCACCAGAACTAAAGCTCATTGATTAGCAGCTGGGCGGGTGGCGCGGAAAGCCCATTTGAATTTCATCCCAAGCACCAGCTGGGCAGATCTAGGCGGGGGTGGACAGGAATCTCAGAAGTCAAGTAACTGACTGGGAAAATGCCTAGAAAAGGGAAGAAAAATAAGACTATAGAGAGTTTTTTCCAACAAATGCAAATGATCCCAATATTCGGATCTGATGACGAGGACGTATTCTTGCCATCAGGGAAAGACGTGGAGGTCGGGGCCTCTGTATCCCAGACATCCCAGGTGGATGTCTGGTGGGCTCAGGCCTTGGAAGAGCTCAAAAAGGATTTTGAAAAGCAAGTTAGACAGGTGGAGGAAAAACTGGGAAGAGAAATGAGAGAGATGCAAGAAAAATATGAAAAACGGGTCAATACCTTGGTTAAGGAGACCCAAAAAAATGTTGAAGAAAATAACACCTTGAAGAATAGGCTCACTCAATTGGCAAAAGAGGTTCAAAAAGCCAATGAGGACAAGAATGCTTTCAAAAGCAGAATTAGCCAAATGGAAAAAGAGGTTCAAAAGCTCACTGAAGAAAATAGTTCTCTCAAAATTAGAATGGAACAGATGGAGTCTAATGACTTTACAAGAAACCAAGAAATCACCAAACAAAACCAAAAGAACGAAAAAATGGAAGAGAATGTGAAATATCTCATGGGAAAAACAACTGACCTGGAAAATAGATCCAGGAGAGACAATTTAAAAATTATGGGACTACCTGAAAGTCATGATCAAAAAAAGAGCCTAGACATCATCTTCCATGAAATTATCAAGGAAAACTGCCCTGACATTCTAGAACCAGAGGGCAAAATAAGTATTGAAAGAATCCATCGATCACCACCTGAAAGAGATCCAAAAAGAGAAACTCCTAGGAACATTGTGGCCAAATTCCAGAACTCCCAGCTCAAGGAAAAAATCTTGCAAGAAGCTAGAAAGAAACAATTCCAGTACTGTGGAAATACAATCAGGATAACTCAAGATCTAGCAGCTTCTACATTAAGGTATTGAAGGGAGTGGAATAGGATATTCCAGAAGTCAAAGGAACTAGGATTCAAACCAAGAATCACCTACCCAGCTAAACTGAGTATAATACTTCAGGGGAAAATATAGTCTTTCAATGAAACAGAGGACTTTCAATCGTTTTTGATGAAAAGACCAGAGCTGAAAAGAAAATTTGACTTCCAAACACAAGAAGGAGAAGAAGCATGAAAAAGTAAACAGTAAAGAGAAGTCATAAGGGACTTACCGGAAGTGAACTGTTTACATTCCTACATGGAAAGACAATATTGGTAACTCTTAAAACTTTTCAGTATCTGGGTAGTTGGTGGGACCACACACACACATGTACACGCATGCACGAACACACACATACACACATGCACACACATAGAGAGACAGAGAGCACAGAGTGAATTGAATAGGATGGGACCATAGCTGAAAAGAAATTAAGGTAAATGGTGAGAGAGAAATGTAGTGGGAGGAAAGAGGGTGAAATGGAATGGGGTAATTATATGTCATTTAAGAGGCAAGTAGAAGACTTTTTAGTGGAGGGAAAAAGAGGAGAGCTGAGAAAAGAAAAAAACCAATTAGTTTACCCTCATCACATTTGACTAAAGGAAGGAATAAAATGCACACTCATTTTGGTATGAAAACCTATCTTACATTATAGGAAAGTGGGGGAGAAGGAGATAAGCAAGGGGGGGGATGATGGAAGGGAGGGCAAAGGGAGGAGGGAGCAATTTGAAGTCAACACTTGGGGAGGGACAGGATCAAAAGACAGAAGAGAAACAATGAGGGGCAGGGTAGGATGGAGGGTAATTTAGTTAGTCTTACACAACATGACTATCAGGGAAGTCATTTGCAAAATTAAACAGATATGGCCTGTATTTAATTGCCTGCCTTCCCAAAGGGAATGGGTGGGGAGGGAGGGATGGGGAGAATATGGAACTCAAAGTTTTAGGAACAACTGTTTAGTATTGCTGTTGCTACTAGGAAAGAAGACATACAGTTAATGAGGAATAGAAAGTCATCTGGCACTACAGGAGAAAAGAGAAGATGGAGACAAGAGAAGGGAGGGATGACAGAAGAGAGGGCAGATTGGAGATAGGGAAAATTAGATGCTTGGGGTATTATGGTGGGGGGAGGGGAGAAAAGGGGAGAAAATTTGGAACCCAAAATTTTGTGAAAATGAATGTCAAAATTTAAATAAATAAAGATTTAAATAAATAAATAAATTTTCTTTATCCTCTATTTGGTTATGATCTGAAAAATAATTTTCTCCACTTCATTTATGATATGATCTTTTATATTTAGTTCACATATCTATTTGGAGTTTATCTTGGTATAAGGAGGGAGGTGTTGATCTAAACTTAATTTCTTTCATAATAGTGTCTAGTTTTCCTTGTTGTTTATTATTAAATAATCAGTCCTCACACTAGCAGAATTATGTACTTCTTTAGTACTAATGGTTGTCTATTCAAAGTTTTCCATTCATTTTAAACTTTTTTTTAATAAAACTTTATTCTATAATGAGATCATCAGACCTAGAACAATAATTTGTATATGATGAGTGCTTAATAAATGTATTTTGAATTGACTTGAGTTGATATTCTAAACCATATACTTGCAAATCGGAAATAAGTTTCAGTATTTTAATGGGGAGGGCATCCCATACATGCATTGTTCCAGGTTTCCTGGATGGGGGCTATGAACCAAGAGAACAAGGGGAGAACAAAGTGGACAGAAGACCCTTCCTACAATGAAAGAGTCTCTGGCACAAGGGTCAATGCCTTAGTATGAATTACTATTCCATTACATTCATGGATTTGTTTTATCAAACATCCCTTCTTGACAGAGAGGGGAAAGAGGAATGACAGTACAGTTTGAACCTAGGATTTCATGAATTCCTGAAAAATATTGGTGTGGAAGATCTCCCTGCTAATGCTGACCAGTCACTTCTCTGTAACATACACTAAAAGATTAAGTGAATTGCTTGTGGTTATACAGTTAATATGTACGAGAAACAGGACTTGATCCCTGATGTTCCTGACTCCAAGGCTGGCCCCTATCCACTATGCCACATGTCCCTGAAGAGCACAATATCTGGTACATATTAGATATTCTATAGATATCTGTAAATCATAATAATACCATGTTGAGTATTTTGTGGACATTGTGAAAAATGAATACTTTAAAGAAAAGGTGAGATAAGGCCCATAGAAGATAGATTGTGTCACTCCACAATTACACTCTAGAATTAAGCTATAATCTGTAAGAAAAATTATGATAAAGAATACTCATATTTAGGTTATCCGGACTAGACTCAGTCCAACAATGTCACGTTGTTTCTTCATACTTGATTCACTAGGGTTTTTGGAAACTTCCACTTCCTGTCATTTCTTTATCCCTTGGTGTTTTGAAATTATCAGAGATGGGGAACCTGCTTAGGTTGTAACTCTTTCCAACTGAAGTCAGTATAATTATCTCATTTTACTCTTTCCAGGAGAGCGTTTTTTCCCTGATGTTCACAACTTTGGAAATAGATCTTGAGGGAAAATTTGAGAGAGGTTTCCACAGCCTTATTCATAGTTCTAATATTTTAATTCAACACCTTGCATTGCTAGCCTGAGAATTACAAAGGCCTTAGTTTGCTTAAGAATAGCCTCCGTGTTCAGGAAATTAAAAGGGGGTAGGAGAAAGTGAAGAAAAACATACTAAGCCAACTCATTAGAATTCCCAGAGGGAAATGTTACCTTGGTAATGGATTTTCCAGCCTGAGATTTTCAAAATATCTGACAGCATTATACATTGAAGTTAATCTCAAAGTAACACTCAATGAAAAAGAGGAGATTTGGCCGAGTTAGTGGAACTTGGCTCCCAGATTGCCACTGAGAAACTTACCATAAATGAAGCTCTTTCAAGACGAAATTGTCCAGGCTCAAGAAAACCATGGGGTGATCACTAATTGATATTCATGGATGTAACTTGATTGGTGACATAAAAGACAGTTACCAAGGAAGCCAAGTATAAATATCTTAATTTAATAAGGAAAAAAATTAACATTTCCCAGCATTGTTAAATTAAAAAAAACAATACGACTTCATATTTATATAACAATTAGAAGTTTGCAAAGTGCTTTAAATTTTTTTATTTGATTATTAAAAAACTGTGTGCTTCCTTTGAAGTATGTCAAATGAGGAACCCATCACACATCTACCAGTCGAAGAGAAGAAAAAGCCAAGGCTATGTCATTTCTAGACACTTTAAAAAACTGTCATTCTATTTTTTTGAAATCTTATGCAATAAACAAGAAATTCTCAAATCTTTTGGTTTCAAGATCTCTATGCATCTCAAAACTATTGAGAATCCTAAAGAGTTTTTGTTTATGTGAGTCATAGTTCTCTATCATTATCATATTAGAAATTAAAACGATAAATTGTTAAAATGGGCATTTATTAATTCATTCTAAAATCACAATAATAAATCCATTGTGTTAATATAAGTAACATGTTTATGAAAAATAAGTATATTTTTCCAAAACCAAAAAGCTAATGAAAATGATGTACTTTTACATATTTTTGCAAATCGCTTTAATGTCTATCTTAATAGAAGACAGCTGGGTCCTCATATCTGTTTCCATATTTAATCTGTAGTGTTTTGTTCTTTTCTTTGAAGTATATGAAGAAAATCCAACCTCACATAGATATGTAGCTAGAAAAAGGAGTGTTTTAACAGACAAACAACATCTTAGCATTATTTTGAAAATAATTTTGACTACACCTTCAAATATCTCAGGAGTCCTTGAATGATACTTTGAGAACTGCTTCAATAAATTAAAAGCAGAAACCTGTTGGGCCTAAAGTAATCCTCAAAAATTAGTTTGAGGGGAAAATATCACTTGAAGTTGACAGTCAAATATGCATTTGGAATTTTCCTTTCTTTCACAACCAGGCCATTTATTGTGTGGTGAATGAATAAATGCTTACTGAATGTCAACCGCTGGACTGAATGCTGGGTATACCAAAATTAATAAAGCAAAGGCATGGAAAATTGTAGGAAGGATGATTAGGGCTTATGAGAGAGTAAATTGGCATATCCGTCCATGAACAGTGGTATCCTTTAAATAGTCTAAATAATGAAGTATCAAACTTCTAAAGAGCACCTGAAAGCAGTTTCATGATATTTCCTCAGTCTATGAACTTCTACAGGAGGCAGCTAGGTGACTCAATGGTTAGAGTGCTGGGCCCAGTCAGGAAGATCTGAGTTCAAATCCAGCCTCAGAGACTTACTGTGTGACCCTGGGCAAGTCACTTAACTTCTTTCTTGCCTTGTTATTGTTTGTGCTTCATTCTTGGAGAGCACCATGACATCAGGAAGGTGATGCAATGACATGCAAGTGAATTGGATTTAAGTAAGGGAGGTCTGTGCAAAGTCACCAGCCTCACTTTCTCCTCCAGAGCCATCTGGATCCAGTGGTAAGATCAGGATGACTGGAGATGGCCCTCAGCTTGAGTGCTAAAAGGAATTTCAAGTGATCTTTTTCCAAATCCGTTAAGTTTACTGATGGGAAAACTGAAGCCAAGAAAGTCTAAGTTACTTAATCAAGGTCATGCAGATGTTAAATGGTAGACCCAACATTCAAACCATGTAACTCCACATTCAGCTCTCTTGGGAGGTGGCAGGGATAAGGAGAACGCAACAACTAAAGTGGGTTTCAAACTTTTTTCTTGGAGTCCTCATACTTAGTGGCAACACCTACACCCTCTGTTCCTCCCCAAACTCAAATCCCTTGGTTCTTACCTTGAATTTTGGCCAAGATTTACTCAAAGCCTTTGGTGGTCTTGGTAACGTTACTTTGGAATCTAGGCCAAATGCCCATATAGCTTTAATCCACTGGAGAAGGAAATGGCAAACCATTCCAGTATGTTTGCCAAAAAAAAACCCATGGATACTTTGGTGCACAGGGTCACCAAGAGTCAGACATGATTAAACTACTTACTCAGCAACAACAGCAATGAACTTCTACTTTACCACCATAAAAAGTGAATAAGGATGTCCATGTAGTGTTACAGAAGAAAAACTGGATTAAAAGTCAGAGAAAGATTTTGGTACCGGTCTGGACTTTTCCACTAGTTTGTATGATGTTGAACATACCACTTTATGTCTCTGGGTCCCACCTTCTTCATTAGTAAAATGAAGGGACTGAACTTAATATTTCTGAGATTTCTTTGAGCTCTATCTATTACTCTCTGAATATTGTTGGTGGCATCAGTTGAGAGAATTCCAACTATACTATAATAGATTTTAGCAGAGCTACAGCATAACAATTAACATTTGCTTATCCTACTAAGTACAAACACTTACTTGCTGCATGGCCCTTCTGTGCCTCTGTTTTCACATTTGCAAAATGGAAATAATAATAGCTTCCACCTCCCAGGGCTTTTGTAAGAATAAAATGAAATAATATTTGTCAGGTGCTTAGGAAAAGTTTTGAGTTCTAGTTAATAAGTGCCATTTTATTTTTATTATTATGGACATCATCATCATTACTTGTACATGATTCTTGGCTAATGTGTTGCTTAAAAAATAGCAGAGAAGTATGATGAATATGACTGAACTGCAACACATCAGAAAAGATTAATTACGTAGGAGAAGCTGTGTAATTGATACATCAGAGATGGGGATGATCAGGAAGAATATAATGGGTAACAAATGGATAACTTACATTCTCCATTCATATCCAAACAGTCTTAAGGGAGCATGAAAGGGCCCTAATAATTTGGATGAACTTCCTGTGTTGGATGTATAAGAGGACATGAATTAGAAATATAAAGGATAGATAGACATGATTGCTTGGACTTGTACCTTTGGAGGGAGTACCTCCATTACTGAGATCCCCGATCCATTCATACAGGGTTTCTTAATCTGGAGTCTATAAATGTCTTTGTTTCCCCCCAAATGTTTACTGTTGTCATTGTCACTCAATCATGATTGCCTCCTCATGGCACCATAGTATGTCAGGTCCTTCTATCCTTTGCTATCTCCCAAAGTCTGTCCAAGCTAAATATAAGGCATTCTATGGGAAAGAAAAATAGTCCATTCCTATCATCTATAATCTCTAAAAGTTATTTTTCAAAAAAAAGAAAAGAAAAAAATACTGTTTAGGTCACTTAGGAGCCAAAATCACAGAACTGGAAAGGACCTTAGAGATTAGGTAGTCCAAACCAGGAATGAACAAATGAATGTAAAACATTTAATCACACACCTACTCTATACAAAGCACTCTGCTAAGTACTAGGATTGCAAATAGAAAAGCAGGATAGTTTTATTCTCAAGGAGCCTACATTCCAATAGGGAGACAACATAGAAGAGGTTTTGAATGTAAGTCAGATGAAAAGGTCCGGTACAAGGATGATATTGATAAATATTTTTTGTGACAAGGCAAAATAAGAGTGACAGTATGGTGCAATGGGGAGAATGTCACCGTCAGGAAGACCTCAATTCAAATCTTCCCTCAGACACTTGTTAGCTGTGACTCTGAAGGTCACATTCTTTCTAAACCTATTTTCTCTTCTCTGGAAATAGGGATAAAAATACCCATAGCGCCTCAAAGGGTTGTTAATTAGGATCACATATTTAAATCTGGAAGAGCCATGATCTGCAATCTAACTGAACACTCTCATTCTATGAATGAGGAAAATGAGGTTCATAACTGACCCTTGATCTCATAGCTGCCTTACAAAGGCAGAATTTGAACCAAGGTCTTTGTGATTCTAAGGGCAGAACTCTATCTACTCCTTGATGCTAAGTGGATCAAAGAATATAATGAATTTACAGACCTTTGTGAACTTTGAACACTTATGTAACAGTAACAATAAGGCCTGTACTATCTACCTTACAAGGCTGTTGTGACGTTTTACTTAATTAAAGCCTTTGTGAAGATTCTGCGCATGTTAGAGATAGTGAGCAGCGAAGAAGACCCTGGAGAAGGAACTATGTGATCCCAGAAGAAGAAGGAACCACATGGACTGACAGATGGTAACAGCTGGGTGCTGGAATGGGAGTGAAGGAATGGTAAAGAAGAATGAAATGATGGAATTTCTGCACTAAATATCTTGGAGAGAGGAGAGAGAATTTCCGGTTGGTGCCAAATTCTTGGACGCAGTGTTCTCTTGGAGAATATAACACATCCGGGCTTTGGAGACATAGCAAGGGGACATTCTAGGCATTCCGGGGTGGGCGGAGGGGACCACCACACACATTTTGCAAGACTGTTTTTCTAGGCTGGAGAGGATCATGAATCCAAGGGTTGCTGTTGTTTTTCCCACCCTATCTACAGTATCTCATCTCTGCCCAGTGATCTGAGGAGCTTAGAGGAGATGGGGAGATTTGATTTTAATTCCCTACGAATGAGTGAGACTGTTTCTTTATTCCTTTACTGATTGGTTTAATCCTCATAAATATTTTCCTTTTAAAATCCATCTTGCCAGTAAAGGTGCAATGTGAGTTGACTAGGCTTCCAGTTGGTCTGGAATAAGGGCTTGAACCCATGAGATGTGAGTAGGCTGCAACAAATTGCCAATAAAATATTGCTGGAAAGAAGATCCTTGAAGGCTTAGACTTTCATTTTTGTTACCCCCAGAATCATAGCATAGTACCTTATACATAGTAGGTATTTCATAAATGTTTGCTATTGAATCATTGAAGCTAATTTTGGGTGCTTTCGAGATTTGGGTGCTTTTTTTACATGCCCAAATGAGATTTGTTAAAGGTATTAATTATAACTCAATCAGACATAGAGGAGATGATGCTTTCCTCCAAATTTATACAAAGACTTGGCTGTTTCAAAGATGCCTTCTGTTTCCTCAAGTAGCTAGATTATACAGTGAATAGTAATGGACTGATTTGAGTACTTTTGCTAAGAGATGTGCTCCTCTTCTTCCCTCTTCTTCCTGCTGTGTAGTTCACTTTTCCATTCAGGAGATTCATTCTATTTACCAGAAGAAACAACTGACCGACCCTGTCTCTGGCTGTCAATTAGGAGTCTGGAATTGTACAGCTTTGCCTAGAAAGCTGAACATATGGCATGATTTATAGAGCATACAGCGGTACAATGGGATTTTGAGAATATTATTGTAAAGAGGAAGGGCATATATGTTCAGAACATTTCTAACCGTGCCTCCCCATGTGGGAGAGGCTGTGATGATATGTAATCAAAAGGCCTTGGAGAGACTTGGGTGGGTGCAAGCATTCTGTAAGTCATTCTGCTGTGCTAACTACGCTGTTAGAGGAAGTCTTTTCCATTGATTGGGAACTAAATGTATTCAAAATGGACTGGTGACAGAACCATACAGATGGACTTCTCATTCTTTTGATACCTTTATTGATGACCATCCAGTGAAAAATCAGGCCTTCTTCCCTCTAAGACTGACATATGGCCCCGTGAAAAATGGCACTCAGTCCTTTTGCCTTCATATTTGTTCTTTTTTTCATTTTAGGGAAAGAAATTAGAGATTTTGACCCTATGAGTTTCAAAAGGTCATGTGTCCATCTTTGCCATCCTTGCCTCCTGGCATTTGGTCTCCTGGTGTCCTAGAAGTGGGGTCTCATAGATAACTCATCAATGATGCACCAGGGAACAAGAAGTGCTCTTTAGAACACAGGTCAGTGGCAGCAGAGATAAGGATCTAAATGGTAGTCGTATGGCATCTGAACATGAACTTGGTGGAACCAATGTTATGTAGAAACTGTGCTATGTAGTAGGCAACCCACTCTCATCAGAAACCAAGTTGATATAGGAAAGAGTATCCCTTCAAGATTTTGAAAGAAATTCTTTGCAAAATTGTTCTTTTTACATGTTCAAGGTAAATGCCACTTCGTAAAAGTTAATTGATGTTAATTGCTTAAATAGAACTGAGTTACTAATCACTGGTACCTAAGATAGGGGTGGGACACAACTGGCCTGGGCTCAAGCTAATAGCATTAGAAAGGAAACCCTCTCAAACCCCTCTGGTACTCCTAGAACCCCAAGGGGTGAGAAATAGCATACCTCACTATATTATAAGGATCAAAAGCAAATTAAAATGCAATGACAGCGATTCTGAGCATGAATATGTAACATTTGGGTGTGAATTTCATCAAAGGCGTTATTAGGAGCTGCCGCTATAATCTTCTGATTCTTATAATTCACTACAATCTTCTGATACCTCTTCCCCACTCTATTTGATTAAACTTTTTCCTTGGATCAGGTCCTGAAACTCAACCCTAAGGTTCATATTCTCATTTAATCTGTTGAACTTCACACTTTTTATAGCTTATTCTCTCTTTTCCTGAACAAAACAGAATCCAAATCCCTTTTTCTTTTCTTCTACCCCATTTCAGTTAGCAGTGGTTAAACTTCAGGGTGTGGTAACTTAGATTTTAGTGTATATCAGTGTGTAATTACAGATAATTCATTTAGTCCAATATTTTACAATAACCTATAAATTTTGTCTCCCAATTCTTACTGGAAAGACTGATTAAGCTGCTAGTGCAGTGGAGTCAAGAAGACCTGAGTTCAAATATGATATCAGATACTTACTGGCTGTGTGATGCTAGGCAAGTCACTTAGTCTCTGTTTGCCTCAGTTTCCTCAAGAGTAAAATGGAGATAATAATAACCTCTACTATTACACTCAAGATAGATAAGCAAACGAAATCAAAATTAGAGGAGTTTATGTTCTACTTGGAAGATAGAGCATGAACACAAATAATTATATACAAGATAATTTGGAGAGGGAGAGAGCACAAACAGTAAGATAAAAAAGGCAAGCTTTCCAACAGAAGCTGAGCTTTGAAGTGAATAAGTCTAAGAAGCAAAGGTGACAAAGGAGTTCATTCCAGGCATGGAAGCAAGAAACAGAATGTGGATTTCACCTAGTAGCACAGTTGAACTGGACAGTGTAGTGTATACAGGGAGTAACATGAAATGAATCTGGGAAGCTAGGTTGGAGCCACATTGTAGAGGGGTTTTACTAACAAACGTGGAGTTTGTATTTTAACATAGAGACCATAGACACCCTCTACTCAGGTCATGGACACCTGACTACTCACTATGTGGCATCTCCTGCTCTGTTTGCCCATATCCTAGCCCTGGAGAAGCGTCACTAGTTAGACGTGATGTTTTAATAAGCTTTTTCTGTTTGTCTTTGGTGATTTCATCAGTTTGAGGAACTCTGTATGTGCAGTCTCTCTACAAGGATACAAATGCAACTCTTCTGTAAATTATAGGATTAACATTACCTGGAATATAAAAGATTAAATTACTTACCTAGTCATTGCCATGTGGGCAGCTAGATGACGAAGTACAAAGAGTGCCAGGCCTGGAGTCAAGATGATTCATCTTAGTGAGTTCAAATCTGGTTCCAGATGCTTCCTAGCTGTGTGATCCTGAGCAAGTCACTTAAACTTATTTGCCTCAGTTTCCTCATCTGTAAAATGAGTTCTAGAAGGAAATGGCAAACCACTCCAATATTTCTGCCAAGAAAACCCCAAATGGTATCACGAAGAGTTGGACATGACTAAACTACTGAACAACATCCTTATGGAGTCATTTTCTCCTCAAGGACTCTATCAGTATAGCTGTTGGCCCAGAAATGGAGATAGCTACTTCCCAGCCTACCTCACCTTCCCTGCTACAACACCTCTGTCCTTGTACACATACCCCTAGACAAATATGACAGACCCCCAAAAATAACAAAGCCAAGAGCCAGGAAAACTAGGTTCCAGTCCCAGCACTGCCACTAACTAACTTTAGCTAATGAGTTAACAGAGCTGAACCTCAGCTTCAGGGGTATGTTTGTCAGATTTCAGTGTGACCACTTGCACTCCTGAATTTAGCAAATGGTAGAAATCAGGCTTGACTTCTTGTTTTGTTGATTGTCCAGACTTTTAAAAGTTAAGGAGAAAATGTGAATTATTCAAATTAAACTTAAAAGCATGACATGCATACATTTTTTTTTTTGTAGAGCTCATTGTAAAAATCATTTACCAGCACATCATTGCCCACTGCTAGCATATCAAATGATAGGAAACATCAAATACAAATTCAACCTGCCTTATCCCCCTCATATGGTTATGGAATGAGGTCAGAAGAGAGAATAAAAAGAATGCTTTAATTAGTTTTTTCTGTTTATTTTTTGGTGATTTCATCAGTGTGAGAGCTCTGTATGTATGAGCTCTCTTCATAGATGCAAATGCAATTTTTCTATAACGCATAAGCTCAGCATTGCTGGAGTATTAAAAGGTTAAATGACTTAACTAGGGTCATGTGAGCAAGTAGGTGGTACAGAGGATAGAGTGCCAGGACTGGAGTCAGGAGCACATCTTTGCAAGTTCATATCTGGTCTCAGACATGTATGAGTTGTACTATTCTGGGCAAGTCACTTAACTCTGCCTCAGTTTCCTCATCTGTAAAATGATCTGAAGAAGGAAATGGTAAACCACTATAGTGTCTTTGGCAAGAAAACTCCAAATGAGGTCACAAAGAGTCAGACATGACTAGAAATGATTGAAAAACGACAGAGTCACACAGTTAGCATGTGTTGGAGTCAGGATTGACTCCAGTCTTTCTGACTCCAAGGCCTACCCTCTCTCCACTGTAGCTGAATTTTCAAAACATGAACTACAAAATACTTGTGAGGCAGAAAGGAAAGAAGCTTGCCTTATGGGTTCTCTTCCTAACAACTCCCACTCCTGACAGAATCATTTCACACTCACCTTGCCCCCATCCCTCATTGAAATAATTTATTTTCAGTTCTGCATTCAAGGAAGCCATGTTTTATGCCCTCTCAATTCAAAATCTAAACTGTCTTATGCAAAAGTGTTTTTCAAATTTATGTTCAAGTCCCTTCACAGGGAACCACTGTATCCTCATTGCTAAGAAAGTACTTCAGAAACAACAGACTGGCTAGTGCTGGCTTTACAATCTTATACCTTTGAAATAGTCATCAGAGCAACCAGGGCTCAGGTCAAGGTGGAGGGTGGGGAGGCCCAGAGGGAGGAGGAGAGAACACCTTGAGACCACAGCATGAGAAAATCCTAAAATAATGCAGGAGAACTACGACTCAGAATGAGATGGGGGATAAGGAAAGTCAAGGACTGCAAAATGGCGGGGCAGGGGGCTGTTTGTTTGTTTTAGTAGTCCAATAGAATCTCAGTTTAAGAGTAACCTGACTTACCTATGCTTCATTGAAGGAGGAAAAATTTTTCGCAAAATTTGTCTTGTAAGATGAACAAAAATTCACAGTATGAACATCGTGTTTGGACTTGAACAGCTCGATAAGGGTTGACACTCAAAGGGTTGACACTTTGCAATATGAACAAATAGCATGAGGAACAGAATCTCAGAACAAATTAAATTCACAAACTGAGGTTCTACTGTATTAGGACAGAAAAGGGGCTAGGAATCCTTTCCTGCGTGGACAGAATAATGATAACACAAGAAAGAGATAGAAGGCAGGGCTTCTCAAATTGTATTTTGCTTCTGTTTTCCCTGCAAAGGAGAATGACCTGGACTAGAAAATAAGCACCAAAAAAATGTCTAATTGGAATTTGATGCCCAAGGGAAGGGAAGTAGGGAGGCAGTGAGGAGGAACACAGTTGTCTTTGATGTACTCAGTTCACCTCAACCAGATAAACCCCACCCTAGTGATTTCAACACCTAGCAAATATGGTTAAGTAATATCTGAAAGCTCACAGAGAATAGGAAAGGTACCAAAATAGAGTGGCACCATTTTCAAAAAAGAAAAAAGGACAGAAGCTTCAGTCTGTAAGTTGGTGATTTGAGCTGCATCTTAAACAGAGCCACGGAAGCCAGTAAGTGGAAGTGAGGAAAGGACAGCATTCTAGGCAGAGAAGTGTGTCAGTTAAAAGGCAGCAAGTCAGGAGATGTTGAGACACAACCAAAAGCCAATATTGACAGGTCATAGTGTACACCAAGAGGAGGAGTGTTAGAAAGTTGGAAAGGTAGAAAGGAGCCAAGTTGCCAGGGCTTTAAAATGGCACTTGGAGCATTTTGTATTTGATCCTGGAGGTAATAGGGAGTTATTGGAGATTATTGAGTAGTGGGATCACATGGTAAAATCTATGCTTTAGGGAAATCACTTTGCAGTGGCATGGAGGACAAATTGTAGTGATGAGAGATTTGAGGCTGGGAGATCAAAAAAACGTTATTTTAACTTTTAAAAACTTTTTTATTGCTTATTTTATTTTAATTTTTATTTTAACAGGAATAAGTCACTGAGGGTTTGAACCAGGGTGGTACTGGTGAGTGGAAAGAAAGGGACATGTACAAGACATGTAAAAGAAGAAAGGATAAGTCTTGGATAGCAGAATGGCTATGGATGATAAACAGGAGAGAAGAATCAAAGATGACACTGAAGTTGAAGGGGGTTGCCCTTAAGAGTAATAGAAAATTCTGGAAGAATGGAGGATTTAGGGGCATAGTTTCATCAAGGATAGGTCATGTTAAACCAACTTCATTTTCTTTTTAAAATGAGATTACTAAATTGAAATCATTGTTTACTTAAGTTTTAGTGAAGTTTTACAATCTCTTGTGCAAAAGTTGAATTGATAGGGGCTACGTAAGAGGATAATTAGAGGGATTTGGAGCTGGTGGAATAGCTAGCAGGTGGGGGAACCTGTGACCTTGAGGCCACATGTGGCCTTTTAGGTCCTTGGAAACAGCCTCTTGACTGAGTCGCAGTTTTACAGAACAAATCCTTTTATTAAAGGGATTTATTCTGTGAAGTTTAGATTCAGTCACGGGGTCACACTTGAAGACCTAGAGGGTCACATGTGGTCTCAAGGCCTCAGGTTTCCTACACCTTGGTTAGATTCAAATAAAAGTCATTGAAAGTTCCGTGTAAACTTGGAAGGTCTCCAGTGAGGTTCTCTTAAGGATCTGCATTTGTCCTCATGCTGTTCAACATTATTAATGACATGGATAATGTATCAGCACCCTAACATACACACAGTGGGGCCTGCTACCATAGGTCCTTAGATCTTCATAAAAAGAAAGGCAACTTTTGAGGGGTTAACAATCATTTTAATCAAGCACATGTATTATTCCTTTAAGCACATAAATCATTCACCTAATTCAGGGGAGTCAGCACCCTGAATTTCAAAGAAAATACAGAGAAATTAAACATCACCAGACTTTGCTTCTTCTGCCTGAATTCAACAGAGAGTCCAACTGTCTGGCCATAGTTACTAGAGAGGGAAGCACTGACGTCTGGGTTTTCAAAGCTGAGGAGGCCCATTTAGTGGCTTCCCAGAGTCCTAGTCTGACACTCAAACCTTCTTACAAAAACTAAGCCCTAAAGTAAAACTTCACCCTCAGAGTATTTATATACTTTGTAGAGCCAAAGGGTATAACCCTCTGAACCTGTGCCTCAACAGAATAAACAAAGGTACTTGGGACCCTTCTACAAAATGATTCCCCCAATCAAGCTTCCCACAATGGGCAGGCCCAACAGTGGGTGGGAAAGATCTTCTTTAATCACATTATTCAGTCAGAGGCACTTTTAGTAAAACCAAATTAGCAAAAGATCCTAATTTGATTGCCATCACAGATAAAGACATAGATGACATTCATATCAAATTTGAAGTTGAAACAAAATTTGGAGGAATAGATAATACCTTTGATGAGAATAAGGATCCAAATAGAGCTCCATAGGCCAGAACAGTGTGATGAATTCAATGAGAGGAAATCTAATAGGGAAAGTGTAAAGTTTTATACAAGAGTTCAATAAGTCAACTTCACAAATACAAAATGGAGGATTATGCAGAGACAGAAGTTTGTCTAAAAAAGATCTGAGGGTTTTAGTGTCCTGCAAATTCAAGTCAAAAGTATGATATGACAGCCAAAAATATTAATATAATTTTAACCTCTATTAAGAAAGAAACAAGCTTCCAAGAATAAGGAGTCAATAGTCCTACTATAATGTGCCTGGGTCAAACCATATCTAAGTATTCTGTTCAGCTTTGGGCACCACAGTTTATGAAAAGCATTTTGGAGAACAGCCAGAGGGAGGGCAATTAAAACAAAGGCATTGAGTGTGTACCATATGAGGATCAGTTAAGAAACTGGGGGGTACTTAACTTGCAGAAGAGAAGGTTAAAGGGGAATATTAGAGGTCTGTTCAGGTAGCAGAAATTTCATGTGAAAAAGGGATTATATCTGTTTTCTTTGGCCTCATAGTACAGAATGAAGATGAGAATTCACAGTGAGCATGCATATTTTTCTTCAATATAACCTTTCTAACATACCTAACCAAAAGTAGAATGGTATGCCTCTGGTGATGTGGGTCATCTCTCATGGGAGGTCATTAAGCAGAGACTGAATAACCAGCTTGGGTGAATATTTTAATTAGAATTCCTTTTGGAATATCAGTTGGGTTAAGTCAGTCACAAAAATCTTTTCCAACTATGAAATTCTGTGAATCTTTAAATATGCGTATCTGAGATATTATAGGAGGGTCAAAAATTTTCACCAGGTAGATGAGTAAACAAAAATCTCCTTCCAGTTCTCTGTGAAAACCAGGGCTTTCCTCTGCAAAATTTTACTTCCCCTCTAGTATCTACCCTTTCAAAGGCTGAAAGGCTGTTTCCTATAAGGCTACTGTTTGAGGCAACTAAGTTGTATAGTGTATAGAGCACTGGACCTGTAGTCAGGAGAGATTCAAGTTCAAGTCTTGCTTTGAAAACTTTCTAGCTATGTGGTCCTGGGCAAGTCACTTAAGCGATAGCTGACTCAGTTTCCTCATCTGTAAAGTGGGATTAATAACAGCATCTACCTCCTGGAATCATAGGAAAGATCAGCTATTTTCCAAGAACTTTGCAACCCTTGAAGTGTTGCATTGCATAATCTCTATTATTAATTTTTTGCGAATTTCTTACCAATGGAAACTTCTAAGCACAAAGTGTGTTGTCAGTTACTAATAATTTTATTATGAGTTGTTTGAAGATTGTAAATTCTTATACCCATGAACTGAGAGAGAAGGAAGGCAGCTCACAGACAAAAGAAAGGCAAAGTCAGTTGGGGTTCCCAAAGGTACTTTGAGAAGCTTTTATTTTTTTTCCTTATTCTTGCTTACAGTGAATTTCTGCTCTCTTTTCTTTTTAAGGAGATAGAAGAGGCTAAAAAGAAAACCTGATGCTGCAGCTCCCCACAGGAACCCAGCTAAACATTAATACAGTTACTGCTCCTCAGCTCATATTGTCCATTCCAAGGCACAGCAAAAACAAAAAAGGTACAGTTGATTACCTGGGGAAGAGGAAAAAAAAGAGGAAGAGAAAACTTAGAAGAAAAAAAAAACAAATATAAAGATACCTGCCTTTGTAGGGAGGATTTGAATGATGGCCTTTCACTCAGAAAATTTAACCTGGGCACCATCACCCATTATCACGGTGAGTTCTACATCTGGGGAATTGGTTTGGAACTATCACTTGCTTCAGAGGCTGTCAAATAATGACCCCATTCCAAGTAGCTTCTAATCTTGAGGTTTTCCTTTAATTTGGTCAAAAGAAGAGCACTAGATTTGGAGTTAGGGGACCTCCATTCAAATTCTGTCTCTGTCTCTTAATACTGGGCAACTCATTTAACTTTTCTGGACCTCAAGTTTCCTCATCTGTAAAATGAGTGGTTTGGACTAAATGATCTTTAAGATCCCTTCTAACTCTGTATCAATGATACTATGCCCTCTTCCAAGCCACAAGCTAAAAATATTCTCTTTCAAAAACATTTTTGCATAATGTCTAGCACATAATAGGTTCTTAATACATGCCAGTTGACTGACTAAAAACTGTTAATTATTCAAAGTATATTTTAGTCTCTTACCTTATATAATTTTGGGTCCTCTTGAAGGCTACAGTTAACAGGATCAAATTGTACATCTTTTGTACACATGGTTCTGCTGAGTTTCAAGTTTATGAGGTACTCAAATCCATTTGACAACTGTTAGTGAACAAATTGCATAATTAAGGTTATTATCTTTATGATTCTTTATTCTTGTATCTGTAAAACCCCACGCACCAAACTCTGGGCTTTTATGGGTTAGGTTGGGTGCTTCTTCAAAAACTACATTTTTTTTCTCTTCATTTTTGCCACAATTAAGAGTTTTCTTTGGGAACCTCAAAATATAGTTGTTTTAATGTGTGCTGGGGCAGGGTGGGGGGCAACTCAATGGTGCAGTGGATAGAGCACCAGGCCAAGAGTCAAGAAGACCTGAGTTCAAAGCCTCAGATACTCACTAGTTGTGTGATCCTGGGCAAGTCGCTCAACCCTGTTTGTTTTAGTTTCCTCATCTGTAAAAGGAACTGGAGAAGGAAATGGCAAACTACTCCAGTATCTTTGCCAAAAAAGTCCCAAATGGGGTCACAAAGATTTACACACAACTAAATACCAACAGCAGCAAGGAGCTGCATGGCTGTAGAAGAAAGAGTCACCAGGTCCTGTGTAAGCACTCAAGAAAATAATACATATTGGAAAGAAAAAAGACTTTATTTTACTCCACTGACAGAAAGCAAAGACTACAAGAGATTCACAGTAAACTATAATCAACATAATTCTCCTTTTCCCTGGTGAGTCTCACCAAGTGTAAGAATATAGAGACCAAGGCCACAGAATAGCTAAGATCTCTTGGGTAAAAGCCTGGGTTGGAGGGATACAGGGGATAATAATTGGAATCTCAGAGACTCCCTTCTTCTAGTGACCTCATCGGGAACAGATTTTCACCATCTCTATTACCCATTTTAAGTCTTTTTCTGAGTTCAGTCAAGGTCCATCACATGTCAACCAATCAATAATTATTTAATGCCTACTACCAGTGCACTTAGGTGGTTTAGCCAAGACCATACCTAGTGGATGGGAAAGTAAGATGACTGGAACTTTCACTTTGAGAGACCACAAGCCACATCCACAACAGTCCAGAAGCTAATACTCATAGAAGCAGTAGGCAAGGAAAAGAAAATGACTCCATGCTCTTACCTGTTACTAATGTAAATGGAGTGATTAGTAAAGTGACCAAGTGATCAGAAGAATTCCTCAATCAACCTGTTACACAGTGTGAACCATTGTCTGAAAGCAACTAAGAGATCACTTTTCATGACATGTGAACATAACCACTAGCACCGTACTGGTTAGGTTTGAGGGACTAGGGCCATATCCCAACAACTAAGACCCACCGAAGATCCATCACCCCTCCGAGTGACCCTATAAAAGCTAGATGATGCTTCCTTATCTCTGCCCCAGTACAGTAGCTAGAGCACTGGACTTTTAGGCAGCATTTAAATCTCAATTCTGCTTCAGACACTTAATCTTATGTAAAATTATATGTATTATTCAATGATCTAAGACAATTCCAAAGGACTCATGATGAGAAATGCTGTCCATATCCAGAGAAAGAACTGATGGAGTCTGAATGCAGATAGAAGTGTACTATTTTTCCTTTACTTTGTTGTGTTTTTTTTATTGTTTTCTTTCACAATATGACTAATAGGGAAATGTTTTGCATGATTGAACATACATAACCTATATCAAATTAAGATCTCAGAGAGGGCGAAGGGGAAGGAAAGAATCTGGAACTCAAAATTTTTAAAAATGAATGTTAAAAATTGTTTTTACATGCAGTTGGGCAAATAATTATTAAAAATAAAAATATAGAAAAATATGCATCTTTTTCAATCAGTAAAAAGACATCTTGTCATCTTCCCATTCCAAACCCCTCCCCTCAAATAAGAACAGGAGAGAGTGTTAACAAACATGCACCCATGTATAGTCAAGCAAAATAAGTTTCTACTTTGGGCACATCGAAAACAGAACAAAAAAGAAAAAAAAGGTTCATTTCTGTACTCTGAACCCTTTACTTATCAGGAGGTAATTAGCATATTTCATTTGTCCTCTGGAATCTTAGTTGATCATTATGCTGATCAGAGTTTCTAATTCTTTCAAAGTTGTCTTTACCATATTTGAGATTTCTGGGAAAAGAGATTTCCTGATTCAGGAAAGAGCAGAAAGCTCTACAAAGTTCTCATGCAGTTTGCTCCTTAGAGACTGAAATCAGTGATTACTCAGATACCCACCAAACCAGTGGGAAGAAGATTGCTTGCTCAGCAGCAGCTCCAAAACAAGTTTACTTTCTGACAACAGCCTAAACTATGAAGTGGGACTACAAATGGGTGTAGATTGGGAGAGATATATTACTCTGTGAGAAAGAGGGACTCAGAGTGCTGCCCTAATAAAGTGGATAGAGTAGTGGGCTTGGCATCAATGAGACCAGTGTCTCTAGTCAAGTCACTTACCCTCTGTTTGTCTTAATCCACTGGAGAAAGAATGGCAAACCACTCCAGTATCTTTGAGAAGAAAAACTCACAGACAGAATGATCCATGGAATCATAAAGAGTAGGACATAACTAAACCACTGAAACAACAGTAAAATTCCTGCTCTTCTGTAGGGAGCTAATGATGTTTGAAAACTTCATATATTTCAAGTTCTGTTCATAGATTTTTATAATTCTTTTGTATCTTAGGCCTTTTCTGCTGGGTTTTGTTAAAGGCTGATCCACATCCAGTTTATAATGTTGCATTTAGGAGACTCTTTTCCCCACATTTGGGCAAACCTCAACATGAGTCATGCCATGAGTACATTTAAATGTTTTCCTGCAGTGGTCTGTGTGAGGACCACAAACCAAAAAGATTCTGATCCTCTTGGGGTCCTCTTGATGAGGCTGACTTTTTCCCAGCAACTATGAGGGCCACATCTAAATCTGCCCAGTAACAGGAAGCTCTGTCAGATAACAAAAACCTTGCTTCCTTAGCCCACACTTTGTGTTCGTGATTGGCCCTCCATAATGGAACAAATGTTGCAAACTAAGTTTCTTGTTATCATTGCATCCTTGAACTGTTTTTCGGCACACCTATTTCCCTTTGTTGTTTCCCCCCTTTGCCAGAGTTTAAATACTCAGGTAGGAGTGTATTCCATTCTTGGCTGAGCGCCCAAAAATTGGGCGTGAAAACAAACCCACCTTCCTGCAAACTGCTAGTAGCTCCCTAGACCACTGTTTTTGTGTTGGTAAAGCTCTCTTGACTAAGAGAATGTCTGCCTCTTGAGTTCTTTCTGGATCACCCAACTCCTGAACCTCACCAGTCTCTTCAATCTCACAGGATCAGACCTTCTCCTAGTGAATGAGCCCAGAGTCATTGGGGAGCCTTGTTCCATGGGTTACCCTAAAAATAAAATGGGCTCATATACAATTGATATAGAAAAGCTTTTCTCTCTTCCAATACTGTCATCATGGCAGCAAACATGAAACTGGGACAAGACCTCTGGTAACAATTGTAGTCGCCTCTCGACCCCTCTTTCAGCAGCTCCTGTTTTTCCTTCCATGACTGCTTTGTTTCTCTGGCAGCACCACTGCTTACCACTTTTTCTAATGATTATGACCTATTTTCTATTGATAGAATTGCCCCTAAAATTCTTTTTCTTGAGTTCACTTATATGGAAATGTTACAGGGAACTCAAAGGGGGCCCATGTAGTTGGATGGGTTTCAGATATGAATTCCCCACATGCACTCTAAGGAATACAAAAGAAACATTAGATATTGAGATTTACTCTTGACAGGTTTATAGCCTAACTGGTTAAATAAGAGCTCACCTGAAGTAAATGACAAACAATACCAACCTTTTAATTTAACAAACATTTATTAATTACCTGATGAATGCAGGAAATGTGCTAGGTATTAGGAGAAATTCAAAAGTGAAAAAAAAAATCATTTCAAGATGCCATGGGGGGAGGGGAGACGAAAAAAGAAAAAAAAGTTACCTGATAACTTTACTATATATTTAAAAGGAAGAGCAAGTTGTACATCTATTGATCTGCAGTTTTATATACAATTATCTTTTTTTCTATTATGTTGTGGAAATGCTTGTTTTATTTCTTAAGTTCAGAATGAAATAAAAATTTTAAAAAATAAGTGTGGTCTTCAATAGCATGACTAAATATCATACATGATATATTAATATAATATAATCATATTAATGTATTATATATTCATATAATGCTATTCATATTATATGAATATATAATCTATCCCATATACAATGCATACATATATACATCAGTATGCTTGTGAATGTTTAATAACTAACTTTCTAAAAAAAAGTCCTCACAACACACTTTTAATTTTAAGCTGCATCATTAATATTTTCTCCATCATTTTCTTAAATCTAACCACTACAACAATTCTAGCCCTTAGTGGAGGTATTTGGTGATTTCACAGGTGCTAAAAGTTTAACAACCAGCTCAGTTTGAGCTGGCTCCAATATTCCTCTGTGTGTAAGGAAGTATAACATAAGGTAGAAGGTAAGATATAAAGCACTGAGAAAAGTTGGAGGAAGGAGATCAGGGAAGACCTGACCTTGGATCTGAACTTTGAAAGAAAAGAAAAATACTGAAAGATAGGGATGATCAGTATGCTTAAGGGTCAGTCTGTGGTACAGCATGAGGAAAAGAGAGTTCAGGGTGAGTTCCAGAAAAACCAGTCATTTCCTTGGAATGTCGGTTGCCTAAAGGAGAAGTTGGGTAAAGGAATGTGGGAAAGAAATATTGAAGCAAGATTATGGAAAATCTTAAACACCAAGTTAAATAGCCATTCATTTTATAGAATCACAGGATTTGAGAATTAGGAGGGGCCACGTCAGCCATCTAGAACAATTCATTCATTTCAGGAAGCTTCCCTTTGACATACTCAACAAGTGATCATCAAGTCTCTGCTTGAAGACCTCCAAGGAGGAATCACTCAACATCTCTCCATTTTACTCTGGGACAGCTCTTATTGTTAGAAAGGTTTTTCCTGACACCAAGTCTGTTTTGCAGTTTCCTCCCTTTTTGTTCCTGGTTCTGCTCTCTAGGGTCATACAGATTACAGCAGCCCTTCAAATAAATTAAGGTGGCTATAATTGTCCCCTCTAAGTTTTCTTAAATGTTTTCTCCAGTATCAGACATTAACAAGATTATTTTGGTAGATATGGGAAAAATGAATTAAAGAGGGGATTAGGCTGACAAAAGGAAGACCAATTATGAAACTTATAAAATATTACACAGAAAGGGTTCTCAATGGCCTCAGGTCAAAGGATGTGTGTGTGTGTGTGTGTGTGTGTGTGTGTGTGTTCATCCTTCGTTGCTGAAGAAGACCATGCCATCAGAGAAATAATGACAAGACTTGCATTTGACTTTGTTTTGAGTGAGGGAGAGCTGTGCAGGTCACCAGTCTCACTTCTCTTCCAGGGTCATCTGAATCCAGTGACTAGATATTCATCAGGATAACTGGAGATGACCGAGGATGAGGCAATTGGGGCTAAGTGACTTGCCCAAGGTCACACAGCTAGTGAGTGTCAGGTGTCTGAGGTGAGATTTGAACTCAGGTCCTCCTGACTCCTGCACTGGTGCTCTATCCACTGCACCACCTAGCTTCCCAGAGGATGCCACATATGTGGAAAGAAAGGAAAAGTCAGTAATGTCAAACACTATAGAAGTGTCGAGGACGATTATTGAGAAAAGGCCATTATATTTCTCAATTAAGTAGTCATTAGTCTCCAGAATGGTTGAACTAGTTCATGGTTTCACTTAAAATATAGTAATATATCTATTTCCCCACATCCCCTCCAGCTTGTCATTTTTCTTTTCTGTCATCTTAGCCAACATGATAGATGTAAAATGGTTCCTCAGTTGTTCTAATTTGAATTTTTCTACTTATTTTTGATTTAGAACACTTTATATAACTTTATATATGTTTTCTCCCACTGAAAACTTTTTGTTCATAACCCCTTAATCATTTGTCAATTGGGAAATAACTCTTACTCTTATGAATTTGGCTCAGTTCCCTGTATTTTTGAAAAATGTGGCTCTTGCCTTCTCAATGGATGCGTAGGGATGGGTTAGAGGAAAGAAAAGAATCTGTAACTGAAAACAATTGTTTTTTTTAAAAAGAGGTCATTAGTAACTTTGAAATAGTACTTTCAATAAAGTGATTGGGATGGACACCAGACTCTTGGAAGTGAAAAATAAGTGGGAGAAGAAAATGAAGCATATTTTTTAAAGTTTAGGAAAAAGGGGGAAGAAAGTTATAGAATATTAGTTGAAAATGGTAGAAGCAGGATTAGGTGAAAAAAATCACTTTTCTAAGTTAATAGATGAGGAACTTTTAGAATAAAAATCCAATTTTCTATGATAAAGTAAGGAAATGTTTAAAGACCTATGTAAGGGATAACTAGGGGGCCCAGTGGAGCTCAGAAGACTAAATTCAAATTCATTCTCGTACACTTACCACCTCTGTGACTCTAGTAAGACAACCTGTCTGCCTTAATTTTCTCATCTTTAAAAAATGGGAATAAGAGAATCTACCTTCTGGGGTTGTTAAGGTAAAATCTGCGTCAATGACTTTGTCTCTTCTGGCTTCACCCCTTCCTGTTCCATTTGACTTGACTCATATGTCTCAGGCTTCCATGTGACCCAAGCAGGTCACATGGGCTGATTAATGGATGAGAAAGATCTTTCCATTATGCAGAAATACATCAATTGCATTAAAACTACACTCACAATACAATATACACACATACATACTTATACAAATATATTCATATATATATACATACACATAGATACATATGTTCATTTTTACAGCAGCATCATTTTAGCAGCAGACTTATTCTGTTAATTATGGTTTATTTTAATTAATTTCCATATTAAAAGCCCTTTGCATTTTTAAAATCCTCACCAACTAAAGCCTAAGATAAATGAACCAGGAGGATACTGAATGGAAGGAGGAAGTCAATTTAGGATTAAACATTAGATTCGGAGGTTTCTCAAGGAAGAAAATCCTAGGATTTAGGGTCTAGAAGGGACCTTAGCAATCATCAGGTCCACAAAATTGAGACAGAAGTACAAATGTGTTAACATGAATCAGTAGATCCCCAAGGACTCCCAATTTGATACTTAGGCTCATTGGGTTTTTGGTTAGTCAATATTTCAAATGAAGGAAAAGAAAAACCTGTACCTCCTAAAATGACTTCAAGTGATCAAGAGATGTGTGTGTGTGTGTGTGTGTGTGTATACAACCAAAAAAAAGAAGAATTCTTCAGTGTATTTCTAGAGGCTGGTTTTGTATAAAAGATCCAGAAAATGTCTGGGATCTGGGCAGAATAACATGAATAAGGATGTTGGAGCAGAAAATTGACTTTAGAATTCATCTAACTGTTATGATGTATAAGTTACAGATGTAGAAAATAGTCACCAGAAAACTTAGTGGATTGCTCTATTCACTTTCTTCGTGTCATTGTCCCCTGGTCACAGCCAGGTAAAGCCTATGGACCCTTGTGAGAATCATATTTTTAAATGCATAAAATAAAATGCATGTCTGACTCTTTGTGATCCCATTTTGGAGTTTTCTTGGCAAAGTCACTCAAGTGGTTTGCCATTTCTTTCTCCAGCTCATTTGACAGATAAGGAATTAAAACAAACAACGTTAAGTGTCTTGCCTACAGTCACACAATTCATAAGTGTCTGAGGCCAGATTTGAACTTAGAATGATGAGTTTTTCCTGATTCAAGGCCTGGCACCCAACTGCTGCACCATCTAACTGCCCTATAATAAATAAACCAACAATATATGACACATAAGATTACAAAGGAAAACAATTTCATAGAAATATTCTTATCAATGTGGAAGTCATTTGCAGAATGTAGCAGATCATGTTTGTGTGTGGGTGGGTTTCAGTGTATTATGTGTTGATTTGTTATATGATTTCTTCCATTTATTTTAGTTCGACTACGTAGCATGAATATAGTGAAAATATGCTCAATAGGAAAGTATATGTAGAACCTAAACAGAATTGTATGCTGTCATGGGGAGGGAGGGGGGTATTGGGGGAAGGGTGGGGGGATAAAATCTTAACTTTAAGGAAATGATTGTAAAACATTAAAAAAAAATAAAATATATATATATATATATATATATATATATATATATATAAAAGAAATATTCTTATCAATGTATCTTTAAATGAATTCATGACCCCAGGATAAGAACTCCTCCTGGAAGACATTAATAACAAGAAAAGTTCCCACATATGCCAAAATATTTATAACGGCACTTTTGTGATAGAAAAAATTGGAAACACAGTAGATGCCCATCAATTTGGGCTAGGCCAATGGAGTAGAATGAAATGCTATTGTGCTATAAGAAATGTGTTGTGTGATGAATACAAAGAAGCATGGAAAAATTGACACAAACAGAAGTAGAGTGAAGTATATAGGGCTAAAAAACACTATACACGATACTTGCAACAATGAAAATGGAAAGAACAACTTTACACAAATAAAACAAAAGGAATTACATCAAGATTACAAAGAACAAGCTTAATTCAAATGAAAAGATATGACAGGATAACCCCCTCCCCCAAACCTACCCCTTCATGGAAGCAGGACCTCCATAGATACTGTATACTGTAGGTATTTTCTGACTTCTTTGAAGTATAAATCATTTGTAATAATTTTCTCCTTTTCTTTTTTCTTTCAAATTTTTTTTTATTTTTAAAAAATACTGTTTGTTATATGAGATGGCTCTCTGGGAGGAGGAAGGGAAGGGATATTGTGGGAAATTATATTATAAAAGCAAAAGACATGGATAAAAATTTATTTTTAAAATGCCAACCTAGTAGGAATTCATACAGCTAGAAAAGTGGTGAAGCCAAGCTTCTACAGGCTTCAAGTTCCAGAACTAAGCATGGGAATTGCACTAGCAAATGTAATCTACCTTTAAGTTATTCTCTCACCACAGGAGAGGCAGCAGTCCTGGAGTTAAGACTGATATGGGGAGATGGGGTTAAAGGAAGAAGGAAAGACAAAAGTTGGAGGGAGGGTGATGGTGGTAGCGATGGTGGTGCAACACAACAAAGAGGACCAGGAAGCTGAGTCAGGATTTTTCTCCAATCTCTTATACTCTCTTCTGGTGCTTTTGATTGGGAATGCATCCAGCCTGACCCATAACTTTGCCCTTTATGAGCAAAATTGCTTTGGCTACCGATTGCATCCTACAGAACAATTCTTCCTGATTCTTGTCTCTTTCCCCCCCACACACCTTCAAAATCTTAACACAAGCCTTGCTATAACATTTCAAGAGGACCTCTCAAAGATTGTGTGTGTGTGTATGTGTTCATACTTCGCTGCTGAAGAAGACCATGACATCAGAGAAATGATGACATGACTTGCACTTGACTTTGTTTTGAGTGAGGGAGGGCTGTGCAGGTCACCAGCCTCACTTCTCCTCCAGAGCCATCTGAATCCAGTGACCAGATATTCATCAGGATGACTAGACATGACCCAGGATGAGGCAATTGGGGTTAAGTGGCTTGCCCAAGGTCACACAACTAGTGAGTGTCAAGTGTCTGAGGTGAGATTTGAATCCAGGTCCTCCTGACTCCTGCACTGGTGTTCTATCCACTGTACCACCTAGCTATCCCTCTCAAAGATTAATAATTAAGAGAAGTAGAAAGCATAAAAACAGGGACTAATCATTCAACTACTCAATGGAACTGGAAATAATCTGAAAACAGAGAAAGTTGAAAAAGGCAAGGAGAAGGAAAGGGAAGGCCACTCACTGACTGAGGAGGCTATATCCTATCCTGCCCTTTAGCAGCTGTATGACTTCAGGAAAACCACTTTATCTCCCTGGGTCTCAATTTTCTTATGTGTAAACTGGGAAGGTTGGTCTAGTTGGCCTCAGAAACCTCTTCTGGCTCTTAGAGAAGGATCGTAGGGTTCCATGAGAAAAAGCTTAAGTGAACACCTGGGTATGAAATGAGTGACATGTGTCACTGAAGTTTCTTCATGAACACCATTGAACACTTCCAGGAACAATTCTTCTTTATCCTCTGTCTGATTTTTTGTCGCTACTTTACCCATCCTTTCTGGATTTCTTCCTTTTCTCTTCTCTGTTTAACATGACCTATCCCACTGCTAGAATGTGCAATTGTAGTATTTTTAAAGAAAATGCTTATTTATTGCTTTTCTTTAATAACATCATCTATTCCTGAATAAATGTTTATCTGATGAAATAAAAATTTTCTTTTCTCAAAATGCCCTAACAACTTCTTTTTTTTACTTGAAGAAGACCTGAAAACGACCCTTTCTGAGTGGATCACCTTCAAT
This sequence comes from Bettongia penicillata ogilbyi, assembly GCA_023548195.1. NCBI lineage: Eukaryota > Metazoa > Chordata > Mammalia > Diprotodontia > Potoroidae > Bettongia > Bettongia penicillata. The sequence continues at coordinate 4,212,575 of JAJHZJ010000580.1, forward strand.
AGCAAGGAAAGATTCTCACCCTTACTTCATAGACACAGTGAGGATGTTGAGACACAGAGACTGACCTGCTCCTGGGCTCGAATCAGCTGGGTCATCTGGTAGAGGTACTCATCATTACTGTCCTTGTTGAACTGCTTTATGGAAAATCGAAGGGTCTCTGGGAAAAATGCATGGTTCTGGTCAATATCAATGAATTTTCTCCATACATCCTGATTCTCCTGGGCCTGTATCACCAAGAACAGGGAAGTTAGCAGGAGCAGTGGGATCTGCAATCTGGACATTGGTTCTTGCCTTGGAGGGTAATGTAAATGATTTGGTAGATGATGTCTCGGTCTTCTGTGATTCTCTCCCAAATGCTAGTTTCCACCAGTTCCTGGAAAGTTATATTAAAATGTTTATCTCTTGTATGGGCTCCTCCTCCTTTTTTCTCCTCCTCTCTCTTTCTTTTTGGCTCCTTCCCAAAACACGACCACAACAGAAGCAGGTAAGGACTGAGGATACAATGTAAAAAAAGAACCAATCCCTGACATCAGGAAACTTAAATTCTTTCCCTCCAACAAATTTAAAGCAAGTAAGAAAGCCCTGCTTTTTTTGGTGGGTCCAGCCTGTCTTTCAACCTTACAGGATTTTTTTTTTCTAAAAGAGTCACAGAGTTTCAAGAGTTGGAAGATTGAGAACATTTAGTCCACTATGCTGGAACAAGAATCCCCTCTACATCTCAAAAAAACAATCATCCAACTGTCTCAAAGACCACTATCTACCCCATTTTTTGTTTTTTTAATTAATTTATGTGTTTTCACTTTCCTACCATCACTTCCAGAAGTGTTAGATTTTCTCCCCCTTCCCTCCCTGGATGGCATGCAATCTTATATGGGTTCTATTATTATCTATCTATAATAATATATATATAGATATCTATAATATCTATCTATAATATCTATTATCTATTATTAACCACATTTTTGCATTAGTCATGTTGCATAGAAGAGTTAAAATGAATGGGAGAAGCCATGAGAAAAAAACAAAACAAAATAAAATACAAGAGAAAATAGTCTGCTTCATTCTGCATTCCGATTCCATAGTTCTTTCTCTGGATGTGGATGGCATTTTGCCTCAAGAGTCCTTTGGGAAGGTTTCAGGTCCTTGCATTGCTGTGAAGGGCTAGGTCTAATAGCTCTCTCTAATTCTTAGGTTTCTTATATGATGCTAGAGCTGAAAGGGACCTTAGGGGCCATTTGGTTCAACCTCCTCATTTAGCAGATGAGACCACCAAGGTTTACAAAAGTTGAGTAACTTGTGATAGGGGCAGCTAGGTGGTAAAATGGATACAGCACTGGGCCTGGAGTCAAAAAGACCAGAGTTCAAATCTGGCTTCAGGCACGTGCTAGTTGTGTGACCCTGGGAAAGTCAGTTAAGCCTGTTTACCTCAGTTCCTTCATCTGTAAAATGAGAAGGAAATGCCAAATCACTCCAGAACTTTTGGCAAGCAACCTCCAAATGGGATCACAAAGAGTCGGACACAAATGAGCAATAATAAACTTGTGACAGTCAGGCAAACCCAGGACATCATAAGTCAAAGTGCTGTGGTCTCTATCCACCACCCTATGATATGTGAAGATGCCAATCTTTTTCTCAGAATTGGTCCCTGAATCAACAATCCCACCTTCAACCTTAATAGGGCCCAGGATCATGAGAGAAGGAAAAGAAGAAACATGAACTTAAAAGCCCTGAAACAGCAAACTCTATAAGCTGCTTCTTTCCATTGTAAAATATGTCCAGTCCTACAGAACATAGGGGGTAGTAACTGTTAATCAGTTAGTCAATGATGTTCCAGACACTGGGCTAAGCACTTTTATAATACTGTCCCCTCTGAGGTAGATGCTATTGTTATAGTTATCCCCATTTCGCAGCTGAGGAAACTTGAAGCTAACAGGGGTAAAATGACTTGCCCAGGATCACCCAGATAAATAGTATCTGAGGTCATATATAAACTCAGATCATCCTGATTACATGGCCAGTGCTCCATCCACAGCTACTACCTCATCCTTGTTAGTACTTGTTATGGTGGAATTGTATCTTTAAAGAGCCCAGATTGGCACAGTGGGGAAAGTATTGGGCTGATAATTAGGAAGATCCAGGTTTGAACGCCACTTCAGAAATTTACTCACAATGTGATGTTGGGCACATCACGTGTCACCTCTCTAGGACTCAGTTTCCTCATCTATAAAATAAGGAAGTTGAATTCAGTGACCTTTGAGGTCCCTTGTAAGTTCTGATCCTAAAGACACTGCATCAGAGGACATGAAACATACATGGAAACGATATGTCCTTGACTCTAAACTATCCCATCCCCTTAAATCCCTCCCCAGGACCCTAGAACCACCATGTTCAGATGTTGTTGTCTGTCAATAGTAATTTGGATGATTTCCCTGCAAAGAAAATTGTCTTTCCTCCTATCCTAATTCTCTCTGGTTCATAATGGCCACTTGACAAATCACATCTGTCTAAAGGCTTAGCTCCGTTCAGCAGTTTAAGAAGTTAAGTAATTTTGCCCAGGACTGAGCTGAGACTATATGGACAGTACTAGAGATAATGACAACATGCATTTATACAGACTTCAGAGTTTGCGAGACATTTTACATATCTTATTTGAGCCTTCCAACAAAGCTATGGAGTTTTGATTCCCTTTTTACGATGAGGAAACAGCTCAGAAAGGTAACATGACTTGCCAAGTTAGAAAGCATCTGGGGTAAAATTCAAACCTATGTTTTCCTGACTTCATGTCCATTGCTCTACCCACGACATCCTGCTGGCTCTGAGGCCAAGGCCAGATGCCAAGCCCTAGGGAAGAATAAGGGACCAAGACAGGAAACCAGATAGGGAGTTGGGCATCTATCTTCTGGGAACCACAAGTATACTGGCAACACTGAACAAAGGCTGCTTCTCTTATCTCTGGTATGTGTACTTTTAGAAACACTGATGAACAAAAAATTTTTAGAACTTTTAGAAACATTGATGAACAAAAAATGGCTTCAGCATTCTGATAGCATGGAAAATTTTAAACTGTTTGCCCTGAAAATGTTTCACAATTCTTAAAAGACTTTATTTTCCTGTCTACTAATATTTTCTATTTCTTTAAAAAATATTTTGCCTAGGAGGGAAAAAAATACCTATCGCCCTTTGACCCTCCTCTTTACTGGCCAGTTACATTTATACTCTTTATTTGAAGTTTTAATGTATTTTGAGGCCCTGCAAGTAAGTCTCTACAGCTTTGAAAAGTACTAAGTATTGTAGCTTATATCCTTAATGAAAATATTGGGGATATTGGCCTTTAACTGGGCCATAAAATACATTGTCACAAGGGAAACCCTATGCAGGATGTGATAATCCAACTCATAGTGCCATAGATTTAGGACTGGAAAGGACTTTAAAGAACATAGAGTCTAATAGTCCTAGGTTGGGGAACCTGCAGCCTTGGGGCCACGTAAGCCCTTCTATCCTCTGGTGAAGACTTTTGACTGAGTTCAAGTTTTGCAGAACAAATCCTTTTATTAAAGAGATTTGTTCTGTGAAATACCATTTCAATGAGAGTTGCCAAGCTAACATTCTCCTGATACTTTACCAGTATCCCCACCTATCCCCACCTTCAACCATAACATGGATTCTACCCTGAAAAATAGCAGACTGGGTTATTAGTCAAACATTCTATATTTGGCAAAACAAATGACCCTAGATGCCTTTATTGTCATAAGTGGGCCTGAGGTGGTAGTGATATAAGCCAGTCAAAATCAATGCTTTAGAGACAGGCAAATTCTGAAGGTCAGAACATGGAAACAAAGCCAGGCATTGATTACCTGAGAGATTAACACATAGGTACATGATTTTAAAGGTAGGTTTAAAATTAGGAAATCAATTTTTAAAGGGGAAAGGGTAAGGTTAAGGAAGCAAGTTCCATTATTAGCCAAAGTTCAGACTGACTCCATGATTCAGAGTTTCAGTTAACTTTTCTTCCAGTTTCCTAAAATTTTCCATTTTAGGGTTTCAAAGTTCTTTGGTCATTGAAGCACTAGGTTGAAGAGAATAGGGGCCTTGTCTGGTAGGGAACATATACATGACTCTCTGGGACCAACACTGATTTGGTAGATATTTTAGAGTTATTATTTTTTAGTATTTCATTTCAAAGGTATGGATCTAGTGAGGATGAGGGGTTGGTTCAGGTGTCAGAGCTGTGAGTGGAGTGACCTGAGACAGGGCTGTTCTTAAAAGACACCTAACTGTAGTATCTATGGGCATTAAGTAATAGGATTAGCAAAACATCTTTCTCTTACCAGAAATGTTAGTGTTTTGTTGTTATAGGGTAATTGTGCCTAACCTTATGAATATCCCTACATCTTCTCCAATAAGAAGGCACCACTCTCAAAACTCCCTCAAAATGCCTCAGATAAGAACTGTAGTTGTCCTATCTGGAGTTTCTCCTTAGCCTTAAACAAGTCTAAGAAAAGGTCCATTAAGTAACTTGATATGCTTGGTTTACCATCTTTCTGTCCCACTCCTTTCTGTCTTCAACAATAACAAACTTTTTTTTCGGCTAAGAAACAAGGCCTCATGTCCTGCTGTGACAAAAAACAAGGCAGTGGTAATGGGTGATTGGATATAAGCAACAGCCAAATATCCTTAGCCTAATGAAGACAATCTTCTACTGAGTAGATATTAAATCCAAATCATACCCCCCAAATGAAACTCCACTACAACAGAAATGATAGCCTTTGCTTGAAGACCTCCTTAATCATATCATTATACTTTCAGACAGTTTGGATTTGTTATAAAGCTTTTCCTTATATCAAATCTAATTTTTTATCCTTGTCACTTCTACCCACTGTTCTTTATTCTTCTCTTTAGAGCCAACCTGACCAATCGTAATCTCTTTTCCATATGCCAAACCTTCGGATACTTAACAGCTAATATGCTTCCCTCCTCCATCCCTAGGCTAACCATGCCAAGTTCCTTGAACCAATCCTCTTATTGAATTTCTTTAATGCTTACCTCCATGGTCCTCTGTGGTAATCTCTTTGCTATTCAGGATTTACTGTGCTTGAGGTCTCCAAACAAAGAGGACTCCCAGAGCAGGTGTGCTGAGTTAAACCTTTGCCATACATATTTCTTAAATATGTGCCTCACTGCTATTTTAAGGAATTATTTCTTCAGTAAACTTTTATACTTCTTTTTTGATTTTCCAAATTTTGCTTCTTAAAAAGTTATTTTCATTTTTTTAGCTTTTTCAGGTGCATGCATGCCCAATTCATTGATCTCTTTCTCTATTAAACTAATAACTCCCTGAGATATCAGAAAATAAAACAAAGTTCAAAAAAATGAAGAAAATAGAAGAAAATATGAAAGATGTCATCAGGGAAACAACTGAATTGTTGCAAGTGACTTCTATTAAACATTTACGGAACAATTAATCCCAGTACCACATAAATTATTTAAAAATATATAAATAAGGAGTCATTGAACAAATTCCTTTTATGACACAAATATGGTTTTGATACATAAACCACAGAGAGCAGAAACAGAAAAGGAAAACCACAAACCAATTTATTTAATGAATATTGATGCAAAAATTTTAAATAAACTATTAGCAAGGAGATTACAGCAAGATATCACAATGATCATAAGTGAGTACCTGAAAAGGCCTTAGCCTAAAAAGCCAAGGTCTCCCATTGCATCCTGGGCCATCTTCAGTCATCCTGATGAATACCTGGTCACTGGATCCAGATGACTTTAGAGGAGAAGTGGGGCTGGTGACCTGCACAGCCCTCCCTCACTCAAAGCAAAGTCAAGTGCAAGTCATGTCATCATTTCTCTGATGTCATGGTCTTCTTTGAAAACGAATGAACACAACAACCACACTACTGTTATGGTCAAAGTTTAAGCTTACTCCTATGGATTCTCTATCTGTGAGAAGGAGTGAACCAGGTCTAGGAGAATATTTTGTTTTAAATGTCTTTAACATGTTATCTGAGAGTAGTAGGAGCTGCCCTCTGGGGACCCGCCATGCCAATTTGAGCAGAAGTTTGGGAAAGCTGCTATTATTCCTTCCTTCCTTCCTTCCTTCCTTCCTTCCTTCCTTCCTTCCTTCCTTCCTTCCTTCCTTCCTTCCTTCCTTTCTTCTCCTTCTCCTTCTCTTTCCTCTTCCTCTTCCTCTTCTTCTTCTTCTTCTTCTTTTTCTTCTTCTTCTTCTTTTCATCTTCTCTCACCATATATAAAATGTCTCTCTACTTTGGGTACCTTACCCTTACATGTGGGTGTTCTGTCCACAGGAATGTAATTTTTGGTTTCTTGTGTTTTGCAAGATATTGGGGATCATGATTTATGTTTTTCACTTACTGTTATCACTATTTTTAAAAAACTGGGACAATTTACGTTTTATCTAGTTTTCATTAATGATTTCTTGAAATATAACTCTGGAAAAAAGAGGCTTTTAAATAAAGCTCATTTTGCTTCATATTTTTCTACTTGACCACCCTTTAAACCCACATCATTCTGGCTTTCTTTGAATGGCCATCAATAGTCTCTATGCCTCATTATTTAGATTTTGATGGCTTAGAATGAGTGTAAATAGCATTTGTTTTCTGTTCTGGCCAGAAACTCTGAGGGTGTTCCACTGATATTTTTGTCATGACAAGCTAAGCCATCTTTTGTCAAAATTCTTACCTAACTCTAATCATTTAGTGGGCATTACCTCAGACAAACTAAGACCTTGGAAAGATCTAATTTATTTTCCCCCAGAGTCAAGATGATTTTATTTTAATTTATCAAAGTATTTTATTTTATTCTTTAGGAATTTGTAATCTTTTTTATTAATTAATTTTTAATTTTCAACATTCACTTCCACAAGATTTTGAGTTCCAAATTTCTCCCCATCTCTCCCCTCCCCTTACCCCAAGAGAGCATTCATTCTACTTCCTCCAATCAGCCCTCCCATCTATCACCCTCCCCTGTAGGGCAAGATAGATTTCTGTACCTCCCAGTTTCATGTAAAAACAATTTATAACATTCATTTTTAAAACTTTGGGTACCAAATTCCCTCCCTTCCTCCCTCCCCACCCAACCTCATTAAGAAGGCAAACAATTCAACACAGGCGATACATGTGTAATCATGCAAAACACTTCCATATTAGTCATGTTGTGAAAGACTAACTATGGTTTTCTTCACCCTATCCTGCCCCCTATTCATTCTAGTTTTTCCTTTGACCCTTTTCTTTTTTAAAAGTGTTTGCTTCTGATTACCTCCTCCCCCAATCTGCCCTTCCTTCAATCATCTTCCCCTCTCTTGTCCCCTTCCCTCTTACTTTCCTATAGGGTGCGATAGATTTTCATATCCAATTGAATGTATATGTTATTCCCACCTCAATCCAAATCTGATAAGAGTAAGGTTCACTCATTTCCTCTCACTACTCCTATCTTCCCCCTACACTGTAAAAGATTTCTCTTTACTCTTTTATGTGACACAATTTACCCCATTCTACCTCTCCCTTTCTCTTTCTCCCATTATATTCCTCTCTCTCATCCCTTGCACCCTCTCTATATCGATATATCTCTGTGTATTTATGTGTATATGTACACACACATACACATATATACATATATATGTATATATATATATGTATATATATATATTCCCTCCAACTACCCTAATATTAAGAAAGGTCTCATGAATTACAAATATCATCTTTCTATGTAGGAATGTAAACAATTCAACTTTAATAGGTCCTTTATGACTTTTCTTTCCTTTTCATCCTTCTCTTGAGTCTTATATTTGAAAGTAAATTTTCTATTCAGCTCTAGTCTTTTCATCAAGAGTGCTTGAAAGTCCTCTATTTCACTGAATGCCCATTTTTCTCCCTGAAGGATTATATACAATTTTGCTAGGTAGGTGATTCTTCATTGTAATCCTATCTCCTTTGACCTCTGGAATATCATATTCCAAGCCCTCAGAACCTGTAATGTTGAAGCTACTAAATCTTGTGTTACTCTAATTGTATTTCCACATTAATCAAATTGCTTCTTTCTGACTGATTGCAATATTTTCTCCTTGACCTAGGAACTCTGGAATTTGACTCAATATTCCTAAGAGTTTTCCTTTTGGAATCTCTTTTAGGAGGTAATTGGTGGATTATTTTGATTTCTATTTACCCTCTGACTCTAGGCAGTTTTCCTTGATAATTTCTTGAAAGGTGATGTGTAGGTTCTTTTTTGATCATGACTTTCAGGTAGTCCTATAATTTTTAAATTGTCTCTCCTGAACCTATTTTCTAGGTCAGTTGTTTTTTTCCAATAAGATATTTCAAATTTTTTTTTTAATTTTTTTGGTGTTCTTTTATAATTTCTTGATTTCTTATAGAGTCATTAGCTCCCTCCTCCATCCTCCATCTCTAGGCTCACCTCATCACCAGAAAGTTGCCTATCAGGTGGTGGATTTTTTCAACCATAGTATTCTGGCAGAATGAGTACTCAGAGTTGTGCAATCATAGATGGTTCAAAGAATCAAACCAAAGAACATAAAAGAATGAATTTTCATTATGTATGCATTATGTATTTCATAAGTGTCAAATAGTGGAATAGAAAAACAAAATCAAAGAAAGTTCTTATCCACACGGAGCTTACATTCTAATGGGGGAGACAACACATAAAGAAGAGTGGTGGCTAAAGAAGGGTATTTTGATTTTGAAAGTTAAAAGTATGGTAGTTAGAACTACTAGGGAGTCAAAAGACACTCCCTTTTCAGGAGATTTGATTATGGAGTCAAAAGGCACACCCTTTTCAGGAGATTTGATTATGGTTCCAAAACTAGAAGGGGAAAGAGACACACACATGTAGGGCAAGGGCAACTGATGAGAACATGGGTGGTGATTAAAATAAAATATTTGAGAGAGTCTACCTGAAATAGTGGACCCTGATAGGATCTCACCAATCAGAATAAAAGAAGAATTCTAGAAATAAAAGAGTGAAGATTCTGGGCACAGATTCTTGTCCCTTCTACTTGGCAACCAGGGATATGGGTAGAAAATAGAGCATATATGCCTATGCCCACACTTAGAGTTATTTTATTAATAGTATGTGATGGAGCTCAGTGTCAAGGATCTGAAAAAGAAAGGGACAATTGAGGAGGAGCCTAGTTAATAAGAGGGAAAACAAAGGTGGCAAATGGGTACAGAACTTAGGAAGGGCAGTTCAAAAGGATAGATAGGTAAATGTTAAGAACAAGGATGAGATGAATGAAGGAACCTGGTCAACAAGTGATTTATTTTAAGCATTTACCATGTGCCAGGTACTAAGCACAGGGGGATACAAAGAAAGGTAAAACTGCCATCTCTGCCCTCAAGGATATTTCATTCAAACTGGGGAGACAATAAGCAAAAAAAAACTTGTACATAGAAGACAGATATGATGTAAATAAGGAATTCTTAATCCAGAGTAACCTACAGTCCATCAATTGATTGCCAAATATAACATCATATTTAATGCTGGAGTTCAAAGGAAACAAATGGAGTTTATTGAGCGACATAGACAAGCCTGCACTTTAGAAAGACCACTTTAACAGTTGGTCCTGGAGTGGAGGAGAACTGAAGCAGACAGACCATTCAGCAGACTCCTACTGCAATAGTCCAGATGTGAGATTGTGAGGACTTGTGCCTGGATGGCAGTGTGTAAATGGAGTGAAAGGGATTTATAGGAAATATGTTTCCAAGGCTTCAACAAGACTTCGCAACAAATTAGACCTACTCAAAACAAAGATGGAAGTAGATTCCAAAGAAACAAAAGCGATAAAACAGAGCATATTACAGAATCCAGTCAACTGGGCTGGTAGGTTGAGGCCCTAGTGAGGCCTGAGGGGTGAAGTGGATGAATACTGAAAACTACTTTTTCCCTGGCTCCTTGCTCTGGTCTCTTCAAATCATTTCCCTCTCCTGTTCTCCCTAAGCCCCTCACTGTCCCCTCCTGGCAATTCCCTATATCCTCCTTATCCATTTCCACCCTCCTAGTTTTCTACCATCTACCAACCCTGAGTTCCTCCACCATTCCTCTCTCCACAATTGAGGAAGCAGCTTTGTTTAGTGATATAAGCCTGGTCATTTGAAATTTGAGGTCAAGGTTGTTACAGGACTTCCAGCTCCCACAGGATGTGGGTGTTTTGGGGTTTTTTGCCCAATGCTTGGAATAAAAACCCTACCATTTCCTAGCTAAAGAAAATAGCCCTGAGGTTTTATTCTGGTTCTGACAATTAAGCTTACTAGGGATAAGATACTTTTCTTTATAGTGTATAAGAGTGAGAGGAGGAGGGTATTTGAAGTGATACCATTATCCTCTGTGTTTCTCTATGGCATCCACCTCTCTCAGCTGGCATTTCTCATGCCCTTAAACCTATAGATTGTCTACCCATTTAATTTGAGAAAATGGAGACTGAGATGCCAGAAGAAACTTTCCCCAATTCTGAAACCAATGGAAAATTTGGTAAGCACTCTGCTGAAGATAGGGAGGAAGAGAAAGCCTTTAAAAGATCTAGAAACACTGATGAGATGGTTGAACTGCACATTTTCCTTCAAAGCAAGAATGCTGGAGCAGTGATTGGTAAAGATGGTAAAAATACTAAAGCATTTTGTACACACTACAATGCCAGTGTTTCAGTCCTAGACAGCAGTGGCCCTGAGGACATGTAGAATATCAGGGCAGATATTGAAACAATTGTAGAAATTCTGAAGAAAACTATCCCTACCTTGGAAGAAGGCCTGCAGTTATTATCTCCTACTGCAACCAACTAGCTTCCACTCAAATCTGATTCTTGGGAATGCTTAAATTACCAACACTATAAAGGAAGTGACTTTGAGAGTTAAGGCTATTGATTCACCAGGAGGAATTATTGGGGTCAAAGGTGCTAAAATCAAAGAAATCCGAGAGAACACTCAGACAACTATCAAGCTTTTCCAAGAATGCTGTTCTCATTCCACAGAGAGAGTTGTTCTTTTTGGTGGAAAGTCTGATAAGATTGTGGAATGCACAAAGATCATACTGGATTTTATAACTGACTCTCCCATCAAGAGATGTGCACAATCCTATTATGCCAATTTCTATGATGTATGACTATGGTGATTTCACAATGATGTTTGATGATAGACAAGGATGCCCTATAGGATTTCCATGTGGGGAAGAGGAGGGTTTGATAGAATGCTCTCAGGTCCTGGTGGGTGTCCTATGCACCCATTGAGAAGAGATTATGAGGACATGAGCCCTCACAGAGGCCCCCCCCCACCTCCTCCTGGATATGAGCAGAGCTCAAAATCTTCCTCTTCCTCCTCCACTACCACTACTACCTAGAAGAGCAGATCTTATGGCTTATGAAAAAAAGAGGAAGACCTGGTCACCATTATGCTGGAATTGGATGGTTTTAGTGCTGAGTTTATGATGGTTCTGGATGTGATTATTCCTATGCAGGGAGCCATGGCTTATATACTTGGTGATTTTGGTGGACCCATTATTATAACACAAGTCACTATTCCCAAAGATTTGGCTGAATGTATTATTGGCACAGGTGGACAGTGAATCAAAGAAATACGTCATGAATCTGGAGCATCAATCAAAACTGATGAGCCTTTGGAAGGATCCAAGGATTATTACTATTACAAGAACACAGAGATACAGAATGCACAAATATTTGCTGCAAAAATGGTGCGAAACAGTACTCTGGAAAATTTTCCTAAGACTAGTGAAGAATTGAAGAAGTCCTGCATCTTTAATTTTGATCTGCTTCTGTTGAAAAAGCCAACATTTCTCTGCTTGATAGGTATTCTCCATTTGAGGCGTACTGAAATCTTTGCTGTTCATCAGATGTAATGTTTTAGTTCCTTACAAACAGAGTGGAAGGGGAAGGGCACACAAAATTAATATTGAGATTTCAAAACAGCAGCACTTAATCCAATCTACCTCAGTTCCTCATCTGTAAAATGAACTGGAGATTGGAATGGCAAACCACTCTAGTATCTTTGCCAAGAAAACCTCAAATGAAATCACAAAATGTCAATCGCTACCGAAAATGACTAAATAGCAAAACAACAAATATTCTAGGCACTATGCTAAGTGTTAAGGATGCAAAGAATGGAAAAAGACAGTCCCTGCTCTCAAGTAGTTCCCAGGAGTTAAGAGGGCATCTTGAGAGCTCTATATACCAGGAGTAACATCAGGGGCATGGCTATGGAGGAGGGTTGTGGAAAGGACAATTTGGACCATTGGATCATAAATGGAGAATTAGAAAGGACTTCAGAGGATATCTAGCCCAATCCACTCATTTTACAGAAATGGAAACTGCAACCCATAAAGGTTAAATAAGTTTTCCAAGATCCTATAGGTAATAAGAATGAGAGACAGAATTTGATTCTAAAGTTATAGCTCTTTCCTCTATGTCATACCTTTTTTCCTATATAAAGGTGTGATGAAGATTAAAAACTGTTGTTTAAAATGTTCAAAAGCAGAAAAGGTCAAATCTCCTTGAAAAACCTGTGCTGGCAAGAAATTTAAAGAAGAAAGAAAAACATAATTAGGTTGGCCCTAGGTTTGAGGCAGAAAAAGAATCTTTTACATGCTAAAAGGTCTGCTTCGGAAAAAAAAATTTATTATTTATAAATCATCTATTAGAAATTAGTGGGCCTTGATCACATGACTCCTAGGAACAGAGGTTGCCAATAGTAACTAACATACTGTGTAGCTCTATTTGGGGAAAATTAGTAATAGGGACAGCTCTAATCTAGGTCTATCTTCAAACTCAGTGGTGCCAAAATCAAATAGAAATGTGTGCAACAAACTAGGCAGATAGGTAGATAGATAGATAGATAGATAGATAGATAGATAGATAGATAGATAGATAGATAGATAGATAGATAGATAGACAGACAGATCCCTATGGGCCACATATAGACTTATAAAATACAGATGAACATTATCTATGTTTGTGTTTTTATTTATTTTGTTAAATAATACCCAGTTACATTTTAATCTGATTCAGGATGCACTATGGTGGCATGTTTGACATCTCTGTTTTACTAACCCATCTGGTTCCTTTCTTGCCTGATGAAAGAGTTGGAAATCAGAAAGACTGAATGACTTGTTCTGGATTACATGGGTAGTGAAAATAAAAACAGAGAGTTCTAACTCCAAAATCTAGCATACTTTACACATAATATATTTGATTTCCATTGTTTCTTTGGAATTTCCTCCAATAAGTCATAAAGTGGAGAAGGGGCAAGGAGCAGAGAGGAAAAAGATTGAGACAGAATGGTCCAAGATCAAATATTACGTTGAGAGGTACAACTTAACAAGGTTGTTCTTCTTTTCTTGCTTTTTAAAGAAAGATCCTCACAACAATCCTGAGACGTAAGTCCTGTTTTAAAAATCTCCATTTTACAGATGAGAAAACTGAGGCAAACAGAGGTCAACTGACTTACCCAGGGTCACAAAACTAGTAAGTTTCTGAGACTAGATTTGAATTTAGATCTTCCTGACTCTAAGACAGCTGCTCTGTCCTCTACATCATCTAATTGCCTATAATGTTAAACGGATTCAATCTACCAAATATTTATTAATCCCTACAGGTTCAAAACATTGATGTGTGCTTGATTAATGCTAGGTGTTACATTAATGCTAGGAGATACAAAGATAAACACTAATGTAATCCCTGCCTTCCAAGAGTTTACATTGTACTGGAGAGAAGGTAGTCCTAATGGCTTGCTATTCAAATGACCTATTTATCAGAGTTGCCTATTACATAGCTTAAAGAGTTTTTACCCTGGAGTATATATTATTTATAGAAAGACTCTGAATTAATTTCAGGATAATCATTTTACATAATTTTACAGTATACAGGGAGGACTGAAGATGATTCAGGACCTCTGACTTCCTAGTGGCTGATGTTAACTGAACATTTTTGGGGTTCTGCTGCCCTCTAGAAGTTACCATGTGCAACTGCAGATTACAGGTGGTTACCTTATCTCCACAAGTGCTGTTATGACCTCATATTAGAAGGTGGTATTACTGACCTCCACCATCAGCAGCAGGACATAGACTGTTGTATTATTTTCCCTAGTAAGGATTAATTATAAATCAGTGCTCTGTCAGCATTCCACAAATTTTTTTTTGTAGTTGCTATTTTTAAAAACTCTGTAGTCACAATTCTTGCTGTCTTCTTTTCGACAGATGGTTGGTCAGAAGACATTTGGGAGATAGAAGGCAGGTTCAGCACCACCCCCCTTCAGAATAGAAAATCCATACAATTCATCCACAATCTGCACCCTAAGACAACGAGTGGGAAACTGAAGAACTGATTTGAGGGCAGAAGAAGAAAAAAGATCTTGATAAGAAAGGCATTGGCGAGACTGTGGCATATGCCCAGCAAGTGATCTTGAAAGATCCAGAGAAAGTCTTAAAGGTACACTGTGAAATGGAAAGGTATTTGCAAAGAAACTTTACAGTCTTCCTTAAGTCTGGCAGAGAGCTGGCAGAAGGATTAGAATTAGCTGCACCTGATGACTTTTCAGTTTATATTATTATTATTTACCTAGTTACCAAGGCTTAAAAGCATGGCATCATCCTTGATTTCAACCTCATATTTTTAGAGAAAAATCATAAAAAATATCACTAAGTAAATTTAAGAGTATAGAGAAAAAATAGTAATAATACACAGCTTGTTGCATGCCCAATAAAACAGAAGGGAGAAAAAGAGAGTGGAGTAAATTGCCCATTGCTCTAGTTGTGTCTCCAAGTTGGCATGGTTCAGTCACTTCCTTCTTTATTTTCTTCATCGACTAAACAAAGAATGCAAAAGGCTTTAAGCATCCCAAGGCTTAGACTTTGTTCTCTTGACAAGCATCCTCTGTCTGTGGCTGTGGTGGCGGTCAATCTCTGTCCCCCTTCTCTTCCCCTACCTTTTCTGCAGTCGTTTTAAAACTGCCCCTGCCGCAGAAAAACTACACCTCCCAGTTCCCTGCCCATGATCACTGTCTCATAGAAAAAACTACAAATCACAGGATCTTTAGCAAAGCCTTATCTGATTGACTGTTACACCTTCATAAAATATTTCCTCATAATCAATCAAATGTTTAAGCTACAAGTATTAATTATTTGTTACTCTCATATATTATTCTCTATACCTTAATCAAACTGAATGATTTAATGCCCCCTTAACATTTCCTCTGCTTTCATGTTTGTGCTTTTATCTACTGTCCCTTATATTTCCAGCTTTTGAAATCCTACCCATCCTTTAAAATATAAATGCCTCTTGCTCTATGAAGGCTGCCTCCTAAGTCTTCCAAATATAAGTAATCTCTTTTCCCTGTTATTTCTCATTTCATTTGCCTTTATCACTGGATTGTAGGCGGAGTTTTCAAATCCAAAATTTCATCAATATGCGAGACTTTCCAAATTCATTCCACCAAGGTAGATCAGTAATTCTGCTGCAGTATAGAGTCTTAGAGAGGCCTCTGGAGGTTCTTTGTGTTTGGGTAATTGCCTGTGGTTGCATAGCTCATATGTATCAAATATAAAAACTTAAACCCATCCATCTCCCCACTGTGATATGTTGCTTCTCATCTCTCTGAGTTGCATTCTATTTCATGCTTGATGAGATATCAAAGTCATACAATACCATTATTAAAACCTTTCCTTTAAAGAAAGAAGTCATAATAGACATAATAGATGTCAGGGAGAGGAGAGGAGAGAAGAGGGAAAGGGAGGGGAGAGGAGGAGAGGGAAGGGTGGTGGGGAGTAACTCCATCAAAATTGGCCCTGACTTTGTGGACTGCAGTCATGATAGAGCATGTATGATGATATATCTAGATCTTCATTGAATGGGTATATCTCACTCAAAGTGAGAATGTGATAAGACATTAGCCTGAAAGGGCCAGGGTCTCACATTGCATTCTGGGCCATCTGCAGTCGCCCTGACGAATATCAGGCCACTGGACTCAAATGGCTCAGAAGAAAGTGAGTCTGGTGACCTTGAACAGCGTTCCCTCACTCAAATCAAAGTCAACTGCAAGTCATGTCATCATCTTGATGTCATGATCCTCTTCAAGAATGAAGGACAAACACACACTCAGTGTAGGCTATTGGGGACCCTGTGATTCTTTCCCTGTCCAAACTTTGAAAGTAACAGCAGTATAAGAAGTATGTATGGAGACCTAGTTGTTTGTGTATATGTTGTTTCTTCAACTAGAGTATAATGCCTTTGAGAAAAAGAAATAGATTCAACTTACATTTCCATCTCCCCTGGCACCTAGCACAGGGTCTTGCCCATAATAGGCAATTAATAAGTCTTTGTTAAATGAATAAATTGATGAATAAGACCTTTAATCCCTGGGCAGTTGGAACTTGTTCTCTGTCTTGTTTAACATAGTCTATTGGGCATGTGCCACTATAGATCTGTAAGTATTATTTATGGTCTGAAGGGGGTCAGTGTCTGAGATAGGGATGTCCCTGCCCTTGATAGAAGCAAGGACAGAGATACTGAGATTACTTCACAAAGGTACTCTTAACAGGGAAATGGGGGATAATAACCAGAGAACCAGTGGCAGACGCAGACATATTAGCAGTCAAGGCAACCAAAATTCCATGAGACCAAGTGGGAAGCTGAACCAAAGCAGCCAGTACTTCATAGGAAGAACAGAAAATCAAGAGTACAGGTAGGCAATCCAAAGAAAGGAGAACATTATTACTAAAGATCAGAGTGAATCAGTCGTTCAAAATTCCATTCAAAACTCATAAAAAGAAACTAGGAGAGTGAAAGGACCTTGTTGCTGATGCCAGGTTCTGACCATCTTTAAATGTGCCTCCTGTTAGAGTAGATAAGTATTGAATTTTGTCAAGGATTTTTCTGTTTCTATTGATACAATATGTGATTTTTATTGAATATATTATTAATGTCTATTTATGCTCATGGTTCCCTAATATTGAAACATCACTGCTTTCCTGGTATAAATCTAAATTGGCCAATGGAAAAAACAGAAATAACTGTATGACTGAGTGATCGTTCCACTTACACTTAAACCTAGCAAGGTCCTTTGTTTTGTGAATTATGTACATATACAATCATCAGGTTTTTCCATCATACAAACTAACTTTCCAACCATATATATCTCAACAAAGAGGCTAACCAAGCAAAGATGAATCAAAGGTAGTAGATAGAAAATGAATTTGATATTAAATATAATATTAAAAATAAATATAATATTAGCACATAAATATAGTTGGACAACTGAATAACATTCAGGGCATCTCAAATGGGTTATCTGGGAGCTCCATTTATCATGAATTGTGATTAATCCCAAGACATTTTGACCTCAGATGCTGTGAATATGTATACAATATTCTAGTACTCCATCCTTATGACCATATTTAAGTATAGAAACATATGTTACCCTGTTCTGACTCCTGTGTATCATACTGAACAATCAAGAATTCTAAGCCCAAAATATTCTAGACACATGCACACAAATGCCCAGTAGCTCTAGTACCTGGTCAACTAGACGAAAATCTTTTATGAACCTACTATTGGTCTTGGAACACCATTGGCTACTTGTATGTGCCCTCAAATATTCCACCTCAAACACTCTACTAATATGAAGTTTGGGTAGAGAGAAATGGATATTATAAGGGTACCTGTGAGACAGCCCAAAACTAAAACGATGACAGTAGCAATAAGGGGGAAAAGAAAAAGGGGAGCCTGGGCTTCACAACCCTAATTCCTCGCACTACCAGATTCTCCTTAGAGGCCATCTCGTATCTTAGTTGCCTCTGATATAGAATGTTAATAAAGGCAAACTGGTAAGACTCACAAAGAAGGAATCGTGTACACTCTGATCTCTTTGAGGACTTGACATATTTTGTTGAGATCAACACAGTCAAAGGCCTTAGTGTAGTCAATGAAGTAGAAGTAGATTTTTTTTTCCTGGAATTCCCTTCTTTATAATACAGAGAATGCTGGCAGTTTGGTTGCTAATTTCTCTTCCTCTCAGAAAATCCGCTTATACTTCTGATAATTCTCAGTCACATATTGCTGAAGCTAGCTGGCAGAATCTAAGGCCCTTTGGCCTCTTTTTCGTGGCACTGTCTTTTGTCCTGCTTTGCATTGCCACCCTTCCCAAGCAGCTTTTGTGGTCATTCACCTGCCACCTCTCACAATCCATAGGAAAAGAAACTGGCTTAGATTCCTAGCCCTTCTCCACAGCCTGAAGCTTGGCAATACCTTATGAACCCCCACTGTCTTGAACTTTCAGCTCAGAGGTTTGGAGTTCAAATTACTGTCTTGAAGGATGAATAACTTTTCTGTCTGTATTGAAGAAAAGAAAATTCATTCGTTCAAAAAGCATTTCCTGACTACCTTCTCTGTTGCACTAGGAATTGTGAGAAATGTAAGGAATGTAAGATCCCTTTCTTTGCCATCAAGGAGTTTACAGTCTAATAGGGGTGGCCAGAAGGGGCAGGTAGGTGGTGCAATGGATAGAGTACTGGTCCTAGAGACAGGAAGATTCATCTTACTAGCTGTGTGACCTTGGGCAAGTCACTTAATCCCATTTGCCTCAGTTCCTTTTATGTAAAATGAGTTGGAGAAGAAAATGGCAAACAACTTCTGAGAAAACTCCAAATAGTGTCAGCAAGAGTTGGACAAAACTGAAAAACAACGACAACGGGAGCCAGGGCAGGTAAATAAATAATTATGATATAAGGCACTAGTTACAACATAATACAAGGCAGTAATTATAATTTATATGTGAATGGTAAAAAGTACGGTCAGATGAGGGAAAGATAATATCTAGCTGGGCTTAAGGCTTTATGCAGAAGATACAGTTTTAACAAGATTTTGAAGGATGGACAGGTTAGGTGGAAATGTCAGGAAAGGCACTCCAAAGCCGGAAAGCACAGCCCTCAATTAGGAAAGAATGAGTAGTTCAGAGTGGCTGGAAAGTTTTTCTAGGATCCTTTTTATTTTTATTTTTTTAAACCAGCTCTTTGACTTCATTTGGACAGGTCATCCCAGCTGAGGACACACTTTCTCTCCCAATGCAGACAGGCACCTTCTCTCCAGGTCAGAGCCCTGGAGAATTGCCTGGAGCACTAAGGGAATTAAGTGATTTGCCAGGGGTCACATGACCAGTATGTGTCGGAAGCAGAACTTGAACCCAGGTCTTCCTGGACTTGGAAACCAGCTCTTTATCTACTATACCACACTGCCTAACTCTGGGGAATTAGAAAATAATATATTCAAGTATCATAGAGGTATCACCTGATGGAAAGGGTCTAAGTGCTGGAGTCAAGAAAGAGCTGAGTTGGAATCCCACTTTTAATGCTCACTAATTTTATTAACATGAGAAAGTCACTTATCCCCTTTAATGCTAGTGCCTCCTCTTTCTTGCTTATTTCCAATTTAACCTGTAAATGTCTTGTCGTACATAGTTGTGACTGTGAGATCCTTGAGAAAAGAGACTGTTTTTGTTCTTTCTTTGTATTCCCAGCACTTAGCACAGTGCCTGGCCCGTAGATGTTTATTAAATATTTGTTGACCAACTGACAAACCTCCTTGCTCTTCTGTTTCCCCACTGCAAAATGAAGCTAATAAAAATGAGATAATAATATCCACATTACTTAACTTCACAGTGGTCATGAAAATCAGAGATAATGTACATAAATTGCTTGGTAGACCTCAAAGAGCTATATAAATGTTAGCTATTCATAGCAGTAGCTGGTAGGGAACTTAAAGGTCATTTTGACCAAGATCTTCCAGAAAAATAAATCGACTTTACAGTATCTCTGACAAATGCTCATTCAGTCCTCTTCTTGAATAACTCCAGAAAGAGTCTCACTACCTAGTTACAACATCCCATTTTAATTTTGTACAGTTTTAATTATTACAAAAGGGCAGCTAGATGACACAGTGGATAGAGTTCTAGCCTTGGAGTCAGAAGCATCTGAGCTCAAATACAGCCTCAAACACTTAGTTAGGTGGCCCTGAGCAAGTCACTTAACCCTTCTCTGCCTCGGTTCCTCATCTGTAAAATGAACTAGAGAAGAAAATGGCAAACTACTCCAGTAAATATGCCAAGAAAACTCCAAATGGGATCCCAAAGTCAGACACAAAAACAACAGCAAATTGTGAGGACGTTCTTCCTTATTTTAAGCCAATCTGATGCCCTGAAATTTCCACTCATTAATAGCAGTTTACATTCTAGCACCAAGAAGAACAATTCCAGTCTCCAAATATTTAAAGAAACAATCATTACAATCACGGCCAGGCCTTCTCTGTTCCAGGATAAATATTCCCAGTTTATTTATCTGAGCCTCATGTGACATTCACCATTCTGGATTCACTCTTCTCATGTATGACCTTCTTCAGCGACAACAGAAAAACCTTCTCCATACCCCATCTAAAAAATGCAATGATCACAGCAGAACACTATATTTGAAATATGTTCAAACCAGACAGAGCCCACTGGGATTGTTACCTCCACTGTTGTAGACACCATGACTTCTCTAAGTACAGCTCCAGATGATAGTAACATTTTTTTAGCTTTCATAACAAATTGTTGATTTGAAGTTGAACCAAACTTTCAGGGAATTTTCCATGAATTATAGTTATATCTTCCCCATCCTATGTTCCTACAAGTGGTTTTTTGAACTTAAGTATTTGAATTTGCTATTAACCATTGCATCCACAAACAGCTTAACACGCAGGACAATCTGAGATCCCTTGCAGTTACTTCTGTTATTTAAACAGCTTGAATTAGGTCAGGGAGGTGAAATTATTTACAGTCTGGCACATCAGGCCACTGAAGACATGCACATTCAGTATTGCTCCCAGGTGTGTAGATAGTCATGCAGTCATAAGCACTGAATGATAGGTTCTGTTTGTAGGGACATAAAAATGGAGGGGTACAGCCTTAACCTTTGAAGAGAATCCCACAAAAGGTTACTCCTGATCATGGAAATTAAAAATGAGATTAATATTTTCCAAGAGTTTAACACAACATCTGGCATGTAGTAGGCTCTATAAAAATGCCAGCTATCATTTTTGTTATTTATCGCTATTATTACACAGAGATGTAATAATTGACTTAAGATAAAGTGCTTCTATATCTATGTATGGTTCTGTCCTGTAGATGGCACAATGGTTCTTCTTGAGTAATAAATAGACACTGTCTTGAAAGGATCCAGAATTTTGTGACTAGAACTGGCTCCAAAGTTCACATTCTAGAAAGTGTCTCAATGCCATGGAATCCTTTTATTGAAGTGGTTGTTCCGATACAGTGATTCAGAAATAGTTCCCACTACTGCAAGAAAATAATGATAAAAATTGATCATCTGCCCAAAAGCCTAAAGTCTGTAGTATGCCTATCCCAGGACATTTTCACTACCTTTTCAAGGAGTTCAGTACTTGGTTTACCACATTCCTCCCCTTCCCAGCTCCAGCCCTTATACTGAACTGGAGGACTTTAATATTCACATAGATCCCTCCTCAAACTCCCTAAGGTCCAGATTATTCAGCCTCCTTAAATCCCATGACCTACTCTGTCATTCCATTCTGCTCTACAGGAAGGATGGTCGTATGCTAGATCTCATCAAGTACAAGTGTTCTGTTTTTACTAATTAGAAATTCAGGCATTCTCTTATCTGACCTTAAGCACTTATCACTCCACCTCCTCCCAAGCCTCATTATTCTTCATCTTCATCAAGACTTCCATTCCCCTTCCTCCCGTAGTACTTTCTCAAGTCATTGCTCGTCTTCTGATGTTACTTTCCTTCTCCAAAACCTAGTAAATAGCCATTTCAACATTACATTATAAGTTCCTTGAAGGAAGAGGCAATCTTTCTTCTTCTTATTTGTCTGTCTAGCATTTAGCATGATGTCTAGTACATAGCAGGCCTAGATAAATGTATATTAATATGTATTGTGCTATGTTTTATGTTATGTTATATTACATTGTACTGTATTGTGTCATATTATATTATATTATATGTTGTGATGTGTTGTGTTGCGTTGCATTATATGTTATGTCATATCATACATATATATATCATATCATAGTATATTATAGTACTTTATTATTGTATCATATCATATCATATTGCCTTGCCTTGCCTTTCATTGCATTGCATTATATTATAATGTCCAGGGCTCTCAAATCCATTGCCCAGTTATCCTATGGCTGGTCATCTCTTGATAAAACCCAGGCTGCCGTGCAGAAATTTAGGAACTCTCACAACTGCGATGACTCTGCTTGCATGACAAATTCATGTTTTCCAGCTTCTCCCAAGGCCTTATTTCAGTAAGGCAGACTTTGTATTCCAGGCTTAGCACAACAGCTGACATATTATATGTGCTTAATAAATGCTGATTGATTGATTATTCCTCCCTAATTGATTTCCTATTTTATTCCTCACAAAAGCTATTCAAAACCCTTTCTCTTCTCTCCTGAAGCCTCCCACACCTCCCCCTCCTTACCTCTTCTCTCAGCAGAAGTCCCTTTCTCAGACTTTACTGAAAAAACTGAGTCTATTTGATATGAGCTCTCTTCTCCCACTCTCCTCAAAATACTTTGACATCATCTCCCACTCTCTCCTCCTTCCTCCCATTATCTAACAAAGAAATGGTGCTTCTCCTTGCCTTGGCCAACCTGTATGCTTAATCTCATTCCTTCCTGTCATATCTTTTATAATATTATAAAATATTTTAAATTTAAATACCAAAAGAGTTATTTGCATATACACAGCAGAACACAAAGTGAGGATTTCATATTAAACTGCAAATATCCATTTCATATAGCTTGCTTTAAAAAAATTATATAATAAATTCTACATGTTGCATGGAGAACTTTCTATAGTGCTTTAAAAACTGTCTTATCTAATGCATCCTTCTGAATTCCCTTCTTTTGTCTTCTATGTATTTTAAAAAATGTTTCGATGGTCCCCTTTTTTGGTATGTTGAACCTGTCTCTACCCCCCACCTCTACCCTCCAGTTAAAAAAAGGGAAAGAAAAAAATAACCTTGCAACACATAAGCAAAGTTAAGCAAAATTAATCCATACAGTGGCTGTGTTCAAAGATATATGCTTTTGCATCTTCTTCTGTATCACCTCTCTTTCAAGAGGTGGGGACATGCTTCATGTTTGGTCCTCTGGAAACACAGCTGGTTAGAGCTTTCATCAGAGTTCTCAAGTCTTTCAAAGTTCTTTTTATCAACATGGTTGTTGCCTTTGTATAAAATGTTCTAGATCAACTCAGTTCACTCTACATCAATTCATATTGCCCAACATTGTCTAAACTCATGTCTTTCTTTGAATTTGTGGCATAGTAATATTCTATTACATTTATGTATGACAATTTGTTCAGTTGTTGCACAATTATCTAAGAGATAATCTAGCACAACTCCTTAAATTTTAGTTATTGTTATGGGGGTTTTTTTCCCCTCTTCATACTCTCCTCAGGATCAAGAAATTTGTTTTGCTTTTGGCTATTTCCTCTTCACTATCATCCTCCCTCTTGATCACACAATAATGGATTCTGGTTTCTTATCTCATCCTAGAGTGAAAGATTGCATCATCATACAGTTCTTTCCAATAGCTCAAGTAAATTTACCTTCCTGATTTTCTTTGGGCTCTTGTCTTTGTATCATCAACTCTGATCTTTTTATCAGAAATGATTGAAAGTCCTCTGTTGTTCAAAGATCTAATTTCTGCCCTCTAGGATGATATTCAGTTTTGCATGATAAGTTATTTTTTTTTTACTATATTCCTACATATTTTGCCATTTAGAATGTTGTATCCCAAGATCTTTTTTCTTTAGTAGAATGCTCCAGGTCTTCATACAAAAAGTGTCACAAGATCACACTATGAGGGGTGGAGTATAAGGCATAAGAAGATTGGAAAGATGGGTTGATGGGAGAGATTATAAAGAGTTTTGAATGTCAAACAGAGGATTTGATATTTGATCTTGGAAGGGATAGGGAGCCAATGGATTTTCTTGAGTATGGGTGGGTGGGAGGAGGCAGGACACAACATGATATGGTTCAAATATGTGCTTTGGAAAGATAACTTTGGGGGGGCAGAGCCAAGATGCAGTGTAGAAAGACACACATACTCTAGCTCTTCCCCCACAGTCCATAAAATACCTGTAAAAAATTACTCTAAATAAATTCTAGAGCAGCAAAACCCAGAAAATGACAGAGTGAAAGAGATTTCCAGCCCAAAGTAACCTGAAAAGCTGACAGGAAAGGTCTATCACATAGGGCACAGAGAGGAGCGAAAGACAGCCCATGGACCCAGCCTTGCCCTGGTCATGAGGCACAGCAGGGACAGGACCGAAACCAGTCTCAGGGACCAAAATCCCCAGCAGTGGAAGTTCTTAGATCCCTCAACCACAAACACCAAAGAAAGTTTCAAAGGCCAGTGAGAAAGCTTTTTTCATCTTGGTGAGAAGGGAATGAGGTCTGGTCTGGCCAGCAGCAGTCACTGTAGCATCAGTGTCCATTTTTGGAGCCCTCCACCTAAAACTCCTGGGGGAACAGAGCAGCTGATCTGAATCTCATCCCTGAGCCAGGCCCTGGGGTTAGGAGGAGCACTGGTTGGTGGAGTTGGAGGTGGTTGTGGAGAGGGAATTCTATTACTTGCAGATTCTGGGAAGAAAAGGTTTTGGTTGCTCCCAGACCAGTGCACAGGCCAAGAGAGGATAACTACGATTAAAACCAAAAATCATCCACCCAGCAAAACTGAGTATGATACTTTAGGGGGAAAATAGTCATTCAATGAAATAGAGGACTTTCAAGCATTCTTGATGAAAAGACCAGAACTGAACAGAAAATATGAATTTCAAACACGAGAATCAAGAGAAGCATGAAAAGATAAACAGGAAAGAGAAATCATAAGGGACTTTCTAAAGTTAAACTGTTTACTTTCCTACATGGAAAGATAGTATTTGTAACTCTTGAAACTTTTCTCAATATTTGGGTAGTTGGAGGGATCATACACACACACACACAGAAAGAGAGAGAGAGAGAGAGCACATGGTGAGTTGAATAGGTGGAATAGGAACTCAACAGACCATCATCAATCAATGCTGAGGCCATTGAATATTTATCTCAGGTTAAAGTCAATCCTTCCTTAGCTGAAACTCCAACTGAAGAAGAGGTTTTGAAGGCCATTAGGTTTCTTTCATGTGGCAAAGCACCTGGTGCTGATTCTATTCCAGCTGAGATATACAAGGTAGGGGGATCATTGCTCATACAAAAGCTTACTGAAAATTTCCAGGTTATATGGCAAGAGGAAGTTATCCCCCAGGAGTTAAAGGATACTTCCATTGTCTATCTCTATAAGGGTAAAGGGAATAGATTGTCCTGTGACAATCACAGGGGGATCTCTCTCTTAGTCATTGCTGGCAAGATTCTTGCGAGAGTCCTTAATAGGCTGATCCTTCACCTGGAAGATGGGCATATACCTGAGAGCCAGCGTGGCTTCAGAAAGGGCCGAGGAAGAGTTGATATGATATCTGCTGCCCTGAAACTCCAGGAGAAATGCCAGGAACAGAACAGAGGATTGTATACAACATTTGTGGATCTGACCAAGGCCTTTGACACTGTGAGTCATGAGTGATTATGGAAAATTATGTCAAAATTTGATTGCCTGGAGAAGTTCATCAATATTGTATGTCAATTTCATGATGTCATGTTTGCCCAGGTTCTGGAAAATAGACAAAGATCTCATGCCTTCCCAGTCAGCAATGGAGTGAACCAGGGTTGTGTGCTTGCTCCCATGCTTTTTAACATGATGTTTTCAGCCATGTTGGCAAATACTTTGAATGAGGATGAACATGGCATCAAGGTCAACTACTGATGGTGACTTCTTCAATTTGAAAAGGTTACAAGCCAAGACCAAAATGGAGGGACTGTTGGTGCATGATTTTCTGTTTGCAGATGATTGTGCACTCAATGCAGCTTCTGAAGCTGAGATGCAACAAAGTATGGATCAAGTCTCTGCTCCCTGTGCTAATTTTGGCCTAATAATTAACACCAAGAAAACACAGGTGCTCCATCAGCCACCACCAAATCATCCATACATGACACCATCAGTTACAACAAATGGAGAAGTTTTGAATGCTGTGGATAAGTTCACTTACCTTAGTAGTGTAGTTTCCAGGGATGAATACATTGACAATGAGGTTGATGTATGCATTGCCAGAGCTAGCTTAGTGTTTGGGAGGCTCCAAAGAAAAGTTTGAGAGAGAAGAGGTATTAGACTGACTACCAAACTGAAGGTCTGTAGAGCCGTTGTGCTGACCTCATTGTCATATGCTTGTGAAACATGGACAGTCTACCAGCACCATGCCAGAAAACTAAATCACTTCCACTTGAACTGTCTTAGGAAGATTCTGAGGATCACCTGGCAGGATAAGGTACCAAAAATTGAAGTCCTTGCTCTAATTGAACTGCCAAGTGTTCAAACTATGCTTCAGAGAGTACATCTCTGATAGGCTGGCCATGTTGTTCAAATGCAAAAGGTACGCTTGCCAAAAAGCCTGTTTTATGGAGAATTTGAATGGGGCAGGTGATCACATGGTAGCCAGAAGAAACAATACAAGGATACTCTCAAGGTCTCTCAAGAACTTTGAATTTGACTGTGCAACATCGGAGACACTGGCTCAGCATAGTGTACCCACATAAGGAAAGGTGCTGTGCTCTTTGAGCAAAGCAGAATTGACACAGCACAAAGTAAAGGGAGGATGCACAAATTTGGAATATCCACCCCAAAAATTCAAAGGGACCATCTGTGCCCAACCTGTGGTAGAGCATTCCAAGCTCATATTGGTTTGGTCAGTCACAGTCAGACACACTGAAATTTCACTTTACAATGGTGAGGTAATTTTGGTCCTCTTTGAAGACAAAGGCCAACAACCAACACACACACACACACACACACACACACACACACAGAGAAAGCACATGGTGAGTTGAATAGGAAGGGATGATATCTAAAAAAATAAAATTAAGGGATGAGAGAGGAAGCTATTGGGAGGAGAAAGGGAGAAATGGAATGGGGCAAATTCTCTCTCATAAAAGGGGCAAGACAAAACTTCTTCAATGGAGGAGAAAAGGGAGGAGGTAAGAGAGAAAAAGTGAAACTTATTCTCTTCATATTTGGCTTAAGGAAGGAATAATATGCTCACTCAATTTGGTATGACAATCTATCTTATACTATAAGAAAGTAGGGGAGAAGGGGCAAGTGGGGTGGGGGTGATGATAGAAGGGAGGGCAAATGGGAGGAGGGAGTAACTAGAAGTAAACACTTTTGGGAAGGGACAAGGTCAAAAGAGAGAACAGAATAAATGGGGGGCAGAATAGGATGGAGGAAAATATAGTTAGTCTTACACAACATGACTATTATGGAAATCTTTTGCAAAACTCCACATATATAGCTTATATTGAACTGCTTGCCTTCTCAGTGAGGATGGGTGGGGAGAGAGGAAGCGAAATAAGTTGGAACTCAAAGTTTTAGGAATAAATGCTGAGAACTATTTTTGCATACCACTAGGAAAGAAGAAATACAGGTAATGGGTATAGAAATCAATCTTGCCCTACAAGAAAAAAGAAAAGATGGGGATAAGGGAAGGGAGGGCTGTAATAGAAGGGAGGGCATGCTGAAGGAAGGAGTAATCAAAATGCAAAGCATTATGGGGTGTGGGGAGGGGAGAGATAGGGAGAAAATTTGGAACTCTAAATTTTGTGGAAATGAATGTTGAAAACTAAAAATAAATAAATAAACATTTTAAAAAAAGGAAAGATAACTTTGATAACTGAGTGGAGGATGGGCTGAAGTGGAGAAAGACTTCCACATTTTGAGCAAGAGTTGGGAAGATTGAACTGATGAGCTGATACTGTGAAACAGACATTCCCTATGGTCTACTGACCCTACCATCAAAGAACTTAGTAGACAACATGGATTGAAAAGAAAGTGCCTCCTTTCATTTCTGTGGGAAGCCCTAGTGCATCTTTTGTATTGGGCCATTGTAAATGTAAATTTTGTTTCAACCAGGAAGCCTCATTGATGTGTCAAGAGTCTGGGGATGCCTAGGTGAGAAGGAAAGAATCCATGTGCCCCAGAAACTGTGCTGAGCTTTACCTTTTAATAACTTTGCAAGCCTACTTGAGGTGTCAGGTTGTACTCTCAAGATGGGTGTTAGGTGTGATGGGGAAAATTAGCCCCTTGGGTATGTGGAAGAATGAGTAATATGTGTGCTGCTGATGGGTGAGTTTTGTACTGTGATTCAATGCAGAGTCACAGCGTGACCATGACAAGCAAAGGGCCTGTGAAAATTGTTGTTTGTGAAGCTGTGCTGGACGTTTGAAGCTGCAGAGAGTTTGTGTAAGAGAAATGAGAAAAAAATAAGAGGAAAGTAAAAGTAAGAGAAAGTGCATTTTCTTGAAAATTGATGTGTGAGAGGGAACAGAGGATCTTGAAACTCCGGTGGAGAATAGCTATGTGTTAAGGCTGGATTTTGCTTTGGATTGAATGCCAGTTAGAGTGCATGCTGTGGGGATCTGTGTCATGTTCTGTGTTCTAGTGGCTCTCCCTTACACCACCCTGTTGGGGAGCTAGGCTGGGGCACTCTGTCATATTCTCTATCACACTGAATACCTGAATTAACGAGTTAAGTTTCTGAGTTACTTGTAGAGCACAAATAGGAAAAGAATTTGTTAAGAGAAAGTGGAGGCAGAAGGTACATAGAATGGGGCAAGGAAATTTAGAACATGGCGCATTAGTGAAAGCAAGAATGCATAACTGTCAAGAATAGGTCCCTAATGATTAGAGGGTTCCATTATGAATTCCACATACAAGGCAATATTACAACATAACGTCTAAGAAATTTTCAAAATCTTATGTTGAGACAGATAGCACAGTCTAGTCTACAGTATAAAAAGTAATACCCTCATAGGGCCTTTATTCTTTGTGTTAAATTTAAATTACTGAATAACTAAGGAACTGATGAGAAATTGACTATTCCTAATCCTCGAACTTCATTCAATCTAGTTGTAAGTCAAATTGGGAGCATGACAAATTTTGCTATAGCCTATATTTGGATCGTAGAATGATAGGATCATAGCCTTAGACCTGGCAGAAATCTTAGAAGTCATTGATTTCAGTCCTCATATTTTACAAATGAGGAAACTGAGGCTCAGAGAGGTGAATGTATTTGTTTAAGGTCGTAGAGCTCTGGTACCTAAGGCAAAATATGAACAAAGATCTTTCTGACTGTAAGTCCTATCTATGGATAGCATTTTATCCATGATACACACGGCCTCTTAATCTTTCTAAGCAAAATAACACTTCTTTTCCAGGCTTCACGATAGAAAAAAGTCTATATTCCTTACACTGGACAGGAACCAGACTGTCGAGCCTTCAATTCTACTTACACAAACCAAGTTGGAAGCTCAGGTTCTGCTTCAGAAACATGGGTACCTGGACAGTGGTTTGCAAATAGGTACTTAATAATTTATTTTATTTTATTATTTAATTGAATCACCCAGTTTTGATAGGACAGAAAAGTTTAATTCACTGGAATTCAATGATAGTTACTGGATGGCCAATAACTTTGCCACTGTAAAGATCTCAATAGCACTTCTGATGAAATGAAGAATATTTACACAGCTTAGCCAATAAATGAGGCATATGTGGTCTCACCTCCAAGAGAAATTACAATTTATCTTTGAGATACTGTTCTTATCCCTTTTCATACTTTACAATTTTTCGGTGTATATCTTGTTTCTAAGGGATCTTTGTTTCTGAATGTATATGTGTATGTATTTAGGTAGAAAGATACAGATATCCTTCCTTTACCCATTGAGCTATTACTCATAACATAGAATCAAAAAAGGGAGAGGAAAAGCAGTTAGTAAATCTAAACACACTGAACAATTAATAACTATATTATTTAAGTCTTACCATTTAATCATTTCTGAATTCATCTGATTGTACTATTGAATAATCTACATCTCTCCATTTTTTTCCATAAGAATAAGGTATTTTATCAAATATTGGATGAAAATCTTGGGAAACTATATTTACAATAATCTCTTGTTACCTAAGTACCAGACTAAGTACTAGAAATAAGATTAATTTGGCATGACTTGTTTCAATGAAGTTGTCTTGACTCTTTGTAATAACTGTTTTCTTTTCTTAATACTGACTATCCTTTTAATAAAATATTTTTAGAACTTTCACAGTAATCAACATCAAGTGCATTGGCCTGTAGTTAGAGACTCAATTTTCTTCCCCTTTTTGAAAAATCAGATATTTTGTGAAAAATATCTGCCCATCTCTAGTCCTGTGGTATTTCTGACATTTTCTACATATGTTCTAAGACCACTGACAGTGGTTCAGTTATTATGTCTGCAGTTTTTTCAGTTCCTGAAGATGCAGTTTATATCTGGGTCAGGTGACTAGAATTCAAAAGAGAATGAAATATGTCTTATATATGATATTTACTTTCTTTTAACCATTTTTATTCTATCCTTTCCAGTCCAATGACCAGGTTCCTTGGTTGAGAAAGAGAGGCAAGATAAGATGTTAGCTCTTCTGTCTTCTCTCTGTCATCAGGTGGCATCATCTCATCTTTCCAAATAGAAGTCCTAACCTTTCTTTCATCCTTCTCCTTTCATCTTTCTCCTGTGTGTGTATACATGTAAATATATATATATATATATGTATATATATGTATATATACATATATTTAAAACAATTTTTGGTATCTTCAACCTTCCTTGCAAGTTTCAGTTCATTCTGAGTTCTGGCACTATTATCACTATTCTTATGGGACTCTGTCAGACTTTATATTCTTCCTCTGTTACATGCTCTTGCTGTTATTTTCATATATATATACATATATATATTTTTTAAAAAATCATAGGTGATTGATGAATTCCCTATGCATCCACATAGGTTTCTTCAAATCATTTCTTTCACCCCTTCATTAGAATACTTTCTTTTTTTTATGTCTTTGGAACTTAACTCTTTAGATTATTTTGTCTGGATAATTTTAAGCCATATGCTCCTTTGTATCCTTCTTCTAAAGCCTTCAACATATTTTCTCCAGAAATGTTGGATATTACATAAGACTCCATGATTAAATTCCCTCTCTTCTGTGACAAACCTTAAGAAAAAAATAGTTCTTTACTCCCAAGGTTCACATTATTTCAGTCCCCCAAATCAGTTCTTGCTTCTTGGGGAGAATCAAATGGGATAGAATTTTCATTTTTTGCTTCCTCCACCTTGATTTATTTAAAGTTTCAAGAGTGGTAAGAACATAACCCTTAAATCTAACATTTTTTCCTTAATCATTATCAAGTAACAAGTAGTCTGTGTTAATGTACGACTATCAAGCTTAGTCAGACCACTTGTAAAAAGTCTGTAATTGATCATGTATATCACCCCATTGAAGAAAACCCAAGTTGGAAAAAAATATGTGATTGAAATTTGGCTTTCAATTGATTTTTTTTCTCCAATGGCCCTTCCCTTTTGAAAGGGACATTTTTGACCCTTTGGATTCAAAAAACCTTCTGCTCTAAATAGAGATGTTCCTTAATGTTAAACTATATGACAATATGGGAGAGTTTTGATGAAGAGAAAAAAAGAGATATTTTATTCTGACAGTCTTATGTACACATGCAGTAGAATTGAAAACCCACAATCCACGAGTAAGTTGAACAGACAGGAGAACAACTAGTAGACACTTAGTCTGGTCAACTCTTCTCTGACCATAGCCACACTAGTGGTACTGACTTAACTATGAGGGGAGTGGACGATGATCAGCAGGAAGCCCCTCTCTATAGCTTCTGCTCCTGACCTCTGGGGTCTCTATTCAGCTTTTGCTTTTCCTTAGGATGCCTACTTGACTTTCCTCTCATTCTTCGTGGTTCTGGAAAGAAGTTTCCTTTCCTCTTGTGCTAAATCACATTCAAACCCTTACCCCTATTTCAAAGGATCCTTCTCTGGTGAAATACAACCATCTCCTAAACCAGTACAACATTGACATTGGATGAATGCTTCTCTCTCTAATATGACCAGAGCAATTTTCTTGTCTTGTTTCCAGAGGCACAAGAATTAAATAGAACATTTTTCTATATCCCCAGCCCAAAGGATATAGCAGAAGAAAGGATAGAACATCTCCCACCTCCTTCACAGTGCCCCACACAGTGCAATAACGCAATGATCCACATAATGAGCTCCGCTGGTAGTAACGGTAGAAACACCAAGGTGTTGAGACCACAAGACCCCAAAAGATAGAATTGATAAAGCCTTTGCTAAGATGCTCAACAGATGAATAAACCATTGTGTGCAAGGGGACACTTTTTTTGATCCCACCACCACCACCAAGGACAACTACAACATGATAGTAATTGATTTTAGAGGATGCTCATTTTTGTAGAAGAACCTCTCAGGGTAGCTAAGTGGTTCAATAGATAGAGCATTAGCTCTGGAGTCAGAAGGACCTGAGTTCAAATATGACCTCAGACATTTATTAGCTGTGTGACCCTGGGCAAATCACTTCACTTAACCCCAGTTGCTTCCAAGAGAAAAAAAGAATAGAAGAAACTCTCGAAGAAAGAGAACTGTGAGAATTTGAAAGATAAGTCTCTGGCTCAGGAGATGACTGTGGTACAGGTTACTGGTGAAGAAATTTAATCATCTAATGGATTATCTTGTCACAAGTGCCTGAGTTACTTGTTCTGATATTCACCAAAAACCTTTTTGCCATCTAGAGGTAGCAGACTGGTTCAAACAGTGGATAGAAAGCTGAACTAGTAGTCAGAAGACTGGAGTTCAACTTCAACTTCAGTTTGGATTTAATTATATGACTCAGCAAATCACTAAACGTCTCTATCTCAGTTTTCTCATGTGTAAAAGGGGGATCATGCCTACACATGTTTGTTGTGGGGACCAAATGAGACAACATTTACAAAATGTCTGGTGAGCCTTGAAGAGCTATAAAATCACCAGCTGTTCCTATTCCTTTGCCTCTTGTTTTGTTTTGGTTCCTGTTTTCTTCCACAGCATATCAACTGTTCCTGCAAGGTGTTCACAGTTCCTTAGTTAAACCAACCCAGTCTCATGAACTGGAACTGCACTGGTACCTAGGCGTGTTCCAGCACACATATACAGCTGCAACAACACCATCTCTTTTTTTTTTTAAATGAGAGAAAATAGCAATAATGAATTTGGAATTAACAACCATTTTGGCTCATTTTTTCTTAACTTTGTGGCTTGTAGTCATAGTTCTCTAAGAGGTCACAATGCTTACTGTAACCTTAGGACTCAAGATGGCCCTTTTTCTAACAAAGAGAATATACCACAGATTCTGTTTGACCGATCTCTCTGCTTTCACTGAGAACCTTATCTCCCCCTGAGACAGATCATTAGCTAAGGATCTCAGGATAGATCCCTGGCCTTCTACCAGTGCTTGCAACACATTCCTAACCCCTTGCCTTTGTTGATGGCATCTTCCTGACCAGATTTGACTCAGTGTACACTATACAAGCATCCAGGCTATCCAGAATACAGGACAAAATGTTGTATTATCCCAAATTGCCTGTGAACAAACTAGAATTTGTGCAGTCCAATCCAGAGACAATAACAGAATAAAAGCTGAGAGATATTCCTGAGGGGGAAGATGAGTGGCTGGAGGTATAAATTAGCTTATCTCCTCAAAGGAAGAGAACACAATGACTGTTACTTAGGAAGAAAGCATGAGACAGTGGGATAAAGTGAAGATTTTATCCATGAGGCAATAGGGAACATTAGAAAGAAAATCTCACATTGCCAGTTAAAACAGAACTCTGATACAGAGACAAGAAGAGAACAAAAGAAAGCCTTCCCACTCACTGTACACTTTCTGCTCTCATGCCCAAATTCACTCGTTCAATTCACTCCCTTCTCCTCCTATGCGGCAGTAGTCTCATTACCCAGGTCAGTTCTAACTAGCTCTTGCTGTAAGTAATACTTACCTACTTCTGAAATATTTCCCATGGTAGATGGTATGATCCCTTTTCTTCTAGCCCTCTTCCCCGTATTACAAAGGTAATTGGTAGTGTGTGGAGGAGGGGTGAGATCTTCCCATGCAGACAGCAGCCCCTGCATTACTCATCTTCTAAGCAGAGACTGACTTTTGTGTTTCTCTGTTTCTGTTTATTAGTTTGTGTTTTTTACCTTTCTTTCTATCTCCAGAGCTTAGCAAAAGGCCTGGCACACATTGATGCTTAATAAATGCTAGTTAAATAAGGGAACTCTTTCCTAAAATGCAGAAAATAACACTTCTCTTTCTTCTTTAAACACTCCTCCTCTCGTTCTCCAGTCAGTGAGAGTGGTCAAACTAAGGACTGCAGAGGAGAGAGTGAAGTGCTCTAGGGAATTTATGTAGTTTACTCATCTTTAATATAGTTTATCTTGGCAAATACTGTCAAATTGTTAAGCTTTTTTATTTAAAGTAGGTAGGGGAAAGATAACAGGCTGGTAATATGCCCTATTACTTGATGAACTCTTACTCTCTCATTATTATCATGGGTAAGGAAAAAATCAAGATCGGATGTCTACATCAAAGTCTTAGCTAAGAATGTAAGGGAATCTTGAGGATGGGGGCTTATAATTGCAGGGAGGAGTAAGGAGCTACATAAGTCAGTTTAATGAGTAATAGAAGAAAAATAACCAAGCAACACTTACATATTTCTGTCAAGGGAAATTTAGCTTGCTAATTTTTGTGCAATAATACACATATGCTGCAGTTTCCTCTTATGGATACACCCTTATGAGAGACTGCCTGCTTGGCTATTCTAAGTATTGTGATTTTTCAGTCATTACCTTGTTACCTATTAACTCAACAAACTCACTTGCCCCAGATCCTCCAAAACGGTCAAGTCTGGCATCCGGCTTAGGTTTTAAAGTCATAAAGTGTGATTTTGCCTCTAGCCCTGAGAAGAAGCCAAGGGACAGACTACAGGTAGACTCTAATGACTGGAAAAATTTATTATGTGCCCTGACTAGGCAAGAAATAGAAGGGAGGACACAGCTTTCTCCTTTGGCACTCCTCTTTCTTCGAGCAGACTAAGTTTACAACAGTGCTCCTCCGCTTTTCCCCCTTTAGTCTTTCTCCCTTTGCTTTGGAGCTTTCATTAACAATAACAGTTTTCTCTTCTGTGTTTAGAAGAACAAGTGGTACTCCTGTCCTCTGTCTCTGGGATCTGGAGGGTAATATAACTGGATCCATACAAAAGAAACCTAGAAAGTATTGATTTGTAACCTAATTCAATCCTATTTGTGAGAATATCTGTGTGTCTATAGCCTTTCAAGTTATTTTAAGGACTCATTTATAATAAACTTAACATTCTCAATACAACAAATCTTGAAACACTCAAAACATGAAAAATGATGAATTATAAATGTTCACATTTTACAGACTGCTTAATGTGTAAAATATCCAAAATGAAATAATACCCAGGGGCCTACTGCTGTTGTTTTGCTGTTCTCTTATGTTGATAATATATTTTTCTGAATTTGTTATTAACATTATAATTATTTTTATCACTCAATATTCCTGCATGTTCAGTATATACATTGATCTTTTTATCTTTATTTTTTCTCTACATCAAATATATGTTTATATAGGCACATGAATGTATATGTAGCTTTCCACATATCTCTATGTATACATGTATATATGCATATATGTGTATCTTTGTCTAAAACTATATAGCCTTTATATTAGCTATTTCTTATGCTGTTTCATTCTGGTTGCTTACCATAATATCTTTAACCATTCCCTTATCTCCAAATATCTGTCCTTTTGTTATTGATAATGATGATGATAATATTATAATTCATGCAGCATTTTAAAGTTAAGAAAAGGTTATATATATGTGTAAAAGTTTATTTGTATATACATGTATGCATGTATATACAAATACATATTTATATATATATACACACATGCATAAATGAAGCTTTTAAACTTCATTACATTCTTGTGCGATAAACACTACAGATGTCTTATCTGTAAAAAGAGGGAAGAAGTATGATTTTATCTGCAGGGGAAACTCTCAACATGGAAAGTATGAACTCAATGAAGACTAAAGCTGTTTAATGATTTAGTACTTACTAAGTCCTAGGGGGATTGTTGTAGATACCTAGAGTCTAAGTGACAAGGGTTGCTAAATTGCTAAGTGACTAAGCAACTAGGGTGGCTCAGCTAGCAAATAATGGATGTAGGAACTGAACTGAGCAAAGATATACTTGTTGCAGTGATCTATTGCTCTAACCATTGTGCTTCCAGTGCTTAACACAGTGCCTGGCTTATATTAGACACATTATATGCTCAGTTGTTTACTTAATTATACAGTCTCTATTAAAATAATGCTAACAATTACATTTTTTTATTGATTCCTTTCAGTACTTCTACAGGTTGGAGTAACTATTTCTCCATTTAATTCCCTAAGAAGGAATCCCAGAAGATGGGGAGGGGAAAACTTGAACTTGGGCCTTAGTCCCCATTACCTTTCTACTTTTGACCATGAGACCTTGTGAATTTTGAAGAATTTTGGACTTCTCATCCTCCCACTAATACAATGGTAATGCTCCTGGATTAGTTTATGGCAATGTCCATTGGGACTAGATGAAAACTTGATGTTCCTCAAGGGGATCACCAAAAGTATATTATGACCAAACTGAACCTCTTGAGCACCATATGAAGGAGAAAAAGGATATGTAGACACAGGAACTCTCTAAACTGAAGAACATTTTTCTCTGGAATTCTGTATGCAATTATAAATACTTATATCACACTTTTGAAGTGATACTTAACACAATGCCTGGTCCATAATAAATAGTTAATGCTTGTTCACACACACACACACACACACACACACACACACACACACACACACACGCACGCACCCCATATAGACAAATTCAGAATTCGGAGAATCAGAGATCAAGACACAAGATAAGTAAGATCTTAGGTAGCAATTCATCCAAATCCCTCAAAGGGAGGAAAATAAAGCCAGGAGACATGATGTTACTTGCCTAAGTCTTCATCTCTGATTTGATATCCAGTTGAGTCCAATTCAGATTTAGTCCATGGTTAGAGAGTCTAATCACCTCTACTGCCTCTATGATAATAGAGAAGGAAGGGAATAGGCTTTTTTTTTAAGCATCTAGCCTACAGCTAGTACTTTACAAGCACTTTATTAATATTATCTCATTTGATTCTCACAATAACCCTGTGAGGTAGCCGCTGTTAAGAACTCCATTTTACAGTTGAGGAAACTGAGACAGACAGAGGCTCAAAGACTTGCTCAGCATCACACAGCTAAGAAGTGTCTGAGGACAGGTTTAATCTTAGGTTTTTTCTGAGTTCCAGGACCGACGCCCTATCTACTACATAACCGAGTTTCAAAATTAAGTTTAGGTCTTCAGCCTTGACATGAGACAAGTGCTTATTGTAGAGATAGGATTTCATTATGTTGATATAAAGAATTTAAAAATACATCTCTTCCTGTTACAATGTTATTCATCCCTCAAGGTTCAGGTCATGCAGGCATCCTTAATGTCCCTACCCAGATGTAATATCTACTTTCTTGGGTGTCTCATCACAAACTTTTATTTCTACCTTTCTGAAGCCCAATGTTTTACTTTTATTATAACTTAACAGATCATATTTTGTGCCTTCTGATTGCCCTGTCTAGTTTATAAATGAATGGAGAACAAGTTATCTTTGTATCTTCAAATGCCTGGCATAGTGCCTTGCACAATACTAGTGACTAATAAATGAATATAAGTGACAAATAATAAAATAAATTAATATAAACACATGCAATCTCATTAGTAAGAAAATTTTGCAAGCTTTAATTCAAATCTACAATATGCTTTTAAATATTTAAGAACCATATTCTTCCCTACATTTTGACAACTTTTAGCTTCATCTTATTCAAAGTAGCTATTGTAGGTTTGATAAACGAAATAGGTACAGTCATATCTCAAAATATTCATTTGCTTTTGTTTTTGTGGATCCTCAATGTGTGTGTGTGTGTGTGTATGCATGTGTATGTGAAGAATAGTGATAGATAAAACAACTTGTCCATGGTAGGTGATGAATGAGCACTTGGAATGCAAAATCAGGAACAACCTATACTTTAGTATTCTTTGCAAACTAAACAGAGATCTAAATAGATATGAAAAGTTTTCACCAATTTCATAGGTTACATTTTTTAATATTTCTAGATAATAATAATGATAGCTATGTTTATATAGTATTTACAACACGCCAGGCACTGTACTAAGTGCTTAAAATGTTATCTCATTTGATCTTCACAACAACCATGGGAGATTTATTATTATTATATCAATTAAACAAATGAGGAAAAGGTGGCAAGAAGAGGTTAAATGACTTGCCCATGATTTTTGTTATGAGGGACAGAGCCAAGATGGCAGAGTGAGAACAAGTACTCACCTAAGCTCCTCCTTCAGATACCTCTAAAAAGAGAATGTGAACAACTTTTAGAGTGGCAGCATCCACTAGGAGACAGAGTGTGGCAGATTTCTAGGCCAGGATAGTCTGGAAGGTTGATGGGAAGTATCTGTTGCATGGGTTGAAGGGGCACAGAGCACACAGCGCACAGGCTGTACCAGCACAGAGCCCACCATAGCAAAGCTGATCAGGAAAAGCCAGGCAGTATGAAGGAAAAGCAGCAGCATGGACTCTTAAACATATCATCCCAGGATGGAAGTCCAGTGGAACTGAGTGAGAGAAAGAACCCCAGAATCCCAGGTAACAGAAGCAGCTGCTCCTGGGACTATCAGCCCACAGATTAAATGTCTGTAAGTCACCTACTTGAACTTCTGGGTGCCAAGATGGTGGAGTGTGTGGTAAATGCTATTCCCTTCCCCTTGTTGACCTTGATAAACCCAGAGAATATTTCCCCAGGAAAAATCCTGGAATAGTAGAATCAGCTGAGGGGGTAAAAAGTCTCTTAGCCTGTGAGGCTAGGAAAACTGCAAAGGAGGGGTGTCCCTCTTGCTAAGGCTGAAGGGAACTAATGCAGGACTGGAGTTATCCCAGACAGAGCTGACTGGGAGGAGATCCTGAGCCTCAGTGGGGTAGAGCCTGCAATCTCTAACATCAGGACCCCAGGCATGCCTTATCACAGCCAAGGGAATGAGAAAGACACTATCGCAGATGGAGTTCACCAACCACTGAATCTACCTGTGCTCTAGCTCAGGAGAAGAGATTTTTTGTGACTAGACCACTCCTCCCCCACACCTTCCCCAGTGAACTCCAGGATAACTCCAGGGAAACTCAGAAAGACTTCACCTGGCCTCTGCATGAGCATACCAGTCAGCTCAGCAGGTAAGCTGCAGCATCCTAGCTTGTAGCTGAAAATACCAGAGGCCACAATACACAAAGACTCAAGTTCTAGGCACAAGAAACATGAAACAGAGCCCCCTGTGCCCCAGAAGCAGAGATTCACTTTAAAAGCCAGGAAAAAGTCAAAAATCATGAGCAGGAAACAAAGCAGAAAAAACCATAGAATCTTACTATGGGGACAAGGACCAAAACACAAATACCAAAGAGGTCATCATTGAGACTATACTCCCATCTGAAACTTCAGAAGGAAATATGAACTGGTTTGAAGCCCAAAGAGCATTCTTGGAAGAGCACAAGAAGGATTTTAAATGCCAAATTAGAGAGGTAGATGAAAAACCAGACAATGATTTTAAAAAGTAAAGTGATTTTGAAAAGTAAAGCTGTCAGTCAAAGGAAAAGGAGGTACAAAACCTAACTGGAGAAAGAAACTCCTTAAAAGGAACAATTGGGCAAAGGGAAAAGGAGATACAAAAGTTAACTAAAGAAAGCAATTTGATAAAAATTAGAATTGGGCAAGTAGAAGCTAATGAATCTTTGAGACATCAAGAATCCAACAGAATCTAAAGAATGAAAAAATAGAAGAAAATGTAAAATATCTCTAAACAGGATAAGATGATAGGAGCTTTGCTCCAGGGCATTGAAATTTAGAAAGCACTTTGACAGACGTGAACTTAGCACCTACATTTGCAAGAATAATAAAATAAGAATGACAGGTGGTATAATCCAGAAAAGCCACCCTAAGGCTAGCCTTACTCTGTTCCCTTCTTTCTGCCTCTGTAGCAATGCCCTGGGATCCTTTCCCCTCAAGGGATACACAAAATCTTGAAGATCTTCTTTCACTCCTTTCCCCAGGCACTAAAATTTCAAGTTATGGCAGTTTGTTTAAAAGACACACTACATTTTGCGAAACAGCCTCTGGAGCAGCAGCTTTAGTAAGCCTTAGGGCTTGTTTGTTCATTTATTTAGCCTATGAATTCTTTTTTTTAGTTTTTTTCGTTTTATTTTTATTTAATATTTTATTTTTCCCCAGTTACATGTAAAAACACTTTATAACATTCATTTGTAAAACTTGTGTTCCAAATACTCTCCCTTCCTCCCTTCCAACTCCGCCCCCGCATTGAGAAGGCAAGCAATTCAATATAGGTTACACATGTATAGTCACGCAAAGAACATCCATAATAATCATGTGGTGAAAGAAAACAGACACACAAAAATGCTAAAGAAAAATAAAGTGATAAAAAGCATGCTTCAACACATGTTCAGACACCATCATTTCTGTCTCTGGGGATAGATGGCATATTTTATCACAATTCCTTCAGAATTGTCTTGAATCATTGTTTCACTGAGAACAGATAAGTCATTCACAGCTGATCATCTCACATTGCTGTTTCTTTGTACACAGTGCATTTCACTTTGCATCAGCCCATGCAAGTCTTCCAAGAAATCTTATTAAGAAGTTTAGATAAAGTAAACAGAATGATAAAGCCTAGTGCCAGTTCTTTTCTCACCATAATTTATGAAATCTGTAAAAATAAAAAGTGCTATGAATCAGTTACTAAATGTTCATGGAACATCTCTGTGTTTAGCCCTGGGTATAACACAGATACAACATGAGATGGGGTCTCTGCCCACAAGTTGTTCATTACCTAGTTAGAAAGACAAGACTAATGCAGAGGAAAGCACTATAAAGCACTGAGGAGATTAAATATGTGATACAGACAGAAAGAGGCAAAGCTTCACTGCAGAGATCCATGGGAAAATATGAATAAGAATAAAACATGATGAAAACATGCTGATAATTTGTCATCTGCATCAAGGAGAGAATACTAATAATAACTGACATTTGCTTAACACTTTAAGGTTTGCAAAGTGTTTTATAAATATTATCTCATTTTATCTCCTCCTTCAAGAACTCTGTATTCCAGTTAAATGGGTCTACTTAATAACTTCACAAAATCCTTGTGAAGGAGAAAGACTTTGACTCAATGGAAGAAAGGAAGGAAGGAAGGAAGGAAAGAAGAAAGGAAGGAAGGAAGGAAGAAGGAAGGAAGGAAGGAAGGAAGGAAGGAAGGAAGGAAGGAAGGAAGGAAGGAAGGAAGGAAGGAAGGAAGGAAGGAAGGAAGGAAGGAAGGGAAGGGAAGGAGGGAGGGAGAGAGAGAGAAACTAATCTTTAAAAAAAATGGCATGGGCTAATTTGGAAAGCAATAAATTTCCCAATACTAGAAACGTTCAGGTGGAAGATTATATATTAGGAATGTTTGAGAAACTGTTCGTATTTTGCGTGTTGTTTGGATGAAATGACCTGGGATATCCTTTCCAGTTCCTTGACTTTATAATCCTATGGTTCTCCAAATGTCAAGGTTAGGCTTAAAGATAAGAGGGCCTTCTGATGAACTTTTCTCCCAACAGCAAACAACGAATAGTCATTTCCATTCCCACAGGATTCTTTCCTCTTTCTACTCTAGAGTGCAAGACAGCAGCATTTTGATTCACTAAAGCGAGTGATAACTTTAGTCATCATCTAGTCTTTATATATGTGCCTACATTGTTTTGTCAGTAAGCAAAAATTTATTGTTACTTTTATATGGAAGGCACTATGCTAAGTGTTGCAGTTATAGTGGGAAGAACGTTGTATTCAGAGTGAAAAAATTGGAGGGATTAAATACTGAAAGGATTGGAATTCCAGGTCTGTCATTTATTGCCTATGAGAAACAGGGAATACTCATTTCACCTTTCTGCAGTTTTTTGCTAGTGAAATGTGGGGGTTAATAACAGCTAGCATTTATTTTAAGCTGATGCTCAAAATAACCTTAGAAAGTAGGTGCTAGGGGGGCGGAGCCAAGATGGTGGAGTAGAAGGACACATGTTTACAAGCTCCGAAACTAAAGCCCATAGAATTAATGTAAAAAGAGACCCTCATAACTTCTGGGTCAATACAAGGTGTGCAGAAATGGAGTGGAAGAGATATCCGTTCCAGGAAGCCCTGGAGACCCGTCCCCAGGGTCCGTCGCACCCCGGAAAGTGGACCCCACCCCCAGCGCTGCCCTGGCCGCGGCCCCAGAGAAGCTGGTCCGAGCAGGCTTCAGAGACGGAAGCTCCGGCAGCCGGGAAAGTCCCTCCGCCCACAGAAGCTACAGGTCAGTGAGAGAGAAGGCTGGGCTGGAAGAGGGGAGCAGAGCGTCTCCGTGACTCGGGCCCCCTCGGGAGGAAGCGGGGGCGGCAGAGACGGGGTCAGGAAGCGCGTGGGCGGCGGCTGAGGCGGCAGTGGCCCAGGACTCAGGAATCCCCCAGCAGCAGGCAGGATCTTCATTATGGAAGGTTTCTGCATAAAACCTGACGGAGCTGAGCCTGGGAGACGGCCCTGCCCCCCACCCCGCTCTATTACTGAAGGCCTCTGCATAAAGCCCCTGAGGGAACTGAGCCTAGGAGGCGGGCCCCCCCACCCCGCCCCCACCCGTTCTGTTCCTGAAAGTCTCTGCATAAAGCCCCTGAGGGAACTGAGCCTGGGAGGCGGCCCTGCCCCCACCCCAGCGCCAGAACTAAAGCTTGCCGCGGAAAGCCCATTTGAATCTCAGAAGCCAAGCACTAGCTGGGCGGATCCAGGCGGGGGTGGAAAGGAATCTCAGAAGTCAAGTAACTGGCTGGGAAAATGCCTAGAAAAGGGAAGAAAAATAAGACTATAGAGAGTTTTTTCCAACAAATGCAAATGATCCCGACCTTCGGATTGATGACGAGGACATATTCTTGCCATCAGGGAAAGACGTGGCGGGCAGGACCTCAGTACCCCACACACCCCAGGGGGGTGGCGGGTGGGCTCAGGCCTTGAAAGAGCTCAAAAAGGATTTTGAAAAGCAAGTTAGACAGGTGGAGGAAAAACTGGGAAGAGAAATGTCAGAGATGCAAGAAAAGTATGAAAAACAGGTCAATACCTTGGTAAAGGAGACCCAAAAAAATGCTGAGGAAATTAACACCTTGAAAAATAGGCTCACTCAATTGGCAAAAGAGGTTCAAAAAGCCAATGAGGAGAAGAATGCTTTCAAAAGCAGAATTAGCCAAATGGAAAAAGAGGCTCAAAAGCTCACTGAATTTAATAGTTCTCTCAAAATTAGAATGGAGCAGATGGAGTCTAATGACTTTACGAGAAACCAAGAAATCACTAAACAAAACCAAAAGAACGAAAAAAATGGAAGAGAATGTGAAATATCTCATGGGAAAAACAACTGACCTGGAAAATAGATCCAAGAGAGACAATTTAAAAATTATGGGACTACCTGAAAGTCATGACCAAAAAAAATAGCCTAGACATCATCTTCAATGAAATTATCGAGGAAAACTGCCCTGACATTCTAGAACCAGAGGGCAAAATAAGTATTGAAAGAATCCATCAATCACCACCTGAAAGAGATCCAAAAAGAGAAACTCCTAGGAACATTGTGGCCAAATTCCAGAACTCCCAGCTCAAGGAAAAAATCTTGCAAGCAGCTAGAAAGAAACAATTCCAGTAATGTGGAAATACAATCAGGATAACTCAAGATCTAGCAGCTTCTACATTAAGGGATCAAAGGGCATGGAATAGGATATTCCAGAAGGCAAAGGAACTAGGACTCAAACCAAGAATCACCTACCCCAGCTAAACTGAGTATAATACTTCAAGGGAAAATATGGTCTTTCAATGAAACAGAGGACTTTCAATCATTCTTGATGAAAAGACCAGAGCTGAAAAGAAAATTTGACTTTCCAACACAAGAATGAGAAGAAGCATGAAAAAGTAAACAGCAAAGAGAAGTATTAAGGGACTTACCAGAAGTGAACTGTATACATTCATACAGGAAAAGACAATATTTCTAACTCTTAAAACTTTTCAGTATCTGGGTAGTTGGTGGGACCACACATACACATGCACATGCATGCACACACATACACACATGCACACACATACAGAGACAGAGAGCACAGAGTGAACTGAATAGGATGGGACCATACCTTAAAAGAAATTAAGGTAAATGGTGAGAGACAAATGTAGTGGGAGGAAAGAAGGGGAAATGGAAGGGGGTAACTATATGTCATTTAAGAGGCAAGTAGGAGATTTTTTTAGTGGAGGTAAAAAGAGGAGAGCTGAGAAAAAAAAAAAAAAACAAGAAGTTTACCCTCATCACATTTGACTAAATGAAGGAGTGAAA
The DNA here is from genome assembly GCA_023548195.1 of Bettongia penicillata ogilbyi. Taxonomy (NCBI): domain Eukaryota; kingdom Metazoa; phylum Chordata; class Mammalia; order Diprotodontia; family Potoroidae; genus Bettongia; species Bettongia penicillata. The sequence continues at coordinate 4,257,247 of JAJHZJ010000580.1, forward strand.
TGCACACTCATTTTGGTATGGAAACCTATCTTACAGTATAAGAAAGTGGGGGAGAAGGAGATATTGCAAGGGGGGGGATGATGGAAGGGAGGGCAAAGGGAGGAGGGAGTAGTTGAAATTCAACACTTGGGGAGGGACAGGATCAAAAGACAGAAGAGAAACAAGGAGGGGCAGGTTAGGAGGGATGGTTATCCAGTTAGTCTTACACAACACGACTATCAGGGAGGTCATTTGCAAAACTACACAGATAGGGCCTATATTGAATTGCCTGCCTTCCCAAAGGGAATGGGTGGGGAGGGAGGGATGGGGAGAATTTGGAACTTAAAGTTTTAGGAACAACTGTTTAGTATTGTTGTTGTAACTAGGAAAGAAGACATACAGTTAATGAGGAATAGAAAGTCATCTGGCCCTACAGGAGAAAAGAGAAGATGGAGACAAGAGAAGGGAGGGATGACAGAAGAGAGGGCAGATTGGAGATAGGGGAAAATTAGATTGCTTGGGGTATTGGGGTGAGGGGAGGGGATAAAAGGGGAGAAAATTTGGAACCCAAAAATTTGTGAAAATGAATGTAAAAAGTTAATTAAATAAATAAATTTTAAAAAGATAAAAATAAATAAATAAATAAAAGAAAGTAGGTGCTACTTTCATTCCCCATTTTAAAGATGGTAAAACTGAGACTGAGATGTGAGAAGATTTGTTTGAGGTCACACAGTTAGTAGTTAGCTGAGGAGAGATGTAAACCCAGCTCTCCCTACTTTGAAGTCTGGGGGTCCATCTCCTATATCATATGACTTAGAGTTATAGAGTTGAATCAGTTATTATTATGACACTTTATAGCTCTTAATCCTGTGATCCTATTACCTAGATTGGAATTTTGGCTCGATTATTTAACACACATCACTTTGGGCAAATTTTAAATTATCTGAATCTCAGTTTCCTCAGCTTTAATTGAAGGAGTAGGATTGTTCTCTTTCACCTGTAGAATCCAATGACCTTTTTAGATACCATTTTCTGTACTGTGTTTAATTCACAATTTAATCCATGTTTTTCATTTACTAGCTTGAAACAGCTGCCTATCCTTTTCATATTAAATTTCCAAACTCTTTTAAAGTGACATTTTTTTATGTCAAGTACAGAAATTGAGCCTTTGTTATTAGCAAGACTTCATTCAAATGATTCAAAGTTCCAAGGCAGGACAATAGGGAGAGGTAATTAGGTACAATCTGCTTCATACAACTTTCCTCTCATCTGGTTAGAAAATGCATGTTTCCACGTAATCCATGATTATCTCTGAGAGTAAAGTTGTGATTCATTATGCCACTAAAGAAGATAATTTAAGTCAACTTTGGCCATTTAACAAAAAAAAAAATGGATTGTTGACCTAATTTGTTGCTTCCTTCACTCAAAAGATACAGAGCAGTCAGTCTTCTATCATTCCAGGAATCTGTAGCATAATAGTTTAGGTCATTTAGAAAAAATAAAAACCTTTTTAAAAATGTGTCCAATTAATTCAGCTTGATAAATGTATACTCAAGAACTCACTTCTTGCAGAATGAAGTGTCTCTCCTATAATTTTACCTTATTAAACTGAATACCTAGCAATCATGCTCAGAAGGAACTTAGACTCTGGATATCCTACAGCTCATGTATTATCTTCACCTTAGTCATTTGGGCGTATCTCATCACTTTCTCTACTTACTGTCTCTGGAAAGGGCATATCAACTGAATTACCTATAGTTCTATTTAATATATCTTGGACTTCTCAGAATAAAACATAATTCTATAGTTACCATTCCCTCATATTTTCCTTACCCCCCTCTAAGAGAATGTAAGCTCCTTGAGGAAGGGATATGATTCACTTTTGCATTCACATCCTCAGTATTTAGCACAGGATGTAGCTCACAGTAATCACTTTTCATTTTTTAATTCATTCATCCATTAATATATAGCTGTCCATTCTTTCATGAATCATAGAGTCAAGTATGGAATATGACATACAAAGAAAATAATGACAATGATAATAGTGACATCAGAGAGGTATTCCTTGAAATCTAAGAGCCAAGACATTCAAGAAAGGAAGATTTGTGAAGTGCCACTAGTCATCCCAATGGATTAAGGAAATTCCTTCCTTAAGTGGGATAGTAGAGATAGCAACAACCTAAAACTGCTTACAGATTTATAGTTCACACTATTTTTTACAAATATACTACCTTTTAGGCATTCAGGTAAAGGATTATTATATTCATACTACAAATCAAAGTCAGATAAGTTAAATAACAGCCAAAATCATACAGTTCTAAGTGGAAGAGACAGAATTAAAATTCAAATTCCCCTCACAAGAGAGGCCATGTACTTTCTATCACCCCATTATAGCATGATAAATGTATCTCAGCGTACATGATATGTTTTCCTCTCCTAACATGTACCTCTACTCCAAATTTTCCAAAGCTAAAAAAACTGAGTAAACCTCAAGATGACATCAGTCTAAATTTATCCATGTCTTTGTGTTGTATAGATAACAAAAAGAAGCAACCATTTATGATGATAGATGATCTAAATTAATCAACAAAATGCTGTAAATTATTATAAAGTAAAATCAAATATGGTTACCCAACCTACATATTAAGTTCAGTAACATTACCATACTTGCTGGATTCAGGTTTTGGACAAAAAGAACTAATATTTTTTGAAATTATCAAGAATATGTTTGATTTATTCTGCAGGTCTCATAAAACAGTTGAAGAGTTTTTGAAATGATTATACGTGGAAAGAGGAAAGAAGGAGACCTTTTCAGCAAGTTTCTGGAATGAAGCTGAAATGTTTTCAACTAAATTAATTTAAAGAGTTTTATTCTATCCAACACATTAGTTAAAACCACATAGGACATATCACAGCCATGAAAAATTTGAAATGCACAGTGCCAAAGCTGAGAAAGAAAGAAGATTTAAATAGCTCTTCAAAAGCTCAAGTTTCAGTCACTTGGGGCATTTCAAGTCAGCAGTCTAGTTATCGCCTCTTCTGCTGTCAAGTCCATGACAATAATCTTCATGTAGATTCACGAAACTTAAAAGGCAACACCAATGCAGAATTTTTCATAGTGAAATCCTCTTGCAATGTGGGCTGCTACCATCCAAAGAGTCTCATTAGAGTTTAGACACAGGGATTTCTCTCCAGGAACAACAGGGTGCCTGCTTCAGAAAAGGAGTCAATTCTACAAACCAAATTGGTATAAAAAGTGCAGGAGGATAAAAGGGAATATTGACATCTGGTTCCAATTTTGCCACCTTTGTGACTTTGGGAAATGTGCTTTATCAATTTTTCACTCCATCATCTAAGAAAATGGAGAATTGGACTAGATAGTCTCTAAAATTCTATCCAAATATTACATTCTGTGATCATAGGATTATTAATCACTGTGAGAACAAACTTAGCCTACTAGGGTCATTCAGGAAGGAATGAGAAAAATATGTGTCATTACTTATCAAAATGAGTGGAACTTTGATTATGTGGATGACAGATGGTACTTGAAAGTACTTGTCCTGGAACTTGAAGAGAGCTACCAGATGGAGATTTAGAATAAAAAGAGAACAAGATTTGAATTAAAGTGAGGCTAGTGAGAGGCACATGGCAGTGTTGCCTTTCTGGAGCAACCTGGCAGCCACATATAAAAATCAAAATGATAAGCCAACATGATGAGAATGAATCTAATTAAATAAGGAAGCTGAATTTGTCAATGAGGCATAGAATAAGGGTATTTTATCATTTTGACTGGTTTTTATATTTATACTACACTACAAATTTTCCCTAACATCCTTGTGCTCGCAATCCCTTATTAAATAGTTTTCTTCCTCCACTAAAGCAGGAATTCTTAACCTTTGTTTTGTGTGATGGGTCCATTTGGTAGCTTGGTGAAGCCTATGGATTCCTACTCAGGATATTGTCTTTAAATGTATAAAATAAAATACATGGGATTACCGAGGAAACCAATTATATTGAAATACAGTTATCAAAGCATTTTTTCAAACATTTTTAACCCTAGGTTTAGATTGTGGACTCTAAAGTCTAGTTTCTTCATATGGGCTTAGGCCACCACATTCCATCCCTCTCTGCTTAAAAGGTCTCAAGAGTTATTGACTAGGAAAGGAGTAGGGGCACCAGGAGTAATCAGTTCCTGGTTTGCTATTGCTAACAATCCCTTGAAGTCGCTCCAAAACTGAGACTTTCCAAGAGATGAAACTGGTTGTTGGCCTTAGAGGTTCACATGCCTCTTAGAAAATAATCCTTCCTGGGAAACCAGAGCTATTCAGCATCTCGGGGCCCATGAGTAGGCTCTATCCCCGTTCTCCAGTCAATGGGGAGAGCCAGAAAGATCCCTTACCAGGCTATTCAGTCCACCCCGTGAATCTGTCCTGAGGTGTTGAGAGGTAACTGGGAGAGGGCAGTTGGTATTTGTTCTCTTTCTTCATTAATATGGCCTCCTATATGTATATGGTCCTGGATCTATTAGACCTATTTGCAACCAGAAGCAGATCAGAGCACTGTCCCTGAAAGAGTCAAGGACAGAGATGTTGGAATTATTTCACAAAGCTATTAATGGGGTGGTAGCCAGACAACAGCCATGGTTTCAGGATTACAACAGACAGCTAGCAGAGGTCTGTGAGCAAGTGGGGAAAAAAGTCATCTAAGGCCCTTAAAAGGAATCATGTTGTTGCCAGAGGAAAGAATGAAACAGTCAGTCAAAATCTCGCGTAGTTTGGCAGGAAAATCCAAGGAAGGCACCAGGAGATTCAGCTGACCTTTACACTAAAGTCAGATTCTGTGCTTGTGGTCAAACCAAGGCTTGCAGATGAAAACGGGTAAGTGAACGCACCTGAATGGAAAATGTGAGTCAGAAAGCAGCAAGTTGAAGACCCCTCCCACCACATATCTGCCTGGTAATTGTCCACTGTGACTATGGGTGTGAGTGAAGTGAAGGTAGGGAAAGAACACAACAAAAGAACTGGAAACAGAAATTAGTGAAGGAAGGAGATAGGACAAGATAAGACAAGAATTGAAGCTGTGATTTCATTGGTTTGAGGAACTCCTAGATGCAAAAACTTCCCCTGCTAGGTGGACACTCCCTCTCCAAATTATAGCCCTAGATAATAGTGTAGAACTCTGAGAAATGAAGTACCTTACATAGGGTCATACTTCACAGTATGTGTCACATGCAGACCTTGAATCCAGGTTTCTAGGTACACTGTGTCACAGCTGGCAAAAAAGGAAGGAATTGTGCTTAAAAGAGGATACCACACTATTAAACAAACTCTGCCATAAGGAAGGAGGAAAACCCTATGGTCCTATTGATTGTTAGCATAGAACTATGCCCATGTCTCTAGTCTTAATTTTGAGGAATTCCTCAAAAAAGCACACCAAGGACAATCTTTATATATTCTTACAATTACTAGGCAGTTCAAACTGTTGGACATAGATGCCATTACAGTTGATACCCGTGGTAGTAAATGCAAATCTTCCACCCCAATGTTTGACTGGTGCTCTGCTCACTCCTTTGTAATCATGATCTTACATAACTTCTCAAGCTAGTTTCATTAATTCCCCACAAATCGCACACACATAAAACCCAGTTACCTCCTTGAGTGTTCAAATAGGCATCTCCACTATCTCCTAAACTCCTATGGAATTTTTTTGTTGCTTTGAAGTTGTACACTGAGTTGAAGTTCAAAAGAATTAACGTGAGGTTTAAATAACATTTTAAGGTTTGACAAGCAATTTACACATACCACCTCATGAGGCATGTGCCACACATTATTATTTCCTTTTGACCAATGAGGAAACTGAGGCTCAAATAAATTAAATGCTAGTGCAGTTAAGTGTCAAAATGAAGGTTTGGACACATGTGCATTGAACTCTCATGTTGCTCTGGCATGTGGGGCCCAGTAGACCAGAACCAGTGAAAAAGAAGCTCTTCTTAGGAATGAGGTGGTTATGTTTTTATGTGCTTGAGAGTTCAGTTTCTAAAATTCATTAGTATAAGGAACCTTCTGATCCAATTCCACCTCATACGAGCCTTATATAATATATATTATATATAAGTATATATTGTGGTCATTGTTCAGTTATTTCACTTGTGTTTGACTCTTCATTACCCTATTTGTGATTTTCTTGGGAAAGACATGGGAGTGGTTTGCCATTTCCTTCTCCAGATCACTTTGCAGATCAGGAACTGAAGTAAACAGGGTTAGGTAACTTGCCCAGGGTCACATAGCTAGTAAATGTCTGAGGCCAGATTTGAACTCAGGAAGATGAGTCTTCCTGACTTCCGGTCCAGTGCTCTATTCACTAACCATTCGACTGCAAGAATAACTAAGCAACAAAACATATCTATTATAAAACATTATTATTAATATACATAGTATGTTAACTAAAATACATTACAATATATTGCATATGTTTATTTTGTATTATAACAGTATATTTGCATGTTTGTGTGTATTTCATACTGTTAGTTTTTTGAGAGAGCTCCAGCCTCAGAATGAAGATATTACTTCAAGTCTTATCTCTGACAAATGAATTTTTAAAAAATTATTAATTGCTTACTATGTGGCAGCCTGGTTACATATGACTATGTGACCCTTAGCAAATTATGGGACAGCTAAGGTGGCACAGTGGATAGAAGGCCAGACAGAGTCAGGAAGACCTGAGTTTAAATCCAGCTTCAGACATTTCTTAGCTTTGGTTATATCCCTAGGCAAATCACTTAACCTCTATTTGCCTCAGCTTCCTCATCTGTAAAAAGGGGATGAGTAGTACCTATTTCCTTGGGTTGTTTTAAGGATCAAATGAGATAATTGTAAACTGTTTAGCACAGTACATAGCATGTATAAATGTTGCTATTACAGGTATTATTTTTATGCTTCTCAGTGCTCTGAGAAAGCTCACCAAAACTCTGATGTGCAGAACAGTTGTTGATTTGCATCAAGAGGGAAAATTTCCTCCCTGGAAGGGTTTCCTATATCAATAAAATACCAAAAATACCTCAGACACCAAAATGTAACAATCTCATATCTAAGAGAATCAACTTTTCCCTAGTTCTAGCCCACTGTGCCACAAATGCCAGAGCATCATGATAGCTTCATGCACATGTCCAAGCCTTCATGGGGAAGGTAAGAATGTTGGGAAATGGGTCAGTCCTGAAAATTAAAAGAGAGAAAGGACTATTAGGTAAGAAAAGAGGCTTGGGAATTACCCACAGAGATGAGATCAAAGTAAAAGGAACTTCTAAAATATAGTCTGAAGGAAGCACTACATTTAAAGGGTGGGGACAGCAGCAGCTTAACACTTCAACACTTTCTCCCATCCCCAGGTCCCCCAAGTCAAGAAACAAGCTCTCCATGCTTCCTTATTTGAGGGAATATGGACAGACTTTTCTGTTCCTGCTGGGCATCCTTTCCTTGGTGATCAATAAAGAAGGTGAGAGGAGAAGCAAAGCACACTGGCTGACCCAGAGATGATGGAAAAAGACATCTCCATGAAACAAGCCCTAAAGTTTGCTAGGAAGAAGTATAACCAGGCCAGTCAAGACCAGGAGAGCTTCAGAGTAATGCCAATCCTAAAAGTGAAGAAACAGGTCAGTGGATTGACTCCTCCTTACAGGGATGTCAACTTTTGCTTCTAAAGCAGAGATAAGGAACATTTCTCTAGTAAGTGACAGTGGCACACCAAAAAATAAATAAATCAACTTTTGGTCACACCAAAGTGAAAACCAAGGTAAGGTACTTCATGGGAGAAGATCAGGGGTGGTGGGGAGTGGCAGGGGGAACCTTTCCTTTCTGAAGTTGCCCAGATCATGTTTAGGAAAGCACAGAAAGAATGACCCTACTTCCCCTCAAGCCATTACAGCCTAAACAGAGATGTCAAACACATAGCCAGTGAGATCCAAGTCAGATTATAATGTAATTGGGAAATATTTAAAATAAAATCATAATAAAACATCAATAACATTATATTGTAAAATTATCAATTCAACCCTCAGTGATCTTTATATATGGATTAGTGGCCTCCATTTCTATGAATTTGACACCACTGGCATAAAAAATACCTTCATTGCTTCTTTCTTTGAAAATAAGATTCAACTTATCTAACTTTAAAATCAAAAATAGTCAGAATTATGCTCATGAACGTAGGGTAGCATAATGGTTAGAAAGATGGACATCAAGTCAGGAAGACTTGGGGTTTAAATCCTGCCTCAGATATTTTCTAGTTGAGCAAGGGGTGGAAAAGTCGCTGAAATTCTCTTAATTCGTTGGTTCATCTGTAAAAATAGGAGTAATATACCTTGACACTTACCTCATTGGGTCATTGTGAGAACCAAAATGTATGTAAAGATATTTATAAAGTACCACATAAATGAGCTTTGCAAACTTTAAGGTATTTAAGACATTATATAAGCATATTGCTGTTATTAACTCTGGAGAAGGTGGGAAAGAAAGCTTCATACCCTTTTACAAACCAATTAACCAAGTAGAAATGCCACATGGAACCTCCTCCCTGAGGTAACCCATTAGAGAAATTTCTTCAACTCTAATTTAGACTCTGTGCCTTGCTTTCTTCTCATCCCTGACTTGGGCTACCTGTTGTTTGTCAACATCTGATTTTCCATTTGCATTTATCCTTGCAGTAAAAAGAAATGTAGTTTTCCATTTCTCCTCTCCCTTGTTGTATATGAAACAAGTATCATTTGGCATTAACATCTGAAAGAGTAAATGTACTCATTTCCATAGATTTTACTAAATCTATGTTTAGATTAGTCATTTTTTAAATCATTGAAATTCACTGTTCTACAAGAATTAGAGGAATCTCAGGAGATCTCTTGGTATGATTGCAGATGGTTTCCACTTCCCCAATCTGACCTATGACATTTATGTAACATGTAATTTTGGGTATTTCCTGATCTTTTTTCCCCAAAACAATCCCTCTATTCCTGCCAATTCTGGGCCTTGGACTATAATTTCCAAACATCTTTTTGGAAATAGAATTTAGAAAGAGGTCAACTAATATAACCTTTAGGGCTCCCCTCACACTGATGATAGCTGTCCTGTGTTTAAGTCCTGTTTTGGTTCAGAACCATAGCTCCTAAGAGACAGGTTACCATCGCCATTTCTTTTTCCAGAGAAACCAGAAGATGTATTAGTCCAATGTTTAAAAAAAATTAAAAGGCATAGCCAAATAAATGACAAGTAAAATTTATCCTTTCATACATGGATGCATCTTTTTACAGATTGCTGCATTACCAGTAAGAGAACACGTAGCCAAGTAAAATGTCTACATATACTGTGTACATATATGTGTATATATACATACACATGAAAACACATGTATGTGCATGTTTATGCATGTGTATATATAAAATATATAATTATATCATATGTGATTATCATAGTATATATTTATATATAATAGTCAATATACAATACAAATTATATATAGTTAAGAATATACAATATATACCATATATCACATACTATATGTTTGAGCATGTATATGATATACAATAATATAATATGTGTATGGTTAACATGTGATATATGTTGTTTGTGCATATGGTATATTTATATAATATGCAAGATATTTAATGTATCATATATAATATGAATAAGGTATCTTCTTATTATACAAATGCGATATATACTTATTATGTTCATACATGTGTTATGTGCATCACAAAACACGAAACACATCCCATATATTTATATAATTTTACATATGTCATGTCATGTGTCATGAATGTCATATGTCACCAAGCACAGAACATGTACCACCTACCATGTACCACATAGCCCATTTCCAAATAGTCATTTGGTGTCGCGTTCACACATGCCATGTGTCACACATGTCTTGTTTCTCATGTCAAATATTTTATTGCCATGCATGTCACATGCCACATACCACATGACAATGACCACGGAAACCAAGATACAAAACACCACATACTATGTACCATGAGTAACAAGCCACAAGTCATGTACTGTGAACCACGAAACACAATCCACATATTCATGTGGTGGCATGTCACATATATCAAGCATCATTTGACAGATATGTCATATATGTAAAAAAACAGGTAACGCTTAACAAGGAACATACACCATGAGTCAAGTACCACAAACCTCAAACCACAAAACACATTCCATGTGTTCATTTGATGTCATGTCACAATGTCATATATTGCATATGTCATATATGTCAAGAAACAAGTAGCACACACAAGCCACAAGTTATGTATCATAGAGGTCACAAAAAGTGCAATATATAACACTTAACATGGAACAAGTACCACATGCCACTTAACCATGAATCATGAAGTACATTCCATATAGCCTTATGATGTCATATCACACAAGTCCTGTGTCACATGTATGTTTCACATATATTAGGAGACATGAAACACATAGCACTTAACACATAACAGACACCACATACCATGAGAAATGCGCCATAAGCCACAAGCCATGTACCATGAACCATATTCATGTGTCACATATGTCATGTGTCAGCATGTGTTGGGTATGCCATGTGGCACATATGTAATGTGTTGCATGTGACATGTGTCATGTTGCAATGCTATGTGTCAAATTTCTTTGTCGCACATATATCATGGATGTCATGAAACATCCAACACTAAACTGAGAAACCAGAAGATGAAACATGTATCATTTTCTATGTGCCACATGTCACACACCACAAGCCACGTACCAGAAACCACACATTGCCCACATTAATATGGTATGGCACGTGTGTCTCATGGTTCATATATGTTATTTGTCACATGTGTCACAAACATACCACATAATGTGCAACATGGAACACTGAAGATATGAGTTGCGATGAACCATGAAATAAATATGAGACATGAAACACATAACACTTAATATGGAACATATGCCAGGAGCCACGTGTCTCTAGCCTCTACCAAGAGTCATGTACCACAATTATTGGAAAAAAAAAAATCTTACACCATTTACTAAGATAAGATCAAAACATAATATCTATGTAATATAATTTGTATGCGTATGTGTACACGTCTATCATTTCTTTCCCTGGATGCATCTCTGGATATAGATAACATCTTCTTTAATATGTCCTTCATAGTTAATTAGGTCATTTATGATAGTCAAAACGTATCAGAGCTGTATCTTGTTCTCATTCACTCATTTAGTCTAACAATTCTCTGTCAGGAGGTAGACAATATTTTTCATTATGGGTTCTCTGAGATCATCATGTTGATCAAAGTGCTTAAGCCTTTCAAAGGCAGTGTGCTAAACCCTAGACTGTATTCATGTTCCCTGTCATCAAGGAGCTCACATTCTAATGGGGGAGACAACATATAATAACTATATATAAAAGGTATATGTGCATATATACATACATATATAAATATATCAGATTGGCTAATATGACAAAAAAAGGAAAGTGATAAATGTTGGAAGGGACATGGGAAAATAAGGACACTAATATGTTGTTGGTGGAGTTATAGATTGATCCAGCCATTCTGGAGTGCAAAAAGTCCAAAGGGCTATAAAACTGGGTATAGTTTTTGATCCAACAGTACTACTAGGCCTGTATCCCAAAGAGATCAAAAAAGGGGGGAAGGGAGGACCTGCATATACAAAAATATTTATAGCAGTTCTTTTTGTAGTGACTAAGAAATAGAAATAGGAGGGATGCCCATCAATTGAGGACTGACTGAATAAGTTGTGGCATATTATTATAACAGAATATTATTGTACTGCAAGAAATAATGAACAGAATGCTTTCAGAAAAACCTGGAAATTCATACCTGAACTGATACAAAATGAAGTGAGCAGAACCAGGACGTTGTACACATTAACAGCAATATTGTACAAAGAATTGTGAATGACTTAGCTATTCTCAGCAATTCAGTGGTCCAAGACAGTCCCAAGGGACTCATGATGAAAAATGCTATCCATGTTCAGGGAAAGCACTGATGTCATCTGAATACAGACTGAAGTGTACTATTTTTCCCTTTCTCTTTTTGTTCAGGTTTTCTTGCACAAAATGATTAATACGAAAACGTTTTACAAAATTGCACATATATAACCTATATCAGATTGCTTTCCATCTCATGGAGTGGGCAGGGGAGGAAGGGAGAGATAGAATTTGGAATTCAAAACTTAAAAAAAATGTTTAAAATTGTTTTTACACATAATTAGGGAAGAATAAAGTATTATTTTTAAAGGGGTGAGGGAAATAAAATTAGAAAGCTACAGACCAAATTGCTTGATTTCAATTTCAGTCAGTCAATAAATGTTTGTTACGTATTTACTATGTGTCAAACACTGTGCTAAGCATTGGCATTTCAGGCAAAATTCTAGAATGGATTATTAAAGATATAGTTAGTGAACCTGTTGAGAAGGAAGTCATGACCACCATAAAGAGCTGGACTGATTTAATCAAGCACAGGTCATGCCACTTTAATCTTATTTCCTCTTCTGACAGATTTAAAACCGGGGAGCTCAGAGGAAAGCTATAAACAGAGTTTAACCACATTTTAGCAGCATTTGATCAAGTACCTCATGCTATTCCTATGAGGAAGATAGAGAGATGTTGTATACACAAGAATGCAGATTTAAATCTAGCTAAAGAGCTGAGCTCAAAGAATGGTCATGAATGGTTTGATTTCCACCTGACAGAAAGTCTCTAGGGGAACGTCTCAAGGATACCCCCGGTTGATGCTCAGCCCTATACTGTAACATTTCTTTCACGCTAGGCTACATTATGTCAGTCTGAAGCAGAAACAGTTAGAAAAAACAATTAACACACTGACGACAGAGCAAGGATCTAAAAAAATCGTGGCAGTATAGAACTGAAGATGAATCTAAAAGTAAGAAGCAGGACTGTACCGTGGAGAGAGCCCAATTTGGATTTTGAGGAATAGGGTTCTGATGTCACTTCTGTCACTAACCAGATGGGTACCTTGGGCAAGTTACCTTAGCTTTTAGTTTCTTCATCTGAAAAATGAACAGCTTATACCAGATGGCTGCTAAGGTCCCTTACACTCTAAATCTATGTTTCTGTGATAACAAGAGTGAATGTAAAGTCTTGGATTCAAAAAAGTGATTTCACAAGGACAAGATAAATAAGACATGGTTGGAGAATAGTTTGGTCTGGGACTGGTGAGGGGGGTAGACTGAGGTTCTTAGTAACCTGAAAGGTCAACATGAGTCAATAACAAACTAAAAAGGTGATGTCTTGGGCTGCATCAAGAGGTATAGCTTTTATGATTAAGTAAGTTAAAATCATACTGTATTTTGTCCTGGTCAAAATATATCTGGAGCATTTTTTATATCTGAGTGAGCCAAAATTAGGAAGAATATTGATAAGCTGGAAAATATCCAGAGGATGATAGCCAAGATGGAAAAGGGCTTTGAGTCTCTGACATAGGAGGAATGGTTGAAAGAACAAGGAATTTTTAGCCTAAAAAACAGACTTAGTCAAGATGTGATAGCAGTCTTCAAGTATTTGGTCCTAAATCAACATTTATTAAGTGCTTACTATGTGCTAGACAGTGTGTTAAATTCTGGAATATATTCATGTTCCCTACCCTCAAGGAACTCACATTCTAATGGGGGCGACAATATGGAAATAATTATATACATAAAAGATAAATTTTTTTGCATATTTTTGTTGTCATTGGGTCATTTCAGTTATGTCTGACTTTTCAGGACCCCATTTGGGGTTTGCATGGCAAAGATATTGGAGTGCTTTGCCATTTCCTTCTCCAGCTCATTTTACAGATGAAAAACTGAGGCAAACAGGGTTAAGTGACTTGCCCAAGATCACACAGTAGTAAACGTCTGAGATCAAATTTGAACTCAGATCCTCCTAACTCTAGGCCCAGCACTCCATCCACTGCACACCTTGCTGCCCCCATATATAGATATATATAGATATAGATATTAATATGTAGTAAATGGAAAGTAATCTCAGAGGAAAGGTACTTGCGGAAGGGGAGAGAAGATTGGAACTTTTTATTTGAAGAATCATCATGTAAAAATATTACTCTACTTAATGCTAGAGGACAGAATCTGGAGCAATGAGTAAAAGTTGCAAAAAAAAAAAAGAGGGGGCAGATTTAGGCTTTATTTTTAGCAAGTAAAGCTATCTGTAAGAGGAATGGTCTGCCTCAAGGAATATTGGATCCTTATACATTGGAGGTCTTTGAACATAGAATGGACAACTACTTGTCAGGTATTTTATATAGCAGAGGCTATTTTAGTGTCCAGGGATGGGGGGAAGATAAGGGTTGAGCTAAATGCTACCGAGATTCTCTCTGACTCTAAAATTCTATGATGTTGTGACTTGTTCTACCTATCTTGATTGTTGAGAGAAAATCAGTTTGTAACCCTTAAAACACTAGGTCAACATGAGTTGTCATCATTATTTTTATTATGATTATTATTGAAGTAACTGATTGCATTGGTTTTTTTAATTTATCTTTCTGCTGCCATGTCACACTGCTGACTCATGTTGATATTTCAGTTTGTTAAAAAAAAAAACGCTAACATTTTCACGGGAACTGTTGTCTAGCAACACCTCCCCCAACTTGTATTTGGAAAGTTGATTTTTTTTTAAAGTATGGGACTTTACATTTATCTCTATTAAATTTTATCTTGAGATTCTGCCGGTTCTAGCCCATGGAAATCTCTTGGCATTTGCAATCTATCATCTAATATATTTTGTTCCATCTTCCAATCCATTTGCTAATTATGTGATTCTTTTAAGACCTCTTTTTGGGGGTCTATTCATTCATTCATTCATCCAACCAGTTCTGGATCTACCTAAATGGTGCTATCATCCAATCCACATATCATGTCTACAAGATTACTTGTCAAAGAACAGGCTGCAATCTAGGTGTAACTAATTGTTGATGGACTTGCCCTCATTTACCAATCTAGTAATCCTCTCAAATTAAAAAAAAAAAAAAGTCATTTTGTTTATAAAGTCATTTGAACTCTTAATACTCCCCATTTTCCTTTATAAGTATAGTTTACAAGCAATCCTTCTAAAAAATATGTTCTGGAATTTTGCCATGAATGAATTCATCAGTTTTTAATATTCAGACTGCTGTTGATCAGTCATTTCAGTCGTATCTGACTTGTGACTCCATACGGCGTTTTCTTATCAGAGATACTAGCATGGTTTGCCATTTCTTTCTCCAGGTCATTTTACAGATGAAGACACTGATGCAAACAGTAAGTGATTTGCCTAGGGGTCACACAGCCAATGTCTCAGGCTGGATTTGAATTCATGTCTTTAGGACTCCATGTCTAGAGAGCTATCCACCACTTAACTGTATCACCTAATTGCCCATTCACTCTTTTTAAAAAATAAAAAGTGAAAAATTATATTCTCCAGTCCTTATCTCTCTTGTTCTCTGTGATTGTTCAAAGATGATTGGAAGCCATTCTGCAGTTATACCTACCCTGGGATGTAATATATCTGGGTGTGTTGCTATAAAATTAGCATGTCAATGGGGCTCTCTGTTTCTTCTAGGATAACATGTAGACTCCTCAACCTGGCAATGGAAACCTCTCAACAATTCAACTCTAGGCAATCTTTCCTGCCTTATTTCATGATACTTCCTTTCATGGACTCTCCATTTCAGCACCACTGGTCTACTTGCTGTTCCTCAATCATTTCACTCCCACCACTTTGCCTTTGCACTATTCCCAATATCTAGAATGTACTTCTACTATACTTCACCTTGTTTACAGTTGACCTTCCTTCAGGGTTCCATTCATGTGCCATCTACTGTACAAAACTTTTCAAGATCCTCCTCTCATTTTTGTTAGCTCTCTCCCCCTCCTAAAATCATCACATACATAGTTACCTGTTTATATGCTGAATTTCCCCGGACAATGTCAGCTTTTGAAAGAAAGGGCTGTTTTTCATTTCATGACATTAGGCTCCTAGTATGTTCCAGACACTGTGCTCCCACTAGGAATACAAAAAGCAGTAAGAGATAGTTTCTCTCCTGAAGGAACTCACAGTCTAACAGGACAGACAATAAGCAAACAAATATAAAAAAAACAAGTTGTATATAGAATAAAACAGAAAATAATCAATAGAGGTAAGGCACTAAGATTAAGGGTTGAGAGATTTCCTGTGGAAATAGGAATTTAAGACTTGAGGGAAACTTGGAAAGACAACAAGCAGAGATGAGGATAAAGAGCCTTCCAGGTATTGAGGACAACCAGAGAAAATGGCCTGAGTTCAGATGGAGTGTCTTGTTTATGGAACAGCCAGGAAGTCAGTGTCACTGGACTGATTGTCAGGGAGTAAATGATTACAAGACTGGAAAGGTAGGAGGGAGCTAGGTTATTAAGAAGATTTTTTATTTGATCCTGGAGGTGATAGAGATCCACTGGAGTTTACTGAGTAGTGGGGTGACATGGTCAGACCTGCACTTGAAGAAAATCACTTTGGTGCCTGAATGAAGGAAGTACTGGAGTTGGAAATGACTTGAGGCAGAGACCAAAAGTATAGAACAAGCATGAGGTGACTCAGGCCTACACCAGAGTGGGGCAGTAAAAGAGAAGGGGAGAAGGCTATCTGGATGGATCAAGAAAAACCTTATTTAGAAAAGGTGGATCTTAAAGCAGGTCTTGAAGGCAATTAAGCTTTCTAAAAGGTGAGGATGAGGAAAAGAGTACTTTCTAGTCATGGGAGACTGCCTAGGCAACAGGAAATGGCAGATGGAGTATCATACCTGAAGAAAAGCAAGAAGGTCAGTATGTCTGAAATATTGTTATGGCTTATTAAGCAATAAGCATTTTTAAGGACCTACTATGTGCCAACCTCTGCATCATAAAATGGGACTACAAAGACAAAAAAAATCCCTACCCTCAAGAAGTATATGGGAAAAGCAACAAAGATATAGATAAGTATATAATTAATAAATATAAAGAGACTGCATACAAAGTTTGAGAATATAATAAATCTAGAAAGGTAGATTGATTGTAGCAAAGTTGTGAAAAATTAGAAATGCCAGAGGAGTGGGATCTTAGAGGTAAATTACTAATGTTTTTTGAGTAAAATGAGTGACATAATCAGACTTAAAACTTAAGGAAAACCACTTTGCCACCTGTATGAAGAATAGATTGGAGAGGGAATAACCTGGAAATAAAAACAAAAACAATTAGGAAGGTATTGCAATAGTTCAACTGAGAGGTGATAAGAAGTAAGGTGGTGGCCATATGAAGAGAGAAAAAGGTTGTTGTGTGACTGTGTTTGTCCTTTGTTCTTGAAGAGGACCACGACATCAAGATCATGACATGACTTGCAGTTGACTTTGATTTGAGTGAGGGAGGGCTGTGCAAGGTCACCAACCTCACTTTCTTCTCCTGAACCATCTGGGTCCAGTGGCCTGATATTCATCAGGATGGCTGGAGATGGCCCAGGATGCAATGGGAGACCCTGGCCCTTTCAGGCTAAGGTCTTATAGCATTCTTACATTGAGTGAGATCTACCCATTCAATGAATAGTCTTCTTTAATTAGTTGCTCAAGGGATGGCCCCTTTAATCAAAAAAAAAAAATCAAATTGGTAGGAGAAAACCCTCAGGGTTCCTGGGTAAAAGACAAACAATTACTATTTAGTATTTAAATCCACTCTGTGCTAGGTGGGTGGAGACTCGTTGTCCAGTCTATGAGTTCCAGAGTGAATTGGGTTTGAGGTTTCCTGCAAGATGTAGCAGGAAACCTAGAGGAAAAAAGGCAGCTTTTGAGGGTGGAACACAGGAGGAGAAAGAGTCACTACTCACTCACAGATTGTGTTTGTCCTTCGTTCTCGGGGAGGACCATGATATCAAGATGATGACATGACTTGCAGTACAAATGAGAGGTATATGGGGATAGAATGGATAAGACTTGGTAGCAGATGGACTGTGTGGTCTGAGAGAGGACAAAGTGGTGAACCTGGATGACGTTAAGGATGCTATTATCCTTAATAGAAATAGGGAAGTTTAGAAGATTGCAGGGTTTGGAGGAAAAGATGATGCATCATGTTTGAGATGCTATAGGACATCCATGAAATGTACAATCAGCAGTCAGTGATGTGAGACTGGGGATCAGGAGAGAGATTACACTAGATTTTGGAGTTTTGAAGAGATGGCAACTAAATTGACATCACTGATGTAGTCACCAAGAAACAAAAGAAGAGAACTCACATTAGAACTTTTGGGTACATCTAATATGTACTCTGAGTTCTGATGTTCACAAACATAAGCTAGGACAAAATGTCGTATGCTAATCTAAGACATCTATTGCTGCCTCTTGAAAGAATGCCTACCATCCTAGGTCCACAAGTATTAAGTAATTTGTAAAAGGAAGTCAGAGATGTGCAAACAAATGCTGCCCCTCATTGAAGCAGAGAAAGGGAGGTTGGGATTATTTCACAAAGGCTCTCTTAGGGTCATAACCAAATATTAGGCACAAGAAGGCAATAGGGTTTAAACTAACGTCAGGGCAATCACAGGACTGTAGCCAGACGGGAAGATATGATCTGAAAGTAATACACCAAGGGAATAGTTCACAGAATAGACTGATAATCAAAGGAAATGGTAAACAAGTAGAAGAAAGGGATCATACTGCTTGTTATCAGAAGTCAAGGGGAAAGTTGAATTCCATGGAGTCAAAAAAAAATCCAAAGAAGGAGGTTTCTACCAGGAGACTAAGAAAACCTTGATGCTGAAGTGAAATTCTGCTCTAGTAAGGATCTTGACAAGAGCTTCCCATTAGAGGGTGGTCAATTCAGAGTTTCCAGATAAGAACAAGCAAGTGAATACACCTAACCAGAATCTGGCTTTTAGGATGTTCTAATAAAATTAACTAAGGGATCCTCTGACCTCAATTCATCATCCAAATGAATCTGAGTACCTCTAACAAGCCCATGGGAGAAGACTTGTGCTTATTTTTCTCAGATGTTAAATTTGCCAGGTATAAATATGCCACCTGGGAAGAGGAGCTCCTAAAATAACAAATGTTGGAAGGGCTGTGGGAAAACAGGCACATGAATGCATTGTTGGTGAAGCTGTGAATTGTGGTTTATTGTTTTAGAAAACAATTGAGAACTATGCCCCCAAAGTTAATAAATTGTAAATACCTTCATTTGACCACCACTAAGTCTATGCCCCTGAGGAAAAAGAATTTATATGTGCAAAATATTTATCTTTTTATGGTAACAAAGAACTGTTTAATGAAGAGGTACCTATTAATTGGGGGATGGATGTGCAAACTATGGTAGGTATATGAATGTATGGAACACTAATATGCTATAAGAAATGAAGAATGAGTTGATTTCAAAGAAATCTAGGAAAACTTGTATGACTTGAATGAAGTGATGAGAACCAGCAAAACAATTAATGTGACATCAAGTTTATAAAAACGACTAACTGTGAAAGAATTAAGAACTCTCATCAGTGCAATAAACAACTCTGGATTCCGGAGCTGATGATGATGATGAAGCACGAGATCTATTTCCTAATAGATGATAAACTAAATAAGCAGAATGAGACATTTTTTACCTGGAAAGATTTACATGAAATGATGATGCAAAGTGAAATGATGATGCAAAGTAAAATTAGCAGAACCAGGAGAACATTGTACACAGTAATAGCAACATTGTGCAGTGATCAATATCAATGACTAAGCTCTTTTCAGCAATATAATGACCTAAGAAAATTCCAAAGGACTCATGATGGAAAATGCTATCCACCTTCAGAAAAAGAGTCTGAATGCAGATGATCAAAGCATACTATTTTCACTGTTTTTATGTGTTTTTTTCCCCTTTTGGTCTGTTTCTTGACCATCTCAATTAAATTACCAAAAAAGAAACTCTGAATACTCAAGTTAACACCTCTGCTACTATTTTACATGCCATTAAGATAGACAACACACTTAAATATAAATTTGTTCTCCTATGATGCAATCCACACATCCACCAAGCAAAGTATATTATTTGTGAACTACACATACATCACTAGATTCTCTAGGTTCTTGTGCCCTGATGACTTTTGTAGTAGCCACAGATGAAAGACTACCTCACAGAGCTCTGGATCGTAGTAATAAAAATGATTTGCATTTATATGGTGCTTTAAGGTTTGCAAAGGACTTTAACAGGTGTTATCTAATTTAATTGTAACAAAAACACATTGAGGTAGGTGCTAGTATTATCCTTATTTTACAGATGAGGAAATGGAGGCTGAGAAAGGTTATGTGACTTGCCTGTGTTCACACAGCTAGTAAGTGCCTGAGACAAAATTTGAACTCAGGTCTTTTTGACTCCAAGTCCAGCTTTCTCTCTACAATACCATGTAGCAATCTGTAAATAGGTCTCAAAATTATGCTCAATTGGACAAAAAAATAGCTATGAGAAAAGACAGTTGAGATGATGAATAGGTAGCCAATTAAGAGAACATACCAAAAAAAAAAAAAAAAGGCAGCAGACTTTCCTAGTGAGTGTGAGTCCATGAATGTGATTATCCCCATAATGTGGTCCTGACACCCAATACACATGATAACAGTTGAATTAACCAGAAGTATGACTTCCACATGGCAGGTGGTGTCATAGTGCGTAGAATTCAGTCAGGAAGACAACTTCCTGAGTTCAAATTTGACCAAAAATGATTACATTCAAATCCCACTTATGTTTCATTTCCTTAGGATCCACTGTTTCCCTTAGCCCACATTTCTTCTATTGCTTTTCATTCTAGTACCTAGTAGGCATTTAATATATGTTTATTGATTGATCCCCTTATGGACTGGGAACTCAACAAATTTTTTGCCAAGTCTTTATTATTAAGTGTGTGTGTGTGTGTGTGTGTGTGTGTGTGTGTGTGTGTGTGTGTACAAAATTTGTTTAAGGAAAGAATGACAGATGAGAATTTAGTCATGAGAAAAATGTCAGGAGGTTCTTATTCCTCTTTTCTCTCTCTTTGCACTGTCTGTATTCAGGAGAAAACAACAAATTTAGAAGTTATCACAGAACAGTTGTCTTTAAGATAAAAGAAATCTGCTTATATACAAATGGACCAGTGTTTATGAGAGACCTTGTTTTTGAAAAACTTAAAGGGGCTGCAATGTAAAGGAACCACAACCTCTTGCCTCCTCAATCCCTTTCATCCCAACTCCTATGACTAGAAGAGTGCAATTCTCTGTGTCTTTCCTTAATGACAGAAAGACAATCAAATACTGGCATTGAGCCCTGTTCCTGCTGGTCCTGGCCCTGGAGGGCAGCCTAGTCAAAATCAAGAATAAAATAAGATCAAGGAAACATTATCAGGCCATCCCAGAGACAAAGGACTATGTTCCCCAGTCACTGAGATTTGTTATGGAAGAATACAATAATGCCAACAAAGACAATTATATCTACAAGGTTACCCTTATACTACAAGCCCAGGAGAAGGTCAGGCTACTCTTAATATTATAAAAAGAGTAATTACAGAAAGGATAGGAACATGTCTTCCTCAACCAAGAGTCATTGGCTCGCAGAAAGGTTCAAATTATGATTCCACACAAAGAAGAAAGAATTTGATATATTTAGCTTAGGGAAGCAGGATCTATTTTTTTTCTTGTTTTATTTTTGGTTTGGGGTTTTTTGTTTGGTTTGGGTTGGTTTGGGGATTTTTGTTCGTTTGTTTTTTTCTTTCATTCTTTTTTTTTTTTTTTTTTTTTGATACAGACAGGAAATTGAAGGTTTAAAATAATGATCAGGCAGAAGAAACCAAATTGGAGGGCCCAGGACAAATCAAGCCCTGAGGGGGAGAAAGATTTCTGAGCTTTGTATTTCATGTGGCATCTGTTCAGGTAAGTATTCCCATACTTCTCTATAGTCATTATATTTGTCATTTCTTACAGCAAAGTAATATGATTTACAGTCATGTACCACAATTTATTTAGCCATTCCACAATGTTGTTTCTAGTTCTTTGCTACCACAAAAAGTGAAGTTAAAATATTTTGGTGTATATGGGACCTATCTTTTTATCAATGATATCTTTGGGGGTATCTGCCTAACAGTTCAGTCTCCAGTTCAAAGGACGTGGACCAAGTCACTTTATTTGAATAATTTCAAACCGCTTTCTAAAAATGGGTGTACAAATTCACAAGTTCTAACAACAATGCATTAGCATGCCTATCCCCACTTTCTTACTGACAAGCTATATGGGATTGTCATGCAGGTCCCCCCAAGAAGATAATTCTTGATCTCAAATCAGCTCCCTTACCTTACCCATTTTTTCCTCTCTTTCATGGACTCATTCCTTTGTCTATTGTCAACCTTTTTTTTTTCCAAGTTATTAATTTAGTTATGTTTTCAACATTCACTTCCATAAGTTTTAAACTTTCTCCCCTCCCTCCCCAAGATGGCACGCAATCTGATATGAGATCTACACATACATTCTTATTAAACACATTTTCACATTAGTCATGTTGCATAGAAGAAATATAATGAATGGAAGAAACCATGAGAAAGAAAAACAAAACAAAAAAGAAATTAGTCTGCTTCATTCTGTGTTCCCACTCCATAGTTCTTTCTCTGGGTCTTGGATGGCATTTTCCATCATGAGTCCTTTGGAATTGTTTTAGTTCCTTGCATTGCTGAGAAGGGCTTTATCAAGCCTTTTTCACCTGAGTTCTGGGGTCATAGATTCAACTATAATTTAAAATTTTCATATTTGGGGAAAATTAAGTTGGGAGAGAGGGAGCAGAGTGGTGCAGAGAAAAGTTCACATGAAAATTCAGGTACACCAGAAAAAGGGAATATTGAGAAAACAGCCTCTACACCTATATGGGTTGGGGTAAACACAGGCCTTCAGAGAATGGGGTCAAGATGGCTAGACAGTAAAAGAGATGGTGCGAAGGTGGTCACACTGTGTGTGGTACAGGCCAAAGGAAGACCACAAGATGAGGTTCTTGGGAGGCATTTATTATATGGGAAATCATGTTGCTCACACCTTTGCCTCTTCCCAGTCCCAGATATTAGCACCTTAGGACTATGCCCTAGTCACCCCATGCTAGTTATAGCTTTACACAGAATCATACAATGCAGAGCTAAAAGGAGATCTTAGAAATCCTCCAGTTCTACCCTCTTGTTCTATAGAGGAAGAAAATGCAGTCCAGAGTGGCCAGATGCTTTGCCTAATGCTACATAGGAGATCATTAGCAGATCTTGAATCCGAATTCAAGCCTTTTGATGTCATATTCTTTCTGCTACACCACCCACTGCAGGGAACAGGACACAGATTTCCATGCTTTCTTCTCCAAAATAAACACATAACTTTCCTCAATGTTTTCTTGGTATTTTTACTAATAGAAACTACAGTGATCAGATAAGGAGAATTCAAGATCAAGCCACCCGTCCTATTTGCTGAAGTTCAGTGGAAACCGACTTAATTCACTAATAATTCCTGTGACTGCTTAGACCACAACTCTGGGGACACCTATGTGTATTGTATTCTTCTGTTAGAATATATGCTTCTTGAGATCAGAGACTATCTCCCTGTCTTCAACAATTAGTACATAGTAATTGCTTAAAGATTCAAGTTAATTGATCAACTTTCAGTCTCAGTGAAACTGGTTTACAGAATTGGAATTTGTCTCCACTTAGCAGATCAAAAGGGTGGGATGCCAAGTTTTTCAGGAGGAAATAGATACAGATCAAGTAGCGGGGTGGAGCAGCTAGATGGTGGATTGAAGGCCTGGAGTCAGGAAAACCTTAGTTCAAATGTGGCCTGACTGTGTGACCCTGGGCAAGTCACTTGACCTCTGTTTGCTTCAGTTTCTTTATCTATAAATTGGGGATAATAACACCTACCTTCCAAGGGAGTTGTGGGGATAAAATGAAATAACAATTGTAAAAGGACTATCACAATGCCTGACACATAGTAAGTGCTACATAAATGATATAAATGCTATTGTCATCATGCATTCAACCAAGATGTTATACAGCCATAACAACAAAAAACAATTTTTTTTCAGGATATTAATTGATTGCAGGCCTCTCAGCAGATGAGTGCCTAGGCTACCAAGAGAACTACTGAAGTTTTTCCTACAGAACTTACCAATTCTGTAGCTTCACTATAAAATATGCTTATGTATTTTGTGTTCATTCAAAACTAGGGGGGAGTGATATTATTTAAATACTTAATTTGCAAACTACTATTTATAGATCACAAGAGGTATGTACTTCTTCATTATTGCTGAGATTGGATGAACCATTTGCAAAAATACTACTACTGGTCCTCCTTAATATCCCCTTTAAAAAATCCAAAGAAGAAAAAGGTATATGATTGGAACCATCTAGGAAATGACTCAAGTTAGTAAAGTAGTCATTGTTGCAGTTGGGTTGTTTTTAAATGGATAGTTCATTTTTTAAGGGGAATTTTTATTGCTGTTTGGATTCAGTTTTAAATCCTTCTTCAATCCCTCATCGTGGCAGAGGAATGACTTGGCTCTCAAAGACAACCTCACAGGAGATTAAGCTCTAGAAGGTCTGGTCATATTAAAAAGCTCTGGCTTATAGGCCCAGAGTCTATTGTCCAAGGACTAGCCTAGCTAAGCTCAGAAAGCTTCATTGTAAAGTTGGCTCCAGGCTGATAACATTTGTAGCCTTAGTAATTTTCTGAGACCATCTACTAAGATGTAAAGGGAGATAAGTAGGGGCTGAATCCTGTTTCAGTGAACAAAAGACTCACATGGAAGTAAACTACAGATCTTTGATATAAATCAAAATGGGTTCCAGAACTAAACACAGTTCTTCTCTATAAGGGAAGAACCCAGAGGAATGATTCCCTTTTTTATCACTTTTTTTAGCAGTCAGTGATCACATTTGCCTTGCTAGCTCTGGCAACACATGGATGACTCATCCTGAGTCTGCAGTCCATTAAAACACCCAAAACTCTTTCAGACAATCTGCCAGCGAAGCATGCTTCCTCATCTTATACTTGGGAAGTTGATTTTTTCGAACCCAAGTATAGAACTCTACATTCATCTCCTGAATATCATCTAACTTGATTTATCCCATCTCTGTAATGGCCTCTCAGGATATGTTTGAATCCCAATTCTGTCATCCAACGTATGTCACGGTGCCATAGCTGCCTTATAAAAAGGGAGTCAGGCAGAGCCAAGATAGTGGAGTAGAAAGACACACATACTCTAACTCATCCGCTATAGCCTATAAAATACCTGTAAAAAATGACTCTAAACATATTATAGAGCAGCAAAAGCCACAAAATGAGAGAGTGAAAGAGATTTCCAGCCTAACGTAACCTGGAAGGCCAACAGGAGAGGTCTATCACATGGGGCATGGAGCAGAGCACAGCCCACAGAGCCCAGACCAGCCGTGGCCACACAGCACTGGCAGGAACAGGAGCAAAATGCTCCCCAGTGGCAGTGATGGTTCTCACATCCCTCAACCCACAAACACAAAGGCAGCTACTCACCCTTTGTGAGAAGGGTGCAGGGTCTTCCCTTAGCCCCAGCCTCAGGCAGTAGTGGAGGTGGGGGTAGCAACAGCAGCAACAGCAGCATTAGCAACAGCATCAGAGTCCATTTTTGGAGCCCTTGGCCTAAAGCCCCTGGGAGAATTGAGCCACTGATCTGGGTCTCATCCCTGAGTGGCAGCCCAGGGATAAGGAAGAGTGCTGGCTAGTGTGGTGGAGCTGGAAGAAGTTGTGAATTCTACTTGAAGATCTTGGGCAAAAAAGCTTTGATAGCTCCCAGACCAGAATGCAGAACAGGAAGGTTACTTTCTTGGTGAGCAGGTATTTTCTTCCATCCTTTCAGGTGAGGAAGAACAATGCTTACCATCAGAGGCCTACAAAATAGATTTGCAATGGTCTCAGGCCATGGAAGAGCTCAAAAAGGATTTTGAAAATAAAGTAAGAGAGATAGAGGAAAAATTGGGAAGAGAAATGAGAGTGATGCAAGAAAATCATGAAAAGTGAGTCAACAGCTTGCTAAAGAAGACCAAAAAAATATGCTGAAGAAAATAACACCTTTAAAAACAGGCTAGGAGGGAGAGTCAAGATGGCAGAGTAGAAAGACTCATGTTTGTGAGCTCCGAACCCACAGCCCATGCATTTAATGTCAGAAGAGCTCCCCACAAGTTCTGGATCACTGCAGGGAGTGTAGAAACACAGTGAAAGATATTTCCGTTCCAGAGAGCCCTGGGGAGCGGTCCGCAGGGTCTGTCGCACCCCGGAAAGCAGACCCCACCCCAGCGCTTCCCTGGCCGCGGCCCCAGAGAAGCTAATCCAAGCAGGCTTCAGGGCCGGAATCTCCAGTGGCCGGGAAGGTCCCTCCGCCCGCAGAGGCTCCAGGTCAGTGAGAGAGACGTCTGGGCTTGCCGAGAGGGGAGCAGGATGTCTCCGCGGCTCAGGCCCCCTCGGGAGGAAGCAGCAGAGGCAGAGGCAGGGACGGGAAGCGGCGGAGGCAGAGGCAGCAGTGGGGGCCCCCGGGACTCCCCAAGAAGGCAGGCAGAATCTTCATTACTGAAAGTCTCTGCATAAACAACCTGAGGGAGCTGAGCCTGGGAGACGGCCCTGCCCCACCCGCTCCACTACTGAAGGTCTCTGCATAAAGCCCCTGAGGGAACGGAGCCTGGGAGGTGGCCCTGCCCCCACCCCAGCACCAGAATTAAAGCTCACATTGAATAGTAGCCATGCCTGCCACGGAAAGCCCATTTGAATCTCAGACCCCAAGCACTAGCTGGGCGGATCTAGGCGGGGGTGCAGAGGAATCTCAGAAGTCAAGTAACTGGCTGGGAAAATGCCTAGAAAAGGGAAGAAGAATAAGACTATAGAGAGTTTTTTTGAACAGATGCAAATGATCCCGACTTTCGGATCTGACGACGATGAGGAAATATTCTTGCCATCAGGGAAAGACGTGGAGGGTGGGGCCTCTGTATCCCAGACATCCCAGGGGGATGTTGGGTGGGCTCAGGCCTTGGAAGAGCTCAAAAAGGATTTTGAAAAGCAAGTTAGACAGGTGGAGGAAAAACTGGGAAGAGAAATGAGAGAGATGCAAGAAAAGTATGAAAAATGGGTCAATACCTTGGTAAAGGAGACCCAAAAAAATGCTGAAGAAAATAACACCTTGAAAAGTAGGCTCACTCAATTGGCAAAAGAGGTTCAAAAAGCCAATGAGGAGAAGAATTCAAGATTTCAAAAGCAGAATTAGCCAAATGGAAAAAGAGGCTCAAAAGCTCACTGAAGAAAATAGTTCTCTCAAAATTAGAATGGAACAGATGGAGTCTAATGGCTTTATGAGAAACCAAGAAATCACCAAACAAAACCAAAAGAATGAAAAAATGGAAGAGAATGTGAAATATCTCATTGGAAAAACAACTGACCTGGAAAATAGATCCAGGAGAGACAATTGAAAAATTATGGGACTACCTGAAAGTCATGACCAAAAAAAGAGCCTAGACATCATCTTCTATGAAATTATCGAGGAAAACTGCCGTGACATTCTACAACCAGAGGGCAAAATAAGCATTGAAAGAATCCATCGATCACCACCTGAAAGAGATCCAAAAAGAGAAACTCCTACGAACATTGTGGCCAAATTCCAGAACTCCCAGCTCAAGGAGAAAATCTTGCAAGTAACTAGAAAGAAACAATTCCAGTACTGTGGAAATACAATCAGGGTAACTCAAGATCTAGCAGCTTCTACATTAAGGGATCGAAGGGCGTGGAATAGGATATTCCAGAAGTCAAAGGAACTAGGACTCAAACCAAGAATCACCTACCCAGCAAAACACAGTATAATACTTCAGGGGAAAATATGGTCTTTCAATGAAACAGAGGACTTTCAAACATTCTTGATGAAAAGACCAGAGCTGAAAAGAAAATTTGACTTTCCAACACAAGAATGAGAAGAAGCATGAAAAAGTAAACAGCAAAGAGAAGTCATAAAGGACTTACCAAAAGTGAACTGTTTACATTCCTACATGGAAAGACAATATTTGTAACTCTTAAAACTTTTCAGTATCTGGGTAGTTGGTGGGATCACACACACACATACACACACACATACACACACACATGTACACACATGCACACACACACATGCATGCACACACAGAGACAGAGAGCACAGAGTGAATTGAATAGGATGGGACCATATCTTAAAAGAAATTAAGGTAAATGGTGAGAGACAAAGGTAGGGGGAGGAAAGAGGGTGAAATGGAATGGGGTAAATTATATGTCATTTAAGAGGCAAGCAGGAGACCTTTTAGTGGAGGGAAAAAGAGGAGAGCTGAGAAAAAAACATGAAGTTTACCCTCATCACATTCGACTAAAGGAAGGAGTAAAATGCACACTCATTTTGGTATGAAAACCTATCTTACAATACAGGAAAATGGGGGAGAAGGAGATAAGCAGGGAGGGAGGGATGATGGAAGGGAGGGCAATGGGAGGAGGGAGAAATTTGAAGTCAACACTCAGGGAGGGACAGGATCAAAAGACAGAATAGAAACAATGAGGGGCAGGATAGGATGGAGGGTAATTCAGTTAGTCTTACACAACACGACTATTATGGAAGTCATTTGCAAAACTACACAGATAGGGCCTATATTGAATTGCCTGCCTTCCCAAAGGGAATGGGTGGGGAGGGAGGGATGGGGAAAATTTGGAACACAAGTTTTAGGAACAACTGTTTAGTATTGTTGTTGCTACTAGGAAATAAGACATACAGTTAATGGGGAATAGAAAGTCATCTGGCCCTACAGGACAAAAGAGAAGATGGGGACAAGAGAAGGGAGGGATGACAGAAGAGAGGGCAGATTGGAGATAGGGAAAATTAGATGCTTGGGGTATTGGGGTGGGGGAGGGGATAAAAAGTGGAGAAAAAATTGGAACCCCAAATTTTGTGAAAATGAATGTAAAAAGTTAAATAAATAAAAATAATAAAAAAAATAAAATAAAAACAGGCTAACTCACTAGGAAAAAGAGGTTCAAAAAGTCAATGAGAAGAATGCTTTAAATAGCAGAATTAGTCAAATGGAAAAGGAGGTTCAAAAGCTCACTGAAGAAAATAGTTCTTTAAAAACTAGAATGGAGCAGATGGAAGCTAATGACCTTATGAGAAACCAAGAAATTACAAAAAAAACCCAAAAGAATAAAAAAAATGGAAGATAATTTGAAATATCTCACTGGAAAAACAACTGACCTGGAAAATAGATCCAGGAGAGACAGTTTAAAAATTATGGGACTACCTGAAAACAATGATCAATGAAATTTATCTTGCCCTACAAGACAAGAGAGAAGATGCGGATAAGGCAAGAGAGGGGTGTTAGAAGGGAGGGCAGATTGGGAGAAGGGATAATCAGAATGCACTGCGTTTTGGAGTGGGAGGAGGGGAGAGATGGGGAGAAAATTTGGAACTCAAAGTTTTATGGAAGTGAATGTTAAAAACTACAAATAAATAAACCTTTAAAAAATAAAGTTGTGGCTGCTAAATTAAATTTTTTTTTAAATAAAAAGGGAGTCAATAATAAAACAATCCATTTAGTTCATAACTTCTCAACTGAGTATCCAAGTGGTAAAGGAAAAAAAACTAGATCTGGAGTCACAGGACGGGCAGTGTGGGGAGATCTCAATACTCATACCAATGGTTGCTCAGTGAGCTGTAGCCCTGGCAATGAGTGATAACAGCAAAAATGGGACAAATCTGATTCATAATAGGGTTTCATGAGTAGAACATGGGTATTTGTCTGAGTTTGTCCCAGCCCAAAGAATACCTGGTGCTGGTCACAGTAATACAGCTACTATGTCATTTTGTCAGAAGGTAAGAGGGTAAGTCAAAGAGGGTCCAGAGGGTAAGTGCAAAGGATTGTTGGTATGCTAAGCTCAGGGCACAGATTATTTTCTGGCCCTTAGCTCTGGAAAACAGGGTGTCCCCTAATAACTTGACACTGGCTTAAATCCCCAGTTGGCCCATCCACCAGCCCACCAAATGCCTTTTTGTCTTGATGTTGATAAACTCCTTTTTAACTTCCTCTTCCTGAGTTTTGGCTCTTTCATCAAGGCACAAGTCTGGACACAGAATTTTCCTTTTAACAATAACTTCTAGCAGTCCCTCTTAAATCTAGGCCTATTAGACATAATAATTGCTAGTGTTTATATAGTGCTTTAGGGCAGCTAAGTAGGGCAGTGAATACAGCATCAGGGCTGGATTCAGGAAGACCTGAGTTCAAATCCAGCCTCAGATACTTATTAGCTGTGTGATCCTGGGCAAGTCCCTTAAATTTCTTTGGATCAGTTTCTTTATCTGTAAAATGAGCTGGAGAAGGAAATGGCAGACTGCTCCAAAATTTCTGCCAAGAAAACCCCAAATGGGGTCAAGAAAAGCTGGAAACAACTGAACAATAACAATGTCTTTATTCTAATATTCTAGTTCCAGGGACATGGTTTTGTGTGGTCAGAGTTGCTTTTTTCAACTCTCTAGAATGATAGAGTTCAGGAGTCTGGAACTCAAGACAGTCCTTTTCACTTAGCTCTACTTTCACCTCCCACAAATTCTTTCTGAGATTCCTTATCCTGACTTGATCAAAGTCAGAGAAGGATCAAATGCTTTTCAAAAGTGCCATTAGAAAAGAACTCTTCCTTTCCAAAGTTACCTTCAGTGATGATGGAGTCCACAGCATGGGCAAGTAAGTACCTTTTGCCCATATTTTCAACATATCCCAATCTTGATTTTCCATGAAATGCTTTGACCAAATCAAGTAGTCTGGAGGCTTTCAGAAGTACATTTGTTGTTGTCGTCATTTTCCAGGTGAAAATTTTCCACGTTGGTTCCTTCAAAAACCTTTCTCTGTTGCTTAAACCATTCTTTTTGTATCCCACTCTCCAGTTACCTCCTTGCTGAATCCTCTGAAACAGACTTTTCTAGCTGGCCCTTTCCAGCCAGGACTGCCCTTGTTAATGACAAGCCTGCTTCAGGGTGTTACCCTGTTAGTGCAGGTTCAATGTTGAAAAGAAATAAGACATTCATAGGTCATTAAATTGTTAACAAAAGGAGGTTTACTTAAATATAGAATTTTTTTAAAAGGATATTCAACAAGGATAGTCAAGCACTTAGCTTAGGTAGATTCAGACCTTCTCTTCCCACCTTGTCTCTATATGAAAGTGTAACTGGTCAGCAGGACAAGGTGTGGAAGTCTAGTGCTCCTGGAACATCTGCCAAGTCTGAAAGGCCCTGAGACGGCCAGGAAGTCAAGTCAATGCAGTCAGAGGCTAAATCAAGACAGTCAAGTATTAGACTTTGTCTCTTTTCAGGGAAAAACTAGCCTAGTTATGTTGTGTGGTGGGGGTGAAGAGTGGGTAGGAGGGTTACTAGCTCCCAGTGTTCCTAGGGAACAGTTAGAATAGGTACCCCCTAGTGGTTGACCAGGTGTTGCTGTTACTGCACTTTTGATGTGGAATCTGCCTTTCACTGCATTGCCTTGTGTAGTGGGGTATGTCAGCCAATATTCAACACTACCCTAGGATTGGGTATTATCCCTTTCATTGTGTTCCTGGGGAGAAAAATGTTTATTTCCAAATGTAGACTTTCTCTCAACCTCTATCCTATTTATAACTGCTTCCTAAAATAATCCCTTTTGGTTCCTTCTACTATATCTGTGGGATTGCTTTCCCTTTTACCCTACCTCCCAAATACCTCTCCTGCCTGGGTGAGTAAATATAAAATAAAGACAATATTTTGTGTGTGGAGGAGGGGAAGGAACAACCAACTGGGGTGAGAGTTGGGAGTCCTCATGTTGATTTTTGAAGAAAAATAGAAATCCTACAAGGCAGAGATTAGGACAAAGTACAAAGATACAGAGACAATATTGCAGGTGGCGAGTGTACAGCAACCAGACTTGAATGTAGTGTATAAAGGGGAGTTATGTGCACGACAGTCACCTTTAAAGTTAAGTGGAAACCAGATTGCAAAGGCCAAATAAATGGAAGGTCTAAATCTAGGTCAACTGATATTTGCTCACTATCCTGTTCACAGAAGCCTGTTCTCTGCATGCAGCCGTTGGCTCATCTGTAACTGTAACCAGAGGGAGGCAAGAACCTGTTTTTGACTCATGCTAAGGCTGAGATGTTGGGATTACTTCACAAAGATTCTGGTAATTTGATAATAGGCAGTAAGTCACAAGGGCATAAAAATACCAGATGTAAGTATAGCAGACAACTATAACCAGATGAGAAAGAATGACGTGAGAATACTGGATAACAGAATAGCTAACAAGGCACAGAAGAAAGGGGCATGCTAGAGTTTAGGGGAAAGTAATTTCATAAAATGGGCACAAAGGGAAAACCAATAAGATGAAGACTGAAGTCACTTTCCTGAACACCAAGGCCAGGTTTGAGCTCAAGAGTGATCTTTGTATGTGTTTCCCTTGAATTTGGTCTATTATAGCATCATGGATTTAGAGGCTGTCTTGTTCAGGGGTCCTTAATATTACATATGTGTGTGTGTATTATATATTATAACATATGACAGAGAGAGAGAGAGACAGAGAGAGAGACAGAGACACAGAGATAGAGAGAGAGAGAATCAAAATAATTGAGACAGCAAGTAGAGTACCAGACCTAGAGTCAGGAAGACCAGAGTTCAAATCTAGCCTCAGACATTTACCAGCTCTATGACCCTGGGCAAGTCACTTAACCTCTGTTTGCCTCAGGAAACAACTTTATCTGTAAAATGGGGATAATAGCACCACATACCTTCCAGGGTTGTTATACGGAACAAACAAGATAATAACAAGTCAGGGCCTGCCACATAGTAACTACTATATAAATGTTAGCCATTCTTATTTTTCCCTTAAAATCCTGTGTACTTTATTGTATGCACTTTAAAACTTTATTCTGAGAAGAAGTCCATAGAGTTTACTGGAGTGCCAAAGGGGTCTATGATACACACACATGCAAAAAAGTCTGAGACTCCCTGATCTAGTTTACCCTCCTCATTTTACAGTTAGGAAAACAGGGGCTCAGAAAAGTTAAAGAATAACTCACTCGAGATCACCTAGGTCCTAAGTGGCCAAGGCAGGATTTAAACTCCTATCCACCAGGACTGCAAACCCAGGGCCTGTTCCACTGTTCCACTCTGTCTATGGAGTTTAGAGGTGAGAGCAAGGAGGTAAATGATTCTGCCTGAAAAGTGAGAGCAAAGAGCTTAAAAACTGAGATAGTTATCCACTGTGGGTGTGGTTGGAAAGTCAAGGGAAGGAGCACTGGAGAAATAAACACAGCTGGTAGAAAAAGGAGAATTTAGAGTAGAGGAAAGGCATCATTTAATCATATGTTTGAAATCTGCTGCAATTTGAGAACAACACAACCTGATTGTTTTGTTGGTTATTAGCATCACACAGTTGGTTTTATTTAAGGATTTTATTAATGTTTTGAATAATCCATAAATTATTCTTGATATGTTCTCATACTAACCTCAAAGAAATATATAAATGCTAGCTATTAGTAGCAGTAATAGTAATAATAATAATAAAGGAGTCAGCAGTTTGTACTAGAACCCTGACTTCCAAAGAGGAGAAAAGCCTTTTTTGTGCCAGATTGGGATATAATTTGGTCACCTGGAATGAATTTACTGACTCAAACATTCTTGAGGTCAAGGCAAAGATTTATTAACACTTTTAAGTGGGCAAGAGTTCTTAGGGAACCTGCAACCTTGGAGGGGTACTGGTGAAGTTGATATAAGATATTATTTAGTAAAACAAGTGCCAGATATGCTAATTAGGTGATTCAGGGTGGGAGTGGTTAAGAAGTGGTTAGTTCTTAAAGGAACATGACCTTTTGGTATCTACTGTGGAGGTATTTTACCCAGAGTTCTTGGGAAATAGCCCAAGGTGGGGCTACATGGAGGTGTGGTTTTAGGCCTGAAACATCATTAAGTTAACTAACAGTCAGGATTGACTAAGGAATATCAGGCTGCTCTCATCAATGTCTCATTAGACAAGATAAATGTAAGAGAGTATCCATATGTCTAAATATAGGATACATAGGATTGGTCAGTGAGTAGTAAATGTCCTTATGACCCAGTACACAGCCCGTTCAGCCAGTACACAGCTGGTTCAGCATAATAAATTCTATAAATGCAGCTGGCTATTGTATCAGAAAAAAATAAAGTTTTCCTAGGGCAGGCTATATCCTTGGGCAGGAGAGAAACTTCGTGGGTCAGTATTTTGAGACTAGGGAGAAATGTGATTTTTAAAGAGAAATGTGATTTTAGAATTGGAGTCCAACCACATGCACCCAAGCACCCCATCATATCGACTATCCTCCATCCCTTACCTCAGCTGCCTCCTATGATTATTCATTTCACTGTTAGGTGACAATGCCACACTTCTTAGGAATTTCTGGAACTGTATGTATTTTTACTTCACCATTATGAGAAAATGTTAAGTGACCAAAAGGCAAGTGAACTGAGGATATTTTTCAAAAAAGTAAGTTTTAAGGTATTTTCTGTGGTTGGTGTTCATTCATTCACACAATCTTTTATAACCACTTCCACACAACAATTTTGTAAATATATTTCACAATGATGACTTTGAATCATTCAGAAAAGATTTATCTGTGATATACTTCCTTCAAGTGGTAAAATGTATTTCAGAAAGGAAAATAGTCCAAGTAAAAGAACAGCAAATAGAAGGGCAGTGAAAATAGTACTAGGTGTGAAATTTGATTTGGGTCTGAATCTCACTTCTGAAGAATATGATCTATATGATGTTGGGCAAATCATTTAACCACCTTTGGCCTTAGTTTTTTCATCCATAAATATTTGGAGTTGCATTAGATGGCCTCTGAGGCCCCTTCCAGCTCAAGATCTGTGAGTCTATTTTAATTACTGGAGAGACTTTGGAAAAGTCATTTATCTTCCCTCCAACTTTGCTTTCCTCATCTATAAAATAATGGTGTTTGTCTCAATGGTTTCTGGGGTTTCTTTCAGTTTAAAGAGTTCTGAGAAGTTCCCTTAACCTGAACATCTCCTTTCCCAATCTTTTCCAGTAACTAAGTTGGCATTAAAGTTACTTCTGCTCTCTATCTACTCAACCTAATCAGGTCTCTAGGCATTGATTATAGCTCTATAAGGATGAGGTCACACAGGATGACTAGCTACAGAGGAAAGAGAAAGGTCACTCAGATTTCTATTCCTCTCTGAGATTGAAATAGTTGAACCCAGTCCTGACACCCTGGCTGACAGTCAACGTATATGCAAATTTGCTCTCATTTTTTTCATTTCCTCATGATCCCAATATCTTCCTTGGTCAACATTTCTTTTATTTTTTTCTTGTCCTCCTATATCACAGCCTTAATGAGAGAGATTAAAATCTTGCCCAAAGCTGGGTCTGGTGATCCAGTCATGTAAAACTTTCCTGGAATACTCTCCCTTCCCAACTCTAGTTTTACTGACTTCCCTGGCTTTAACTTCCAACTAAAACCCATGTTTTGCAGGAAGCATCTCTCAACCTCTCTTATTTCTAGTGGCTTCCCTTGTTAATTATTCTCCATTTATCCTATATATAAAACTTGATTTGTATATATTTATTTGCACGTTCTCTCCCCCATTAAAAGGTAAACTCCTTGAGGGCAGGGGCTGTCTTTGCCAATTTTTGTAATTCCAACACAGTGTAATACTTGGCACATAGTAGGTGCTTAATAAATGTTGATTGATTGATTTCTACTAGTGGGGAGTGTAAGGTTGGCAGATTGCTTGAGTTTGAAATATTTTGAGATAGGTAGGATTTGGTACTCAGTCCTAATTTAAATGATTCTGACTCTTTTTTCAACTTGATTTGATTGTGTTTTGGAGAAGAAAGGAGTTGAAAGAATTTAAGTGACTCCAAAGTATGAGAACTCTTTCTCTATGTTTGGAACTAGCATTCAGGGAAGTTGGTAAGAGATTTGAAGAGACTGGAACAGTAGCAGCTATCCATCTCCATAGTATCTTATCCCACTTGCCAATATCTCCATCTTGTCCGAATCCCAGAAGAGGATACAAGCTCTAGCTCTGTGTTTCTTTGGCTGTAGGACTATGATACTCTGGCAGACAGCACTATTTATTTCTGGCCATGGTGGCTAGTGCAGTGAAAGCCAAGAGTATCCTGACACATTACAGGGATATCTTAAAGAAAAAGAACTATGTGTCATAGGCACTAAATTTTGCCATGAATAAATATAACCAGGTAAATAACCATGAAAGCTTCTTCAAGGTAGTCAAGGTCATAAAAACTCAGGAGAAGGTCCAGCTACAGTTCCCTCCTCCATATTCATTTCTGTTACCAAAGTAACAGTGAGAGGAATCTTTTTCTACTGATAATCATTGACTCTCCCCACTCCTCCATCCCCAGCTCTTTCCAATACATTCAAAAAAATCAATGAGAGTTATATTGAAATGAAAAGCAACTTAATGAACTTGGTTTGAGAATAAAAATATAAAGTTCAATTTATTTGATTTTTAAATTAAGAACTAACAAAAGAAATCAAGTTGAGGGTCAGGTTAGATCTGTCCCCAGTGGGGACATTCCCTACTTTTTTACTAAAGGGAAGTTATGGGACTATAAAAGCTCCCTTAGAGACACTTCTGATTTAGATTCCTTAACCCACATCTCTTCCAAGAGCCTCAGAGCTTGAACCTAACTTTTTCCTTAGTTCACGTATACTTCCTTTCTTTCTCAGTTATTTTCTATGCACGTTATTTCCCTCTATAAGAGTGTAAGCTCCCTGAGCGCAAGGACTGTTCATTTTTGCTTTATATTTACAATGCCTTGAACATTAGAATAAATGCCCATTGATTTACTCTTCTCCTATGACACCCAACTCATCACTTGCTTTCACTTTGAGCACATACCTTCAAGTTCCCTTGAAATTTACTCATTAGGAGGGGTGAAAGGTGAAAAAAAAAAAAAAGCTCCACTACTAAGGGGAGTTCTTGGTATGAAGAGCTTTATACCTCTCTCCAAGGGGCATCAAGCAGAGTACCCTAAATTGAGATCTATTTTGGAATAACGTGATTACTGGCTTCAACATGAGCACTGGATGATAAATGCACCTCATTTTGTTTGTATTCTTTATTCCAGCTCAGTTAGCACCTTCTAAAGTCATCTAAACTCTTTGTAATAGGGTAGGAGACCCCTTCACAAGTGCTCAAAATGCTCTATTAAACATTCCCATTTGGGAATTTGTTCCTGATATCAATTTCACTAATCTGTTGTTTTTAAAATCCAACTTTCCTTCCTTTTTCTTTTAAATAGTATTTTTTCTAATTACATGTAAACATAATTTTTAGAATTCATTTTTTTAATGAAATTTTATGTACCAAATTTTTTCCTTCCCTTGATGCGTTCACCCCTTCCTAAGACAGTAAGCAATTTGGTACAGGTTACATATATGTGTGTGTGTGTATGTATATGTATATGCAGTCATATAAAAACACATTTCCATATTAGTCATGTTGTGAAAGAAGGAGCAGAACAAATGGTAAAAACCATGAGAAAATAAAGAAAGTGAAAATAGTATGCTTCAATCTGCATTCACACTCCGTCAGTTCTTTCTCTGGATTTCCCCCCTTTTTTGGAAAATTTAGATACTTGCCTCTCTCAAGTCTTTCAGCATTTTTCCCATTCTCCATAGTTGACACATCAGTGAGCCTGGTCTGATAATTACAGCTGAAACTTCTTTAAATACCTTGATATGAAATTTGCCTAAGCCGAGAGACTTGGACTCTTTTAAGGGCAGGTTCTCCCCTATAATCTTCTTACCTTTCTTAGGTTTAAATTCCATGCTAAACAAGTTTATGAGAAAACACTTGGCATAATAGCAAGAACTGACCTCAGAGTTGGGAAAACTTGAACTCAAGTCCCATCTATGATATGTACAGGCTTTGTGACCCAGGGCAAATCACTTAACCTCTAGGCAACTCTAAGATTAAAAGGTGTTGACCTGAATTGTGGATAGAATGTTTTCACTGAGAAGTTCCTATAATCAATCCAGTCCTAGGTCTAGTCCTTAATCCTCTTACTATTCAATCATATCTGATGCTTTATGGCTCCATTTGGAGTTTTCTTGACAGATATACTGAAGTGATTTGCCATTTCCTTCTCCATTGATGAGGAAGCTGAGGCAAGCAGGGTTAAGTGATTTGCCCAGGGTCACACAGATATTGCCTGAGGCAAGATTTGAATTAAGGAAGATTTCTTCCTGACTCTGAACTCAATACTGTATCTACTGTACCACCTAGCTGCCTTATACCTCTTAACCATCCTTATTTCTATTATTGTTACAGTTTCAAAGACAGTGCTCCTTGATATAGAAGATAGCTGAAAATTAGTTGAATAGTTCTATTTTTTTGTTAGTCAGCTACTAAAATCAAACAGCTCTTTGCGGATCCATACTAAATCTTTTTTAAATGCCTCCCTTTTTCTCCTTACTGCAATGATTCAAAATTGTTTTGTTAAAATCTAACCTTTAAAATTCCCCTATTGGTGACAAAGCCAAGATGCAGGAGAAAAGGCAATGATTCTCCTCAGGTCTCTCCAAAACTCCTCTGAACACCTTTAAATAATGCCATAAAATAATTCCTGCAAAAGGATGGGGTGAAATAATTTTCCCAGCAAAGACATCTTAGAAGATCAGCAGGAAAGGTCTGTTGCATCTGAGTGAGAGTGGAGCACAGTGCAGTACAGGCTGGGCCAGTACAGACCAGGCCCTAGCAAATGAGGAGCAGCCAACATGAAACATTGTATCAGCAGTGGCAGCAGCTGCTTCTGTAGCTCTAGCCCATAGACAGTAAAAGAACTGAACAACTGATCTGAAAGATTATATCCAGGGGCCTTTTTGCTGGCACTGGGGGAAGGACAGTGCTTGTGATTGCTCACAGACTGGAACACAGGCCAGGAGGGTAGTAAACACCTCTCCTTAGATCATATCACATTTTAGAAGAACTGAAAACTTATAGGTCCCTGGAAGTAGCTCTGATAAGAGCTACATAAAGCACCTGAAGGTTGGGATAGTATACTCTCTACTCTAGAAAGAGAGCCCCACTTTAACAGAGAGATAAAAGTCAAGAAGTGGACTGTGGAAATGAGCAAACAACAGAAAAAAATCTAACTGTAGAAAGTTACTATTGTAACAAGGAAAAGGAAAATGCACTCAGAAGAAGATAATAAAGTCAAAGCTCCAATATACAAAACCTCCAAGAAAAACATTATTTGGTCTCAGGTCATGGAAGAGCTCAAAAAGAATTTTGAAAATCAAGTAAGTGATGTAGAGGAAAAATTGGGAAGAGAAATAAGAGTGATGCAAGAAAACAATGAAGGAAGAGTCAACAGCTTTCATACACACAAAAAGAAATGCTGAAGAAAACAACACATTAAAATACAGAATAGTCCAAATGGTAAAAGAGTTTTAAAAAGCCCAAGAGGAGAAAAATGCCTTAAAAAGCAGAATTGGCCAAATGAAAAAGGAGATACAAAAAGAAAATAATTCCTTAAAAATTAGAATTGAGCAAATGGAAGCTAATGATTTTATAAGAAACAAAAAATTAAAAAAACTAAAAGAATGAAAAAATAAAAGGTAATGTGAAATATCTCATTGTAAAAACAAATGACCAGGAAAACAGATCCAAGAGAGATAATTTTAAAATTACTGGATTACCTGAAAGCCATGATAACTTAAAAAAAGAGCCTACAAACATCATTTTTAAAGAAATTATCAAGGAAAACTGCCCTGATATCCTAGAACCAGAGGGTAAAATAAAAATTGAAAGAATCCTCCACTCACTTCCTGAAAGAGATACCCAAATGAAAATTCCCAGGAATATTATAGCCAAATTCAAGAACTTCCAGATCAAGGAGAAAATATTACAAGCAGCCAGAAAGAAACAATTCAAGTATCATGGAGCCACAGTCAGGATAACATAAGATAAAGCATTTTTTACATTAAAAGGTGGGAGCGGCTGTTGAACTCTGTGTGTGTGTGTGTGTGTGTGTGTGTGTGTTCGTCCTTTGTTGCTGAAGAAGACCATGCCACCAGAGAAATAATGACATGACTTGCACTTGACTTTGTTTTGAGTGAGGGAGGACTGTACAGGTCACCAGCCTCACTTTTCCTCCAGAGTCATCTGAATCCAGTGACCAGATATTTTTCAGAATGACTGGCGATGATCCAGGATGAGGAAATTGAGGTTAAGTGATTTGCCCAAGGTCACACAGCTAGAGAGTGTCAAGTGTCTGCGGTAAGATTTGAACTCAGGTCCTCCTGACTCCATTACTGGTGTTCTCTCCATTGCACCACCTAACTACCCTAGATTTATGGGAGAAGAGACTTCAAGAAATTAAAAAAAAAAAAAGATAAGGGGTATTCCATGGCCTAAAATCACAAGAGGAAAATTACCCCAAGATGGGCAGGATAAAAAAGCACCACATTGTGACAACAAAAATACAAAAGTCAAGAAGTTAGAATTACAACCAAAAATCACCTACCCAGAAAAATTGAATATAATCCTTCACTGCGGGGGAGGATAGGGGGGAGGGGAAGGGCATAGAGGGCTTTCACAACATGACTAATATGGAAATATGTTTTGCATGACAACATATGTATAACCTGTGGAGAGATGGAGAAGAGGACAGGACGGAAGAGAGACAATTTTGGGACTCAAAAGTTTTAAAAATGAACGTCAAAAATTATTTTTACATGTAATTAGGGAAATAAAATACTAATAAATTAAAGGAAAAACAAATCCCTCTATATTTGTGGGCCACATTTCTTTGGAGAGTCTGTGGGCCTGGAGTGATGCCTATCATCATATGAACTTTTTGAAATCTTTTTTCCTTAAGAATATGATAGGATCTACTTTGTCCAACATTTCCTTCTTCAGCTATTGTGAACATTAGCTATTAAGTTGACATGAACTCTTTACCTCAGATTTAGTACTAACTCTTCTTGTTGATTAGAATTAAGTAAAGCATAGTTGTTTCCTTAAGTCTCTCCCTCTCTTCTAACAATTGCAGTTGTCTAAAAGGCAAGTCAAGAATTTATCAGATATTTTGCTTTTAGAAATTTGACTTACAGCAGTTATCTGTAGAGTTGAAACCTGTCCCTTTGACTTCTCATATCATGACTCTATCTCACTTTTCTACTTTTTAAATTTGTACAAGAAAAACATCATCCATATTCTCTATCTGGCTAAGCAGTTTGTATCATACTGGCACACCATAGATCCAGAGGTGAAATGGATCTTAGAGGCTGTGTAAGAGTTTCATTTTATAGATGAGGAAACTAAGGTCTAAAAACTAGTATCTTGCCCGAGATCACATAACTAGTGAGTTGCAGAGATTGAATTTGAATATAGACTCTCTAACAGCATATCCAGTGCTTTCCTCACCTCAGCACAGTTCATTAATATTTCTGTTTCTCTCTCCTTTTATCTTCACTCAAATTCTCCTTTCTTGCTCCCAGTTTCATAGTCATGACTTTCTTACAAAATTTTTTCATACACACTGCTACTCTATCGTCTCTTCTGTTAAAAAAAAGATGCTGCTTTGTTCTGTTTGCACAAGGAATATGTTAAACTAACATTAGTGAAACCTTGGTTTAGTTGAAAAAGTTATGAAAGAGACTGTTTTCAGTGTAAATTTTGTACAAAGAGTCCCATTGGGCACCCATGAGACATATACCCCACTAGTAGTTTCCCCAGAGGAATTAGCAATTTGGCATATAGCTTTTCCATTATGAAGTATGCCTAAAGACCTTGACTTTACCTAAAACTACAACAGTATACTTTTAGCTTTAATTTTGTAATTTCTCATTAAAAGGTTATGCTATTTTATTACTCTCAAGATTGGTCCTAATGTTTGCAAAAAGCCTGTTATTGACCTTGAAAACTGCCTCCTCCAAGAAAAGTCAAAGAGGAAAATGGTATGTGACTGAAACCAGACAAAGGGATTTGTAAATGGACAGTTTCTTTGGGCTTTTTGTTTATGAAAGGCTACTGCTAGTGTACATTACTCTATTCTCAGACTGGAAATTTACCTGATGCTAAATGATTTTAAGATAGCGGTCCCATCAGAGGGAGAAAAAGGTTGCTTTTAAGTAAACATAGATTCACAAAGTGGGGGTAGGGTTAGGATGGGGGGAACCTGTCCTTTGTTTCTCTCTTTTTCTGAAGGCCCCAGGGGAGAGATTTACTTTCCTCTTCTCTCACAGTCTCCCCTCCCTTCCTCCCACTCACCTCATACACCCATTTTTTTTTAAGTGAAGGCTTTATAATCATCTGCCGAAGAGGTGTAATTCTGACTTCAGATGGATATGTTCAACAACATCAGACCATCCCCCTTTGTTTTCGGGGATTCATTAGAGTGTCTCTGTACTTTCAGTCCAGAAACTGTAAGGGGAAAGAGAGAGTTGAGGACAGAGATGCCATCCCCAGCAGAGTACCTTGATGTGCAATTATAATTGACCCCCCTCTGAAGAATAACTATGCTGGGGGAGAAAGAGGTTAAAAGTCCTGCAGTGCAGCTGCTCCCACCCTCCCAAACTTCAGCTTTGCTGGGGAGTGGCAGTCTCTAGCAGGCAAAGTTTAGAGCTGCTATCTCCATGACACACAGCCTAAACAATTCCTGGGCAAAGTCCTTTTAAGAAAATAAAAGTAAAACCCCCAAATTACCAACATTGGTTGAAGTGAGTGGTAATTTGCAAAGGCCACCACTAATTAATATGTGATTCAAACTGAGAATCCAGAGAGGAAGGTCACTATAGCAAAACTTGGTAATGACAACCTTGAATCATGTTCTCATCTTAATATGTGCCAAAGAGGAAGTTTTTTTTCCTCTCTCTCTCTTTTCCTCTCAACACACTGATCGTTCTTTTCCCTTTCAACTCCTGATCCCATGCTCCTTTGAAGCGTCCACATTCCTGAAAACTGACTGCAACAAGTCTCAAGTGGACTTCCACACATATTTGCAGTCCCAGTAGCACTGGTTTTTTTTATTAAAAGATCTATAGTGTGGGACATTAATACACAGTTAATAGAACTGTGAATTGATCCAACCATTTTGGAAAGCAGTCTGGAATTATGCCCAAAGAATTATAAAACTACATATACTCTTTGACCCAGCAATACCACTATTCGGTCTGTTTCCCAAGGTAGGCAAGGGAAAAAGAAAAGAAACACAATGTTCCAAAATATTTACAGCAATATTTTTGTGGTGGCAAAGAACTAGAAATTGAGGAGATGCCTATCAATCAGGGAAGGGCTAAACAAGTTGTGATACACGATTGTGATGGAATCCTGCTGTGCTATAAGAAACGATGAGTTGGTTGATTTTAGAAAAACATGGAAAGATTTGCATGAAATAATGAAGAGTGAAATGAGCAGAACCGAAAGAAAGTTGTATACAATAACAGCAAAATTATTCTAAGAATAACTGAACAACTAAGTTATTTGAGAAATACTCAAATCAACTACAGAGGATCTATGAAAGAAACTCTAGAGAAAGAACTGATGAATAGATTTGTAGTATGTATGTATGACACACACAAACACACATCTGTGTGTAATGGTGGCTTTCCTTAGTGTGAAGTGGAGAGGGAGGGAGGAAAAAAAGTGCACAGCAGAGAACAAACTACAGCTAGGAGTAAGCACAGAAAAGCAGGATATCTTTGAAAATGATGTGCATACATACACACACACACACATATATACATATATATACACATATATGTATAGATATATAGATAGAAAATTAGATGATTGAGAGGGTATAGAACCCTTGTTGATTCACCATTAAAAGTTTGCAATATGTAGGAATCAGTACCACCCGGACATTGGTAAGCCATAGCACACATTCAGAATGAACAGTTCCCTTGGGGTCCCATCTTTCCTATGTGAAAGG
This sequence comes from Bettongia penicillata ogilbyi, assembly GCA_023548195.1. Classification (NCBI taxonomy): domain Eukaryota; kingdom Metazoa; phylum Chordata; class Mammalia; order Diprotodontia; family Potoroidae; genus Bettongia; species Bettongia penicillata. The sequence continues at coordinate 4,301,221 of JAJHZJ010000580.1, forward strand.
AGATAGGATATAGCTGAAAAATTCATATTCTTCTCAGTCAAATGTGCAATTGTCTAATTTTATACAGAGGCAGTATTCTCAGAAGTATTTGAGGATTAAACAGACCTGATGAGTATACTCTGCCAATTTCATGGATGAGATCAAGATGCTCTCCCTAGCTAGGCAATAACAAAATGACTAGGAAAATCCTGAAGCACGCTGTTAAAATTCATTGAAGGATGTTGCCACAGATTGAAAATATCTTACCAGGGTTTACAGAGTAGCTTTCGCTTTGAGCTTATCTAGATCCTGAATTTTCCAATTAACCTAAGGATCCCATGGTCAGTCTATACCCTTGAATGGAACCAAAATATGGTCTAGTTATTCCCTTCATGATTCTAGGTCATTTACCCATAAGCAAAAGACAGATGGTTCAGAGAAAGGGGCCCCAAAATAGAAAGCCTGAGGTAAAAAAGGTTCCATCAGTTCCTTCTACCAAAGGTCATCCTCTGTTTTTTGCATTTGTCCTCCACACAAACCTTCACTAGTTCACATATCTGAAGTATATCTAATTTTATAAGCAGCAGAGCACCTAAAGAAAGCAGGATTGCATTTAATCCCTTTCAGCAAGTCTTGAGCAGCTCTTAAATTGGTGGATACTTACATGATCTATGCAATTGCCAAGTGTATGAAATTGAATGTGTACCTGGACACAATATATTCAACAATCAATATCATTTGCCTATAGCCAGTGTGTGTGTGTGTGTGTGTGAGAGAGAGAGAGAGAGAGAGAGAGAGAGAGAGAGAGAGAGAGAGAGAGAGAGAGAGAGAGAGAGAGAGAGCTTCTACAGGCTTTGGGGCAATCCATCCATTTGACCTAGCTTGATCAAGCTAAATACAGTCATGCCCATATACATGATCTTGTTTTGGCAACCAGGCACCTTCCCTGAATGATCTACAGGAACAGATTCTTGTGTCCAAGAACACAAAACAGGTTATGAATAGCAGAACTTTATTTAACAGTCTTTTATCACAACAAAGCTGTTCTGGATCAGTTCTGTTCCAGAAATGACTGCAGCATAGAACTATAGGAATCTCCAAAGAGCAAAACACTGAAAGGACCACAAGAGGAATAAAACCATTAACATTGTACACTTGCTTAATCTACCTTCCATTACACATCATTATGCCTTTCTGGAAGTCAAGTACTTCAGTTCACCAGCCCTTTGTTATATTAGATTAGAGGATTTATATTAAGGAATAATGTAAAATGAAGTTGTATAGATAGGGTGAAACTAGATTATGTAAAGACTTCAAAGACTACAAAGGCATAGGACAGAACAAAGAGATATGGAGGGATTTGAGGGTCATATTTCAGGCAAATGGTATCAGCATGAGTAAGGGTCCAGAGGTAGAAATAAGTTTGCAATGTATGGGGAGCAATGAGTAAGCTGTCCTTCCTAGAATAGTGATTCTTGACTTTTGGGGACAGAGCCAAGATGGCAGAGTAGAGAAAGCACTCAGCTGAGCTCTCCCAGGAGAAGCAGTGGATAAAGCACTGGGCCTGGAATCAGGAAGAATCCTATTCCTGAATTCAAACCCAACCTCAGACCCTTAGTAGCTATGTGACCCTAGGCAAGTCATTAAACCCTCTTTGCCTCAGTTCCCTCATTTGTAAAATGAGCTGGAAAGGGAAATGGAAAACCATTCTAGTATCTTCACCAAGAAAATTCTAAAAGGGATCACAGAGTTGGACATGACTGAAAAAATGACTAAACAAAATTCTCCCAATATTCTCCTCCAAATAACTTTGCAATAACATTTCAACTCACTCTGGAGTGGCAGAACCAACAGAAGATCAGAATTGGATATTTTTCCAACCTAAGACAGCATAGGAGGTCAGAAAGAAAGATCTGTGGTGGTGGAAGAGTTGGGAGGAGGACTGGATAGGAATCCACATGTTGGTGGGATTAAGTAGTGCTTACAAAAGCAGAAGCAGCTTTATGAGCTCTCAAACCAGAGACTGTCAGGGGACCTGGAAACTTGTCAAAAAGAGATTACAGAGCTGGGGTGGTGGGTTGTGTGTAGCATTGGACAGAGAACCAAACTCTGTGTGGCAACTCCATTGCCTATGCCCATTCCTGGATCATAGTTCAAGGGCAGAGAGAAGCATTTTTGGTAAAGAGGGAGTGGAAGTCCTGAGGGATAATATCAGTCTCTAGGGATGAGAGATCCTGGGAACCAGTATCAATTGCAATCTCAAGGGATCAGGGGTCCTTCCTGGGTAAGGATGAGTGCAGGCCAAGAAAGTAGTGACCACACCTCTCCCCAAATTATACCACCTTGGAAGCACTGAAAACTTCCAAACCCTCAGAACTAGCAGGAAAAACAGCAGTGCAAAGAAACCTAAAGCTGAATAAAACAAAACAAAATAAACAAAAAAACCCGACTTTACAATATAAGACTCAAGGGAAACATAACAAGGTAAATATGAAAGAGAAATCATAAGAGACTCAAAAAATAAACTGTTTATCTTTTTGTATACTTAAGATGATATATGTATCTTCTAAGACTCATTGTTAGGGCAGGTAGAAGGATTCTACTTGGAAAGAGGGTGTAGGAATGAGTTGATTGTGTTGGAATATTTTTTAAAAAATGGATAGGTGAGAAAGAGGGATGCACTGGGAGAGGAGGGAGGGGAGAGAAAGAATGGGAAAAATTATTTCACATAAAAAGGCATGCAAGAAAGAACCTTTGCAAGGGAGGAAAAATTGGGGGCAAGAGTGTGTGTATGGAGGCAAGGCTTGAGCCTCACTCACATGTAAATTGGTTCAAAGACGTGTATATATATATATATATATTTACATCCTCAACTGGTAAGAGAAATCTGACTTACCCAACAGGAAACTAAGAGAGGAAGGAGAATAAAAGAAGGGAGAGGGGTGATAAAAGTGAGGGCAGATAAAAAGAAGGCATTGGTCAGAAGCAAAACATATTTTAGAGGAGGAACAGGATAAAAAGAGTGAGAAGGATAAGCAGAAGACAATAGGATATAAGGAAATATACAATAAGTTCATAAATGTGAATATGAATGAGATAAACTCTCCCTAAAATGGAAGTGGATAGCAGAATGAATTAGAAACCAGAATCCAATAATATGTTGTTACAAGAGACACACTTGAAATGGAGAGATATACACAGAATAAAAATACACAGGTTAAGAAAAGACAGGGGTAGCAATCATGATCTCAGATGAAGCAAAAGCAAAAATAAACCTAATTAAAAGAGATAAGTAGGGAAACTATATTTTTCTAAAAGATACCTTAGACAATGGAGTAATGTCAGTACTAAACATATATGCACTAAATGTCAGAGCATTCAAATTCTTAAAGAAAAAGTTAAATTACTCAAAAGCAGAAATAGATAGTAAAACTATACCACTGGGGGACCTCAACCTCCCCCTCTCAGAACTAGATAGCTCTAACCATAAAATAGATAACAAGATGTTAAAAGATATTTTTCAGAAAAGTTAGACATGATAGACCTCTGGAGAAAACTGTTGTTGTTGTGTTCCTCCTTCAGTGCCAAAGAAGACAATGCCATCAGAGAAATGATGACATGATTTGCACTTGATTTTGTTTTGAATGAGGGAGGACTGTGCAGGTCACCAGCCTTACTTCTCCTCCAGAGCCATCTGAATCCAGTGACCAGACATTTATCAGGATGACTAGAGATGACCCAGGATGAGGCGGTTGGGGTTAAGTGACTTTCCCAAGGTCACACAGCTAGTGAGTGTCAAGTGTCTGAGGTGAGATTTGAACTCAAGTTCTTCTGACTCCTGCACTGGTACTCTATCTGTTGCACCACCTAGCTGCCCCATTGACTTCAGTATAAGTATGCTGAATACCATGTTAACTTTGCCTCTCCTATTCCTTCCTTTATTTTATTTATTTTGCTTTAAATAGTATTTTATTTTTCCCACAATTTAATTTTTACAAGATTTTCAATTCTACATTTTTCTTCCTCCTCCCCTCCCTTCCCCCTTCTGAAAATGATAGGCAGTTGACATAGTTTTTACATATGCTATCATATAAAACATATTTCCATAGTCATCACAGTTATGGAAGAAGAAATGGATTAAAGAAAGAATGAAGTGAAAAAAACATGCTTCGATCCACATTCAGAATCCATCAGTTTTTAATCTGGACATGGACAACGTTTTACTTAGTGTGTCCTTTGTATTTGTCTTGGATCATTGTGTTTCTGAGAAGAGCTGAGCCATCCATAGTGGATCATCATACAGTGTTGCTGATACTGTAAACAATGTTTTCCTGGTTCTACTCATTTCACTTTCCATCAATTTGTATAAGTCTTTCCAGGTTTTCCTGAAATGTGACTTGCACTTGACTTTGTTTTGAGTGAGGGAGGGCTGTGCAAGGTCTGGATCCAGTGACCAGATAATCATCAGGATGACTGAAAATGGCCCAGAATGCAATGAATGAGCGAAAACTGAATGGAAATAGAAAGGAATATACCTTTTTCTCAACTGTACATGTCACCTTCACAAAAATTGACCATATATTAGGTCATTAAAAACCTCCAAACAAACGTAGAAAAGCAGAAATATTAAATGTACCCTTTTCAGACCATTATTGTATTACAACCTGAAACATAAATTAAAAATTAATTGGAAACTAAATAATCTGATTCTAAAGAATTAGTGGGCTAGAGAATAAATCATAACACAATCAATAATTTCATTAAAGAAAATTACAATAATGACACAAATATACCCAAATTTATGGGATATAATCAAAGCAATCCTCAAGTGAAAATGTGTATCTCTAAATGCTGAAATCAATAAAACAGAGAAAGAACAGATTAATGAATTGGACATGCAAATAAAAAATCTAGAAAAAGAACAAATACCCAATTAAGCACCAAATTATAAATTCTGAATATGAAAAGAGATTAATAAAATTGGAAGAAAACAACTGAACTAACAATTAAAACTAAAAACTGGTTTTATGAAAAAAGATAAAATAGATAACAACTAATTAATTTGATGTTTTAAAATGAAGAAAACAAAATTACCAGTATAAAAAATGTAAAGGGTGAATTTTCCACAAATGAAGAGGAAATTAATACACTTATTAGAAGCTTTTTTGCCCAACTATTTGCCGATAAGTCTGACAATCTAAGTAAAATGGAAGAATACATATATATATATAATATATATAACACGTATATATGTATGTATATATATATATATATGTATAAACATTATCTAGATTAAGAGAAGAGGAAATAGAATATTTAATCATTCTTTGGGCAATTGATGCTGTACCGGCTAGCCAAGAAACCCATCATGGACTCTGTTTCGGATCTTCTTGGCAGCTTACCTCCTTGACAAGATCATGACAATCTCCAATAAAGCTTTATAGTAGAGTGAAAGTAAATTATAGAAACAATTGAAAGCCAGGAAGGGAAATTTAGGCAAGAGAGGGCTATAACAGATTCTTGTCAGAGTAGTGACAGGTAAAGTGGTATCACAAGAAAATAATTTGGTAGTTATATGGCGGCAATATATGGAACGCAATAGCCTCAAGGAATGGGAAAATAATATCATTCAGAGGGTAATGATGAGATTTATGGTGTGTCTGAGTAGCATGCATCTATTAGGAACTTTAAAAGACTAGATTAAAAAAGACATCAGGGAATTAATGATCAAAAAAGAGATGATCATGTGGTGAGGGCTAGACATAACAAGTGGACTGCCTGAGTGCTCCACTGGTATTCTCATGATGACAAGCAAAAATGAGAATATCTCCCAACAAGTTGGGTAGACCCTGTCCTCTCTTTCTTCACCCCATATTTATAAAGACATAGATAGGAGTAGCAAAGGGTAGGTAGGCAGGCATGAGATTGGCATTATTATGGGGAATATTAAAATTGATGAGTTCAGTGATCTATTTGAATATCTGAATATATTCTGGCAGTTATAGGATAGGTTGAAGCATGGAAATCAGAGGATTCTTACACTAATTTAAGCATCTATGAAAAGTGCTGGGATAGAGCTATTAGGACTGAAGAAAAAGAGATGGATACAGGAAATATTTTTTTTATTTCCTTATTTCAAAATCTCTTTGCCCTACTTTTTGGGTCTTCTTTCACTTCAGTCCCCTCCACATACACTATGATCTAGCTACATCAGTCTTTTTGGTGGTTCCTCACACAGGACTCCATGCCTTTTCATTGATTGTCCCTCCTGCCGAGAACTCCCCCACTCCTCATTTCTGCCTTCTCTTACTGGCTTCTTTCAAGGCTTACTCCACATTTTGCCTTCTGCAAGATGACTTTCCTGGTCCCTTTTTTTCTACCCAACAATGGCCACTGATAATGTGTCCCCCCTGAGGTTACCTTTCATTTTCTCTGATAAATATTGCATGATTTGTTGTCTCCTTTATTAGAATATGGGCTCCTTTATTAGAATAGTTCAGAGACCATCTTTTTGCCTTTATTTTTATCTCTAGCACTTAGTATCATTCTTTGAATATATTAAGTGACAAATAAATGCTTGGTGATTGACTTCTGGTTTCCTGGTTGATTTACTTTTTTTAACTAATTTTTATTCTTGTTTTCTTATTCTATTTTCTGTAGTTTCACTCAATTTTATATCATGTTCTAATTTTTATCTCCATATTCATGTTTTCCTTATATGTATTAAAAAAGAGTAATTGTTAGCAAATCTTGTTTGACATTCCAGAAATATAATACAGACACATTTCAGAATGACTTTCGATTTTAATACCAACATATCTGACCTTAAAGTATGGAATTATGACAGCTGCTTATATGCAATCCTGATGTGCAATATGGAGTTATTTTGAAATGAATTCCAGTTCTGCTAAGACAAAATTACTAAGCTTGAAGTGATTTTTTTAAAATAAAGGACAATCTGAAGCATCAAAAGAGTTAGCCTTGAATGATATTTCACAATGTGATCTTTATTTTCTTAATGGCAAGCTTTTCCCCTCTCCTATCTTCTGAGGGTCTTTTCCTCAAAACAGCAAATCTGATACTCTCTGCCAACTTTCTCTTCTCCTCTTCTCTACCCTTGATTTAAAATTCTGTCTATGTTTCAGATTTCTCAATCCTATAGAAATGCAAGATTAATGTTTAGATTCTGATTAATATGCATTTAAATTTTTCTGGAAAGTGCCGAAGCAGAAAAAAAAATAGATGCAGTCATATCAGAAAAGAGAATAAACATTTCACCATCATAGCACTGTTTCATAACCAGAAAGCTTCCTATGTCATATCATATTAGCATTAAATTCCAGATCGGCTTGGGCTCTTGGCATCAGGGATGACTCACTTATCTGCTTAGAAAAACACCATTGATTATTTTGCATTAGATTCTTCAAATATAGCAACTTTGCTTACTGCAATTCCAGGCCTAGTGACAGCTAAATCCTGCTTTCATATCACACTATTTTTAGAGGGAAATAAAATGCTTTTGACTAATTAAATAATGTATACTTTCTGAAAGACCACTTTATAACTTCAAAAAGAAGAATTCTCCCCTGTTCTTCAACATGTAGCCTCTCGTCCTAACAAACAAAATAGGATTTAATTAAGGTCAAGAAGGGATTGTATTTCACAATTTCTCTAAGTCAAAAACCTGATAGAACTTAAGCTCCTTCAGGGTAGAGACTATTTAATTTTCATTTTTGTATTCCCCAAATCTAGCATATGTGGAACATGGTATAGCAGGAATTTAATATAAATGTTTGTTGATTAAATAACTGGAGTATTATTTTAAAGCCCTTCTATTCTTCACTTCTGAATCATAGGAAATATATTTTGTGATTACAATTTGGCAGGGAGGAAGTAAGGAATATATATATTCAGATGGCCCTAGAGCATGAATAATATGGATCCCACATTGGAGCTCCATGCTAGCTACTGTGGAGTAATTCAGAAAGGCAGCACATGAGGAAAAAATGGTGAAGGAGATAGATTCTCCATCTAGTGTTAAGAAGACCAGAGGCATTCATATACAATTATAATCATAGTCAAGAAGCATTTTTTAAATGCATACTATGTGGCAAGGGCTGTGTTAAATTTTAGGGATACAGAGATAGGCAAAAGACAGTCCTGGACCTCAAGGACTTCACAATTAAACAGAGAAGATAACAGCAAACAAATTTGTACAAACAGGCTATACAGTGAATAAGTAGGAAATAATGAGTAGAGTAAAATTAAGAAGAATTAGAAAAGATTGCCCGTAGAAGGTGAGATTTTAGTTAGGACCTGAAAACAGTCAGAGAAGTGAGAAGGTAAAGATGAGGAGGGAACAACCAGAGAAAATACCCAGAACTGAGAGATGGAGGTCTTATTCATGGAATACTAAGAAGACCAGTGTCACTTGACAAAGAGTACATAGAGGGACGGAAGGATATAAGATGTAAGAAGACTGGAAAGGAAGGAGGTGTGGGGTTTTGAACACAAAACAGATTTTGCATTTAATCCGTAAGTGAAAAGAAGTTGATTAAGTATGGGAGTGACATGATCACACTGCAGTTTAGAAAAATCACTTTGGTGACTGAATGGAAGATGAACTGGAGTGGAAGAGATTTGTGGCCTGCAGACCAAATAGCAGGCTATTATTACAATAGTCATAAAACGATGAGAGATTGCATGGTGGCACACTCAAAGGAGAAAGAGGAGCATATCCAAAATACGCTGCAAAGGTGAAATTGATAGGCCTTAGCAACAGATTGGATATGGGGGGCAAGAGATAGTGAGAAGCTGAGGAAGACAACTAGATTGAGAGCCTGTGTGACTGGGGGAATGGTGGCACTCTCAATAGTTATAAGGAAGTTTAGGGAGGGAAATGGCAAGATCAGTTTGGATATGGAGATGTTTATGGGACATCCAGTCTGATATCTGAAAGGCAGTTGAAAATATGAGTCTAGAAGTCAGCAGAGAGGTTAAGACTGGATAGATAGATTTGAAAATCATCAGTATAGCAATTATTACTAAATCCATGGGAGCAAATGAGATCACCAAGTAAATAGTATAGAAGAAAAAGAGAAAAAGATCTAGGACAGAATCCTATAGCATGCCCATGGTTAGTAGGCATGACCTGGATAAGGATACAGTAAAAGAGACTGAGGAAAGGTCAGATATAGGTACTAAGAAAATAAGAAGAGAGCAATGTCCCAAAAACCTAGGAAGAAGAGTGTATCTTTCAAGCCAAAGTGGGTGATCAACAGTGTCAAAGACTGAAAATAAGTCAAGAAGAATGAAGATTAAGCAAAGTCCATTGGATTTGGCAGTTAGATCATTGGCAACTTTGGAGAGAGCAGGTTTTCTGGAATGATAAGATCAAAAGCAAGAATGAAAGGAAATAAAGTGAGGTAATGTGACATGAGAAAAGGGGAGGAAAGAAGGAGATCTTTGACAATAGCCTCTTTTTTTCTGTAAAATATCAGGCAAGATTTGCAACTAGGAGGTTAGAGAAAGGAAGAGCCATGGGAAATTTGAGGAAAGAA